>CM053623.1:145265326-145334448 GCA_028646595.1 Phalanger gymnotis
GAGAGAGAGAGAGAGAGAGAGAGAGAGAGAGAGAGAGAGAGAGAGAGAGAGAAAGGATACAGAAACAAAGTCAACCAAAACTTTTATACATTGATACCTAAGGCATAATTTAAATTAGTCAATTATTTCTCTTGGCCAAAACCATCAAATGGATGGATAATTTTCATTTGCTAATTGTTCTAAAGTTTTGAGCACAATACCCCTAGCAAATTATTTCTTCACAGCATCCCTGTCAGTATACTCATTTTATAGGTGAGGAATCTTAAATTCAGAGCAGGAGAGATCCAGGTTAGAAGGTGTCATTAGAGAATCATTTCCTCTCTCCACCTCCCATCGAGATATTCTGATAGACATATCTGGGTGACAGTAGGAGAGGGCAAGTGACAGCCTAAAGGAGAGAATAAGTTTTAATCCAAACTCTTTATTCTATACAATCTCAAATTGTTTAAATCCTTTGTGATGGTATGGGTCCCTTGTCTTGATTGAGTGGTTAACAGCAGCAGTCTGCCTTTCAGGGATGTTGTAAGAAATAACTGCTAAAATTGGCCAGGATGAGTTTTTGCTGACACAAAATGGCTTATTCCAGAGCGCTTTTCTCTAAACACTGATCTCCCTCTCTCAATCACTCAAACCTCACTGCAACCTGGTTATTTGTTATTGTGCTCTTACATTTGCTTCCAAGGTTTCATGACACCGAGATATTCAATCTCATTTCTGCCCCCTCCTCTCCACCCACAAGAATGGCCCATGTCATGGCATTGAGATGTAAAATGATAGGACAGTAATTGCTGCTGTCCCCCATTATAGCTAGTACATCAAGTATCTTATAAAATGGGCACTTAAGTCATCAGAAAAACATAGTTAATTGTTCGATCACCAGTAAAGTTAAGGCCAGTACACGTTGCACAGGTGAAAAAGACAGGGGCATAGGGAAGGAGAAAAGGAGAGCGAGAGGGAAAGAGGCAGGAGATAAAGAGAGAGGGAGGGAGAGAAGGAGAGAGAGGAAGAAAGGAGAGAGAGAGAGAGAGAGAGAGAGAGAGAGAGAGAGAGAGAGAGAGAGAGAGAGAGAGAGAGAGAGAGAGAGAGAGAGAGAGAGAGAGAGAGAGAGAGAGAGATTCACTGCCTGATAAAAAACAAAATTTATCAGAAAACTTGGGTGGAATATATGTGATTGTTAAAGAGTACTTTGAGAGCTTCCCTTTCTGCCAAAAGATCTTATTCCTTATTACTGAAAATTTGAGGAGGGGAAAGGGAAATGTAGGCTTATGTTTTCTTAGATGTTGTGCCTTTTCTTAAAATAACTCTTTTTAAGAAACTCAGCCATTAGCAAGGCACATTTCTTTTTCCCTGAGGGTCATTCGAGGTGTTAGACTCGGTACCTTTCACAGCACAATGCTTTCAGCCTTACAACATGCTGTTTGATCTGCACACATCGATTCATCTTTAACCTCTACTGAGTAGCTATGGCTCCACTTTCTATTGGATGCCTAGGTTTCTTGTGAAGAATTTTCAGTTGACTTTCTGTAGTTGTTTTTCTAACTTCTTTCAATTCTTTTCCCTTGACTTTTGGCAAGGCTTCTTGTCACTCCTCACTCTGTCCTCTAAGAAGACGATATATGAAGGCTGTGTAGTCACTTTTAAAGGGAGTAGCAAGTGAATGGATTGTTATTATAAATCTTCTCTATGCTGAAGGGAGTCATCAGAGACTCTGAATCAAATGGTCCCAATGGAGAAGAATGTTCCCATTCTCTGGCTTTTGTTAAAGAGTGATGAGTGAAAGGGATGGGGGAAAAACACACAATTTGTTTTACTTTAAGGGGAAAACACAAATAATTAATGAATAAATCATTTTCAATGAGTTCCTGAATTCTTGAGTTCTCATTCTACATTCTGTGGCCCTGCCCATACCAAATAAGATTAGCAAATGTTAGCATGAAGCAGTGGAGTCAGTTATCAATCAACAAATATTTATCCAATGAGTACTATGTGAAGACCACTGAAATATAGACATAGGGAGTGAGGTTTTGTTGGTATGTACCATTATATGCAAGAGCTTATTCATACTTCTAGAAAGAGCTTGGGGTTCAACTTTTAATGTGAGCATTTATACCTCAGAAATCAGCAAACATTAAAAATCAGGGTTTGAGTCATTTTATTGATTGTGTAGATTTAATAAGAAGAAAGAGAAAATGTTAATAATGCAGTTTGAACTTAAAATTCTACTCTCCACACTTTTTTTTAATCTGTGAGCCAGTTGTTAAACATTTAACTCAGACCTGTGGAAGGAACTCCGAGGGGAGGAAATTACATCTCCTAACATAGGTCGGCACTTTCTCTGAGGTCCTTAACCTTTTCTGTGTCATAGACCTCACTGGCAGTCTAGCAGAGCCTAGGGACCCTTTCTCAGAATAACTTTTTTAAATAATTGAAGGAAATGCTAAATTTCAGTTGGAGGTTAGTGAAAATAAAGATGTGATATTTTTTCCTTTGCAAGTTCACACCCCCCCTCTGACCAGATAAAGAACCTCTGTCTTAAGAATTGTCTAGAGCAGAGGCGTCGAACACCTTTGGCCCATGAGCCAAACTCTAAGTGCCCCAGAACTAGATTGAAATGTAATTGGAAAATGTTTAGCAAAATAAATAAAAATACAATATAACAAAGATTAATATTCATTTGTAGTTTTTGAAGTCAATATGTAGCCCGTAGACATCTGTTTCTAGTTGAGTTTGACACCACTGATCTGAGTTTAAGTGATTTGCCCAGGGTCAAACAGCCAGTATGAATCAGACACAGGACTTGAGCCCAGATCTGCCTGGCTTCCAGGCCAGCCGTCTATCTGCAACATCAGGCTGACTGACTCTCTTTCCACTAGGGAAGACACACAGTTTATAAAGCACGTGGTGTCTGTGCTTACGGAGCTTATAGACTAGTAAGGACATAATATACCAAAATCTATCCAATACACGTTATTATGTCATAAGTACACTAGGAATGTACAAAGCAAAGTGCTGAATTACATCTCATGGGGAAGGCTTTCACCCACCAGATCATCAGGGAATGGGTCTTGGTGTGGGGAAGATTTGATTTAGATCTTAAGAGACAAACAGTACAACATGTGAAAGGGGGAAAGGAAGGCATCCCAGGCACAGGAAACAGCCTGGGCAAAAGCAAGGAGGTGTGAATTTACAGTTCAGATTCTAAGAAGCAGAGAATTTTTCAGTTTGACTGAAACAAAAAGTATACAGAAAGGAAGAATATGAGAAAAGGATAAAAAGGTAGGGTAATGTCAGATGTGGTAGTCCCTTAAAAGTCAGGCACATAAGTTGAACTTTACTCATGAGGCAATAGGCACCAATGAAGATTTTAAGTAAAGGAGTGATGTGAACAGATCAATGCATTAAGAAGATTATTCCAGCAATAGTATAATAGATGGATGGAAGTAGGAGAGAGAATGTTAGTTGGAAGACACATAGAGAGGCTTTTTGATGCTGTTGTTGTTAATAGCTTATTTAGTATTTGGTTTATTGTGACATTTGAATAATTGATATCCTTATCATACATGTAGATCAAAGAACAAATTATAGGAAAAAATAGAAAATCTCATCAAAGAAAATGACTATAACGATACAACATAAAACTTATGGGATACAACTAAAGAAGCTCTTGAGGAATAAATGCATAGTTTGAAATACTTTTGTCGGAAAGAAAGAGAGAGGGGGCAGAGACAACATGGCAGCTGGAAAGCAGGGACCGGCTTGAGCTCTCCAAATCCCATCAAATGACTGTAAAAAAAAATGGCTCTGAACAAATTCTAGAGCTGTGGAACCCATGAAATAGCAGAGGGAAGCAGGTCTCCTGCCCAGGACAGCCTGGATGGTCACTGGGAAGGGTCTATCACACCATGCTGGGAGCGGAGCACAGCCCAGTGTGGGCCATGCCAGGACAGGCCAGACCTGGAGTCAGGCGGTAGAGCAGGCCTTAGGGCTATGAAACTGAGCTATGGCAGTTACCAGACTTCTCAACCTACAAACACTAAAGACCGTGGAGCAGGTTAATGGGAAAACTTCTAGATAGGGATGAGAATGGTCCAGCTGCAGCCCTGGGGGCAGCGGAGGTAGCTCAACAGTGGCACTGGCAGCAGCAGGAAGCTTGGGTGTCTGCTTCCAGAGCTCCAGCATCAGTTGCTTCTGGAGTCCCTGGCCCACATAGTGGGAGGAATCAAGCAGCAGATCAGAGCTGGAGTGCAGGGAGTACTTTGCTGGCTCAGAGGCAGGGTACTCTTGTTTTGCCCTGCTTGGATCTGGGTCACAGTCCTGGGTTTCAGTTCTTTGGGGGAGGGGGAGCACTTCTGTGACAGAGCTTGCAGTGACAGTGGAGTAGAAGTAGCTCTGAAACAGCAGTGCAGCCCCTAAAGCTTTGGACGAAGTACTCTCTACTCTACAAACAGTCATAAACTGAAAAAAAGCTCAAAGGTCAAGTAGTTGGCTGGGAACATGACCAGGCAGTGCAAAAGGACACAGACTCGGAATCAAACTATAGAATCTTCTTTTGGTGACAAAGAAGATCAAAACATACAGCCAGAAGAAGTCAATAAAGTCAAAGAGCCTACATCAAAAGCCTCCAAGAAAAACGTGAATTTGTCTCAGGCAATGGAAGAGCTCAAAAAGGACTTGGAAACACAAGTAAGAAAAGTAGAGGAAAAACTGGGAAGAGAAATGAGATTGATGCAAGAAAATCATGACTTGCTAAAGGAGACACAAAAAATACTGAAGAAAATAACAGCTTAAAAAATAGACTAATGCAAATGCAAAAGAGCTCCAAAAAGCCAGGGAGGAGAAGAATGCTTTGAAAGGCAGAATTAGCCAAATGGAAAAGGAGGTCCAAAAGACCACTGAAGAAAATACCACCTTAAAAATTGGATTGGAGCAAGTGGAGGCTAGTGACTTCATGAGAAATCCAGAAATTATAAAACAGAACTAAAGGAATGAAAATATCTCATTGGAAAAAACACTGACCTGGAGAATAGATTCAGGAGAGATAATTTAAAGCCATGATCAAAAAAAGAGCCTAGACATCATCTTTCAAGAAATTATCAAGGAAAACTGCTCTGATATTCTAGAGCCAGAGGGTAAAATAGAAATTAAAAGAATCCACCAATTGTCTCTTGAGAAAGATCCCAAAAAGAAAACTCCTGGGAATACTGTCACCAAATTCCAGAGTTCCCAAGTCAAAAAGAAAACACTGCAAGCAGCCAGAAAGAAACAATTTGAGTATTGTGGCAATACAATCAGGATAACACAAGATCTAGCAGCTTCTATATTAAGGGATTCTTAAATCCCTTGGAATATGATGTTCTAGAGGTCAAAGGAGCTAGGATTAAAACCAAGAATTGCCTACCCAGAAAAACTGAGTATAATGCTCCAAGGCAAAATATGGATTTTCAATAAAATAGAGGACCTTCAAGCTTCCTCAGTGAAAAGACTAGAGCAGAATAGAAAATGTGATTTTTCAAACACAAGAATCAAGAGAAGCATGAAAAGGTAAACAAGAAAGAGAAATCATAAAGGACTTACTAAAGTTGAACTGTTTTGTTTACATTCCTACAAGGAAAGATGATGTTTGTAATTCATGAGACCTTTCTCAGTATTAGAGTAGTTAAGGGGAAAATACATATATGTAGACAGAGGGCATAGGGTGAGTTGAATATGAAAGGATGATATCTAAAAAATAAAATTAAATTAAGGGGTGAGAGAGGAAGAAAGGGAGAGATAGAATGGGGTAAATTATCTCACATAAAAATAGCAAGAAAAAGCCGTTCTTTTGGAAGGGAAGAGGGGGCAGGTGAGGGGGAATGAGTGAATCTTGCTCTCATCAGATTTGACTTGAGGAGGGAATAACATACACACTCAGCTGGGTACCTTACCCCACAGGAAAGTAGGGGGAAGGGGATAAGGGAGGGGGGACGATAGATGGAAGGGCAAATAGGTAGAAGAGGTAATCAAAAGCAAAAACTTCTGAAAAGTGATGGAGTCACAGGAGAAAATCAAATAAAGGGGGACAGGAAAGGATGGAGGGAAATATAGTTTGGATTTTACAACATAATTATTGTGGAAGTGTTTTGCATATTGATGCATGTGTGACCTATGTTGAATTGCTTGCCTTCTTAGGAAGGGTAGTCGGGGAGGAAATAGGAGAGAGAATTTGGAACTCAAAGTTTTAAAAGCAGATGCTCAAGAAAAAAGTTGTTTTTGCATGCAACTGGGAAATAAGATATACAGGCAATGGGGTATAGAAATCTATCTTGCCCTACAAGAAAGTAAGGGGAAAGGAGATTGGGGTGGGGAGTGGGGTCACAGAAGGGAGGGCTGACTGGGGAATGGAACAATCAGAATATATGCCTTCTTGGAGTAAGGGGGGAGGGTAGAAATGGGGAGAAAATTTGTAACTCAAAATGTTGAAAACTAAACATATTAAATAATAAAATATGAAGAGTCAGTTAAAAATAAATAAAAAAAGAAAATCAACATATCTAAAAAAATGAGAGAGAGCAAATCAATGAATTAGGCAAGCAATAAAAATAATAACTACAAATAAAAAATCCTTATGTATTTACTAAAGTAGAAAACTTAAAAATTAAAGACCATATTAATAAAATCAAAAGCAAAAAGACCATTGAATTGATCATTAAAATTAAGAACTATTTTTAAAAGAAATTAATAAAATAAGGTTAAGTAACCTGATTAAAAAGTGAGAAGAACCAAATTGTTAATGTCAAAAAATGAAAAAGTAGAACTTAAAAAAGGAAAGTGTAAGAAACTATTTTGCCTAATTATATTGTAATAAAACTAATAATATCATAGAAAAACCTAAGTATCTATAAAAATGTAAAATAATCAGATTACCAAAAAGAAGAAATAGCCTATTTAAATAGTCAAATATCAGGAAAAGAATTTAAACAAGCCATAAATGAACTCTCAAAAAAAATTCTAGGACCATATGGATTTAAAAAGTGAATTGTATCAAACATTCAGAGAATAATAAATTCCAATATTACCTAAATTGTTTACAATAATTAAAAAAGAAGGCAACTTTCAATCTCTTTCTCAAATACAAATATAACATTGATAACTAAACCAGGGAGAGACAAAGCAGAGGAAAACTAAAAGTATAGAAAATATTGATTTAAAATTTTAAAAATAAAATATTACCAAGAAGGTACAATGACATATTAAAAAGATCATACCCTATGACTGGATTGGCTGTTAGAAATGGAGGGTTGGTTCAATATAAGGAAGAAAGAAGGAAGTAAACAAGCATTTATTAAATATCTGCTATGTGCCAAGCACTGTGCTAAGTACACTACAAATATTATTTTATTCGATCCTCACAACAACCCCAGGAAGAGAGGTGCTTTTATTATTCTCATTTTATAGATGAGGAAACTAAAGCAGTCAGAGGTTAAGTGACTTGTCCAACATCACACAGCTAGTGAGTCTCTAAGAACAGATTGAACTCTGTTCTTCATGACTCCAGGTATAATACCCTATTCACAATGCTACCTTGCTATAAATAGAATAAACCATGGTAATAGTATAAATTATTTTTAATATATAATTATATCAACAGATGCAAAAGAGACTTTCAACAAAATCTAACACTTAGTTAAAACAAATTTTAGAAACTTTCCTTAATAAAGTAAATATTATTTATTTAAATTGAAAAGCAAACATTACATGTCATAGAGAAAAGTTAGGGACTTTTCCAACAAGATCAAGGATAAAGCAAAGGTGTCTATTGTCACGATTATTTATCAGCACCAGAAATATTAGCAATAGCAATAGAACAAGAAGATGAAATTAAGAGAGGAAACATAGACAAAGAGAAAATAAAATTACCACTTTCTGCAGATGATATGGTGTACTTAGAGAACTGTATAGAAATGAGTAAAAGTTAATTGAAATGATTAATAACTTTAGCAAAATTTCAGGTTATGATAAATCCACAGTATCATCAACATCCCTACATATAGCTAACAAAATCCAGCAAGAATATCTAGGAAGAGATATTACATTCAAAATAATTACAGAAGTTATAAAATATCTACTAAGTTTCATCCAGAAAGTATCTAATTATAAAATATTATTTCGAAAAGTAAAGATAGACATAAGTAATTGGAAAACATTAATTATTCATGATAGGTCAAATAATGTAATAGCTATTCTATTACTCCCTAAATCCATTTACTTATTCAGTGGTATACCAATCAAACTCCCAAAAGTCTGTTTTATAGAGCTAAATACTGAAATTCATATGGAGGAACAAAAGACCAAGAATTTCAAGGATAATAATGAAAAAAAAAAGGTGGGGATTAAGAGGATCTATTGGTCCCATATATCCAAAAAAATGATTAGAATTATTTGGTACTGGTCAAAAAAACCAAAAGGAATACAGATCAGATTTTGTACACAACATAGAGAAGCAAACAAATATAGTTGCATAATATTTGACAAACCAAAAGATCTCAGTTACCAGAGGAGGATTCATTGTTGGACAAAAAACTTTCAAAAAAACTAAAAAATTGTCTTGTAAAAATTAGGTTTAGAGTCCAGGAGTGGGGACCCTGCAGTCTCAGGTTTTCCTGATTCTGGTCCTAGCATTCTATTCACTGGGCCACCCTAACTAATAGGGGAAGAGTTCATGAATAAACAAGTGATAGAGAGGCTCACATAAGAAAGCATGAATAATTTTACTTTTACAAAATTGAAATTTTTTTTACAAACAAATCTAACATAGTTAAGATTAGAAGAGAAACTGGGGGGAGAGATCTTTTGCAACAAGTTTCTCTGATAAAAGTCTCATTTCCAAGATACATAAGTAGTAGATTGAAATTTGTAAGACTTTTAGCCTTTTCCCGATAGATAAATGGTCAAAGAATATGAATAAGAAATTTTAAAAAGAAAAAGAAACTAAGCTATCAAAAGTTATATGAAAAAGGTGGCAACCTACAGCTTCCAGGACAAATTAGGCCCTCCGCCAATTTTTGTATGATCCCATGGGCCAAGAATATTTTTTTTTATATTTTTAAATAAAGTTTCATTGTATTTTAAAAAGTTAAAAAAATTCTTAGTTTGTGGGCCATATAAAAACAGACAGTTTGGCTCGGAGTTATAGTTTGCCAAGCCCTGCTTGAAATCACTAATATTAGAGAATGTTAATGAAGTCATCTTTGATGTTCTCTCTTACACCTTTCACAGGAGCAAAGATAACAAAAGAGAAAAGTGACAGATGTTGGAGCAAATTTGGGAAAACGGTTTTATTACTGGACTGTTGGGGGAGCTAAGAATTGGTCCAGTTATTCTTGAAAGCAGTTTGGAAGTCTTCCCATAAACCTGCCAAACTATGCACATCCTTTGACCCAACTATATCATTACTAGATCTATATCTCAAGGAAACTAAAGAGAAACTATGGATGTTTGCAGTAATATCATTGAGGTATTGCACGTTTGGTTCCAGACTACCACAATAAGGCAAGTCACACAAATTTTTTGGTTTCCAATTTGTACTGTGGTCTATTAATTGTGCAATAGTATTATGTCTAAGAAAACCCAATGCATATACCTTAATTAAAAAATACTTTATTGCTAAAAAATGCTAACCATCATTTGAGCTTTTAGCCAGTAATAATCTCTTTGCTGGTAGAGGGTTGATGTTGATGGCTGCTGGCTGATCAGAGTGGTGGTTACTAAAGGTTGGGATGACTGTGGCAATTTCTTAAAATAAGATAACAATGAAGTTTGCTGCATCAATTGATTCTTCCTTTCATGAAAGCTTTCTCTGTAGCATGCTATGTTGTTCGATAGCATTTTACCCACAGTAGAACTTCTTTCAAAATTAGAGTTGTAATGGTAAGAAGGGTGCAACTTTTTTACTGTTTTCTCTTTTGGAATGCTAAGGTAATCAAGTACCTTTGAGTCTTGCCTTTCAAATGTAATAGCAAGCAAAGTGGGACTTCTGCTGCATTTTGTTTGAGTGCTTCTCAAAACTGAGGTGCCTTTGATGAGTCTTGCCTTTGTTTTTTTGATTGAATCAAGAGTCTTTGATGACTGGCTTAAGAAACAAGAAAGCCTAGTTCACATGGGTTTGAATCACATGGTTGTGATACCTTCTGACTCTGAGAAGGGTATATAAGATCTGAGGTTTTGTTCTGGGGCTCCCACTCACTGGAAAAGTGTCATGTGATTTGATCAGATGAGACTCTGGGTAGCTGTCATGGAGTACTCTGGCTTTGAAAACCCAGATGTTGATGCTTTTCTCTCTGGTAACTATATGTATTGCTATAGTTAGACGGTTAGAAGCCTCTCTACTGGTTTGTGTTTATTTGTTCTGTTTATATGATGTATGCTTGTAATTTCTGTTTGTATGCTCTCTGAAGTTCAGGGTGCTGGCTTTTCCCTTGAACTAAGTGAATGATGTATGTATGTTTAATTAAAGTAAGATTGTAAACCCCTTAAAGTTGCTTTCCTTAGAAAAGCAGATCGAAGAACCTGTACTAGCAGCCCTCGCATGTACTGGTGTTACTGGCCTTATACCTCCATAGCAGCTGCAAGCAGCATTGTTGTTACAGGAGTTAATCCTCTCAAACCCTGGTGCTGTTTTATCAACTAAATTTATGTAAAATTCTTCAATATTATTGTGTCTCAGGGAATAGGAAGGCCCAAGGAGAGGAAGAGTATTGGGGACAGATGGTGGGTAAAGCAGTCAGAAGACACACAACATTTAGTGACTGTCTTATATGGCTGTGGTTCATGGTGCCCCAAAACAGTTACAATTGGAACATCAAACGTCACTGATCACAGATCAACATAACAGATACAATAATTTTAAAAGTTTGAAATATTGGACTAACTACCAAAACATGACACAGAGATACAAGGTGAGCACATGCTGTTGGAAAAATGGTTCCAAGAAACTTGGTCAACACAAGGTTTTCCTTCAATTTGCTTTTTTAAAAAAAACCAGTATCTCTGAAGCAGCACAATAAAACAAAGTATGTACACACACACACACACACACACACACACACACACACACACATACTTTAGCTATACTTTAGCTGCTCTTTTATGACAGCTAAAACTGGAAACTAAGGGACTATCATCCTATTGTGTAATGACTAAATAAATTGTAGCATGTAAATGTAATGGAATATTATTGTGCTATAAGAAATGATCAAATGGACAATTTCAGAGGAAATTGGCCTCCATGAACTGATGCAGAGAGCATGAATAGAGCTAGAAAAACATTTGATACAATAACAAATAACATAATTATGTAGAAAAAAAAACCTTAATATTCTGATCAATGCAAAGAAACAATGAGTCCAGAAGAACAAAGATGAAACATCCCATTCAACTTCTGATAGAGAGACAATGAACTTAAAATGCAAAAACATTCTTCTCCAGATATGGCTAATGTGAGGGTTTGTTTTGATGAATCATAAAGTTATGATTTGCAGGCTTTTTTTCAGATTTGTAATTTTTAATTGTTAAGGGAAATGGGAGAGATAGATGAATTTTTTATATGCTTGTTAATTAAAAAAAAGTCCACACAGATCCTCAAGATAGAGGCAGCCCAAACTTTCACCATGAGTTCTTCTAGTCTGTCTCTCCCAGAATTCTCCTCAAACCGATCCCAGTGACCTTCATAAACAGCCTTCCTAGGGTCTCTGTTCCAAAATATCTGTTGCTGTGCATTCTGAAAAGGGTATTCTTCACTAGGCTGAACTACATTTCAGAGTAAGGTTAGGAAGGAGAGAGAGCACCCAGTAGAATGGGATAATCAGTAGTAGCAAAAGCTGCAGGGAAGTCTAGGGGGATGGAGACTGAATAAAAGGCTATTGACTTTGATAATTCATAAAACATTTATGAACTTCAAGCAACTTCGGTAGAGTGATATACGAGGAATTGCAAAAGTTTGAGAAGAGAATGACTACTTTAGTAAAGATGTAAGGACACTGAGTTCAGACAAGTTTTTCAAGAAATATATCAGTGAAGGAGAGAGGAGAATTACATTGGAAGCTCAATAAAATGGAGGGTCTTTTAGAACTAGGAAAATATGGGTATGGGGGCAGCTAGGTGGCACAGTGAGTAGAGCACCAGCCCTGAAGTCAGGAGGACCTGAGTTCAATTTCGGCCTCAGACACTCGACACATTTACTAGCTGTGTGACCTTGGGCAAGTCACTTAACCCCAATTGCCCTGCCTTCTCGCCTCCAAAAAGGAAGACTTGGATATGGTAAGAGGCAGTAGAGAGGGAGAAGCTGATGATGCATAAGAAATGACTGCTATCTGCTGGTTCAGGTCCTTGGAGAGATGTGAATGAATGATAGAGATGTTGCCCATATAAACAGTAGGGATATCTCTCCTTCTGAAGACTGAAGAGGAAGGCATTGGAGAAAGTGGTGATGCTGGAAATATTTGAGGAATGGAGGAGGGCACTGAAGAAACAAAAGAAGGAATTAAAAACATGAGAAGTGTTTACCAAGCATCTTACTATGTTCCAAGCATTGTGCTAATCAGGGGACATACAAATATAAAAGTAAGTATAGCTTTGCCCTCAAGAAGTTTACATTTTGATAGGGGGAGATAACATACATAATAAAGTGATGACCAGGGAGGAGAACTTTGGTCCAGGAAGTTACAGGAGTGGTGAGTGGGGCCATAAGGGATTAGACTGACACACCCCTTCCAAAAGCAATGGTGGAATTGATTTGATCATGGTTTCTGGTGTACACACTGGGTGGCAGCAGGGAGTAAAGATTGGGGTCTGCATGAAATAGTTAAAAGGGTGGATTTCCCTCTTAGTGTGGGCTGTGACAAATCCTTGACCAGCTGCTTCCATGGCATACTCTGGGCTCACACAAGGAGCCATGATCCTCAATGTACTGGTCCCAGGCACACTCCATCATCTTTATACCTATATGGGGTTCCTTTAATTTTCCTTTGGGGTGTGTCCACCTTACCTTAGATCAGGAGACTTGTCTTTAAAGAATATGAAAATGTGGGGGTGGTGCCTTTCAAAGGTGTTTCTCCATCAGGAAATGGGACCTGGATGGACTTGGAGAATGTGCGATGGGTCTTTTTCCCTCCAGTTCCTAGGGTTCTCGTGGAAAGGCATGAGGAACACAGCCCTCCTAACATTACTACTAAGTGGCAGAGTGTCCTACAGCCAGTGGGTGTCCTTGGACCCTTCCAACACCCAGCCTGTATTGGGCTGAGGGCCTGGGGTGGAGGCAGGGGTAGTTTTGGCAGGAGGCCCCTCCTGCTTCAATGGAAATGGGAGGCTTTGCTGAGGTGACTCTTGGGCCTTGGGTTCTGATTCTGTTGTTCGGACCCAGTGTCTGCATTTTTTTCTCACACTTGTGTTTTGGTCTTCTAACGTAATAAGTGATTACATTGATGATCATCTACATGAATATTTCTTTTTTTAAAAAACAGAACAGGTGAGGTGTATACCATTAAGGACAGCAGGGTCTCAGGGTTATGTTTCTTTGATGAAGACTTAAAACCTTCCAAGACGGGTCACTGGTGGGATGTTGCAGGGGCAGAGTATAAAGGCAGTTGGAAAAGATGGCTAACTAATGAGTAACATGAAACATGGCTGAGACCTGCCAACTTCCAGTTGGATATTTTGACCCAATCTCCAGCTCAAGTGAAATGACTCTCACCTGATCAGTGAAGTAGGATTCTAAATTGTCTGTTGTAAGTATGGTAGGTGTAGACGGGAAAAGAAAGGAGAGGAAAGGAAAGGAAAGGAAAGGAAAGGAAAGGAAAGGAAAGGAAAGGAAAGGAAAGGAAAGGAAAGGAAAGGAAAGGAAAGGAAAGGAAAGGAAAGGAAAGGAAAGGAAAGGAAAGGAAAGGAAAGGAAAGGAATTTGAAATCATCACTGTGAGGACTGAAATAAGGAGGTCAATAAGAGTAGAACAGAATGATTGATGAGCAATATTGAGGGCCCTGCTGAGTTATGTGACATAAATTTGTAGTGAGTAAAATTGATTCTTTGTCACAATGTTCTCTAGAGATGATGCCTTGGAGCAGGTCTAGGGTAATCTGGTAAGTATTACTAAGGGATGAGAGTTGGTAGGTTTAGCACGCAGGAAAGAAAGAGAAGCAAAGGACTCTGGAGTGATAGCAAGTGAAACATTAAAGCAGCAGAACACTGGGGTCAAGGCTGAGTATGGAGGCAAGCAAAACAAGAATGAGAAATAAGGACTCAAAGAAAAATGATTGTTTGAGAGACCAAAGATCACAAAAAAGGCAAAAAGGGTTTCGTGTGAAGGAGGGAGTAGGAGTAAGAAAAGAAGAAGGAAAGGAGATTGTGGATGTGAAGTAGAATTCCAAAATTCTCCATTTATGAGAGATGTTAAGATGTGGTTGAGAAGTTAGCAGAATTGAAAGGTCACATTATTAGGGAGGTCATCCCATATGAATACTGATGTTCCTAAACATTATGGTAATTGTCTGCATTTATGTAGCACTTTAAGGCTACATTATCTCATTTTATCCTCAGAACTGTCTGGTGAGATACATACTATCATTATCCCCAATACACAAGTAAAGAAATGAGGCTGAAATGTTGTGACTTATTCAAGGTCACACAACTAGTGTGTAAAGTGGAATTTGAAACCAAGAAGCCCTTCATCTTGCTTGAGTATCAAGAGGAGTTAGCAAATCTGTTGGGAAAATTGAGAGAATGCTTAGAGCAGGGACTTTGCAGATTATTTAGTTTAACCTTCTCAGTTTGTAGATGAGGAAATCAAGTCCTAGAGAGATTAAGAGAACCTAAAAATATAAAGGCAGATTTTAATTTGAACCCAGGTCTCCTGATGCCAAATCTATGCCCTGAATACTGGTAGATGTTCAGCAAAAAGGATAATTGATAGAAGAGTGGTCTGGAAGCAACATTAAGGATAGTATGTTCTCATCTGGACCTGCAGTCTACAGAACCGATTTTTCAGTGCTAGCCTCTCCAACTGACTTGCTACGAAATCTTGAACAATTACACAGAATGAATACCATAGTTATGGCTAAGATGTTAATTTCATGAGAACTCAGGTAAACAGTTTTTCACTGTCATCCACTGTAAATTCTAAACACTGTAGTTTGGCCATAAAGATGAATCCTCTTCTGTGGAATTCAAAACTGAGTTAACCAATCAATCAGGCAAGCATTTTTAATTACTTACTACATGCCGGGTACTGTGCTAGGCGTTGGAGAAACAAAGTCAAGAATGAAACAGTTCTTGTTCCAGAAGAGTTTACATTCTGTTAGTGAATCTGTTACTGCCATGCTTGACAATATAGAAGTCTCTTAGAATAGAACTTTACAAGAAAGCACAAGGTAAAAGGTCTAGTGAACTCCACCCTGTAGAGAGCGAATTCACACTCTTACCTCAAAGTGGCAGCAAATGGAGTTTTCAATTGTGGCTTTGCTGTACACAAGCCAAATTCCCAGGCTAATCACAACCCTTTGTTTCATTTTTCTTTTCCAGTTAACCTGCCCTTAAATTTCCCTATGAATAGTGTATATTTATTCTCCACTAAGCTCTTTAAAGATGAGTTCAAGAAGAATAGTTGGAGACAAGATCCAAAAGCAATTGGAAAGAATGTCAAAAGATGACTTACTCAACCTCCTGCCCTTAGGTAGAGCCATACCCGTGCCCCTGCAGAGTAGTGAGGGTAAGGGCCAATGAACAGAATTCAGGTTTCTTGGCTCCCAGCCCTTTGCTTTAACTACCTGAATGCATTTTCTCCTCAACTATAGAATAAATATAATTGCATTCTCTTAGTCTTATATAAGTGTTGCTTATAGTTCAGTTCTCTGCATGCATAACTTTATTTTTCATCTAACCCAGAGGGATAAACACACACACACACACACACACACACACAGAGGAACTCCATTCTGATCTTTGGGCAGTGCAGTACCCCCACCACCACCACCCCCCATCCCCCATTTCCTTCCTGCCTAGTAATTGCACTTCTGCAGATAAAGGAAGGGGAGAGTGTTGCAGTGCCCAGCTGAATACAAAACCAAATCCCTCCTCCTCCTCTCCTTCTCTCCTTTCTCCTCTTCCTCCTGCTTTTTTCCCCTTCTTCCTCCTCCCTATCCTCCCCTTCCTTCTTCTCCTCCTCTCCCCATAATTAATCTTTCCTGTTTTTTGAAGAAACCAGACAGTTATATTCAGCATTTAACTGAAATTTGGGGTTTTAATTTGTTATTAGTGGGCTGTCATTGTCTCTGTTTTAGGAAGGAAAGAAAAAAAATCTATGGCACATGGCCTCTACATGTGAGGGCAGCTAAGCGCCGATCTCCCCATGTCACATGTAAAATTCATGTAGTTCTCTCTCTATCAACGTGAGCACTGTCTCTCTACCAGCAGAATTCAGAGCGAGCAATGCAAACCATTTTAAAACCGAAGTCCAAATATTTCCCACTTATTATTAACTAAGCCTATTCTCTAATCAGGCTATTATTCAGACTAGCAATGAGGAGAATGAGAAGCTAGCCAAACCTCATGTAAATGTAGATGTTCCATTTATTCACCCAAAGGAACGGGTATTTTTGAACTCCTTTACTCTTCACTGAGGCAGTTTCCATGGAAACCATAACATTAAGCTCGGCAGTCACTTACTTCCACATTACATAATATATCTAATGCTTAGTTACTCCTGAACAAATGTGTTTATTCAGTAGCTTTTTTGTCCATGTAATCAACTGTATCTGCTTTGATTTGATTAAACGAGGAACAGCCGCTTAAAATCAGCCATTGCGATGTTCTTTTTGCCTGATACTCAGCCAGAAAATGACCCGCTCTTGTTATTTGCCAACGAAAGCAGCTATATACATCTGAGGTTGTGGGGAAAAGATTCTAGCATTGCTGGTAATATGTGATCATGTACTCATGTAATTAAGATTAAAATACTGGAGGAGAACATTTAGGATGAATCAGGAACCTTTCCGAACCTTCTTAATAAATGAAGAAAGGAGCTGAGATTACCAGCTGGCCTCTAAGAAACTATAAAGTACTTTGAAAAAAGGAGAGAGATCACTTCATTTCTTCTCCTGTTGATATTTTTGCTATTTTTGATAATAGTAGGCTCTATGCTGTGGTGGTTAGTGATTTCCATGTCATTTTCAAGAATGTATGTAAAACCAAGTCTCAGTCATCCTTTTTCCATTTTGTGAATTTTCTAGGCCCTTTACTTGTCCATACAGTTACCCACCTTTTTGTTATTTTCCCAGTTTAATAGCACCTCTATCAGAGAGTGAGTAAAGACAAAAAGAGGATTCAAAGAGCCCCACCAGTGGGCAATTGGCCTGGTATGCCTTGAATTAGCCTACACATTGGTTATTTTTAGAGGAATGAGGAAGAAAGCAGCAGTCAGTCTGAACCACAGGAGGGGAACAGGAACGAATCTGTTAGGTGACTTGTTAGTGACTCCATGAGTCCCTGTTCCGGAGGCTGTCAGGTGGACAAGCCACAGTGACATGCGTTCTAGTTCACCTAGCGATGAGGATTTGGAGCTGTCTCAGCTGCTCCTGGCTCCTGCTGGCTGCCTCAAGGGATTTGTGATGTGCTGGAGGGCTCAGTCACAGAGCTTGTAAATGGCTGCCTGGATTGGGAGAGAGAGCAAGCATTGCACCATCATTTTAAATTCTCACTGGAATGCATGGCTTTTCTCAACACTTGCATGTCTCCCTATTGCACATTGATAAAAATTTTCATCCTCCTGCCTTTGTGTAAGACTAACAAATTCGTAGCCAAACCTCATGTAAATGTAGATGTTCCGTTTATTCATTGGGTGAGCATCATTGGGTATCAGTCTCTCCTTGGCAAAGGCCAGCAATGTGGCACTGTATAGGGAAGGGTGCATCCTCTAGGTCATGGCACTCTGTTCCTATTCAAGCAACATTGTCTGGGCCTGAAAATATGAACAGCTTGTGGGTCTCCTTCAGTTGCACTCCCATTGACACCCTTAATCAGATCAGTGGGAGCATTCCAGGTGAGACACTCTTTTGAGCTCATCACCCTAAAATGATAGGCAGTGTTTCTGACAGTCTTAATCTGGCAAGTTTCTGGGGCATTGCCAAGCGCTGCAATACTGTAGATGGTGATCCCAGGATCTTTTTAATACAGTGCACGAGAGTTCATAGATTAATATTCTTCAAGAATCACCATTCAAGATGAGGAGGAAAGGTAGGTCCCATCTGTGCATGTGCAGGAGGACCAAAAATTTAAAATTTAGAACTGCAAGGTTTTACCCATACCTGGGCAGTATAAGTGACCTGGAGCAGCTTGAGCCTGGAGCACCACCTGGTGCCTTATAGAGATACAGCATTGCAGATAGCTAGCTACTGAGCCATCCTCCCCTATAGCGATGTAAAGTAGGCACTCAACCCTATTATGTGTGGGACCTGTTAGGAATTTATTCCTATAATTTTATGAGTTTATTTGATCTTAAAGATATTCATTTCTTTCAACTGAAATGTTGTTTAATTGTGTGACTATCTTGCATATAAATATATTGTGATATAAATGTATTTTATATTTTCATTTGAATTTTTTAAAAAAAATTTTCCCTACTAAAAGTATTCTGTGCAAATTTCAGAATTTGATGTTCCCCCTTTCTCCATCCCCAACTAGAATTCTAGTTCTTCTAACCAACTCAGCACAAACCACTGGCTTCTAAGTGTGTTGTGGTCATCAGTAAATTATCGCCTATGGTGGTATTGAGTTCTATTGGTCAATACAGTTTGGAATTCTGTCTTATTGATTATACTGCTTTTTAACTGAACATGGAATTGATTCCACTGCTACTGCTTATCATGTTGAATGCTAACTGCCTTATGGATGCTTTGCAATTATTAATGTAACGGCACACTGTTTGCGTTGACACTATTGTGTTTAAGTACAATTTGGACTAAATTTTGTCCAAGATGAAGGTCATGAGGTTAGAAGTGTGGTGTGTGGTAATGAGCATAGAAAGAAATAGATCATTTCATTCTAGGAACAGAGCCTTAGCATTAAAAATGAGGCTATTGTAAGCCACTAGAGGGTATGCTAAAGGATTTGAGGAAACATGAAGTAATCGCTGATATGCTCATGGAGGCAAACCAAGCCCAGTCTGCTTTCTGTCAATTGCTGGAAACAGCTTATCATTCAAAAATTCCTACTGAGATAAGAGTTGTGCAGAATAATTGGAAACTGATCACTGAGCTTCTCTCTGAAGATGGAACTAGGGTAGCCAATTTGGAGCCTTCATGGGCAGGGGTGAAAAGCGTGCCAGCAGACAGACTAAAGTAACTGGTTAATAAGAAGTTTATGTTTGGAAAAGATGTACTCACAGATGGTTGGGGGTCTGGATTTCCCTTACAACAGAAATATGACCAGTCTAAGCTTGAAACTTCCTTAGGAACAACAGACCCATATCCTCTTGGGGAAGAAATAGTTAAGTCTTGGATCAGTCATACAGCAGAACCCATAAAACTAACAAGAAACTGATGTGGAAGAAAAGGGAAACATTACTGGAAAGTGTTGAAGTACCAGCCTTTGGACTTTTGAAGAATCCAAAGGCTGCCAATCTAGAAGTCACATGACAGGAATGCTTATAAAGACTAGAGAGAAAATTTGCTGGTGACAAGACGGCAAAGCAGATTTGTACTGCATCTCATGACAACTTTGTGTGGTCCATTTACAGCAGTCCAATATAGAAAAAGGAAATGAAGCCCAAAAAAATATATGAGGTTAGACTGGCATAAATAGGATCAACCACACAGGGATCAGGCCATGTTTGGCATGAGATAGAACTGAAGCAGCTAGATTTTGAACAGAGCAAGATGCTTTAAGCAGAAGTCTAAATCTTCAAAGAGGGATCTAGTGTAGGAAAATCCAAATTTGACTACCTCTGGACCATCTTTTCAAATGTGAGTCACTGAAGTAAGGCATCTAGACTTGAAGACAGGAGTTTACAGAAAGACCACTGAGGAACTAAGTAACAAAGGATTAAGGGGCTAGCAGTCATTGTAGCCTGATGCAGAAATACCATCAACAGAGGGTAACTAAAGGAGCAAATGCAAACTTAATAGCCTTATGGCAAAAATGTGATATGCATTCAATAGGAGAATATAGACCTGGTAGAGCAGAAGCAGATTCCACCAAACCAGCATCAGGAAACAAAGATGGAACTAGAAATAGAGGTAACCCTGGATTTCAAAAATGTCAAGCCCAATCTCACCAACCGTCATTTATGAATCTATTTCACCTAGACAGACCCTAATGCAGAAGTTCCTGGAAATCCATCAATTAACAAAAATTTATTAAATATCTATTAATGTAATATGGCAGTCATCGTACTTGGCACTGGAGATGCAAAGGAGGTAAAACCAGCCCTGCCCTCTGTGATCTTATATATCTCAACAGGGTGACATCATGAACACAAATATAGTAAGTCTATACAGAGTACATATAAAATGAATACAAGGTAATTTGGGGAGGTAGGGTGCCAGCAGCTGAGTGAATCAAGAAAGGAAGGTGGCATTTGAGTTTTGAAGGAAAGCAGAGACTCCATGAGACAGAGATGAGAAGGGAATAAATACATTTCATCCGCAATATTGGAGCACCTCTAAATACATACAGACTCATCTGATCTGCATAAAAATGCTATTAGGTTAGCATTATAGGTATAGGTATCATGCTCATTATATAGTTGAGAAAATTGAGGCTTAGAAAGGTTAATTAACTTCCTCATGCCCGTACAGATTCTATCAAAAGTAACATACCAACTCAGATGTTTCCTAACTTCAAGTCCTCTTTTTCACTATAGCACACTCTCTTAGAAGTGCGTGCATGTGTGTGTGTGTGTGTGTGTGTGTGTGTGTGTGTGTGTGTGTTTTCAAGCTAATACTACGGGCACCTCATTAAGGAAGAAATATTGTCTCTTTCACAACTCTAGAAGAAGATGACATCCTAGTGGGAGCCCACTCGTCTGAGTATATCTGTTTGGGAGCATGAGTAATTTAGGAGGAAATCCAAATCAATTATTTAATCAGTAGGTATTAAGTGCGTACTATGGGAGTGATATAAATAATAAGTGCTGAGATACAAATACAATGAATGTAACTTTCTACTTGCAAGGAATTTAAATTCTAATGATGGAGGCAACAAGTATATGTAAAAAACATGTAGTGGGAATATAAAGTGAATAAATACAAATATACAGAGTAGTTAAATAAAAGTAATTTAAGAGGGAGTGTATTAGCTGTTGAGAAAATGAGGAAAGACTTACGATGCTTAGATTCCATTTTAAAAGAAGAAAAGGACTCTGTGAGGTAGAGATGAGGAGTGAGATCATTCTAGACATGCGAGATGGTCAGTTCAAAGGCTTAGAAATGGCAGATGAAGTGTTATGTGTGAAGAACAGAAAGAAGGCCAGTCTATCCGGATCAGAGTGTGAGAGGAGGAATGATATCTCTTGAAGTTGGAAAGATAGGTTGGGGCCTTAAGGGAAGTTTTGAGTAGGGGGGAAGAAAGAGAGGGAAAGAGAGAAGTGTCAGAGTTCCACTGTTGCAATGTGATACTGACTTTAAGGGTTTTTTTTGTTCATATCTGCTATGACTATGGTCATGGAGCTAAAGATCCAGGAAATGAAGTAAACAACACAGGAAAAGCAGTTGAGAATAGCTGGTGGATGCAAGGACAAACATCAGACACCAGAAATTCTTGGTGGCAAAGAGAGATTGGAGGCACAGCAACATCTGGTCCAAATGATAATAATCCTACAACTGCAGACATTAAAAATAACTTAGTTAATATGAACACTTATAGCGATTTCACAGCAACAGATAACATAGGACCAATACACCCCTTCGGACCGATATACAATAAAAAAAGGAGCATACAACAGAGGACCAAATATGAAAGAGCTAGCACCATTCATGGTGGAAGGCAATCCACCAGGACAAATCTTTCTAAGACTAATGCCACAATACACAAATACATTTGACCAAAATACAGAAACAAAAGCAAAAATAAATACATTCACCTCTTTCTATTAGAGAGATAAGCTTAGATTTAAAGGAAGACTAAGCATTCCAGCATCATTTAATCCAAATACCAAGTATTTGATGTTCTCAATCAAAAAGGGTAGGCACCAGACTACAAAGGGAGAATTGCATTTCCAGTCATTCCTGGAAAACAAATACCTTTCTATGCATATTAAACTATATTGCTGGCTTTCTTTGTTTCATTTATTTACTCAATAAAGCTTTGCAAAGCATCAGATAAAGTCTCTGGAAAACCAACCATCTAAAGCACACTGCATTGAGTAAGGGTGGGTGGGCATGGCCTATTCGTGCCTATAAAGCAACATACTATCCTTCACTCATCCCAGACTAACCAACCAACTACTTAGGTTAGTCTGGGAAGAGTGAAGGGTAGTATCTGGGTGGGGGCCTTAACCTTTTTTTTTTTGTTGTTCATACCTTTTTCTAAGGCAATAGAGAACCACAGGAAGTAACTGAGTCATTCAAATTACCAGGGATGGGACCATTGATGAGAATTAACGTCTGACTAATTGGTTAGATGTAATTGGAAGTCTGAACTCCCTCCCCCAACTTGTGCCTAACAGTAGAGGGAACTACCAATGAATATATAATGTTCTTTCTGAAATCTGTAGGAACACCCAAGAAATTTGTTCCCTCGAGGAATTTAACTAACTTCTAGGCCTCAAAGTCATCAGTGAGTTAGGGGGATGTCTATCCAAAGCATGTGAAGACTTCCCCTGGCAGAATGGGTGGATAAGAACAGTTTGTTCCAACAGCTATGAAAGCAGCTGAATCAGGTGCTGAGGAGTCCTTAGAGATTGTTGTGACATCAAAGACACCAAGATCATCCGCTGCATCCCAGACCATCACCAATTGTCCTGACTTTTGTCTCATCACTGGACTTTGATGACTCTGGAAGACAGAGTGAGGCTGATGACTTTGTGCAGCTCTGCCTCACTTAACTCCAATTCATAGTCAAGTCAGGACATCACTACATGATGTCAATGGATGAACAACAAGTTACCTAAGAGGCAGAGATTAGTTAATAAAGTTTTTATGTGGCTTCTGATTGACGGAGCACAAGTGAAACTATACAAATATTTATTTTGAGAACCTATTGCCATAAGCAACTTGGTATAGAAGAATTTCTATATTCCTGTATTTATAGTCATAAGACCTGGTAAGAGTCCCAGGACTATCACTTACTAACTGAATGACATTGAGTTAATTATTTCAACTCTCTGACCTTCATTTTCCTTATCTATAAAATGAAGAATAGTTTTGCCTGGTGTATCAGATCTATGACTCTCTTCTAAGTACTTACTGGGAAACAAAAGATGAATAAGAAATAACCATTGACCTTAAGAAATGTTTTAATTGACTAAGGAAAAATAAGACAAAAAATTTGACAGAAAGTAGAGAATGGAAGTGAATGACTGAAGTACCAATGCTATGAGAGCTCAAATCAATTAATAAGTGAATCGCTAAACATTTATTAAATATCTACTACTTATCAGGAACTCTGATAGACAATGAGTTTGCAAAGGAATAAAAAGTATCCCTGCCTTGAGGGAGCCTACATTTAAAAGAGAGGGGAATGATTCACAGAATCAGGGAAGGGAGTATGGCAAATATAGAATTTTAATGGGTCCTTGAAAGATTGATAAACTCCAGTTATCAGAGAGGTGATCACATTTCAAATGAACACTTTGAAAGTTAATCTTTTTAAGCCCCTTCTCATCTCCTAATGTCTTCCTTCAGTATAAGGCTGCCACACAATCAGATCTTAGGTCAAGAATATTTCCACGTTTTTACCCCCAGTTACCATTAGGATCTCTTCTATGAGGTAGGTTTATTTTAAAATGGCTCCCAACTGTAGTAATTCTGCACTTGGAAGCGTCATTATATAATGACTATTTCTTGGGTGTCCTAGTTTTAGAGAGCAAAAACTGTAACAATGATCTGGGAGATTGAGATCTCAGATCTGTACTAAGAAAAGTTACTCTTTCTTCTGGCTCCCAGAGTTGTCCCACACCTACGTGACCTGAAATACAGGACATTTGACAACAAAGGGACAGGATCAATCACAGGTGTTTATAAGAAATTTTATTAAAACTATCACATGTATTATTTAACAGAATGAACAAAATGAAATGGTGGTAAGGCAGGAGTGGGACAACAGCTGTCCATTCTTTCTGTCTGTGTCTTCTCTTAATGTTCAAACCATCGAAATGAACAACTACAATAAAGGCAGCCCCACATCTCTCTACTTTTCCACATAGAGGTCGTCTCTCGTGGTTATGGAGAAGGAAAACTGCACGTATCACAGCCACTTTGCTAGCATCACACTGCAAGATCGGTATTCTGACACCTCTCTCTTTACCTCTCTTTCTTCCCCCTTACTCAAAACTTACCATTAGCTTCCTCCCTTCTCAAGCTTCGATTGATCAATGAGCATTTAATTAAGCACCTACTATGTGCCGGGCACAGTGCTAAGTGCTAGAGGCACAAAAAGAAGCACAAAAAAGACCCTACCCTCAAGGAGCTTACAATCTAAAGAGGGTTGGGGGGAGGGGAGAACATGCAAACAAATACAAAACGAGCTATAGAATGGATAAATAGGAAGTAATGAACTAAGGGAAGACACTATAATTAAGAGGGATTGGGGAAGTTCTTGAAGGAACTATAATTATCATGGTCTACTGCAGAATTTCATTTGCAAAGCCTGACTTCCTTTCTCATGCCTTCATCAAGGATTTCTTCATACCTATGTGGATTATTTTGAAATATTTTTTAGAGATGGGGAAATTAGAAAGTGGGTCAATAATTATTGATATTTATTTATCTTTTCAGTAGTAATATTGTCTGTTAGGTTTTTTTTTCCCTAGAATTTGCTTATCATTCCCATCCTTTGAAGAATTGACTCAATATTGCTTGTCTCCCACATGGACCTCCTCCATATATACTTCATCTAATCCAGCTGTTCTTTCTAATATTTTCTTTAGTGCCTTTCCTATAGCCTTGTTCAGCACATTAAAAACTATATGGTTGGGGCATCTGGGTGGCGCAGTAAGTGGAGCACCAGTCCAGGAATCAGAAGGACCTGAGTTCAAATCCGGCCTCAGACACTTGACACATTTACTAGCTGTGTGGCCTCAGGCAAGTCACTTAACCCCAATTGCCCCGCCTCTACCCCTGCAAAAAAAAACAAAACAAAACTATATGGTTAGAGTCCAAATGTGTTACAGAAATCTTGACAGAAGTCTTCCATCAATCACCAGTTTGTTGGCCTTCCAATTTCATTCTTAGATGTGCTTGGAATGCAATGGCTTAATCAACTCTTCTGCAAAGCTTCCTATAAACATTGCTACTCACTGTTTTGGGAGGTAAAATTACTTGTTGATAAAATTCCTTAGGAAATGATGATTTCCTTAACCCAGTTTCTTTTTATTTTTTTCCAGTGTCAACAGCACATTTAAGCAAATCAGATAGGAATTGCCTGAATTGTACAATATGCCTTCTCATTTAAATTTTTTTTTCTGATCTGCTGTTAATTTTTATTTTTAATCAGAGAAGCTAATGTTACTGTATACAAAGAGCTCATTTGGAAATTACTCCCCCTAACATAACTACTATCCTCTAACTACAAGTCTAGGGCACTTTCAAGTATGTTATAATCTCTTTTCTTTACTCTTCATTAGAGAAGCAATGTCACCCTGAGGGTAAAAGCCTAAGGCCTACATTCTCAGTCACTGTATTTGACCCAAAGCCGTACCATTAATTTGCCGTGTGCCCTTAAAAGTTATTTGTCTAAGTTAAAGGATTTTGGAAGGCCTCATGAGTATCAATGTGGCCTCTTGTTTTAAACTTATTAGGGAAACTTTAATGTTCTTGAAATAGTGATGTGGTATACTATTTCAATAGGGTGGCTAGGTGGTACCATGGATAGAGCCTAGAGTCAGGAAAACCTGAGTTAAAATCAGGCCCCAAACACTTACTAACTGTGTGACCCTGGCCAAGTCACTTAATCCTGTAAGCTCAATTTCCTTAACTGTAGAAATGAGCTGGAGAAGGAAATGGCAAACCACTCCAGTATCTCTGCCAAGAAAACCCCAAATAAGGTCACGAAGAGTCAGACACAACTGAACAACAATGTACTGTTTTAAGACCTAACCTTAAAAACAAAGACTCTTTTGCCAGGCTGTCTTTATTGCCTTCTTCAGATTCTGTTTTACCTGTTAGTATTTAGTGTCCCTGTGTGTGCGTGTGTGTGTGTGTATGTTTTTTTTAATAATGAATATGTCCAACAGGGTCAGTTAAAAATAAAGCTTATTTAATTAGCTAAATTTGACTTTTTTCCATTTAAAGTTAGTGGCTAGGTTGAGCTGATATTAGCTATGCTCAGCTCAATGCAATATTGAATTTGTCACTCTGAACTGCAGTTAGGAATGCTTCTTTTTCTTTCTCTGGTAAAAACATAAATATATATATATATGTGTACATATATATATGCATATATATGTGTGTGGTATATAGATTATAGTACCTAACTCAGAAAGAAGAAAAACCACTTGACAAAATACAGTTTTGGGGGTGGGGATATAGAACCCTATAGTATGCCAGATACTTTTTCAAGATCATTAAGCTTTCCCCAATGAACTAAAATATGTCAAATAATTAATATGGAAGGTGGCAGGTGAGCCTACACAATAGACATTATAGAGCTTCTGCAGAGTTGCCATTGTTTTTATTTGGGGGGTGGGTGTGGGGTGAAGTGGTCTAGGTCATTCTAGAGTCATAAAATTTCAAAGCCAGAAAATAACTTAAGAGACCATCTATTTCAACACTTGTATTTTCTAGAAGAAACTGACCTAGAATAGTAAAATGACTTGCCTAAGGTTACAGATAATTAGCAGTACTCTGGATAATTACTCATATATTTTTCTACTGTATCAGAATATTTACTCATTCATTCAACAAACTTTTGTTAAATGCTTATTATGTATCAGGTACTATGCTGGTTGATAATTGAAAGACAAAAACAAAACATAGGTCTTACCCTCAAGGAGCTTATATTTTGTCAGAGGATATGAAATATAAATAGGCAAAGACAAAGTAATTTGAAGAAAGAGATATGCTAACAACTAAAGAGATACGGGAAAGTTTTCCAGAGGTGGGGATGCCCAAACTGAGCCTTAAAGGAAATTGAGATGGATTGTAAGAGAGTACATTCCAAGTATGGAGGGCATCCTGTGCCACATAGGTGAAAGATAAAATGAGGGGTTCACAGAATAGTAAATGGACCAATATTGGTCTATATTCCAGATACTGGGATGTATAGTACATGAAAAAAAATGAGTGTATGAATAATTGGAAGTAATTCTGGAAAGCAAAGCTAAGGCCATATTGTGATGGGCTTTGGATGCCAGATTGAAGAGTTAGTATTTTATTCTGTTGGCACTGTAAAGATTATTTTGGTGGCTGTTCAGAATGTGAGTTGGAAAGGGGAAAGACTGATTAGGAGAGGAATGGGTTTAAGAGATATTGGAACCGTATTTTTGTTGTGAGAGCTTTTGATTGAATATATGGGGTGAAGGTGAGGGAAAAGTCAAAGTGATGCCTGGCTTGGGAACTAGGAAGACTGGAAGGTTGGTAGTGCCTTCAACAGAAAAAAAAAGTTGGGAGGATGGGGCAGATTTAGGGTGGAATATAATGAGTTTAGTTTGACACATGTTGAACTTGAGATGCCTATGGGGAGCATACAGGTGGAGACACTCATCAGAGTGGATGTGCTGCTGGAGTTTAGGAGAAAGATTAGAGGTTTTGTTTGTTGTTCAGTCATTTCAGTCATTTCTGACCCTTCATGACCCCATTTGGGAGTTTTCTTGGCAAAGATACTGGAGTGGTTTGCCATTTCCTTCTCCAGCTCACTTTACATATGAGGCAACAAAGGCCAATAAGTTTAAGTGACTTGCCCAGGATCTCACAGCTACCAAGTTCCTGAGGTCAGATTTGAGCTCAGGAAGATGAGTCTTCCTGACTCCAGGCCTGGAACTCTGTCTGTTGCACCACCTTGCTGCCCCTTGTTATTGGGGGTGTCTATATACATTTGGTAGTCATCTCATTAGAGATTACAGTTGAACACATGAAAACTGAAGATCACTGAAGGAGAAGATATAAAGAGAAGAGAGGGGTTAGGACATCATCTTAGGGGAAAGCCACACTGAATGGATGTGAGACAGATAATGATTCAGCAAAGAGATTAAGGAAAGGTACAATAGATAAGAAAGAAAAATGTCACAGAAATCACAGAAGGTAAGAGCATCCAGGAAGACAGGATGGTTAAAAAAGAGTAAAAATCTTCTATGACATCAAGAAGGAGGAGGACAGAGAAAAGACAATCTGATCAAATAACCAGCCAATCAGCAAGCATTTATTAAACACTTTTGCTCAGATGATAGACATTAAAAGACAAAAGCAAAACTATCCCTGTCTTCAAAGAGCTTACACTCTAATAGGGGATTTAAATTTTAACCATCATATTTAGTAACTGACAGTTTTGTTGCTATGCTATTACAATCTACAAAAACTTATGAGGAACAATTATATTAATTTTTAAAGAATTTTACAATCTCTGTATTTAGTTGTGACTGATATAGTCATTCAGAATTGTGCTCATACTACATTACATCTTGGAGGACCATAGGGTTCAAGAGAGGAACCCAGATAGAAACCTATATACCACCCCATCATATTTCTGCTTTAAAAGTTGATGCCCTGTAAACAATGTCAGGTGAAGTATATCGTTTAACAGAATTATTTTACCCAGTAGATATTGGAAAGAAAAAAACATAAAAAGAGATGAAATAATTAACTACAAGGGATTTATGAAGGAAGACACTATCTGCATCCAGAGAAAGAACTGATAAGGAGAAGTATGCATAGAATGATTTTAATATATATATATATATACATATTTGTGTCTAATGGTAGCCATCTCTAAGGCAGGGGATGGGGGGAGAGGGATAAAAAGAAAAAAGTTACACAAATTTATTATATATCTAAAAAGAATAGAAAGTTGTACATAATAGATTTGCAGTATCATATGCAATCATCTTTTTATTTCATTAATTAAAAATGAAATAATTCCAAAATTTTGAAAAAGAGATGGAATAGATAGGATTGTTACCATGCCTGGTATGGTTTAGCCTGGTTCTGTGCCTCCTGCCCCTGCTGTCAACATCTCCTAAGTCATGCTCTTTTCCCAATGGAAAATTCAAGTTCTGCCTTCTGGAGTCTGGGATCTGTCGAATTGCTGAGAAGCTTCCCTGGACCGTGTAGTTTGCTCACATGGAACAAAACCCAGGGCTCTATTACACAATGTGGATTCAGCTTTGCTTTATCGGAATTTGTTGCTGATGGTTTTGAAAGAAGAGTATATTTGATGGATGGTATAAAAACACATGGGGTACCCACTGCCTGTTTTCAGTCTGGTTTGCTTATGTTGACTTGAATTCACCAAGGAAAAAGATACTGTCTCCTCTGAATATGTTCATAAACATGATGGATGCTTTGCCAGGGCAAGTGAGCTCTAATGCACTAACCAATCTCCCAGGAATACATGTTCCTCTTGTGAAATATTTGCTTCCTGACCTAACTGTTGGAGATTGTCCTCTGACACTGTCATACAGCAGAGCTCAGAAGACTTCCACAGAAAGAATCAACCTTGATTTTTCCAAGTTCATCTGAACAGATGTGTCTATTTTCCCAGCGGGTTGGACTGTCACATTATAGAATCAACAACGTCACTTAGGAGCAGCGTTAGCGCTGAGCATTGCCATATATGTGGCTCTGTTTCTACTTTGTAACGGTTGCTTTATTTCTCAGGCCTTCAGGCAGAAATAATCAAACAGCTAGCAATTATTAGGCATCCATCTGACATAGGTCAGGTGCTGGGGTAGGTATGGGGAACATAAATACAAAAGCAAAAGAGTCTCTGCTCTCAAGGAGCTTATATTCTTCTTGGCAGAATACAGTTCATTCACAAATAAATACATACATATTTAAAATAAATACACGAAATGATTTGGAAATGGGGGCCAAGAGGGAGAATCAGCAAAGGTCTCCCTAAGGTGCAGCACTTGAGTTGAGCCTTGAAGGGAGCTAGTGGTTGCAAGATATGGGATTAAGTGGGGGATCATTCTAGGCATGGGGAACAGGCTCTGCAAAGACACAGAGACAGGACATAACAGCGTAAAGAATGTAGCAAGTAGGGCAGTATGTCTGGAGATAAGAATTCATGAGAGGGAGTAATGAGTAATGTTGAAAGATGTAGCAGGATTGTGAAGGGCTTTGAATATCAGAGGAGTTTGCAGTTTCTTGAGCAAAGGAGGTATGTGGTCAGACTTTAGGCATATTAGTTTGGCAGCTATGTGGAGAATGGATTGAAAAGGGGAGAAACAAGAGACAAGGAGAACAACTAGGAAGCCAATTACTATATACTGCAAGAGAGAATTGATGGAGGCCTGAAAAAGGATAGGAACTGAGTAAAAAAGAGAAGGAGATGGATTCGGGAGATGTTGACAAGACAGAATAGACAAGACTTGGCAATTGCTTGGACAGGGGGGAATAAGAGAGAGGGAAGAGTTGAGTATAATTCTTAAATCGTGAACTGGCATGATTGGAATAGGGGGTATGGTTAGTGTCCTCATTTTCAAAATCATCATCATCATTCTCATGCATTAATATCAATTAAGTATGCAAAATGGATAAGGATTATAAATACTTAAGATATAGAAAAGATTATAATGTCAGAAAGGTGTCTCAGATATAGTTCAACCATTTCCTTTTATGGGAGAGAAAACGGTTGGTTTCCTATCTGTTTAGCCATCCCTGGCTACATCATAATTACCACTACATCTCCTGACTGTCTCAAATGGAGGAGGAATAACTTGTCGTTGTCTCCCCCTCCACTAGGACCAAGCCATTAAGACTGGTTTTAGGCAAGTGGGCCCTATTTAGTCCTAGGCCTGGATTGAGGAGATGGCTTCTGTTGTTAACAAGATTGGGCTTGCTTTATTCAAAACTAACTTGTTCCATGAAAGATCTATTCCCTGGCTTTCAGATCTGACCTGTTTAGGATTCCTTTAGGGTGGCTGAGGTGAAGGCATAGATTCTAGGAAGCAGGACCCTAGCAAATCATCTGACTAAATGACAAGAAAGGCTTTTAAAGACTTAAATCTTCTGAGAACTGGGGCTTCTCTTCCATTTCCTTTCAACTCACAACCCACATACCTACTCTACACAAACATCTACCCGCCCTCTTTCTGGCCTATATATATGTACATATACATATACATATACATATACATATACATATACATATACATATACATATACATATACATATACATATACATACGCATATGCATATACACACATATACATACGTATGTGTTTGTGTATATCAGTGTGTAAATATGTATGTGTGTATATATGCATATTGTGCATATATGTATGTGTGTATGTGCGTGTATATAAATATATATATACACACATGTATACACATTTATACATATATACACATGTGTATACAACTGTCAGAGGTACTCTCCTGGCGGGCTGAGGAGGAGAAGCAAAACACAGAATTCTATTTTCTCCATCTGTCTCTCTATCTCCATAACTTTCAGGTTACTGTTAAGAATTATAACTTCAGTTTACAAAAGCCATTTTTGTTGGATGTGTAGCATTCCAAACTTATTCCATATTCCTTCCTCTGATTTGTTCTATTTTCCACCCAAAATGAGCTACTTGCTATTTCCTGTATACAGCATTCCATTTCCTACCTCCATGACTTTGCACAGACTTTCCTTCATGCCTGGAAGGCTTTTTCTCATCAGCTCCATCTTTTGGAATCCCTAGCCCCATTCAAAGCTTAGTTCAAGTGCTACCTCCTAAAAGTCTTTTACTGATTCATCCTGTTAGAGATCCCCCTGGATTGTTTTTGTCATTCAGGCATTTCAGTTGTGTCTGACTCTTTGTGACCTAATTTAGGGTTTTCTTGGCAAAGATACTAGAGTGGTTTGCCATTTCCTTCTCCAGCTCCTTTTACAGATGAGGAAACTGAGGCAAACAGAGAGTTAGGTAACTTATCCAGGGTCACATAGCTAATGAGTGTCTGGATTTGAACTCATGAAGATGGGTCTTCCTGACTCCGGGCTGCTCTATCTACTTTACCACCTAGCTGCCCTTCCCCCGGATTACTTTGTATTAATTTTGTATACATTTTTTGTTTATTTATCTGAATATAATTTTATTTCCTAGTAGAATTGTAGGTTTCTTGAGGTCAGTTGCTATTTTTACTTTTGTCTTTGTAACCCAGCGCACACAACAGGATAATATGTATTAAACTGAATTAAATCAAATTTGTAAGACAGAAATTTCCCCCAAAGTCCAAGTGCTTTCTAGTCCTTATGAAATCTCTTCCTCCCAGACTTCACCTCTGCTCCCTATTCGTTCCCCCTGCCTCTCCTCTGTCCCTCTCAAGTTCTTTTTCTCGCTCCAAAAACGTCTATTTATTCAGTTGGCTTAAAAAGTACTGGCCTTTAATATAGCCTGTGGAGGAATGGGGTCATGGAGGTCATTTTAAAACAATTAAATTTTAAAGTTTTATCAATGCTTTTATTTTTACAGCATAGTCATTTCTTGATATTACTATCCCCTTGCCCCATTGAACTCTCCCTGATAACAAAGCAAAATGGTTAAGCAAAACTAACTGACGCAGTGACCACCTCTAACAACATATACTAGATTTTGAATCTTTAGTCTTTCGTGTTTCTTTTTAGAGGAGGGAAACGTGATTTATCATCTATGTCCTGGGACCAAGGTTGGTCAATGCAATTAATCATAGTTGTCTTTTAGCATTGTGATTGTTGGCATTATTGTAGTCATTTTATATATTTTTCAACTGATTCTGTTCACTTCTCTATTTTTCATATCTTTCCAGGTTTCTCTGAATTTCTTATATTCTACATTTCTTGCAGCATAAAAGGAATATTATTCCTCTACATTCACACACCACGATATGTTCAGCAACTCCAATAGTGAATGACACCTACTTTGCGTCCTTTTTTTTACTGTTATGAAAAGTGTTGCTATGGGGGGCAGCTAGGTGGTGCAGTAGGTAGAACACTGGCCTTGGAATCAGGAGGACCTGAGTTCAAATGTGATCTGAGACATTTGATATTTTATGATCCTGGGCAAGTCACTTAACCCCAACTGCCTTGCCGCCCCTCCCAAAAAAAGAAGTCTTGCTATAAGTATCAAAGGGCTTTTGTTTTTGTATTTTTGGTCTTTGATTTTTAGTATATGCCTCATAGTGGACCAAAGGGAATTAATAGTTATATAACTTTTCTTCAAATAATTCTAAATTGCTTTCCAAATTTATTTTATACTACTTCCCCTCAACCAAAATGGCCTACTTGTCCCTTGTACACAACATTCCATCCCCCAACTCTGTGACTCTACATCTATTCCCTATGTTTTGAAGGTTCTCCTTCATCAATTCTATTTCTGGGAATGCATAGCTCCATTTAAGGCTATGTTTAATCTCTATCTTATACAACAGGCTTAAAGCATCATGTTGCACTATATACTACAATAAGATCCAAATGTATATGTAACCTACATATAAAAGGTCATATCTTAAATGAATTAGAAGAAAGGGAAAGGATATACCTTTCATAACTTGGTGTAGGAAAAAAAAAACCTCTTGACCAAACATGCAATATCAAAGATCAAAGGATCTTGGATAAATCATTTAGATACGTTAGCTTGAAAAAATATTGCACAAACAAGATCAAGGAAGTCAGAATTAAAAGGGAAAGTGCTGAGAAAAAATTCTCTGCAGAATTTTTTTTGTGATAAAAGTCTGATATTTAGGATATAGAGGCAATTGATCTAAATGTATAAAAACAATTCTCCAGCCATTCTCCAAAAGAGAGATTGTGAAAGGATATTTATAGGTAGTTGTCAAAAGATGAAAGACTAGCTATCAACAATCATATGAAAATATGTAAATCACTAATAATATGAAAAATGCAAATTAAAACAACTTCGGAGTGTCCACCTCAAATCCATCAGATTGACAAGACAATAAAAAAGGAAAATTATAGTTGTTCGATTGTTATATGAGCTATGGGAAGAAAGATACACTAATGCTGTGTTGGTGCAGCTATAAAGTAAATCAACCATTCTAGAAAACAATTTGGAACTATACTTAAAAATTCCTAAATTTATGTGTACACACACACACACACACACACACACATACACACACACATACACACCCTTTGATTCATCAATGCCACCATTAGACTTATACCTGAAAGAGAGCAAAAACAGAAGGAAAGGGTCTATATGTACAAAAATATTCATAGCAGCACTTTTTGCTATAGTAAAAGGATCAGAAACAGATAGGTGGCCATCAGTTGAGAAATGGCTTAACAAATTATGGTTTATAAATATAACAGAATTTTATTTTACCATAAGGAATGGCAAAATGGATGGATTTAAAGAAAACTAGGAAGTCTTGTATGAACTGATATAGAACAAAGAAGTAGAACCAAAAGAGTAATTTACACAATACCTGCTACTTTGTAAGTGAAAGCTAATTTGAAAGACTTAAAAACTATGATCTATATGCATTGAACAATCATAGTTCCAGAAGTCTGGTGAAGAAGAGTGTTTGCTCTTTCTTGGCAGATAGAAATATGCTGTAGGTACAGATGAGATACACATTTTTTAGACACGACCAATACAACATCTTTTTTTTACTAGACTGTACTTATTTGTTTACAAGGAAGGGATTTCTTTTTTGGTGAGGGGTAGGATTTGTGGGAGGAATAAAGTGAGGCCAGAAAAAGAGAAAGAAAATAATATAAATGGAATATTTTATAATTAAAAGATTAAACCATAAAAGAGTTCAGAAGAAGATAGATAAGAAAGGCAATGTTTATACCACCTTATCAATTTTATATATTATATATTAAAAGGGACTTGTTCAAGGTCACAATGGATAAATCCATGATCCAGCTGGGCTTATGACTTCAAGTTCACTCTTATTTCCACTGTATCATGATGCCTTCCTATAAGATACTTGACATTTCAGAGCTGACATTCTTGTATTTTTCTGATTGTTTGTCATTTACTGCACAGAACACATAGCAAAAAAATATCCCGTCCTAAGTAAAAAATTTTAAGTTGAAGCAAAAAAAGAATATATTCTCTGGTTCCATCCCCTATGTTGATAGTTTTTATAACACTATGCAAGTCCCTCCATGATTTTTGGCTCCTACTCCCCTATCTTCCAGGACTGATCAAAGAAAAATAGATTATTTTTCCTCTCATTCCTTTCAGTCTGGACTTGAATTTCACATAGCTATTCTCACGGAAGGAGAGAATCTCAGAGTTGAAATGGATATGAGAGGTCATCTAATCTAGAGGTGTCAAACTCTTGGCAAAATATCCCAGTGTGACTGAAGCAGATTAAAATGTAATTGGGAAATGTTTAACAAAGCAAATAAAAATACAATTCTACATAGATAACATTAATTTGTGGTTTTACAAGTCAACACGTGGCTACAGGGATCAGTTTCTTTTTGAGCTTGACACCATGATAACTGGAACAGAAATCCATCCTATAATATCCCCAACAAATCAGTCTTCTAGCCATTTTTGTCTGAAGACCTCCAGGGAAGGAGGGACCCACTGTCTCCTGAAGAAGCCCATTTCTCTTTTGAACAACTCTAATCGTTGGGAAACATTTGCTTAAATTCATACATTTACAAACTTTTTACAAGATCATGTATCTGGAGACCTTAACCCATCTCGTTTTATAGATGAAGGAAATGAAATGTTAGGTGATTTCTCCAGGGTCACATGGATAGTAAATGTCCAAGGTAGAATTTGAATTTAGGTCCTTCTGACTCCAATCTGACTCTATCCATTCTATCATGTTACCTCGGTTTATATGCCCTGTTCCTAGCTCTAACCTGTGGGATCAGGTAGAACAAACCTAATCCTTCTTCCTTCAGATACTTGAGATGGTAGCTATCATGCCCTCTCAAGTATTCTTTTCTGCTCCTTTACTGACAAATGAAATGAATCCTCAAAGACCCCAATTCCTTCTACTGATCATTGTATGGCATGATCTCTAGTGCCTTACCTATCTTCTTCATTCTTTCTAATATCCACAGTCATTCTGTACATATGTTTGGTCTTCATCTGCCATATTTAAGATATACTTATTCCAGATTCGTATGTTATAAAAATATCTCTGTAGCCATGATTGTTTGGGTTAATCCTATTAAGGTGGGATTGTAAGTTAACAGATGATAAGGAAAAGTCTTGTATGACTATGTAGAGTTCTCTGCTCAGCATAGTGCCTTGTGAAACTAGGAGTTGGGGGGGGGGGAAAGGACTGGGACGATGGAGATAATGAGGATGACAACAGTTGGTGGTGTTTTTTCCCAATCATATGTAAAGACAACTTTTGCCATTCATTTTTACAAGATTTTGAGCTCCAAATTTTGTTCCCTCCCTCCTTCTCTCCCTTCTCCCCTCCTTAAGAGAGTAAGCATTTCGATATAGGTTATATATATGCAATTATGTGAAATATATTTCTATATTACTCACAGTTGTAGAAGAAGAAACAGACCAAAAAGGAAAAAAAAATAAAATAAGTGCAAATAGTGTGCTTTGATCTGCATCCAGAGTCCACCAGTTCTTTAGATGGATGTGGCTAGTATTTTTCATCACGAGTCCTTTCTAATTGTCTCGGCTCATTGTATTGCTGAGAAGAGCTAAGCCATTCATAGTTGATGGACGACAATAGTTATGATTGTGAGGAAGAAATGTGATATGTTTACTAAATAATTGTTTTTTAAAAAACGGAAAACTGTGCCTCGTTGTTGTTGAGTCATTTCAGCCGTGTCTGACTCTTCATGACCCCTTTTGGGGTTTTCTTGGCAAAGATATTAGAAGGGTTTGCCATTTCCTTCTCCAGCTCATTTTACAGATGAGAAACTGAGGCAAACAGGATTAAGTGATTTGTCCAGGGTCACATAGCTAGTAAGTGTCTGAGGCCAGATTTGAACTCTTGAAGAGGAGTCTTCCTAACTCCAGGCCTGGTGCTCTATCCACTATGCTACCTAGATGCAAAACTATCTATCTATCTATCTATCTATCTATCTATCTATCTATCTATCTATCCATCTATAATATATGTATGTATATGTATATAATTGTATGTGTAAATGTGTATATATGTGTATATGTACATATGTATGTGATATTCTTATTTATTATAACAAATATGTCTAATCCTTAAATAGCATTGATAATATGATGTATATGCTGTGTACATATTTGTTTTCCTAATAATCATAGATGACCATGCTACCACTGCTAATCCAGAATTGTAAGTCACTACTTAGCCCTTCGGCTCATTCACCCCACTTCCTTAAAAAGAAGGAACTGTCTGTTTAAATATCCCTACATTTCTGTTGCATTTTTTTTTAAAGAATGAAACTAAACAGAGAAGGCAGAAGGCGCTCTTTGGCAAGAAGAGCTCCACATAAACATCTGAGGGCTCATTCCATTTTCTTCCACACTTCTGTGAGGAGATAAATGACTTTCAGGTTCCAAGGAGGAACACCAAGGCAATGGGCCAGAGGGTTACTAAGCAAAGGAAGTGCCAGGCATTTATCTCAGTGTTTACTTAAAGAGAAACTAAGCTGGCTGTGTTGTGTGTACTCTGTCAAGATACATGTGAGTCATTTGATTTTTAGAACTTCCTCCCAGCTGTTAGACAGCTGTTTACACTACATTTAGGGAAAGGAAAAGCATAGAGGAAGTAATTCAGCTTCATAGGTAGGAATTTACAACTTGGAATTGAATTTGAACACAGCATGAGGTGCAGATCCTTACTGGGGGTTAATGATGGTTAAGCCCAGAGTCTAGACAGTGAAAGACAGCTGTAAGCCAGCTAAGTAACAGTTTAAAAGCTTGAGGAAAGGCTATGTTCTCTGATAGACTGAAAGCACAATACCGTAGTTTTGAAAAGGAAATAGACAAATGGAGTTTCACCAGATTGGGTCGTTTCATTAAAATTCCCTGGTTCTATGGAACACTCCCTTGTAGAGAGTAAACGCAACCACCAGGTGGTGTGGAGAACCATTCACTTGATTCTGTTAACGAAAGAAAGAAAGAAAGAAAGAAAGAAAGAAAGAAAGAAAGAAAGAAAGAAAGAAAGAAAGAAAGAAAGAAAGAAAGAAAGAAAGAAAGAAAAATTCTGGTGTTGAATTTGCCTTTTCTAGAAGTTGACTATGTGTCTACCAGGCAGAGTGATTCAATTCAATCTCTTTAGCCCTTGTTGGGAAAAAAAATGCTGATCTCCTACTCTATTGACTTTCGCCTCTGTGTACTGAAAAGTACTTACCTCCTCATCCCCAGGCATTTTGGAGAGGCTCTTGTCTCTCCAATTTGATCCTGGGTTTGATGTTGGAATTGAGATTTTCTTTTAAATGACAGTAGAGAAAGAGAGGTTTCCAAGAGAAAGGATACCAGTTATGCATCATTACTGTTCTTGTAACAGAATCAAAGCACAACCATCCTGGGCCCTGAGTCTCCCAGGTTCCAAGTTAAATGAATTTTATTTCCTGTACAGTATATCACATGCCAAGACCAAGGAGAACAAATATTGTAATGGGGCTACTCTATACTGCTTTAGGACAAACATAGCTGGCATCCAAATACTACATAATAATCATACAACTAGGGACTCAGCTGGACTGTTTGGCTCATTGTCCCTTTTTATTCTATATGCCTGCTTCTTTAACTCATCCCATGAAGAATCTGCTGGGCTCAATAGCCCAAAGTTTTATTGCTTTCTCTTCTGCCTCACTGGATCAATACCTTGATACTGACTACTGTTCTCATACCATTTCCTTGATGAAGGGATTTGGAGTTTCAACCCCCTTAGTAGGCTGATCGTTTAAAGTAGGGCAATCATGTTCTTGGTCCCATGGGTTCCACTGTAAGCCCTGGCACTGGCTCTTGGTAGGGTAGAACATTTGGATCTAGTATGTACCACATGCATAAAGTAGCTTTTTGACCTTTGCCTAGAATTTGGAGTATCATAGAAAGAAGGAGGTCAAGTGGGATCTTATTGCCAAGGCCTGACTTCAGCTCATCCTCTAATAACATTATTTAGGACATTACAAATCCTTATCTCTTTAAACTCTGCAATGAAACACAAATACCTTTGCATTGGTCTTCCACCATGACTGGAATGAATTCCTTCTTTCCTTCTGCCACATAGCATCCTTCTCTTCCTTCAAGATGCGGTTAAAATACAACTAACTTTCTCTCTCTCTCTCTCTCTTTCTCTCTCTCTCTCTCTCTCTCTCTCTCTCTCTCTCCCTTCTCCCCTTCTTCTTCTTCTTCTCCTTCTTCTTCTCTTTCTCTCTCACACACACAGAGCCTTATATTTAATTATTTAGTGTTTGTTTATATTTATTTTCTTTATACTTATATACATTCTTGTTTTCTTTCCCATTAAACTGTAAGGCCATTGTGAGTAGAGATCGTTTCATATCTTAAATTTGTGGGCCAGCACATAGGAGGTGCTTAATAAATGCTTTGTGATTGATTGACCTAAACTCATGCTTTTTTTTTCTAGCCTCTGCCCTTGTACAATTGCAGAAGAGGCACGGAAGGGTAGCTTCCTCATTCCAAATTCAGAAGGCACATGGCTCCATTTACAAGAACTGAATGAAATAGAGGCACCTAGTCAGATAACTCAGACAAGACAAAAAAAGATATAGGAACAAGAGCCTGGAATGATCAGACTGACCTTCTCACAGAACCATCAAGTTCAACAAATCCAATGTTGTTTTTCCCTTTCCCTTGCCTACACACTCTAGCACAGTGTCTTGGGCATAGCTGGCACTTGATATTTGCTAAATGGATTTAAATTAACATTGAAATGGCCAGTCAGTTCAAGCTCCTCTCCCTCTTCATTGCTATTCCTCCAACCTCTCCATCCAACATTGGGCCTTCCCAGAACAATAGCCATTAACTTCTGGGCTCCTTTCATTCAGTTCTACAATATACCTCAATAATTTGGACCATATTTGTGACCATTCAAACAAGGACTTTCTGAAGTTCCCTTTTGCAAAACAAGTCAAAGAAAGTTGGGGATGAGGGCTGTTACGTAAATTAATAAGTTAGGGTTAGGGTAGGAGGGTTAGTCAGAGAGTTAGGGTTAGAGTCGGAGACTAGGTGGCACAGTGGATAGAGCACTGGGCTAGGAATCAGGAAAATTCATCTTACTGAGTTCAAAACCAGCCTCAGACACTTATTAGGCATGTAACTCTGGACCTATTTGCCTCAGTTTCCTCATCTGTAAAATGAGCTGGAGAAGGAAATGGAAAACTAGTCCAGTACCTTTGCCAAGAAAACTCCAAATGGGGTCACAAAGAGTTGGACGCAACTGAAAAATGACCAAACAACAAAAGTAAATAATAATAAATAATAAGTAAATCAAAATAATTAATCAATCATAAATTTCGAGGGAGTAATTTTTGCCCACTGGAGCAACAATGTTGCTAGCAGCTGCTTTGGTGATAAAAGACCAACAAGAAGAGCACACAGGAGGGCTGCTAGCACAGTTTCTTGGATCTGCTTTTCTGAGGAAAGCAACTTTAAGGGTTAACAATCTCAGTTTAATTAAACATACATATATCATTCACTTAGTTCAGGGGGAAAATATCAGGCCCCTCAACTTCAGGGCAAATCCAAACAGAAATTACAAACATCAAGAGACAGAGATTGTCTGATCAAATCACAATTCACAGTTAACTAGAGAAGCACCATCTCGGTTATCAAAAAGGGTTGAGGGGTGCTATTTCAACAGCTTGCCCAGAGTCTTGTCACCCTTTCAATGAATGTACCCCCAAAAGTGAAACTCTAACCTTCCCACACATATACTCTGCTCAGGGCTCCGAGGGCTGGGGCCAACTTAGCATTTAGGGTGTGGGAAAGCTCCTCAGCCACCAGCCCCACATCATGTACAAATCAATGACTCTCCACTGCCCCAGAGGCTGAGAAGCATTCCAAGACAAAAGATTCCACTTTACCTGCCCCATTCAGACAAAGGCCAGACTCATTAAAGGCCCTTGGTTGCCTTAGCATCCCAAAAGAGAAGAACAGAAAAAAATTCCTTCCCTGATTACCATTACATCCACTTCAGAAAAGATTATTTTCAGGATCATTAGACACATTTGAGCAGAGGCTGGCATTGCTTTTGTAGGCACTTTCATACGCTAATGACAAATAATTTTGATCTAATCAAGCATAGAGTCTGTGTAGTATAATGGTTACAATGTTGGTATTGGAGCCAGGAAGACCTGGATTCAAATCCTGTCTCTGACACTTACTAGCTCAGTAATTGTAGGTATAATGTTTTTGAGCCTCAGCCGTCTCTCTGGCACTGTAACTTCTACATGAATTGAGAGTAATAAACTAGTCAGAATCCCTACTACAAGGAGTTCTCCCACAAGGGACATGATGTATTCAGGAAAATGAGCTCTACTATTCAATTCTTACAAATCCCAGGTAAAGGGATCGCACTTAATAAAATAAATTTTTTTTTCAAAGTTCCTGTCATTTAAGCTTGCCTTGAATTCCGATCTGACCTGAATTAGACAGGGGTTTCTTTGTTCATTTTTCTCTGTTTCTTTGTTTGAGAGGCAATGTGCCACGATGGCCAGTTAGGAAGACCTAACTTCAATTCTGACCTATGGTTGGGTCACCCTAGGTAAGTTATTTAACCTCCTAGTACCCCCAAACAACTTTCTAAGAGAATAAATTGCAAAACATTTGCCAGTCTATATTGGCAGAGGTTTCCTCAAGGGTTGTTCTCTATGAAATCGCAGGCCCAGATCACCACTCCCCGCCCCACCAAAGAAAGAGAGAGAGAGAGAGAGAGAGAGAGAGAGAGAGAGAGAGAGAGAGAGAAGGGAGGGAGGGAGGGAGGAAGGAAGGAAGGAAGGAAGGAAGGAAGGAAGGAAGGAAGGAAGGAAGGAAGGAAGGAAGGAAGGAAGGAAGGAAGGAAGGAAGGAAGGAAGGAAGGAAGGAAGGAAGGAAAGAAAGAGAGAAAAGATTTTGAACTAATGAACAAGTCTGCTCCTCTAGAATGAGCTGTGTGTTAGCATTTCTGTGAAATAACCTAAATAAAAACACATACAGTAAGGCTTTCCCATTACTTTACATGAGAGGTTAATTAAGATTATTGGGAGGGTCTTAGCTTGCTAGCAAGTATTTTTCACTAAACTAGACTACCAGGATAAGAAATGCTAATGAGGCTAAGGTCAAAAGTTACATTCACAGATATGTCAGTTATATTCATTTCATTTGCATGGTTTCAGTCCTCTAACCTTGGCCAACTGTTATATTCATGCCTTTGGTCACAAGAGAATTCTGGGAAGCAACATAGACAGCTAAGAGGTCTATCACCCATATCAGGAATATGTTTCAAAATGTGTGTCATCATGTTACTGTGGAAATAATATTGAATTTGAAAGTTCCATTTCTAACATTTCCTAGCTGTGTGACCCTAGACCAAGGGTGGGGAACCTGTGGCCTCGAGGTCACATGTGACCCTCTAGGTCCTCAAGTGTGGCCCTTTGACTGAATCCAAACTTCACAGAACAAATCCCCTTAGTAAAAGGATTTCTTCTGTAAAACTTGCACAAAGTCAAAAGGCTGCACTCAAGGACCTAGAAGGCCACAAGTTCACCACCCCTGCCCTAGACTATTTACTTAAAATCTCTTTTCCTCAGTTTCTTCTTTGAAAGTTGAGGATAATAATAATGTTTGCATCATAGGGCCATAAAAGTACAGTTGAAGGGACTTTGGACATCATCTTTTCCTACCTCCACATTTTACAAATGGCAGGCAGGCAACAGGCTAGTCAAGTGCTAGGCAAATCTAAGCCAAAAGAAGGACAATTCCTGCCCTCAAGAAGCTTATATTCTAATGGGGGAAGCAACATAAAATGGTTGCTTGAAAGGGGAAGGAGGGAGATGCAAAAGTCTGGGAGAGCCAGAAGCAAAACTAGGAGGAGAATGAAGCTTGGCCAGTATAGGCCCATTCTTGAATAGAGGACCCTTGGAAGGAACTTCCCAATAGGAGAAGAGGGCTGGTATGGCAGAGGGAAGATCAGGTTTAGACAGCACCTGAGTCATAGTAGAAAACTCCAGGACAGTCAGAAGTACAGACAGGAGGGGTTGAGAAAACCAAGGCCCAGAAGATTTGAAGTAGTAAATGGGAGACCCGGCACTCAAACTTAGGTCCTCTGATGCTAAATTCAGCCTTCTTTGTAAACTATATGTATATGTATATATAAATATATGTATATATATATATATATACATGTATATATACACACACATATACATACACATATATACATGTATGTGTATGTGTGTGTATCTATATATACACAGATGTAGAGTATATCTATATCACATGTAGATATATATGCCATATAGAAATGGGATGTTGTGATTATTACTGGTTTATGGAAAGTGCCATTTTCATTTACATTATACAGTACATTCATAAATCTAACCCAACAGAAACTGTGCTAAAAGGGCCGTCATATAAAAGCCAAGAAATATTTGACTCTGTATAACTATTTACTGGGCTGTGAAGAACTGAGTTAACCAAGCCCCAGGGATATGCCTCAAACAGCACATTAATGATCTTTACACATACAAATTCATTAGTTGTTTAATTAAGTTAAATCAAGAATTGAATTGTTTAATCATTAATTAAGGAGCAAAGAATGTTATGTTCAAACTTAATATCTCAGGCAGAAATACAAAAGCAAGAAAGGAGAAGATAAAAATTTTACCTTTTCTGTTTGCCTTAACTACACTCACTGCTTTCTCCCCTGCCCTGCTCCAGTTCTCCCCTCCCATGCCCAATTCCCTATACAAACATGCATAGGCTGGAAGAAAAACGTGTTCGTTTAACCTCCATATTTTCTACTTGACCTTGGCTGCCATATAAAAGAGGAAATCATTTTGTTTCCAGATCAAATTTCTTTTTTTTTAGACCACAAGTAACATGTTCCTTTACAAAACATCAAAGAATAACTTGATTTCACAAGTCAAAAGATATCTATATTTATACATCTACTTTTTTCATGCTGAAGTTTCTTCCTTTTTTCTATTTTAAATAAATCCCTGAGAGAAATGTTCAGTGTCAGTAACAGACTAATTTCACCCCTGATAGGTTCCTTGAGAAACTCCACAGATAGTTCATAGTCCTCTAATCATTTTATGAATTTAGGTCACAGCACAATTAGCATCAACCAACACAGGGATATTTTCAGTCACCTGGCTCATCAGAACCTTGAGATACAAATGAAGAGGTGGAAAGATGGTGTCTCATGGGGGTCAGAATATAGTAAATGACTGAAATTAAACTCCCACTCAGCAACTGTAGTAAAATGAAGGCAAGATACCTGTGGGCATATTTCTGGATTGCACTACAAATGCTTGCTTCGATCTTGGCCTTGAGTCTCTGTTAAGATATATATTTTAAAAGCAATGTACAAGGAGTACCTGTGAAGATTCCCTGACATGTTCCCAAACTGGTCTCTTGCAGTAGCACAATTTTTAGTAGGGTCAAAATTTTGATATTTTAATCATTTTTCAAATTGAAATTTGAAATTCAACTTTATTTCAATATCAAGAATTTACCAAATTATTTTTTTGCTATTATTAGTCTATCAAACAAGAAGACTACCCTTTTCACAATAATTCTGATGACTATTTTATTTTTGCCCTGACAAAAGTAAATAATATATGGGTCCCTTATATCTTTATAGATATTTAAAAATATCACAATAGGGTCCCCATAATGTCAAATTAACTACTTAGAAGGGATTATGCTAGCTGTGTTTTCTAGTACTCTATCTTATTTCCTATTAAATATACTCATGGTTACGGCTTCTTATAGGAAGGCAAACCTAGCTTAATCCTTGATTCTCAGTTTCTGCTATTTCTCTATATGGCTGTAGGTAAAAGGATTAGTGGAGATTCAGTTTGCTGCAGTAATTGAAAGCAAGAGTTTTTAAACCTCTAATTTTTCTGTACAAGGAAATATGGAATATATATTTATAATAAAAAAGGAATGGGTTATATTTACCTTCGTAATGGGCATTATGCAAATATTAAATAAAAATAAGACTGTATAGTAAAAAAAAGATCAGATTTTAAATCAAAAGACTTGGTTCAATTTACTAGATGTGAAATCTTGGATAAACCATTTAACTTCTCTGTCCCTCAGTTCCTCATTTGTAAAATGTTATAATAATACTTGTATTATCTTCAGCACACTTTTGTGAAGATAACGTCCAATGAAAATGAAAGATCCAATGGAATTATGCATGTGTTATACCAACATAAGTTATTATGATTACTTCGGACTTCAAGGATATGTATTTTAGTTAATGTGGCCATTGTACCAATCAAGCAGTGAACCAATCTTCAACAAGCATTTATTATGCACCTCCTATATATCAAACACTGTGCTAGGGGCTGAGGAAATAAAGATTAAAAACGAGCCTCCACCCTGAAAAACTTTATATCTACCCCCAGAAGTAAACACTAAATAAATACAAAGACGATACCAAGGTAATGGAGAGGGGTGAGAGTAAAGAAGGAGATTAGCAGCTGGGGGCCATGTTCAGCTTGAGATGCCCCTAAGTCATTGAAAAACATCCAAAAGGCAAGACTAGAGCTTGAAAGAGTGACTAGGGCTGGACATGCTTGGATTTCAGAGTCATCTACATAATAATGTGATCACTGAGAATGTAGGGAGAAAAGAAAGAGAAGAAGATTCAGGGCAGTTCTTTGAGATATTCCTGTAGTTAAGTATGATGATCCATCAATGAAAACTGACAGATAGGAAGAAAAGAGGAAGAAATCCAGGAAAAAAGAATGGCCAATAGTGTCAGCTACTGCAGAAGAATCCATGAGGCTGATGACAGAGAAAATGCCATAAGATCTGGCAATTATGAGACCAATGGGAACTATGGAGAGAGCACTTTCTGTTGAATGGTCCAATATATTATTTATTCCATTTTGCAAAAATGGCAGCTGAGATTCATGAACAACTTGCCTAAAGAAGGAGAGTCCATAGGTGTCAGAACTAGTATTGAAACCCAGGTTTCTTGACTCAAACCCCAGTATTCCTTCACAGGAAATGTTGTGCTTTCATTTGGATGATTCACTTGGCCTAACAAATTCTCACTAAATTTTAATGGGTTGAAGTTATAGTTATTCTTGGGTGGGTAATGAATCAAATGGAGTTGATTTTTAAAATATCTCAAGATTTATTTTCACAACGAATACATCTTTGAAGAATTCTGTCCACAGCTCTCTACCATCCATGAAGATCCCTAACCTGAGACCAATCTCCTAGGTATTGTTTTTTAAATGTTCCAGGCAGGGAAAATACTCCAAGCTTCTGCCTTCATCCTAACCTATTTTGAAAGGCCCCAAATGCCACCAAATAGACTGTACCACTTCCTTCAATTTGGTTTTGAAATGATGATGTTAGGCACAGAAATGAAATGCTGTCTGCCAATTACTGAATGGGGCATAATAATGTATACAGGTCTTATCTTGTGCCTTATATCCAAGAAGTTCCAAATCCCTTATAAACAAAATCTTGTGCATCCTCAGAGGCACATAGTGACAAAAGATATGTAGAAGCAAGGGTAGATAAAGGGTAAGAAGCTTACTGACACAAAATTTCTGAGTGTAGGCAAATTGCCTGATGTCCCTGTAGATCAGAGGTTCCCAAACTTATTTGGCCTACCATCCATTTTTCCAAAAAAAAAAAGCATCCCCCCAATCTACTTTCTTTAACTCCTTAATAGTTTTTTTGAAATTTGTGTCATTTCAAAAAAAATTTTTTTAAAGATGCATCTTAAATTTAATAATTTATTGTAAATTTGTGGGGAGTTGTCCGCATTGAAATTTTGATGATGTGATATTGCATCATGTTACCATATAATATTGTAAACAAGTCATTACACACACATATTCCTGCCGATGCATGCTGGACTTCCCAACAACTCTCATCTGCCAACACTTGCTTGTTAAGATCTGTCAGCAGACTTGACCACTGATGAGTTATAAGTTGTATTTTGTGGATTTATTTAGAAAATAATGTAATCACTACTACTACTCTGTTACACAGCAGATGAAACATGATGAAAGGTTTTTCAAAATTTTTTTATCTTTTCTTCTTTCCTTGTGCTTCTACCACCCCCTTATTTTTATTCAATGCCCCCCAATTACACCAGAGACCACTACTGCCCCCCTGGATCATTCCAGCGCCCCTCAGGGGGTGATATTACTACTCTGGGAACCTATATGTGTAGATTAATAATACTACTATTAATAGTGCTTTAAGGTTTTGCAAAATGCTTTACAAATATTATTGCTTTTTTTCCTCATGAGAATCTCCCTCAAGGACAGCTAGGTGGCACAGTGAATAGAGCACTGACCCTGGAGTCGGGATGATCTGAGTTCAAATCCGGCTTTAGACACTTGACACTTTCTAGGTGTGTGACCTTGGGCAAGTCACTTAACCCCGTTGCCTTACCTCCTGTCTCCAAAAAGAAAAAAAAGGAGAGGAGAGCAGAAAAGAGGAGAGAGGAGAGGAGAGGAGAGGAGAGGAGAGGAGAGGAGAGGAGAGGAGAAGAGAGGAGAGGAGAGAGGAGAGAAGAGGAGAGAGGAGAGGAGAGGAGAGGAGAAAAGAAAAGAAAGGAAAAGAAAAGAAAAAACTCTCTTTGCGAAGTAGGTGCTATTATTATCCCCAATTTTTAGATATAGAAACTGAGGCACACAGAGATTAAAATATCTTGTCCAGGGTCACACAACTATAAGTATCTGGGCCAAATTTGAACTTCCTAACTACGGGTACTGAGCTCTATCCACTACGCCATCTCAATATTAATTGTACCATCTTTGACACTGGCCAGAGTGTGAGAACTGGAAAGGGCTTGAAGTCCTTTGTAAAGTCCAGTGTAGTCCAATTCCCACTTGTTACAGATGAGAAAATTCAGAGCTGGACAGTAGAAATTACTCACATAAAGCTATCCCATTTAGTGGTCAATGGCCAAGACAAACCTGGGTCCCAGGTCTTCTAATCCTATTTTTATTGTGATCCCTACCACCTCCATTATATTTAATGTATCTTTCAGGTAGGCAGAGATAAGAAATATTATCTGAGTTCTCCTAAAAAGGTAATAGGGATTTGTACATAAATTTCTGAGATGCTGCGGTCAAGAGGCCAAGATGAAGCTATAGTACTCACAGAGATAACTACTATATTAAAATATAGTATTGAGATAGAGATAGACCTATCCTCAGATCCCAGCTGAGGAAAGTCTCTCTACCGGTATAGGTCAGTCTCTTCTCTATAACACACAGTCTTAAAGAATTACCTAGAGCAGAGATTACACCTAGAGCATATTACACCAGTAATATGTGACAAAGGCAGCACTTGAAGCTACATAGGCTTTCCTGGCTTCCAGGCTAGCTTTCTATCTACTACCACAGGCAATCTTTCAGGGTGAATTCCTGATTGTTTGAGATATTCAGGAAAAGAAGCAGCAAGGATGTTATTTTAAATAAGCAATAAAAATCCAGGAGATTTCTTTAAATTTAATTTTTTTTAAATATTTACAGATTCCTTACTGCCCACTGAGTAAAAGTCAAATCCCCACAGTACACCTGGTATTTAAGACCCTCATATGATTTTTTGTACCACTTCATCTTTTTTTTGTCCTCCTTTTTCTTCCTCCCCCTCCACCCTAGAGATGACTACCATTAGACAGAAATAGGTATATATAATCTATATGTGTGTGTGTGTGTGTAAAATTATTTTATACATACCCTATCTTTTCATCTTTTTCTCGTTACCCACTTCTATATGCCATCTTCCAACCAAATTAAACTACTCTTGACCCCTTAAACATGTCATGTATTTTTATCTAGCTGTTCTCTTTGCCTGGAATGCCCTCTTAATTTGTTGAATTCCTAACCGTCCCTTAAAGAATAAATGCCACCTCCCCCCACTCAGCCTTACCTCATTTACCCAGTATAGAACATGTTCTGAGGTAAATATCCCAACTCACACTAACGATGATGAGTCAAATCCCCAGTATGTGACTACTGGGTCCATTTGGGGTCAAGGGCTAGCCTAAAGGATTGGGAATAGGGTGAGGTGTCCTTTTCTAGTGATGTATTCCACAAGTCCCAACTAATGAGTTTCCCACCATAATTATAGATTATCAATTAGTAAGTCGAGACGTTCCAGGGACACTGCTAGGACATTGATGAGAAGAAAAGTCCTCTGAACTTCCAAAGTTCTCAAGGTCCTCTACCTGTCAAGGTAATTGGGAGTGGAGGGTGGGGAGGAGGTCAAGACTAAAACCCAGGCACTTTTCTTCCTCCTCCCCTAAATGGTTCCTTCTTAGAAGTGGCTCTCTCTCCTCTTTGACACTGTGATTGTGTTTGTGGTTTGTCCTTTGTTCTTGAAGAAAACCATGACGTTGGGGAGATGATGACGTGACTTCCAATTGACTTTGATTTGAGTGAGACGGGGCTATGCAAGCTCACCAGCCTCACTTTCTCCTCCAGAGCCATCTGGGTCCAGTGGCCAGATATCAATCAGGATGACTGGAGATGGCCCAGGATGCAGTGGGAGACCCTTTTAAACTAAGGTCTTTTCAAGTTCTCACTTTAAGTGAAGTAACTGAGGTAATGCCCATTCAGTGAATTTCTGGATTTCTCTTTGAGAAATGAGTCAAGGGATGGCCCCTTTCGCTCAACACCAAATCTCTCTTGGGCCCAATTTGGCTTGATATCTCACAGATGATCCCCAGTAGATCACTAAGTTTCCTTAGCCAAATCCAAACATTCTTCCTATGCAATGACATTTCCAGTTCATCTAGTGATCATCAGAGACACTTAGATAGAATATACTTGTTTCGATAGTCAACATGAGTCCCTACTTGGTTAAGCATTTTTGGTGCAGCATTTTATGCTTTAGGTGGAGTGGGGATAATTTTGTTGGTTTACTCAATGACATCCATTCTCCTACTGGTCATTAATGACCTTTATCCCAAGACATGAGAGCACCTGGTTATGAAACTGTCCAATGCACTCATCTTTTAATGTTAGGTTTTATAGCTCTCTGTATTGATCTAATTCTAGCACCTCTTCATCCTATCACCAAAATTATTTGGATATCAGATTGGCTAAAATGATTGAAGGGAAAAGCAACAAATATTGGAAGGGATATGGAAAACTTGGGACACTAGTTCATCACTGGTGGAATTGTGAACTGATCTAATCATTTTGGAGAACAATCTGGAATTATGCCCAAAGAATTACTGAACTGCCTATATTCCTTTTGATCCAGCCATACCAATACTAGGTTTATTTCCAAAGATGATTAGGAAAAAAAGGAAAAGAACCTAGATGTTCTAAAATGTTTATAGAAGCTCTCTTTGTGGTGGCAAAGAATTGGAAATCACAGAGATGTCCATCAGCTGGGGACTGGGGACTGGCTGAACAAATTGTGGTATATGATTGTGATGAAATACTACTGTGCTATAAGAAATGATGAGCTCAGTGATCTTAGAAAAACATGGAAAGACTTGCATGAAATAGTGAAGAGCAAAATGAGCAGAGCCAAGAGAACATTGTATACAGTAACAGCAATATTGCTTTAAGAACGACTGAGCAAATAAGTCATTTTGACTATTATAAATACCCAAATTAAGTATAAAGGACCTCTGCAGGAAGATGCCATCTTCATCTAGGGAAAGAACTGATAAATAGAAATACGTATAGAATAATTTTACATAAGTACATATGTATACATATGTGTATGTGTGTATATGTGTGTATGTGTGTATTATGTATACATATATATATATATATATATATATATAAAGTATATATATACCCATTTGTTTCTAATGGCAGCCATCTCTAGGGTGGAGATAGGTAAGCAAAAAAAGAGAAAAAAAAAGTTACATGATAACTTTATTATATATTTATATTTAAATATTTAAAAGAAATAGCAAGCTGTACATAATAGATTTGAAGCTTCATGTGCAATTGTCATTTTATTATACTATGTAATAGAAATGTGTGTTTTATTACATAACTTAAAAATAAAATAAAATTTTTAAAAATGTTATACGGAAAAACAAATTATATGGATATACCACAACGTTTTCAAGAGCTATGGTACCAAAACATATATGGAAGGAGGAAGTATGATACAGTGGAAAGAATGCTGACTCTGAAGATAGACTTGGGTTCAAATACCATACTGCCTGTGTGACTGGGTGCAAAATTTACTGCCCCCCCCCTCGCCTCCATTGGCTCCTCTGCACAATATGAAGCGGTTAGACAAGATGGCCTCTTAAGTCTTTCCTAGCTCTGGAGCTGAGACCCTGTGATGGCACCACTTGAGCTGGGGGCTGGGGTTGGAAGGAGGCAGGGCGGGGATATGGTCTAAGGACAGTCTCAGTGCCTGTGGTCAGAACCACTTTGCTGAATACTTTGAGGTGTATCATCAGCTTGGCCTTGAGGTGATGATGTTTGCAGTTTCAGAAATATGTGATCATTTACAAATTAATATCACAGTTGCAGTAACAGTGGAAAAAAATATATATAAACCAATGGAATTTCAGATTATTCAACTATGGAGTATAAGTGTAGATTCATCCTACTAATAGACTATGAGCTTTATGAGGCCAAGGATTTTATCTGATGTCTGACACCAAATTGGTCTTTCCGATACCAAATTTATCTAATTTAGTTTGTATTTTATCTAAAACTTTGTTGAAATTTTGTACTAACTGCTTTGCATGTAATAGCAACTTAATAAATATTTGCTGTTGGTATAGGCATTATATGATAATGACTTAAGGCAATTAATGATAATTAACATTTATATAGTTCTTTAAGATTTAAAAATATTAAAATTAGTGTCTACTCACAAGGCACATGATGTGGACAATATAAATGGGGACAGTCTGGATGCCTGGAGCAGCAGCAGAGGGAAATCAATCTAATGACAGATACTACACAGCATGAATAATGCACAAAAATAGGTAATTAAGTTAATTGTATTTTATGGGTGGTGGTAAAACTGTGGCACTTTCCTCACAACATCCCTGTCAAATAGATAAAGTATTATTATGACCCATACAGACAATATAGCATAGTGAAGAGGAAAACTGACCTTGAGGCCAAGACAACATGGGTTCCAAGCACTATCACTGAGGCACAATGGCTTTGTGGCCCTAATCAAGTCACTTAACCTCTTCACTTTCTAATGTAAAGTAATAAATAAGAGGCTGATCAGAACTAGTAGATGGAGTTTCCTCATCTAGGAGTCCCCTATATCAATGGAATATCACAGGTTCAATCCTGATCTCCATTTTGTTGCTGTTCAGTTGTTTCGACTCTTCACGACCTCGTTTGGAGTTTTCTTGGCAAAAATACTGGAGTGGTTTGCCATTTCCTTCTCCAGCTCATTTGATGGATGAGGGAACAGGGTTAAGTGACTTGCCCAGGGTCACACAGCTAGTAAGGGTCTGAGGTCACGTTTGAACTCACAAAGATGAGTCTTCCTGACTCCTGATCCCAGGCCCAGCGCTGTAACCGCCATACCACCTAGCTGAAACAAAGAATTGTGAAGTAATGTCCCAGGGTGACATAATTAAAGTTGGCCTTGAGATTTCAACTCAAGGTTTTCCACCCCCAAAACCACTTAGTTCTGTTATCACCATACTTATTGTGAAAGTTTTTAAGGGCTTCTTTCTATTCAGATAAAATGTTTTAATTGTGTTTTTTTTAACTACTACTCTGCATCTTACTCACCTTTATTGTCCTTTTTCACCCCGGGTGTTCCCGTCTTATGGTTTCTTCACTGCAATTAGACAGTAACATCCTTTGAAGTCACAGACAGCAGATTTGGGACATATTCTTACGCATGAAAACAAAATCCAGTTACGTAGCAAATCCACCCTTGGTTTCTTCATTTTTCTGCCGGCTACCATAAGGATGTGTCTTCCTGATAAAGCTGATAGGAGTAAGATGGAAATTATTTTTGAAGGGCCTGTTATTGTTTGAAGCTTTAGCACTATTAATGGCATCTGTTTTAAGATAATTGCATCTCAACTTTCAACTGATGAGTTTCTCTTTAAAAAAAAATACACTAATTCATTTAGATGAGAGGTAGCATGATACAAATTGGCTATTTGACTCTGGGCAAGTCACTAGGTAATTCCCTAAGTTACAAATTTCATAGGAGGTGCCAACCTGAACTTGTAAAGGGAGTTTCTTCATTCCAGAGTTCCCTCTATCAATAAAATCACAGATCATATCCCTATCCTATCCCTAATTCATTTAGAAAATTGCCATGAAAATTAATCTTTCGTTCATATAAATTACTAAATCAAAATTGAGAAGTCATATAGTAAAAGGCATATCTTTAATATGGGGCAATTTTTAGTGACCTCTAAAGGACTTTTTTCTCTCTTTATCTTTTATCCAAATACTATGCTACCCCATCTTTTTCCCTATGTCCACCATCACCTATCAACCCACCCTTTCCTATTGACGTATGTCTCAGCACTACCCTATGATAAATAAGTAACTCAGGATCATAAGATTATAGATTTAATTCTGGAAGGGACATTTGAGGTTATACCTTCCCCCCACATACACACTTTTCAGATAAGAAATTGAGGCTAAGTGACTAGCCCAGGTTAATACAACTACTATGTGTCTGAGGCAGAATTTGAACTTCAAATCCAGTGCCCTATCTACTATGACATGCTGCAAATCAAATCAGCATATTGGCCATGTCAGAGAATGCCAGTCTGACCCTGTAGCTTCAGCTTATCACTAGCTCTCTATCAAAATGCAAAAGACATAATTTGATGATATTTCCCCCACCATAATCACCTATATTCAAATGCTTATGATATATAATAATGACTATATTCAGGGGTGTGCTGGTAAATGTTTAACAACCAGCTCTTTGGTTAGGGTAGTATAGCAACGATGCTGCTTTCAGCTACAAGGCCAATAACACCAGCACACAGAAGGACTTCTAGCACAAGTTCTTTGTTCTGCTTTTCTAAAGAAAGCAATTTTAAGGGCTTTACAATATTACTTTAATTAAACATACATATATCATTTACTTAGTTCAGGGGAAAAAGTCAGCACCCTGAACCTCAGAGAAAACACAGACAGAAATTACAAGCAGAAATTATATATAAACAGAACAAATAACACAATCAGCAGACGGGAGCTTCCAACTGTCTATCCATAGCAATACATACATAATGACCAGAGGGAGAAAAACCAACATCTGGATTTTCAAAGCCAGGGGGCTCCTCAACAGCTACCCAGAGTCTCATCTGATGAAATCACAGGAATGCTGTTCCAATAAGTGAGACCCCAAAGCAAAATGCTAACCTCAGAATATATATACACTTCTTCAGGGTCAGAGGGTGACTCAAACTCATGTGACTTAGGCTTTCTTGTGACTTAAGCAGGTCATCAAAGACTCTTGATTAATCAGAGACTCTCTATTCAAACAAAGGCAAGTCTCAATCAAAGGCACTTGATTACCTTAGTGCTGAGAACAAGAACGCCAAAAGAAAAAATAGCAGAACAAAAAGTCCCACTTTGCTTGCCATTACGGGTAGGGGCATGTATTTGACACACTTTTAAATTTTATATGCATTATTAATACTTTGTTCATTAATTTCTTAAGTCTAGATAATCACTAGAACAATAAATCAACTTCTGATTTTTAGTGTTTTCCAATATCAAAGATGTGAATGTTTGCACTGAAAACTTAACCACTGGCTTTCACAAGCCAACTTTGGCACACCACTGCTTTGTCTTTATAACCTAATAATATGTCATGAAACTAGGTATAGACCAATATTTCACACCATATAATAAGACATGTACAATGGATATGTGATTAGACATGAAAGATGACATTATAAGCAAACCAATGGAGCATGGAAGAAATTATCTGTCAGATCTACAGAGAGGGAAAGAGTTCATCAGCAAACAAAAGTCAGACATTCACAGGAGGTAACATGGATAATTTTTATTACAAAAAAATTTAAAATATTTTTGCACAATCAAAACCAATATGGTTAAAATGAGAAGAAAACAAAAAAACTGGGGAAAAAAATCTTTGAAGAAAGTTTCTTTAGTAAAGGTCTCATTCTGGAGTCAGGAGGTCCTGAGTTCAAATCTGACCTCAGATACTTACTAGCTGTGTGACCCTAGGCAAGTCACTTCACCCCTATTGCCTCCCTCCCCCCTGCAAAAAAAATAAAGGTCTCATTTCTAAGATATGTAGGGATGAGAACCAAATTTACAAAAATAAGAGCTGTTCCTCAATTGATGAATTGTTTTCAGGTGGTCTCCAGGATAACATACCAAGGTTATATTTTATCTTTCTTATTAGAAAATAATCTCCGTGTAGGGCAGGTACCATATCTTCCTTGTATCTCTCACAATAACTTTACCCAGTGCCTTTCTCACAAATGGTAGGTATTTATTAACTATTTATTGAAGAGACTACCAGGAGAGATGGCATTATGAAAAGTCTAGATAAAACAACTCAAAAATCCCTTTAAAGCCACCTCAAGAATAGTAAGAAAGTATACCATATGAAACAAGAGACCAAGAAATTAGAGGGATGAATGGAAAGAATATATACTGACAATGCTGTGCACAAAACAAAGGCAAAACAACCAAGACCATGCTTTTAACCCACCAAGTGACTCTGCTCCGAAACAGTGTCAAGAGTGACGGTCATCTATCTCCTGGCTCACAATGGGCCTCATTCTAAAACAGCATTGGAGAGGAAGATAGCTGGTCTCTGTCTCCTGGCGCATGCCAGTCCCTTGTCTAAGCCTGAGAGGGAAAGGCAGCAGGCATAGTCATTCATCACGGTGTTCTTCCTGTCCAGTACCCATGACCACACAGAGGAGAAGACACCAGACTTGCCACTGCAGCCTGAGGAAAACAGGATGATAAGACAGAATTTAAGAAACAATGAACTCATCCCCCAAAACATGATTAACAACAAACAAACCTGCTTACCAAATGCCAATTATTCATAGAAAAAAATTGCCCAAGCATACATTATATAAACAGAGCAAATAACACAGAGAGATTAACTGACAGGCCTTTTATCTGTCTGGCCAAAGAATTACATAGTTAGTAATGACAGAGACAGAGACAGAGACAGAGAGAGAGAGAGAGAGAGAGAGAGAGAGAGAGAGAGAGGCACCAACATGTGGGTTTTCAAAGCCAGGGGGCTTCAGCAGCTACCCAGAGTCTCATCTGGTCAAATCACAGGACACTCTTCCAATGAGTGAGAACCCCAAACAAAACGCTAACTTCTGAGTTTATATACAGTGTTCAGGGTCAAAGGGTGTCACAACCATAGAACTCAAAACCATGTGATGCTTCTTCAGGTTTTACAACCATGTGACTCAACCTATGTAATCTAGGCTTTCTTGTTTCTTAAGAAGGTTATCAAAGACTCCTAGATTTAATTAAAGAAACAAAGGCCAGACTCATCAAAGGCACTTGATTACTTCAGTGCTCCAAAAGGGACAACAGTAAAAAAAAAAAGTCCCACCTTAATTACCAAGACAGAGCGAGAGAGAGGGAGAGAGAGAGAGAGAGAGAGAGAGAGAGAGAGAGAGAGAGAGAGAGGGAAAGAAGGAACACTTATTTAGCACTTACTTTATGCCAGGCTCTATGTTAAATGATAGGAATACAAATTCACGCAAAAAAGCAAGTTCCCATCCAGGTGAGAGCAGAAGGCAGGGAGGACAAGGAGGATCCTTGGAAGGTACTCAACAAGGTCCAAAAAGCATCCAGAGAGTCATGGGCTGAGCCAGGTTTGAAGTTAATATGAATGGTATGAGTGCTTCCTCAAATGACAGACACTATAGAACTAGAAGTGTGAAAGAGGTTGCTGAAATGGAGATCCAAAACGAGACCAGGAGTCATGGAGAAAACCATGTTCAGATTAAGCATGACTGGCATTAAGTTAAGGTCAGAGAAGCTCATCACCAGAAACTTGGCCACTGGGTGATGAATTTTTTCAACTATAAGTCACAGAGACAGTCTACAAGGAAATCTACAATCTGTCAATCAGCAAACATTTATTAAGCACCTACTATGTGTCAGGCATTGTGTTAAGTGCTGATATATACAGATGTACATGCTCCTATGAAATCCTATATACTTGATGTATTGATATGAACGAAATATTCAGCTGATCTGCACCATATAAAAATGAGGAAATTATACATAGAAAAGGAAGGCAGCCTAAGGCGAAAATTTTTTCATGAAGAAACCAGAAAGTATATAATTATGGAGGCCTTAATTTGGCTGAACCAGTTTTAGTGATGATGGATCTCATTATCTCTGCAACATTCCAGGGTTTGATAAAATTCATGATGTTATTTGCAAATGAGCGTTTTCAGGATTTCACCCTCTATAGGGAATCCCTTTTCCATTTGGATTTTCACTACACATCTTCCATGACAGTGGCAAACACTTCTGATAAACACATTTTTGCCCTTTTTCATTTCTTGCTTGATATCAATAATCAGCAGGTCATGGAATAATGTTATCTCTGTTGTTGAGCCTATCTTGGAATCTTTATGATGTTAAAGTGTGCTTAGGAGAAACTCATTGGAAGAGAGCCCATTTTGTTCTATGAATAAAATGCCTTTAAAAATAATCAACAAATAAAATATACTATAGGTTTTTGTATCTTTCAGTCATCTTTCAGTCAGTTATGAGAGTAAAAAAATACAATCTACCATAGATGCCTTTTGGCTGCCTGTTCCTTTTTAATATTTTCATTTAGGATACCTTATAACACACAAGTGAATTATTATCATAAAGATTTTATAGAAATGAGAAAGGCATATGAGTTGGTATTATGACTATAGTCCTGATTGCCTTTTTTTAGTAGAATGATTTTTTTTCAAATCATTCAATATATTCCCATTTTTAAGGTATCTTCAGAATGCATCCCCCAATCCCTTCAAAATAGCATTGCCTCAAGCACAGACCTCTTTTTATGTCTGCTTCATCTAGACTGCTTTTCCCAACCTGCTCCTTTCTACTACCCCTTGGTTCAAGTTCTCTCCTCATTCTTTCTTCATCTGTGACCTGGAACTGGCAGTGAGTAAAAGAGCTGCCAAATGACACCCATCCCTGTACCATGCACTAGATCAGGGACCCATTGGGACCTTATCTTGCTCTGGTACTTCCTGTCCCAATACATAGCCTTGATCTTCTTTTGGTCCCTATAGGCTAAAATGTTCTGTGAAACATACTTCTGGCCAGACCATGGACCTAGTATCTGAGAACTTCTTTGTCTTGTTTCTTTTTGCTGACCTAGGCTGGAGAAAATAACTTACTGTGATTATTTTCTTGGATTTCCTGATCAGGATTTGGTCTAGTGCGTATTATAGATCTTTGTGGAGGAGATGTGGTGGGGGAGTTGGACTGTACTTCCTCCTGCCATTCTGCCATCTCGGTTCTGCCATCTTGGTCTTTGCAACTCTAAGGATAAGAAAGTTTCGGAGTACTGAAATGTTAAGTGGCATTCCCAGGAACCCAGAGGCAGTAAGTGCAGGGAACAGGTCATGAACCTCAGGTCTACCTGGCCTCAAAGTCAGCTTTCTAGGGACTGTTATAAACGGCTCTCCAAAAATGAATATAAAACAAAAAAAGTCTAGCCATCTTCAAGCAAAAAAGCACTTCTTTTCAGCAAGCAGCAATGGATCGATCCAATAGTGTGCACATTTCAGAGCCCTGAATTAAACCAAACAGATGGATCTAGCTGTCAGAAATGTCTAGTCTCAAGTCATGTGTGCAAAAGCTCTATTGCTGCTGATTAAGATCTGAAATCAGATGGTTAGATGAGTTTGATGAGTTTGATCATTAAGACAACCCCCAACGCCAGAATACCAATTTATCTTTTTCCTCTTTCAAATTTCATTTGTAACTATTTGATTGGTGCTATAATAGAAAGCCTATGTGAACCAGGAATTTTCTGGGCAGTTGAGAAGCTTAGGAGTGGTGGCTTTTTTTTGTTTTGCTTGTTTGTTTTTTAAACACAGCAGAACCTCCAGCCATTTGAAAATTCATATGAAATGAGATTTTAAATTTGGTTTCCCAGGCAACCCTTCTCAATGCAGAATTTAATGTATGAGCATTAGAATTTCCCTGTGCAGTGTATCTCCCCCCAACCCTTGCTCTCTTTAATGGAATAAAGCTATAAACTTTGAGGACCCCCAGCCCTACCATTACTTAGAGAAGGGCAAAGAGGATACAGTCAGTGTTGAAGGATACATGCTCATTTCAGAGGCACAAAATGAAACGTTACTGAGTGGGGTTTGAGTGTAGAGAGAATGTGATAGGCATATTCATGGGAATTCAAAAAGAGAAGGCATAAATGACCAATGTGTTGATGTATTCCAATGAAAAGAACCAGTTCTCTCATTTGTTACAACCCTTTAACAGCAGTTGGTCTCAATTGATAACTTGGCAGCGAAAAGCTGGCTGTTTCAGATCCATAAAGCAAAGCTTTAGCGGCAGGATGATAATCAAAGAGCCACGAGGGGTGGGAGAATACAACATAAGCCACAGGTGTCCATTGTCCAAAACTGCCCCTAGAAAATGCATTGCGAACAACCTGAAATGGCCATGGGGACTTTGAAATCATTCAGGCTGTGGTTGCCTTGGCTCTGAGATTTTCAAACAGTTTAAGGGGGTTGAGGAGAAATATAAATAATATGTGAACTATAAAAAAGTCCTCCTGGACTTAGAGTTTGAATTTTAAATTGAACCTTCCCTAGAAAGTGAAAACTTCAACAGGAGCCCTGAGTGGATTTCAGAGTTGGTGGTAACTTGCCTAGGACTCATGTTGGGAGAGCTATTTTTAAACATCTCATACTCATTTTTTCAAAGGGAATTTTACCTCTGATGTGGTCCTCTTAGTAGTCTTCAGTTACTATCCATATGCAACAGATGCCCAATTTGCTACTTGAAAATAAAAAACATTTTTGAAATTCCTGGGCATTTTCTTGGCGGTTGAAATGTGAAAAATCATTCATTTAGAAAATATCCAAACAACTGTTTTCATAAAATCTTTAAATCTTCCTCTCTCTCTCTCTCTGTCTCTCTGTCTCTCTGTCTCTCTGTCTCTCTGTCTCTCTGTCTCTCTCTCTCTCTCTCTCTCTCTCTCTCTCTCTCTGTCTGTCTCTCTCTCTCTCTGTCTCTCTCTCTCTCTCTGTCTCTCTCTCTCTCTCTGTCTCTGTCTCTGTCTCTCTCTCCCCTGCTTCTCTCTATCTCTCCCCTTCTCCCACTGCTTCTGTGTATATGTGACGTATATATATATAATATATATTATATATATACATATATATCACATATGATCAATTAATACATGTATTAAAGCACATGTGTAAGAAATATGTGTAACCCTGGCCACAAATATAATGGGTACATACATAGGAAACATAAATGGGCAGAATGGGCAATACAGGGGAGAGACTGCTGGGTCTGGAGTCAAAAGGACCTGAATTCGAATTCAGCCTCAGACACTTCCTAGCTGTGTGACACTGGAAAAGTTATTTAACCCTATTTGCCTCAGTTTCTCATCTGTAAAATGAGTGGGAGAAGGAAATGGCAAACCACTCCAGTATCTCTGCCTAGAAAACCCCAAATGGGGTCACAAGAGTCAGACATGACAGAAACAACTCAACAGCAACAAATATGGCCAAGTCAATTCATGCCTCTGATTCTGCAGAGCCAGTGTATTCTCTGGAATTGTCAATAGTCAATCTGCTTTCTCCTTTGAGCTGAGGTTATTTGCTCTCTGCTTTCCTTTGTGCTGTCCTCAGCTGAATGTTGTTCCTGCTACTGTCTTCTCTCTTCCTCAAGGACCAGCTGTTTAGCTCAATAGTCCCAGGGGCCATCTTTAGCTTTTGTTGTGATGCAGACTCTATCTAGCTAACCACCTATAGCTTACTATAGAAAATTTTTGGCACGTTTAGGTTTGTTTTGTGAACTTCTTTTCTCTTATTGCTGTTCTGGATAACATAGTCTAAATTCTTTTCTGAGTTATGTCACAAAGGCCTTCAAACCCCTACCAAATCCCTAAGTTAGGAGATATGATTACCTTCAAATCATCCTGGGAACTCTACCTACCAAATGTATGTAAAAGCTGTGTAGAAATGGGAGGTAAGGATATTCTTTTCAATGTCCATCCATACCTCACCTCTTCAAATATCACTCATTCCTACGCAAACAAACTCAGAAACCAGATTGAAAAGGGCTAGGTGGAAAACTTTTACCCTATTGCCCAAGAGCAACCAATACCATTGTGTTACCCCCATAAGTCCACGTTTGACTCAATTCAACAAATAATTATTAGGAGCCTACTATGTGCAAGGCACTATACCAGGGGCTGGGGATTAAAGGAGAAAAAGGACATTCTTGGCTGCTCCTGCAATATGGGCACAGACAAGTAAATACAACAGCATTTGAGGAAGAAAAGAGCACAAAGACCTGGGAGATCTCTGAAACCTTCATGAGAGATGATAATTGGACTGAGCCTGGAAGAATGATAAGGATTTGGAGAAATGTAAATAAGTGATGCAGGCTTGGGAGGATGACCTGTGCAATTTAGCAGGGGCAGATGTAATACCCAGTTTGGGAAAGAAGAGTAACGTGAGAGAGGACTTGAAAGGTAAATAGAAGCCATGTTGTGGAAATTTTTATTTTATCCCAAAGGCATTAGGGAGTCATGGAATGTGTTTGAGTAGAAAAATTACAAGGTCAGACCTATGTCTGAGGAGAATTATTTTGGCAACGTTGTAGAGGATGACTTCTAGAAAGGGGTGAGAGGGTAGAAATAGAGTCACCTATTAAGTGGTTATTACAGAAGTCCAGGCAAAAGGGGATAATGACCTGAACTTGAGTGGTAACCAGGTGAGGAAAGAAGAGCTTATGGACATTGAATCCACAAGGCTTGGCAATAGACTATATGAGAATGAAGGAGAGGGCAAAGTCTAGGTTGATTCCAACATTATAAACCAGGGTATGACTAGAAGGATAACGGCTCAAACTTGGAGAAAGAGGAAGAGAGAGAGAGAGAGTAGGTGTGTGTGTGACAGACAGACAGACAGACAGACAGAGACACACACACACAGAGAAAATGTTGGTGACCCTGTTTCCAGCACTGAGTTATATGGAGAATAGAAATGTTAAGAGCTAACATTATACTCATGTATACATTTCCACATATCTAAAACCTAAGGATCTACCTAAGAGAAGTTGAAATATACAGGGTGTTCCTAAAGTCTGGACACATAGGCAAAAATGCATATTTTCAAGAAATGAAATGAATGAAATTTTCAACATTTTATTTAATTGGAATATTAATAAATAACATCTTCAAAATGATTTCCATAATTTGTGATGCAAAGGTTGATGTGCTTTGCAAGAGTCACATGAACACAATGCAATAACTCCACATTGCCATCAATTTTCCTATGTGTCCAGACTTTAGGGAGACCCTGTATTTCATAATCTGCCTCTGTTCTTTGAAATTTAGTTAAATTTTCATAATAATCTGGGGCTGTGTTGGTATCCAAAGCCTTCCTCCTTAACCCTAACTTACCTGTGTCCCAATACAACTCTGCTCACCTCTTTGATGAGGCCTGCTGGAATGAATGATCCACCATATGCAAACTCACTTTCATTCCAAACTTCTCCTTATATTCCTTCCATCTACTTACCTTGTTTCCCCTAGATGACACTGCACCCTTGGTAACCATCTCTTGCAAAGGTTGTGCCACCTCTCACCCCCTATGACGCACTGGCCTTAGCCTGGAGGGTGAGTAGAGTACTCATTGCTCCTCATTGTCACTTCTAGACTTTCCCTTTGTTGCCATCACTCAGAAACTTCACATCCTTTGAATTTCACTCTAATAAAATCTTTCACTCTAATAAGATCATGGTGGTTATTACATACTAGCCCCCAGGTTGAGCTGCCTCCTTACTAAAGATGCTTAGCACCTGGCTCACTGTCTTCCTACATGAAACAACTGCACCATTCATGAGAATGCTTCCTCAATTAACTTTATCCCTCTTCTCAAATCCCATGACCATTACACTCCTCTCTTCAAACTGAGCTCCAAACAGGGATAGACAATGGATACATTCTGGTTCTCACCATTGCACACAAGTGTTATGCTCCCTTGATTAAGAACTCTGACCATAACCTCCTATCATTCCATGTCCCTCCTAAACATCTCCTTTGCCTTTATCATGACCTTCAATCCTCAGTTCTTTATTGGGCAGTTACCTCTACACTGATTTTATATGTTTCTCTTCCCAATCATGACCCTATAGTTTAATCAGTTCAACTCTACATTCTCTGTCCTTTGCTTTCAAAACCCTCTCACCCTTAGTCCCAATCTTTTTTGACTATTCATCTCATCATGAATTATTTCTACTATCTGCTTTATTTGCTTCTACTTACATGCTGCTGAATGGAGCTAGAGGAAGTCACACAATCCACCATGACTGAGTATCCTACAAATTTACTTCATTTAACTTCAACTTGGCACTTACTGCTACAAGACAATTGTTTTATTCCTCTGTAATTGAATCCCTATCTCACTTCCAATAGAAACTATACTGAAACTTCTTTTCTTTCCCAAAGACTCTCCTAAAGATGTCTATCTTCCTTCTCAGCTGAGGACTCCCATTTTTTGATTTACTGAGAAAGTGAAGGCTATCCCCTGTGAAGTCCCCTTTCTCTCCTTGTCATTTTAAAACCCCTTAATGTCATTCCCCACTCTCTCTTGCTTTCTTTAAGTATCTGATAAGGAGCTGACACTTCTTTCTAAAACCAGCCCTTGCATATGTGTGCTTTATCCCATTTCCCCTCAATCATCCACTCTCCTCCTCAAATTTTTATTTTTTAGGTGTTTGTTGCTGTTCAGTTGTTTTTCAGTCATATGCAACTCTTTATGACCTCATTTGCGGTTTTCCTGGTAAAGATACTAGAGTGGTTTTCTAAATCCTTCTCTAGCTCATTTTACAGATGAGAAAACTGCTGTAGATAGGGTTAAGTGACTTGCCCGGGGTCACACAGCTAGTAAGTGTCTGAGGCCATATTGGAACTCAGGAAGATGAGTCTTCCTGACTCCAAACCTAACATACTATCTACTGCACCACCTAGCTGCCCCTGATTTTTTAGGTAGAATTGTCATTTTTATTATATTGGCTCTGCATAATCATGAGCAATTAATATTTCTCCAGTTGTTTAGATTTGTATTTGTTTTTAAAAAATTTTATTATATATTTATTTTAATCATTCATTTAAAAATTGTTCGAGATCTGAATTCTCTCCCTCCCTCCTGCCTCTCTCTCACCCACTTAAGAAGGCAAGAAATGTGATATCAATTATACATGTGAAATCATGCAACATAGATTTCCATATTAGCCATGTTGCAAAAAAAAAGCAAGAAAAATGAAGTGAAAAAAATTATGCTTCAATCTGCATTCAGTCTCCATCAGTTTGGCATTTTTTGCTGGAAATGGATAGCATTTTTCATCATAAGTCCTTCCAAATAGTCTTGGATCATTGTATTGCTCAGAATAGCTACTGTACAATATAGCTATCACTGTATAGATTGTTTACTCACTTTGCATCAGTTCATATACATCTTCTCATGTTTCTCTGAGAGCATCCTGCTCATCATTTCCTGTATCACAACAATATTGCATCACAATCATATACCACAACTTTTCCAACCATTCCCCAGTTGAGCATACCTTTAATTTCCAATTTTTGCCACCACAAAAAAAGAGCTGTTATAAATATTTTTGTACATATAGATCTATTTACTTTTTGTTTGCTCTCTTTGGGATCCAGATCTAGTCACAGTATTGCTTGGTCAAAGGGTATGCACAGTTTTACAGCCTTTGGGCATAGTTCTAAATTGCTCTCCAGAATGGTTGGATTGGTTCACAACAGTGCATTAGTGTCCCAATTTTCTACATCCCATCCAATATTTGTCATTGTCCTTTTCTGTCCCATTAACTAATCTGATAGGTGTGAGGTGTTACTTCAGAGTTGTTTTAATTTGCATTTCTCTAACCAATAGTGATTTAAAGAATATTTTATATCACTATAAACAGCTTTGATTCCTTCATCTAAAAGCTACCTGTTCATATCTTTGGCCATTTGTCAAGAGGAAAATGATTTATATTCTTACAAATTTGAGTCAATTCTCTATCTATTTGAGAAATGAAGCCTTTATTAGAAAAACTAGCTATAAAATTTTCCCCCAGTTTCCTGCTTTCCTTCTAAACCTGGCTGTATTAATTTTGTTTGTAAGAAAACTTTTTAATTAAATATACTCAAAATTATTTATTTTACCTTGACCTTTCCTATCTTTTGTTTAGTTATAAATTCTTTCCTTATTGTTAGTTCCGACAGACAAAATTTTCCATGCTCCCCTAATTTGCTTATGATATCACCCTATATGTCTAAATCATGTGCCCATTTTGATGTTACTTTGGTATGTAGTGTGTTAGTATATGATATATGTAGTTTCTGCCAAACTGCTTTCCAGTTTTCTCAGCAATTTTTGTCAAATAGTGAGTTCTTGTCCCAAGTTGTTGGATCTTTTAGTTTATCTAGTACTAATTTGCTATGGTCATTTACTCCTTGTATAGTGCACCTAATCTATTCCACTGGTCTATCATTTTATTTTTAGCCAGTACCAGATTATTTTTATGTAATATAGTTTGAGATCTGGTACTTCTAGGCCACCTTCCTTCATGTTTTTTTTTTTCATTGATTCCCTTGACATTCTTGACCTTTTGTTTTTCAAGATGAATTCTGTTATCATTTTTTCTAGCCTTAATTATTGGTGGTTTGATTGGTATAGCACTGAATAAGTAAATTAATTTAGGTAAAATTGTCATTTTTATTATATTGGCTCAGTCTATCAATGAGCAATTAATATTTCTTCAATGGTTTAGATCTGTCTTTATATAAAAAGTGTTTTGTAATTGTCTTCTTGGGTTTGTCTTGGCAGGTAGAATCCCAAGTATTTTATATTGTCTGCAGTGATTTTAAATGAAATTTCTCTTTCTGTTGGATTTTGTTGGTAATATATAGAAATGCTGATGATTTATGTGGGTTTATACTATAGTCTGCAACTTTGCTAAAGTTAATTGTTTCAATTAGTTTTTAATCAATTCTCAAGTGTTGTCTAAGTATACCATTATATAGTCTGCAAAGAGTAATAGTTTTGTTCCTTCATTGCCTATTCTTATTCCTTCAATTTCTTTTTTTTTTGATGTATTGCTATAGCTAGAATTTCTAGTACAATATTGAATAATAGTGGTGATAACAGGCATCTTAGCTTATCCTCTGAACTTATTGGAAAGGCTGCTTGCTTATCCCCATTACAACCATCGCTGATGGTTTTAGATAGATATTAATCGTTTCAGGGAAAGCTCCATTTATCCCCATATTTTCTAGTGTTTTTAATAGGAATTAGTGTTAAATTTTATCAAAAGCTTTTCTGTATCTATTGAGAAAATTGTATGATTTTTGTCATTTTTTTATTTATTTGGTCAATTATACTGATAATTTTCCTAATATTGACTTAGCCCTGGTTCAGTATAAATATATTTATACTCATATGAATATACATGGTCATGTTACATATGTACACACACACACATATATATATACACACATGCACATATGTGTGTATTTATTTATCTATCTATTTATTTATTTATATATTTATACCAGTCCTGGTATAAATCCCACCTGGTCATGGTGTGTGATCTTTATGAGATATTGCTGTAATCTCCTTGGTAATATTTTATTTTAAAATTTTGCATCAATATTAATTAGGGAATTTGACTTATAATTTTCTTTCTCTTTTTTTTCTTATGGTTAGATGTATCTAGTCTGAGAGGGGAAAGTTGAGATCCCCTCACTAGGAGAACTTTGCTCTCTATTTCCTCCTGTAACTCATTTACATTTTCCTTTAAGAATTTGGATGCTATGCCATTTGGTACATATGTTTTTGGTATTGATATTGCTTCATTGTCCATGATATCTTTTTAGCAAAATGTGATATCCCTGCTTATCTCTTTTAACTAGTTTCATTAGTTCTCATTTTGCTTTTACTTTATCTGAGATCACAACTGCTACCACTGTCTTTATTGCTTTAGCTAAAGCATAATAGATTCTTCTCTAACCCTTTATTTTAACTATGTGTGTGTCTTTGTTTCAAGGGTGTTTCCCTTGAACAAAAATCTTCCCTTCTACCAAACTTCCATATTTCTGTATAACTCACTTCCCATTCATCAGAGTTTTCTTTGATCTAAAGTGGCACATCTTTGGAAATCTGCAAACTATGTTAAATTTTTTTTTTAATTTCTTTTTGGACTTTTTTTCTCTGCACATACAGTTTTGGGGGGAGTTTGAGGTGGACAGCTATGTGGTACAGTAGATAGAGTGCCAACCCTGAAATCAAGAAGATTCATCTTCCTGAATTCAAATTTAACCTCAAGCAGAGTCAAGATGGTGGAGTAAAAGCAGGGACTTGCTTGAGGTCTGCCTCAAACCTCTCCAAATACCTGTAAAAAAAAGACTCTGAACAAATTCAAGAGCAACAGAATTCACAAAATGACAGAATGAAATAAATTTCCAGCCTAAGACTGTAATGGGACGAGTTAGAGCCGACCCCAAAACATCGCTGGACCTCTGTGCCCAGAACCAGCTGAGATAACCTCAAGGCTCTGAGGTATGGGAGGAACAAGATGGAGCTTGGAGGAAGGGTCTCGCCCTTGTTGGCAATGTGGTGCAGGGTTCTCTTCTGGATTTACCTGTGCACAGGTGAATCATGGGGAGAGCGCGGGAAAGAAAGGGGAGGAGAATAGGAGGAGAATGGGAGGAGAATAGGCGGAGAGTAGGCGGACCAAGGCAGTCCTAGTACTACGTAATGAAGGCTATAAAATCTGGTCACTGACTTTATTAAACGGAGCTGCTTACCATCTTGGCTTCCGGCCTCATGTGTTGCCCGCGAGATCAGGCCTTTGCTGGACAAAGGCCTGGGAGTATAGGGTAACAGAATTCCCCAACAATTGGCACTCAAACGTGGGGCACGGTGCGGAGCCAAACGCGCAGCCCACACGATCCCCAAGGTGCCTCCTTCAGGCCCAAACGTGGGACACCACGTGGAACCACACACGCACCCCCCACAATCCCCAAGGTGCCTCCTTCAAGAGAGGAAGGAGCACAGCCTTGGGACAAATTCATGAGAAGAAGGAGAAGAGCAGAAGGGACGATTGCGCAGCGCACAGCCTTGGGATGAATCCGAATTTCTCAGCAGGAAGCACCATCCCATCTCTGTGGGCAACCCAGCTTAAGCTGGTGAGGTAAGGAATTTTCCTTATCATGAGGCAGGCGGAGTCCTTAAGACTGCTGCAGATCAGGCCGTATTCATAAGAATTATATATAAGCCGGCCAAGGACCAGGGATGTATGATCACCCCCCAGATTATCAAGGGTTTTCTTAAAGTAATGAAAAAAACACCCCCTTGGACCACACAGCCACCCCCTTACTTCGGGGTCTTGAAAAGTCATAGGGGACCAGTTATCAAGCTAAGAGTCAGAAAACCCTGGGGGCTTGGAACCCAGCACATTTTTTATCAAAGAGGCT
>CM053623.1:145334948-145356237 GCA_028646595.1 Phalanger gymnotis
AGGATACCCGATCCCTTTATATACCACCAAAGAAGGTCGGTTTACCACAGGATTGGCACAGTCATTGGGGGTCCGAGTGTCCAGGCGCCTTACTGGACAACTGTGTCTAGGGACCTCTTATGCCTTCCTGTGGGACCGCACTGGTAACTCCACCCTCATTCCCCACCACAACTTGTCCAAGATGCTCGGTACATGTATGCATGAGGCCAAACTTTACCAGGGACTGGTCTTTATTATTACTAGGCCTCGATATGCCCTCACTGTAGTAAGGACCGAGGGGCGGTATCGTACCCCAGCTAGCCATACACTCTCCATCCTAGACAAGCGGATAACAGCTTTGACTCGCACCAGACGGTGCATCTCATGTGTTGTGCTTGGTATCACCTTGCTGGTGGAACTCATCATTAGTTCCAAGGCCTTAACGATGGCAGTATCAAACACACAGAATGAGGTTCAGGAAGCCACTGAGCTACATGATCTCATGAGTAATGTTTCCCTTGGGTTCAAGCATCAGGCTCAGATAGATGAGGACTTTTACCAAGCTATTAGAACTTTACAAAATGCAGTGCGGTATTAGGCACAGAGGTGGAATATCTGGAATTACAGGCCAAACTACAATGTGACTATCGTTTTAACACTTTCTGCCTTACCTCAAAACAATATAATGCCACTGAACAGAACTGGAACACAATTCGCGCACAGTTGCAGAGTGCTGTTTTGGACAATATCACACTGGAACTCCAAAAACTAATAAGCCTGGCAGAGGACATTAACATCACATCACATGATGATTTGCTCCCTGCTAAAACTGCGCAGCACATTTTGGACTTTTTCCAACAAGCTGACCCATGGCATTGGCTGAAGCAATGGCTCATCCCTCTCTGCATAGGATTTCTGTTCTTGGTTCTGGGTCTCTGTCTCCTCCCTTGTCTTTTTCGCTGCTTCCTTTCCCTTATGCACCGGTCCCTTTTTGGCATGAAGCGTGACATCATGGTTCTCCATGACCTGTACACTTCTTGGCAAAACAAAAAGGGGGAGTTGTAACGGGATGAGTTAGAGCTGACCCCAAAACATCGCTGGACCTCTGCACCCAGAACCAGCTGAGATAACCTCAGGGCTCTGAGGCATGGGAGGAACAAGATAGAGTTTGGAGGAAGAGTCTCGCCCTTGTTGGCAACGTGGTGCAGGGTTCTCTTCCGGATTTACCTGTGCGCAGGTGAATCATGAGGAGAGCGCGGGAAAGAAAGGGGAGGAGAATAGGAGGAGAGTAGGCAGACCAAGGCAGTCCTAGTACTACGTAATGAAGGCTATAAAATCTGGTCACCGACTTTATTAAACGGAGCTGCTTACCATCTTGGCTTCCGGCCTCATGCGTTGTCCGCGAGATCAGGCCTTTGCTGGACAAAGGCCTGGGAGTATGGGGTAACAGAATTCCCCAATATAAGACAATGTGGAAGGTCAACAGGAAATGTCTGTTACATCAGTCTGAGCTAAGGGTGCAGTCCAACATGAGCCACACCAGCACAGATGAGACCAGAGCAAGCCTCAGGGTACTGAATCACTGGCAGCTGTGGTGTTTACCAGACTTCTCAACCCATAAATGGCAAAGACAACTTATAAGATCAATAGGAAATGTCTTTCCAACCCGGGTGAGAGAAGAGCATGGTCTGGTCTCAGCCTAGGGTGGCAGTGCCAGCAGTGGTGGCGGCAGCAGTAGTGGCTGCTCTGGAGCTTTTCTGGAGCTCTCAGCCCACAGACAGTGGGAGGATCAAGTTGCTGAATGGAGAGGGATTGCAGGGATCTCTTTGCTGGCACCAAGGTTGAATTCTCTTGCTTTGCCCATGCTTGGATCTGGGTAGCAATCCTGGTGGTGGTCCTAGGGCAAGAAGGAGGACTGAGGTGGTAGAGCTTGTGGCTGTAGTGGAGAGAGAATCTTCCTCACAGTTCCAAAGCAAAAAACAGTGCCTTTGGTCACTCACAGAACAAAATACAGATCAGGAGAGTAGTAAACACCTTTCCTATGATCATACCACCTTGGAAGAACTGAAAATTTGCAGGTCCCTAGAAGTTTCTCTGAAAACAGTTTCACAAAACTACCAAAGCTTGGGACCATACACCCTCCACACTAGAAGCAGAGTGCTACCTTAAAAAAGAGCTAAAAGTCAAGTAATTGGCTGGGAAAATGAGCAAACAGCAGACTATAGAATCTTAAGTTGGTGACAAGAAAGATCAAAACATGCAACCAGAAGAAGACAACAAAGTCAAAGCTCCTACATCCAAAGCCTCCAAGAAAAATATGAACTGGTCATGGAAGAGCTCAAAAAGGATTTTGAAAATCAAGTAAGAGAAGTAGAGGAAAAATTGGGAAGAGAAATGAGAACGATACCAGAAAATTATGAAAAATAGCTTACTAAAGGAGACCTCAAAAAACGCTGAAGAAAATAACACCTTAAAAAATAGACTAACCCAGATGGCAAAAGAGGTCCAAAAGCCAATGAGGAGAAGGATGCCTTAAAAAGCAGAATTGGCCAAGTGGAAAATGAGGTCCAAAAGCTCACTGAAGAAAATAATTCCTTAAAAATTAGAATGGAGCAAATGGAAACTAATGACTTTATGATAAATCAAGAAATTATAAAACAAAACCAAAGAATGAAAAAGTAGAAGACAATGTGAAATATCTCATTGGAAAAACAACTGACCTGGAAAATAGATCCAATAGAGATCATTTTTAAATTATTGGACTACCTGAAAGCCATGATCAAAAAAAGAACCTAGACATCATCTTTCAAGAAATTATCAAGGAAAACTGCCCTGATATTCTAGAACCAGAGGGTAAAATAGAAATTGAAAGAATCCTCTGATCACCTCCTGCCCAAAAGAAAAAGACCTAGAAATGTTGTAGCCAAATTCCAGAGTTCCAAGGTCAATGAGAAAATATTTCAAGCAGCCAGAAAGAAACAATTCAAGAACTGTGGAAACACAACCAGGGTACAAGATTTAGCTGCTTCTACACTGAGGGATCAGAGGGCTTGAAATATGATATTTCAGAGGTCAAAGGAGCTAGGATTAAAACCAAGAATCACCTACCCAGGAAAACTGAGTATAATCCATCAGGGGAAAAAATGGATATTTGATGAAATAGAGGATGTTCTTGATGAAAAGGCCAGAGCTGAATAGAAAATTTGACTTTGAAATACAAGAATCAAGAGAAACATGAAAAGGTAAATAGGAAAAAGATAATAAGGGGCTTATTAAAGTTGAACTGTCTACATTCCTACATGGAAAGATGATATTTGTGACTCATGAGACCTTTCTCAGTATTAGGGTCACTATAGGGAATATAGATAGATAGATAGATAGATAGATAGATAGATAGATAGATAGATAGATAGATAGATAGATAGAGCACAGGGTAAGTTGAATATGAAGGAATGATATCCAAAAAAATAAAATTAAGGGGTGAGAGAGGATTGTACTGAGACAAGGAGAAAGGAAGAAGTAGATTGGGATAAACTATCTTACATAAAAGAGGCAAGAAAAAGTTTTTACAGTGGAGGAGAGGAAAAGGGGAGGTGAGAGGGAATGAGTGAACCTTACTCTCAGATTTGGCTTAAGGAGTGAATAACATACACACTCAATTGGGTATGGAAATCTATCTTGCCCTACATAAAAGTAGGGGAGAAAGGGATAAGAGACAGGAGATGATAGAAGGAAGGGCAAAATGGAGGAGGAGGTAATCAGAAGCAAACACTTTTGAGGAGGGACAAGGTCAAAGGAGAGAATAGAATAAATGGGGGGCAGGATAAGATGGTGGGAAATATAATTAGTCTTTCACAACATGACTGTTATGGAAGTGTTTTGCATGACTACACCTACATAACCTATAACCAATTGCTTGCCTTCTCAATGAGGGTGTGTGGGGAGGAAGGAAGGGAGAGAATGTGGAACTCAAAGTTTTAAAAATGAATGTTAAAAATTGTTTTTACATGCAACTGGGAAATAAGATATACAGGTAATGGGATATAAAAATCTATCTTTCCCTACAGGAAAATAGAAGGGAAGGGGATAAAAGAAGGCAGAGAGTGATAGAAGGAAGGCAATTTGGGGGAAGTGGTAATCAGAATATATGCCATCTTGGGGGGAGGGGAGAGATGGGGAGAAAATTTGGAACTCAAAATCTTGTGGAAGTGAATGTTGAAAAGTAAAAATAAATTAAATGAAAAGAATAAACAAATCTGACCTCAGGCACTTAATAGATGTGTGACCCTGGGCAAGACCTTTAACCCTGTTTGCCTCAGTTTCCTCATCTGTAAAATGAGTTGGAAAAGGTAATGACAAACCACTCCAGTACTTTTGCCAAGAAAACTACAAATAGGACCATGGAGAGTTGGATACAACTGAAAGATGACTTTGAATAGAGCACTGGACCTGGAGTCAGGAAGACTCATCTTCCTGAATTCAAATCTGGCCTCTGACACTTAATAGCTGTGTGACCCTGGGCAAGACACTTAACCCTGCTTGCCTCAGTTTCTTCATCTGTAAAATGAGTTGAAGAAGGAAATGTGAAAATCCAAATGTGAAACCCACGAAAAGTCTGACACAACTGAACAACAACAACAAAGAAATATTGAGCTCTAGAGTAAGTAGATCTAGAGTAAGATCGTCTGAGTTCAAACCCCATCTTTGAGATTTGCTGACCGACTTTAAATTCTATGATCTAAAATCCTGGGAAGAGGTTGTCATTTTCCCATCATATTGTGTTTGACTAAAATACTCATATTATTAGGGTAAAAATTGGAATTGAGAAGAGTGAAATAGCAAGATCTTTGCCTGAATTTTCTGCTTCTTTTGCATGTGTAGTCACAGATTATCTCTTAATACTAGCACTAAGATTACAGTGTGAGCTTTTGGAAAATATTTTTGTCCTTTTGGCACTTTTTGGTTAAATCTTCATTATGGTTGACTAAAAAGATATCACTGTTCTTAAAAACTCTCCTACTTTTTAATCTTGTCCACTTGTATTCATGAATACTAGATCCAAAATCACTGGGATATCAGCTTTACAGAGAACTTCTGGGGAAGTATATTTATGGGGAATGAAATGTCCAAGAAGCACAGATCAATTAATAAAACATTTCCCTGTTGAAAAGTTCTTAGGAAAAAGTATATTAGTTGCAATTAAAATGATGTCAATTAGGTTAAGTCCAACCATTACATTTAACAAAAAAAATTTTAAATGATCTCAAAAAGGAGGCTTTTTAGTAGGTAGATTGTAACTGGAACATTGTTCAGTTCTAGGATTCACATTTTAAATTGGCCACCGGCAGTCTCGAAGAGGAAGACAACCAGCATGGGTAATAGGCAAGTACTTCAAAATAAGTAAGAAAATAGTAATGAGAGCACTAAATAAGTTCAAGTCAGACTCAGGTGAACTACACCGAAGAGTACTGAAAGAAATGGAACATGAAATTGCTGAACCACTGTCAGTGAAATTTGAAAGAGCACAGAGGTGTCATAGCACTGGAGAAGGAGAACCAAGCCTTCAGACTGAGACCTGTGTGCTCGACTTTAATTACTAGGTTTGTTAACATTTAGATAGAGAAGCAGGAGTTACTTAGATTCAGCTTGGCTTCATAGGGACCAGATCATGCCAACCTGACCACATGTCATCTTGTTTATGCAAATAGGTGGGGGGAAAAAAGTCAGGTTGGTATGGAAAGAATATGATTCTAGAAGTCAGAAAGCCCAGATTTTAGCAAGCCCCAATACTTATTTGCTTTGTGACTGTGGGCAAATTACATATCATGTCTGATTCTGAGTTTCTTCATCATCAAATTGGAGATAATGATATTTGAACTATTCAACTCAGAGGGCTTTTGTGAGCAAAAAGATTTCAAAATATATGAATTAATTTTAAATAAACATAAACTAATGCTAAGTTACATGAAAGCTGATTTTTGGCTCACTGTGTTTATTCACTTAGTAGTTATACCCCTTGGACTTCCAAAGGAAATTGGAATTATTTTCTTAATTAAATGCACTATGAAAAAGAATAATTAAATTTACTATTAATTAATTAAACTGAATTAAAAATAAAAGCTGGACAAATAAAACACATGATTATCTGCCACAAACATGCCTCATGGAAATTCTTAGCCAATCACAAAAATTAAAATAGATAATTTCAACTCTGTGAAATTGAAAAGCATTTTTACGAACGAAATCAATGCATTCAGGATCAGAAGTGGTCAATTAGCAAAAATTATTTGTATTAAATATCTCTAAGAGTCTAATATTGAAGATATATTGGGAACTAGCATGAAAACAAGATCAAAAGCCAAAATCCAGTAGCAAAGTGGTCAAAGGATATAAACAGACAATTCTCAAACCAATTACAATCAATTAACAATCTGTTGCAACAATTTGGCTAGCAGCTGATGTGGGGGTGAAAGACCAACACAAGCCCAACAACAAGAATGCTGCAAGCACTTTTCTTTTGATCTGCTTTACTAAGGAAAGTAGCATTAAGGGGTTGACAATCTTATTTCAATCCAACATACAAATATCATTCACTCAGTTCAGGGGAAAAAGCTAGCACTCTGAGATTCAGAGCAAATACAAACAAATTACGAATATCAACAGACAGACCTTGTCTGATTCAAATCTCAATGCATAGTTACCAGGGTTTAACAAAGTCCCAACATCAGGGTTTACAAGCTGGAAGGCTCTTAACTACAGCTGCCCAGAGTCTCCACATCAAAACACTTCCAAGAGTGAGAGTCCCAAGCAAATAGCTCTGTTCTCTCTTTTTATACACTCTTTAGCCACCATCAAACATCATCTGAGCAAACAGAACTGAGGCTCCTACTATGGGCTCTGGTCTTAGCAACTCCCCTTAGGACCTGAGGACTTCACACCCACATAGGCTTAAGCACCTAGTAGATAAGGGTTTGGGCCTGGGGTTTATCACCCAGTAAGACTCAATCAAAGACATCTAACTTAATTAATATTACACAATCATACAAAAGATTGCTCTAAATCAATAAACATAAGAGAAATGCAAATCTAAACAACTGTTAAATTTTACCGCACACTCAGAAAATTGTCAGATATGACAAAAGACAGGAATAAGTTGTGAAGGAGCTGTAAAAAGACAGGGCAATAACAATCTGTTGATGGAGTTATGAAGCAGTCCAACCATTCTAGAAAGCAATTTTTAGGGATATACCCAAAAGTTGTCAAAGATTGAAAGAAAATTATTATATATACAAAAATGTTTATGGCAGCATTTTTGTAATAGCAAAGAAATGTAAAAAAGTGATGCCCATGGATTGGAGGATAGTTAAACAAATTGTGATACATGGATACAATGAAATATTCTGCTCTATAAAAAAATGAATATGGAGAATACAAATAATCATACATAGGCTGAATTATATGAACTGATGCAAAGTGAATTAAACTGAACCAGAAAACAACATGCACGACAGCAACAATTATGTAAATGGAAAGAAAAACAACAAACAAAAATGCTACGCAATTATGATAATCAATTTTGTCCCCAAATAAGAGTCATGAAAACATACATCTCCCTTTCATCTTTGTAGACGTGCTGGTACTATGGGTATGGAAAACTTCATACAACAAAAGATTTATTGGATATGCTGATTAATTTTGCTTAACATTTTTTTCTCTTTCTTTTTTATTCTCAGTTATAAGGGTAGCTCTCTGAGAAGAAGGGAAGGATATATGTAATAAAGTAAAAACACAAGATATCAATATAATTTTTTAAAAGTATAACAGGAACGTAGAAGTAAATGTTATTAGGGAAGATAGATGGTTTCCTTGCCTATCAAAGACCATGACTGACCCTCACTGAGTGACTTCTTACCCCGGTCAAGTAACAAGACTATTCAGGATCCCAACTTTGGTTACATATGTATACAATTTTTCCTGCTCTTCCTTTCCATTGTTACATATTAAACCTGCCTTAAGTTTGAAGAAATTTAACCCTTTAAATTAATCCATCCCTTTGTGTCCAGGACGTGGTAGAGCACTCTCAGCTGGTATTGATTTGATCAGCTACAATCAGACACGCTGTACCCTGACCCCAACATGGTGGTGTCATTTTGGTCTTTTGGGAGCACAAAAGACAATCCATCCTTCAAATTCTACATCTTTTCAAAATCACAGGATGTTACAGCTGTGAGGAAATCTAGAGATCAAATAAGCCAAGCCAATCATTTTTATGGATGCGGGCAGAGAAACAATCTAAACAAAGTCACACAGCTCACTATGGGCAGTACCATGGATTAGACAGAGGCCTGGTCTCTGGACCACAAGGAGAGTTTTTTTTCTATTATACCTCGTTGCTATCTGTGCCCATGAACAAGCTACGTCTGTGTTTCAGACAATAGCATACACCAATATTGTTTTACTATTAAAAGTGGTTTGTTACTACCAACTCTGCTAATTTTAATAACACTCAGCTTTAGTAGCACTATAAGGTTTACGAAGCACTTTTCTGACAACAAACTTGTTAGACAGTTAGTATAAGTATTCACCATTACCCTTTCACAAATGAGAACATGGAAATTCATAAAGTTTAAGGGTCCTGTCCAAGGCCAGGATTCAAAGTCAGATCTCCTAACTTTACTCTTTTTGTGACATCTTATGGCCTTTCCTGGTCTCCATTCCTATTGCCCAATCCCCTTCCTCTAAGATTACTTCCCATTTACACTTTGTATATCTTGTATGCATAGTCATTTTCATGTTGTTTACCCTTTTACAAAGTGAGCTTCTTGGGGGTAGGATCCATCATGAATTTGCCTTTCTTTGATCTTTACCACTTAGCAAAATTCCTGGAATATACAGTTATCTCCTCAATATTCAGGGATCAGGGGAGCAGCACCCCAGTGATCTGGAAAATCCATGTAAAATTTTTTGGCTCTCCCTTCGTACCAGAGAATTATTATGGTATTAAAAGATAAAATATGTTGATATTGTACAATACTATGCATATATTTAAGACATTTCTGAGTTTCCAAACTTTTTCTGTGTTACTTGCTGGCCTTCATGTGTCATCTGAGGCTTCCACAAAACTCCAAAAAAAATTCCTATTTAATTTCTTACGTCAACCCGCGATATATCAAGACTGCAATGGGGAAAGTTGTGATGTGGAAGGAATAACTGTAGTTTGCATTTAACAAGTGTTAGAGGACTTGACTCCACTTACAATTTCCAAGGAGCTAAACTTGGGATCTTTATAAGCTCTGATCAGATGCAGTCGGAAAATTTCTCAACACATGTATCTTAATAATAATAATGACAATCACTAACATTTATATATTGCCTAATATGCGTGAGGCACTGTTAAGCATTTTACAGTTTTTATCTCATTTGATCATCACAACAACCTAGGAAGCAGCTCTTGTTATGCTCATTTTACAGATAAGGAGGCAAACAGAGGTGAAGTGACTTACCAAGGATCACACAGCAAGTAAGGGGCTGAGGTCTAATTTTAACTTAGGTCTTCCTGACTCCCAACCAGTGCTCGATCCGCTACACCATGTAGCTGTCACCATTTGTTTAGCAGCCAAGCAACAAACCTGAAAATGGTGCATGTTGGGGCTTTCCCAGACATTTAGACTTATAGTTATCTGAATATGAATCTAGTGTCATTATACAAACTCAATTCTGGCTCCTTTTGGATGGTGAAATAACATTTTTGTTTGAACAATGAGAGACAGAAGAAATGGGTCTTTGTTTATACCAATATTGGAGATGTTTTTAAGAAAGGAAAATAATTGTGTCTTCTGAAGAAAATTGCCTATTACTAGATAAGCAATGAATTACCAGTTGCTAAAAACTAATGATTACTTTAGAAGTGGTTTGGAAATCCAATTGCAGTTTCCAGAAAAGGATCTTTTCTGTGCCATTCCCTGTTCACCAAGGAAACAAGCAGCAGTAAAAGGTAAATGGATCCATCTGGAAGGATAACACAGTTTCTGCCCTCGAATGAGGGGTATTGCTTTTGGAGACAATGGACAGAGCCCCAAAGTCACTAAACTCAATTAGGATGACAGTAGATTCCCATCTGTGGCCTGGTTTGGCTTTTTACCATGCACTGCACCTTTAAAGATCCCATTTATGTTGGCTGCCATTGTATAGGGAACCCAGAACAACATGAGTCTACTAGAGTCATAAATGTAAAAAGGACCTTTAAAATAATTTAGTCTAAATAGTTGACTTTGTGAATAAGAAAACTGAGACCTGGAGCGGGGGGTGACCAAAGTCATCCTAGCTAGTACATGGCAGAAAGTCAGGGCTTCTACCTTTCAGTCCAGCCTTCTTTCCATGACAGCATGTCTGATTTGTTTGCTGAATCTCCATTCTATCAGCAAGACTTAGATAGAACTGAATTCCATGGGTGACTATGGCTGGAAAGATCTGGTCAGAGGGATAGTTTTGAATTTTTACATTATTTTCCATGTCATGTCCCCAAGCACTTTGACTACTGAATATTCCTTCATAGTCTGGGATACGTAGAATCCAGATTTTTTACTCAATTTGTACATATGGAAATTGAGTGATTGAGATCTGAGTATATCTTTCTAATTCATTATTATTCACTGATAAGGAGATTTTGTATGATGGTCACAGTCTCTGAAGACCATTTCATAGACTCAAAGAATAGGAAGAAACCTCAAAGGTCAGTTAGTCCAAGGTGTAATTGACTAAGAATTCCCTCTACAATCAGCTTAGAGAATTCCAGTGACAATGAATCCACTATTTCTGAAACAGTAGATAGAATTTGGGGACAGTTCTTAAAAGGAAGATTTTTCTTTTATTGCCCTAACATCTGCCTCTCCGCAATCTTTATCCATTGCTCTGTTGCCTACAAACAAGCCCATGTTTCTCCCATCCTTTAAAAAGAAAACCCTCTCTTGATCCTACCATCTGCACTAATTATTAGTCTGTGCTCCTTTCAAAGTAAACTCCTTGGTAAGCTCTCTATGCTTAGAAGTCTTCATTTCCCTTCTTTCACTCTCTTCTGAAACTTTTGCCAAATTGGCTTCCAACCTCATTATGACCCAACTGAAACTACTCTTTCCAAAATTCCAATAGTCTTTTAATCACCAAATCTACTAGTCCTTCCTCAACGCTCATCCTTCCTTCTTGATGTCCTCATATCATTTGACACAATTGATCACTTTCTTCCATTGGCTATTCCTCTCTAGGTTTTTGTCTTCCATTCTTCCCAATAGGACTTAAAAAAGTAAAGTAATTTATGTTCTTGTGTATATCAAATGCAGGGCTACTGTTTTCAAGGGTTTTGCTTTCTTGTTTTCTTTCTTACTCATTTAGTCTATTTGAATGAATGAGTTTCTTGTATTTAAAGAAGTACCAAATAATTTTGATGTCTACTGCTATATTTATAATACATTTTGAAGTCTGGTAAGGCTATGCTCTCTTCATTTTATTCACCTTCTCATTATTTCCATTGAGTGTCTAGAACTTCTGTTTTTCCAAATGATTTTATTATTCTATATAGTTTTATAGAGTACTCCCTTGGTAATTTGACCCACATAACACTAAATTTGTAAGTTAATTTAGGTAGCTTTGTCATTTTTATTCTATTGTCATAGTCCAATGATAAGTAGTGAATAGTTCTCAAATTGTTTAGGTCTCTATTTCTATAAAGAGTATTTTGTAGTTACATTTTTATGCATCTTCCAAGTGTCTTGGTAGATATTTTGTGGGTTTTATAGTGTGTTTTTTCTCTTATTACCACTTTCTTCCTGGTTTCTGCTGGCATGTGCTGGTGATTCTTGCAGATTTATTTTGTATTTTGCAACCTTGCTGAAGCTATTAATTATCTCAATTAGTTCTTCACTGATTCTATAGGGTTTTTAAGTAAACCATCATGTCATCTGCAAATAAGGAGAATTGTATCCTCTCTTGCCAATGATTATACCTTGAATTTTTTTCCTCTTGTATTATTGCTATGGCTAATATTTCAAGAACTTTGTCAAATATAAGTGGGGAGAGATGCCATCCTCACTATATCCCTCTTTGTACTGTATTTTTACACTGCAAAATATTCTAAGTGTTGGTTTTAAATATATACTTTAGTGCATATTAATGAAGAGCAGAGTGGAATGAGTACTGACTCTGAAGTCAGCATCCTAGAATTTAATTCCTACCTCTGATGCTTAGTACCTGTACAACCATAGACAAATCACATAACCTCCTTGGGGCAATTTATTCACATATAAAATCAGGGGGGTTGGAGTAGATAGCCTCTGAGGTCACTTCCTGCTCTAGATCGATGATCCTATGATTCTTCCATGCCCAGGATTTTTAGGGTCTTTAACAATAAATGGGTGTCATATTTTCTGCTTTTTTATGCATCTATTGAAATAACTAGGTGGTTTTCATTATTGTTTTTCTTTAAATGATTAATTATGCTAATTAGCTTTCTGATGTTGCTATATTCTTATATACCAGGTATATAGTCTCCTTAAGAGGATTATATTTTGAAAGCTTGTAATAATATTAACGAGGGCAATTGGTTAATAGTTATCTTTCCCTCTTCGTCTCTCCCTAGCTTAGTGGTCCAGCTCTTATTTGTATCATTAAAGGATATTTTAGAGTTATTTCTAGCTCTATTTTTAGGAGAATTTCATGGCATAGGTACAAATTGCTTTTTAAAATATTCAATAGAATTCATATACAAATTCACCTGGCCCAGAGTTTGTTTTATTTTCTTTGTCTGTTCTTTTATGGCTTGCTTGATTTCTCCTCTTCACATCGGGCGGGGGTTGTGTAAGATCTCTATTTCTTGTTTTATTTGTTTGCTGATATTCATTTCTTTTGAATTGTCAATTTTATTGGCATGTAATTTTATATAATGGTGTCTGATAATTATTTTCATTTCTGTTTGTTATCAACTGAATAGATAATTTATGAAATAATGAAATGGGGCAGGCGTACCAGTTTTTTGGGGTACTTGCTTGGAAAGACCACTATTAGCAGTGGGAAATGGAGCAGCAATCACACTTTAATTAAACACAGAGGATATGAAAGCAAAAAGCACAGAAAAGCAGAGACAAGCAAGGAGAAAATATTACAGAGGCAGACAGTGGTGTGGGAATTGGCAATGGGGGTGGTGAAGAAAGGCAATGGGGAAAAGAGGGTGGGGAAGGGAGAGGTAGAGAATATCACACATATAACCATGGAATAGAGTTGGGAGTACTAGGCAGCATGGACCCTATGGAAATGGATTTGGACTCAGGGTAAGGGTGGCAGGGCAGGAGTTTGAAGTCTCACTTTTCTAGAATTTTGGGGAGGAAAATAGATGAACTCCTATCTGTGTCACCTTGGGGTTAGTTTATAATATCCAAATCATCTCAAAGTTATTGGTAACAAAATCATCATCTCAAAGTTATCAGCATCTATCCAAAGCTGTGGAAGTGTGGAATTTGCCTGGAATTTAAATATTATAGGTCTAGAACCTTGACAGGCAGCATCTAGACAGTTTCCCCAATTCAGCGCATATTATCAGGATATGAATTTTAGTTAATATATGATAAAAATTGTAAATTACGTTCCTTTGATCCTTGGGATGATTTGTATGTGACTTCCAGGTTCCCCTTTGAAATCTTACTTCTTGCTATTGCCCTTTATACTTGCTATTTAATAAACTTTCTTAGTACACTTACTAGAAGGGAAGGTAGTGTTTAGGGGAACTAGAACAAGAGACAGTTATAACACATCAATTCACTTTGTTAATCCTGATTTTAACAATTTCATCTTCCTCTTTTTTCCCTGATCAGTGTAGCTAATAGCTTATTGATTTGGTTGGTGTTTTTAAAAGATCTATTATTACTTTTATTTATCAGCTCTATGCTGGTCTCATTTTTGTGTTTTTCTATTTCTTCTCCACCATCATATTTTAGTGCAAAATGATTTTGTGTATTTCTCCTTTTGGCCATTAATGAAAAGTAGAAAGAATTTTTTTCAAACTTCCATAGAATTTTTGTAAAGGAAGACACCTTTGAGAGCACTTAATCCAAACTCCATCATGTTGTGGGTGAGGAAATGGAGGACCACTGAGGTTAAGTGAATTGCCTAAGGTCACATGAATAGTTTTAAGCAGAGCTAGGACTAGAACAGGTCTCAACTCCCAATCTAGTGCTCTTTTCTCTACAAATCACTTCTTTTTCATTGCAGCTAGAAAATAAGGGTTTCTTCTATTATCCTGCAGGTAAGAAAACCAATAATTCTATAAAAATAACTATTACACCATGATGATCCTGCACTACCACTACTAGGTCTGTTTCCAAAGATGATTAGGGAAAAGGGAAAAGAACCTATCTATTCTAAAATATTAACAGCAGTTCTCTTCGTGGTGGCAAAGAAATGGAAATTCTTAGGATGCCTGTGAACTGGGCAGTGGTTGAACAGTTGTGGTATATGAATGTGACAAAATACTACTGCTATAAGAATTGATGAGCTTGATGGTCTTACAAAAAAATGGAGACTTGCCCAAAATAACGAAGAGTGAAATGAGCAGAACCAGGAGAGTGTTGTATCCAGTAACAGTAATATTATTTTAAGAGCAACTTTGAGTGACTAACTCATTTTGACTATTATAAATACCCAAATTAACTACAAAGGACCTATGAAAGATGATGCTATCTGCATACATAGAAAGAACTGATAAATAGAAGTAGAATGATTTTACGTGTGTGTGTGTGTGTGTGTGTGTGTGTGTGTGTGTGTGTGTGTCTAATGGTAGCTATCTCTATGGTGGGGGGGAGAAAAAAAGAAAAAGAAGAAATTTACATGATAACTTTATTATATATTTAAAAGGAATAGCAAGTTGTACATAATAGAGTTGCAGTTTCACATGCAATCACGTTTTTTATTGTACTGTGTTATGGAAATGCCTCTTTTACTCCATAAATTAAAAATAAATAAATTTTAAAAATTTCTAATTATCTCTCCTTGATTTGTTTTCCTGGACAGTTGTTTTTTCCAATGAAATATTTTACATTTTTTTTTGTTCTTTTAACTTTGTTCTTATTTCTTCGTGACTCATAGAATCATTCACTTTCACTTCCCAATTCTAATTTTTAAGGAATTATTTCCTCAGTGAGCTTTTGTAATTGTTTTTTCCATTTAGCCAACTCTGCTTTTTAAGGAGTTCTTTTCTTCAATGATTTTGTGCCTCTTTTTCTATTTGGTTGATTCTGTTTTTTAAGGTATTTTTTCTTTAGTATCTTTTTGTGTCCTTTACCAAGCTGTTAAGTCCTCTTTTGTAATTTTCTAACATCACCCTTATTTGTTTTCCCAATTTGTCCTCTATCACTCTTATTTCCTTCCTGACTCTTTCAGGATTTCTCTTTGGTCTCGTGTTCAGTTAGTATCTTTTTTTATGCTTCGTGTATTTTTATACAGCTGTTTTTATGTTGTCTTCTTCTGAGTTTGTGTCTTATTCTTCCCAGCCACTGGAATAGAATTTGATGGTCAAGATCTTTTTTTTGGTGTTTGCTCATTTTCCAACTTATTTCTTGACTTTTAACTTCATATTAAAGTTGAGCTCTGCTCACCTGGAAGTGAGGAGGCACTGTCCTTTAGTCTTTTTGCACTGCTGTTTTCAGAACTAGTTCTGGGGGTCTGCAAGTTTTCAGTCCTTTCAAGATTGTATGATCTGGGAAGAGGTTTGGTCAGTGCTCTCCTGGCATGCATTCTCATCTTTACCCAGAAAGCAGTCCTGCTTCCCTGTAGCTGAAATCACTTGGATTCTTCAGAGTCCTGAAATTGGGACCAGGGTCCCTTCTTTCTTGTGAGCCACCACCAATGCTCCTCTCCACCTCCAGAACTGTATGGATAATGCAATAGGTAGCTCAGGATCCCCTGTAATCACTTTCTGACCAGTTCTTAAACCCCCTTCTGACCAGCTAAGACCTTTAAAGTTGATTGTCTTAATAATATTATTGTTACTATATAAATTATTTTCCTGGTTCCACTTTCCCTGAAACCACTACCTTCACAATTTCTTGCAGCACAACAGTATTCCATCACATTCATATATCATAACTTGTTCAGCCATTCCCCTATTGATCGACATCCCCTCAGTTTCTGGTTCTTTGCCACAACACAAAGAGCTGCAATAAATATTTTTGTACATTTGAGTCCTTCTTTTCTCTGTTTTTTTATCTCTTTGGAGAACAGACATAGAAGTAGTATTGCTGGGTCAAAGGATATGCACAGTTCAATAATTTTTCTGGACGTAGTTTCAATTTGCTTTGCAATTAGTAAATACTTAATATATGCTTTTTCATTCATTCATCCCACTGCCACATGCACCCACATTCTAAGGTTGGGAGAAACAGTCACTAATGCATATTTAGAACTAAGAATATAAATTCCTATTCTTCCTTTCACTGGCACTAGGAATTAGTACTCTGACCAGAAAGCCTGGAGAAATCCATGTGGACAGGAGAGAAGAGAGGAAAGAGAATTGAAAAAATGAACATAGTTGGATTGTCTGGTGTTGAGTCTCTTAAACAACACAACATGAATTCAACTGAGTACTTCAAAAGGGTATTTCATCAGATTACCTTGGAGGTCATCATGGTATAATAGTTATTTTTATAGAATTATTAGTTTTCTTACCTGCAGGATAATAGAAGAAACCCTTATTTTCTAGCTGCAATGAAAAAGAAGTTGTACAGAAAAGAGCACTAGATTGGGAGTCAAGAGACCTGTTCCATTCCTAGCCGTGCTTAAAACTACTCATGTGACCTTAGGCAGTTCACTTAACCTCAGCGGTCCTCCATTTCCTCACCCACAACATGATGGAGTTTGGATTAAGTGCTCTCAAAGGTGTCTTCCATTTCCAAAAATTCTATGGAAGCTTGAAAAAATTCTTTCTACTTTTCATTAATGGCCAAAAGGAGAAATACACAAAATCATTTTGCACTAAAATATGATGGTAGAGAAGAAATAGAAAAACATGAAAATGAAACCAGTATAGTAGTGATAAATAAAAGTAAGAACTGATCTTTTTTTTAAAGAAAACTAACCAAATCAATAAGCTATTAGCTATACTGATCAGAGAAAAAAGAGGAAGATAAAATTATTAAACTCAGGATTAGCAAAGTGAATTGATGTGTTAAAATTGTATCATGTTCTGGTCCCTCTAATCACTACCTCCCCTTCCAGTCAGTATACTAAGAAAGTTTATTAAGTAGCGAGTATAAAGGGGCAATAGCATATAATGGTGTCTGATAATTATTTTCATTTCTTTCCTGCTTCTTATCAATTGAATTGATAATTAATTTATGAAATTATGGAATGAAGGCAAGCACACCCAGATTTCAAAGAGGAACCTCGAGTCATGTACAAACCATCCCAAAGATTGAAAAAGAATAATTTACAATTTGTATCATATATTAACTAAAATTCACATCCTGGTAACATGTGCTGAACCAGGGGAAACCATCTCGATGCTGCTTGTCCTGTGATATGTAAATTCCAGACAAAATCCAAACCTCCACCACTCTGGACCAACAGAACATCAAAAACTTTGAGGTGATGATTTCGAATTTTTACCAATTACTTTGAGATGATTTGGATATTTTACTGAACTAACCCCAAGGTGACACAGATAAGAGTTCATCTGTTTCCTCCCCAAAATTCTAGAAAAATGATACCTTAAATTCTGCCCTGCCACCCCTACCCTGAGCCCTTTTCCATTTCAAATAGGGTCCATCCTGCCTAGTACTCCCAACTTTATTCCATGGTTATAGGAATGATATTCTCTACCTCTCTCCCTCTGCACCCTCCTTCCCCCATTGCCTTCCTTCACCACTTCCATTGCCTATTCCCAAACCACTCCTCTGCCTCTGTAACATTTTTCCCTGCTTGTCTCTGACTTTCTGTGCTTTTTGCTCCCATACTCTCTGTATTTAATTAAATTGTCATTGTTGCCCCATTTCTCACTGCCAATAGTGGTCTTTCCCAGCAAGTACCCAAAAAACTGGTGTGCTTGTTTCCATTCCATAATTTCATAAATTATCAATTCAATTGATAACAAACAGAAAAGAAATGAAAATAATTATATAAAATTACACGCCAAAAAATGAGAATTCAAAAGAAATGAATATTAACAAACAAAATATTCAAAAAGTAAAGCAAGAAATAAAGATCTTATGCAACCCTCCCCCATATGAAGAAGAGAAATCAAGTAAATCATAAAATAACTGACAAAGAAAATAAAACAAATCCTGGGTCAGACGAATTTGTATATGAATTCTATTGAACATTTTAAAAAAGCAATTTGTACCTATGCTATGAAATTCTCCTAGAAGATAGAGATAGAAATAATTCTAACAAATACATTTAATGACACAAATATATGCTAGACAGACAAACTAGGGCAGAATTCCAAATTGCTCTCCATAGTGGTTGGATCATTTCAGTTCTACCAACAATGAATTAGGGTCCCAATTCTTCCACATACCTTCCAACAATTGTCACTTTCCCCTTCAATCATTTTGTCCAATCTGATAAGTATAAAATGATATCTCAAGGTTATTTGAGTTTGTATTTCTGTAATCAATAATGGTTAAGATCATTTTATATGACTATAGATTGTTTTGATTTCTTCTTTGGAAAACTGCCTGTTCACATCCTTTCATCATTTATCATTTGGGGAATGAATCATATTCTTAGATTTGGCAATGTTCTCTATATATTTGAGATATGAAACCTTTACCTGAGAAACAATCTATAAAATTTTCCTCCAACTTTCTTCTTTCCTTATGATCTCAACTATATTTGCTTAATTTTTACATAAACTTTTTATTTCATGTAATGAAAATTATCTATTTCATACCTCACTCTGTTCTCCATCTCTTGTTCTTTCACAGGGTTCACCTATCTATAAGTCTAAGTAACATATTCCTTGTTCTTTAAATTTTCTTGTAATATATCTCTTTGTATTTATGTCCTGTATCCATTTTGATCTTACCTTGCTAAATGGTGTGAGATATTGGTCTAGGCCCAGTTTCTGCCATATTGCTTTCCAGTTTTCCTAACAATTTTTACCAAATAATGAATTCTTATTCCAAAACCTTAATTCTTTACACTTGTCAAATACAAGGTTACTATATTTATTTGCTCCCATAAGTTGTATGTCTATTCCATTTCATTGATCTACCTTTCTGTTTCTTACAATACCAGATGATTTTTATAATAACTGTCTTATAATTTAAGACCCGGTACTGCTAAACCTCCTTCCTTTACATTTTTTTCATTATTTCCTTGGATATTCTTGACTTTTTGTTCTTCCAAATGAATATTATTATTATTTCTAATTCAGCAAAATATTTTTTGTATCTTAATTGTGATGGAAATGAATATATAAATTAGTTTAGGTAAAATGGTCATTTTAATATATTGACCCTGCCTGTCCATGAACAATTAATATTTCTCCAATTATTTAAATTTGATTTTATTGGTATAAAAAGGTTTTTTTTTAATTATTGTTTATACAGTTCCTGGGTTTCTTTTGGCAAGTATACTCCTACCTATTTTATACTGTCTACAGTTATTTTAAATGAGGTACCTCTTACTATCTCTTCTTGCAGTGTTTTGCTTGTGATATATAGGAACACTGATGATTTATGCAGATTTACTTTATATCCAGCTACTTTGCTAAAATTATTAATTGTTTCAGCTAACTTTTTGGTTAAGTCTTTGGGATTTTCCAAGTATATCATCATATCATCTGCAAAAAGAAATAGTTTTCTTAACTACATTTCTTATTCTGATTCCTTCTGTTTCTTTTTCTTCTCTTACTGCTATTGCTAAGACTTCAAATGCAATATTGAATAATATTGGTGACAGTGGGTATACTTGTTTCACATCAGATCTTACTGGGAAAGCTTCTAGCTTATCTCTTTTACAAATAATGCTTGCTGGTGGTTTTAGATAAATGCTTTTCATCAGTTTAAGGAAAAAAATCCATTTATGCCTGTACTTCCAAATGTTTTTAATCAAAATAATAAATGTTGTACTTTATCAAAAGCTTTTTCTGCATCTATTGCAGATTTTTTACTTTTATTACTGATATAATTATGTTAACAGTTTTCCTTATATTAAACCCTCCCTGCATTCCTAGTATAAATCCCTCTTGGTCAAAATGTAAAATCTATAATATATTTTTGCAATCTTTTAGCTAATATTTATGTAAGATTTTTCATCAATATTCATTAATGAAATTCATCTATAATTCTCTGTCTCTGCTTTTACTCTTCTTGATTTAGGTATAAGTACCATATTTGTTTCATAAAAGGAGTTTGGCAGAATCCATTCTTTGCCTATTATTCCAAATAATTTATTTGCTATTGGAATTAGTTGATCCTTAAATGTTTGATGGAAATCACTTGTAAATCCATCTGGTCCTGGTGCTTTTCTATTAAGAAGCTCATTTATGGCCTGTTAAATTTATTTTTCTATAATAGGCTTATTTAGATATTTATTTCCTCTTCTGCTAATCCAAACAATTAATATTTTTGTAAATATTCTTCTACTTTACTTAACTTGTTAAATTTATGGACACATAACTGAGCAAAGTAACTCCCCCTAATTGCTTTCATCTTATTTTTGTTAGTGGTTTATTCACCCTTTTCATTTTTAATACTAGTGATTTGGTTTTCTTCTTTCTTTTTTAAAATCGAATTAACCAATGGTTTATCTATTTTATCAGTTTTTTCATAAAACCAATTCCAAGTTTTATTTATTAATTCAATGGTTTTTTTAACTCAGTTTTATTAATCTCACCTTTAATTTTTAGGATTTCCAATATAATGTTTAATTCAAGATTTTTAGTTTGTTCTTTTCCCTAGTTTTTTTTTTAATTGTATACTCAATTCATAGGTTTTCCCTTTCTCTATTTTATTCATGTAAGCATTTGGAAATATAAATTTTCCTCTGATCACTGCTTTTTGTGTATCCCATAGGTTTTGATGTGTTGTCTCATTATTGTTATTCTCTTCAATGAAATTCTTGATTATTCCTATGATTTGTTCTTTTACCCTCTTTTTTTAATCTTTTTTTAATTTTTAATTTAATTTATTTAATATATTTAGTTTTCAGCATTGATTTTCACAAGTTTGAATTACAAATTTTCTTCCCATTTCTACCCTCCCCCACACTCCAAGATGGCATGTATTCTGGTTGCCCTGTTCCCCAGTCTGCCCTCCCTTCTGTC
>CM053623.1:145356737-145384033 GCA_028646595.1 Phalanger gymnotis
TTGGTTCTGTTTGATAATATCTTGATTTCTCATTAAGTCACTAGCTTCCACTTGTTCCAATCTAATTTTTAAGCTAGTATTTTCTTCAGTGGTCTTTTGGACCTCCTTTTCCATTTGGCTAATTCTGCCTTTCAAGGCATTCTTCTCCTCGTTGGCTTTTTGGAGCTCTTTTGCCATTTGACTTAGTCTATTTTTTAAGGTGCTGTTTTCTTCAGTATATTTTTCAGTATTTTGGGGGGTTTCCTTTAGCAAGTCATTGACTTGTTTTTCATTGTTTTCTTGCACCATTCTCATTTCTCTTCCCAATTTTTCCTCTACTTCTCTAACTTGCTTTTCCAAATCCTTTTTGAGCTCTTCTATAGCCTGAGACCAGTTCATGTTTTTCTTGAAGGCTTTTGATGTAGGCTCTTTGACTTTGTTGACTTCTTCTGGCTGTATGTTTTGGTCTTCTTTGTCCCCAAAGAAAGATTCCAAAGTCTGAGACTGAATCTGAGTGCATTTTCGCTGCCGGGCCATGTTCCCAACCAACTTAGTTGACCATTAAGTTTTTCGTCGGGGTATGACTGCTTGTTGAGTAAAGAGTACTATGTTCCAAGCTTGGGGGGCTTCGCTCTTGATTTCAGAGCTATTATAGCCAGCTCTGCCACACCAGCACACCTCCTTCCCCAAGAACCCCCAACCCAGACTGGACTTAGATCTTCAGCAGGCTCTGCACTCCTGCTCTGATCTGCCACTTAATTCCTCCCACCAGGTGGGCCTGGGGCCAGAAGCAACTGTAGCTGTAGTTCTGTAGGTGCCCCACCTCCACTGCCCTTGGGGTGGTGGCTGAACCACGAACTCTATCACCCTGTCCCCAGCAGCTTTTCCCAATAACCTTCTCTGCTGTGTTTGGTATTTGTGGGTTGAGAACTCTGGTAACCGCCACAGCTCACTGATTCAGGGCGCTAGGGCATGCTTTGCCTGGCTCCTAGTCTGGTTGGTCTGCGTGGCCCACACTGGGCTCTTCTCTGTTCTGCTCCCAGCTCCGTGTGCGAAAGACCTCACCCAGCAACCATCCAGGCTGTCCTGGGCTGGAGCCCTGCTTCTCTCTGTTATTTTGTGGGTTCTGCAGTTCTAGAATTGGTTCAGAGTCATTTTTTATAGGTTTTTGGAGGGACTTGGCGGAGAGCTCGCACAAGTCCATGCTTTCCAGTTGCCATCTTGGCCTCAGTCTACCCTCTCATTCTTAAAGATCCAGTTGTTTAATCTCCAATTAGTACATAACCTATGTTTCCATGGTCCCTTATTAAACATAATTTTATTGCATTGTGATATGAAAAGGATACTTTTAATATTTCTGCTTTTAATTATAAAATGTTTATGTCCCAATGTATGGTCAATCTTGTAAAAGTACCATAAACCACTGAGAAAAAGGTGTATTCTTTTCTCTTTCCATTCAATTCTCTCCAGATATCTACCATATCTAACTAATCTAAACTTCTATTCACTTCCTTGACTTCTTTCTTATTTATTTTTGGTTAGATTTATCTTCTTCTGAAAGGAGAAGATTAAACTCCCCCACTACTATAGTAGTATCCATCTCCACCTGTAGTTCATTTAATTTTTCTTTTAAAAATTTAGTTGCTATAGTATTTGGCACATATAGGTTCAGTATTGATATTGTTTCATTGTCTATGGTATCTTTTATCAAAATGTTTATCCCTTTTAATTATATCTATTTTAGCCATGTCTTTGCCTAAGATCATAATTGCTATCCCTACATTTTTGCTTCAGCTGAATCATAATAAATTTTACTCCAACCCTCCATTTTAACTCTGTGTATACCTCTCATTCTTAAATGTGTTTCTTATAAACAACGTATTTTTTGATTCTGATTTTTAATCCATTCTGTGATCCATTTCCATTTTATGGGTAAGTTCATCACATTCACATTCCAAGATATAATTAGTATTTGTAAATTTCTCTCCATCTTATTTATACTATCATCCTTCTCAGCCTCTCTTTTTACTCTATTCTTGTTTCCTAATAATCCCTCTCTAATCTCTCCTCCCACCCTCATAAATTTTGATCTACACACTCTTCTAAATGTCCTGCCCTCACCCCAGTTGTCTCAACTTTCTACAAGTTTAGAAGAGACTACACCACCCCAGATGTACATGTTGTTTCCTCTTCAACCCAGATCCAATGAAAGTAAGGTTCCAACATTATTCTCACTTGCTTCCTCTATATCAGTTCTTCCTAACACACCCCATTTTATGAGATAATTGATCCTTTTTATCTTTTCATACCCAATTTTGTTTTTTGGAATCATCCCATCATATACAACTCAGCCCCAACCTTTCTTTCAAACTACCCTAGTTTGATGACCTTAGTAACAAATAAAAATAATAAACCTAACAATCATGAGTTTTAAGAATATCAATAGCCTTTTCATATATAAGAATTAAGAAGTTTGACCTTGATGAATCCCTTATAATGAGTCTTTAATAATTTCCTTATATTTCTTCTGGATCTCTTATATTGAATCTTCTATTGAGTTCTGGTCTTTTTGTCACAAATACCTGAAAATCTTTCAGCTTGTCAAATGTGTAATTTTTTTTCATCCAGGATTATACTCAGCTTTGCTGGGTAAATTATTCTTGGGCACAACCCCAGCTCTTTTGCTCTTCAAAATATAATGCTCCAAGACCTATTGTCTTTTAGTGTAGAAGCTGCTAGATCTTATGAATCCCTGACTGTATCACTGCCATATTCAAATTGTTTTTTTTTTCTTGCTTGCAATATTTTCTCTTCAACCTGGGAGTTTTGAAACTTGGCTATGACATTCCCATAAGTTTTCTTTCTGGGATCTCTTTTAGGTGGTGAATGATAGATTTTTTTCTATTTCTACTTTACCCTCTTATTCTAGAACTTTGGAGCAATTTTCCTTAATAATTACTTATTTTTTAATTTTTTTATCATAACTTTCAGGTAGTGCAACAATTCTTATATTGGCTCTTCTTGATCTGTTCTCCAGAGCAGTTGTTTTTCTAATGAGATGTTTCAGATTCTCTTCTATTTTTCTAGTTTTATTATTTCTTGGTATCTTATAACATCATTTGATTCCTCTTTCATAATTCTAGTTTCCAAAAACTTATTTTCTTCTTTAAGGTTTTAGACTTCTTTTTCCAATTGTATAACTCTGTTTTCATAATTTTATCAAATTATTTTTCCCTAATTTTTTCTCAATCTCTCTTATTTGACTTTTGAATTGCTTTTTAAGTTCTTCCAAGAACTATTTTTGGACTTGTGATGACTTGACATTACTCTTTATGGTAGGAGTGGCTTTTTTTAACCTCACTACCTTCTTCAGTATATGAACCCAGATCTTCTTTGACACTATTGTAGCTGTCTATGGTTAGGTTCTTTTTCCTTTGCTTATTCATTTTTATTTTGTTTTATTTCATTTTTAGCAGATTATTAATTATTATTGTTATTGCTATCAGGTTTTTAATCCTGAGTTGTAAATAATGTTGCCTCAGACCTAAGGTCCTCCTTACTGTTATTTTGTGAATTCTGTCCAGGGGCTTAACCTCAGGGATTCCTCTTCCCTAAATCACAGTTAGAGCCCCCTGCCGTGCTGTCCCAAAAAGGTTCTTGCTCTCTGCAGTACTGCACTTACAAGGTGTGTGCTTCTTCTCACCTATAGCCAGGACCACATCTGGTCAGCACCACTTCAGCTGGCAGTCTGGAAACAGCAGAGGTCCTTCAATCTTCCCCCACTAAGGCATCTGCTATCTGTTAAATGAAAGTTTGTGAAGTTAAAGTTTGTGAGGTGAAATTTCTTGAGGCCTAATCTGCTTCTAACAGAACTACCCTCAGGGACTGCTGTTTGTTGATTCAGTGGAGTCAGCCTGGACATATTTACACTTCATTCAGGCCAAAACTCAGCCCCAGGAGGTCCTGTCTTTCCTGAGGTCCTCTCAAGTTGTTTTAGGAGGACAATTGCTTTACCCATTTATTTTTGATGCTTTGTGTTCCTTTCATGGTGATGTTCTGTCTATTTGCGGAGGAAATCTGAAGAGCCTAGAACTTTCTGACCTACTCCACCATCTTCCCAGAATGCACTTCAAGGAGAGATAATTTAAGAATTATTGGACTACCTGAAAGCCATGATTAAAGAAAAAGCCTAGACATCATATTTCAAGAAATTATAAAGGAAAAGAGGGTAAAATAGGAGTTGAAAGAATTAACCAATCACCTCTTAAAAAGATCCCAAAATGAAAACTCCCAGGAATATTATAATCAAATTCCAGAGTTCCCAGGTCAAGAAAAAAATATTACAAGCCAATAGGAAGAAACAATTTAAATATTGTGAAGTCACAGTCAGGATCATACAAGATTTAGCAGCTTCTGCATCAAAGGAACAGAAGGTTTGGAATATGCTACTTTAAAAGACAAAATGAGCTAGAATTACAATTAAGAATAACCTACCCAGCAAAGTTGAGTGTAATCCTTCAGAGTAAAATTGTATAGAGGACTTTCAAGCATTCCTGATGAAAAGACCAGAGCTGAATAGAAAATTTCACATTCAAACGCAAGACTTAAGAGAAGCGTAAAAAGATAAACATGAAAGAGAAATGGGACTTATTAAGGTTAAACTGTTAATATTCCTATGTGGGAAGATGATATATGTAAATCCTGTTAACTTTATTATAATTATATCAGTTAGATAGAGATCATGGGCACGAACCAATTATGTTGAAATGATCTTAAAATAAATTAAGAGTATGTGAGAAAAAAGGATGCACTGAGAGAAAGGGCAAGGGCAAAAAAGAGTAGGGAAAACTATCTTACATAAAAGAGACATGCAAGGAAGAGGGGAGAAAATGGGGGCAACACTTTAACCTCACTCTTACTTAAATTGGCTCAAAGAGCAAAGGATATGTGTACATACAGATATACATACACACACACATATTCAGTTAGATATAGAAATCCGACTTACCCAATAAGGAATTTGACAACTCCAGGAGAAACGCCAGGAGCATAACAAAGGTCTGTATACAACGTTTGCAGATCTGACTAAGGCCTTTGATATTCTTAGTCATGAGGGCTTACAGAAAATTATGTCAAAATTTGGTTTCCTGGAGAAGTTCATCAGCATTGTACATCAATTTCACGACAGCATGCTTGCACACATTCTAGATAATAGACAATGTTCTCGTGCCTTCCCAGTCACCAATGGAGTGAAACAAGGCTGTGTACTTCCTCCCATGCTTTTTAGCATGATGCTTTCAGCCTTGTTGTCAAATGCTTTCAATGAGGACAAACATAGCATCAAGGTCAGCTACTGCACTGATGGTAAATTCTTCAACTTGAAAAGGCTACAAGCCAAGACCAAAGTGGAGGGAGTGTTGGTGCATGATTTTCTGTTTGCAGATGATTTTGCAGTCAATGCAGCCTCTGAAGCTGAGATGCAATGAAGTATAGATCAATTATCTGCTGCTTGTGCTAATTTTGGCCTAACAATTAACACCAAGAAAACACAGGTGCTCCATCAGCCACCACCACACTGTCCATAATTGGAGCCACCAGTTACAGCAAATGGAGAAGTTTTGAATGCTGTGGATAAGTTCACTTACCTTGGTAGTGTACTTTCTAAGGATGTACACATTGATAATGAGGTCAATGCACACATGGCCAGAGCTAGCTCAGTGTTTGGGATGGAGGCTCCTAAAGAAAGTATGGGAGAGAAGAGGTATTAGATGATTACCACACTGAAGGTCTACAGAGCTGTTGTGCTGACCTCATTGTTGTATGCCTGTGAAACCTGGACAGTCTACCAGTGCCATACCAGGAAACTGAATCGCTTCCATTTGAATTGTCTTAGGAAGATTCTGAAGATCACCTGGCACTGAGGTCCTTACTCGAACAAACTGCCAAGCATTCAAACTCTGCTTCAGAGAGTTGCAACTCCAATGGGCTGGCCACATTGTTCTAATGCAAAACATATGCTTGCCAAAAAGACTATTTTTATGGAGAACTCACACAGGGCAAGTGTTCACATGGTGGTCAGCAGAAGCAATACAAGGACACTCTCAAGGTCTCTCTCAAGAACTTTGGAATTGATTGTGCGACATGGGAGACATTGGCACAGGACTGCTCAGCGTGGCATTCCCACATCAGAGAAGGTGCCATGTTCTATGAGCAAAGCAGAATTGAAGCAGCTCAAAGGAAACACAAGATGTGAAAGTTTGGAGTATCCACCCCAAATGTTAACACAGACTATTTGTGCCTGACCTGTGGTAGAGCATTCTGAGCTCACATTGGCCTGATCAGTCACAGTCAGATACATTGAATCTTGTCATTTTGGTCCTCTTTGAGAATGAAGGACAACAACCAACCAACCGAGCCAGGAAGTAGGAGGGGGAAAGGGTAAGAAAAGTGGGGGTGCGAAAAGGGAGGGGTGGATTAAGAGAGGCAATGGTCAGAAACAAAACAGATTTTTGAGGAGGAACAAAGCAAAAAGAGAGACAAAAGGATACAGGGAAGAATGTAGAGTGGAGGGAAAATATACTTAGTAATCCTAACTATGAACGTGTATGAGATAAACTCACCCACAAATGGATAGCAGAAGGATTAGAAACCAGAATCCAACAATATGTTCTTTATAAGAGACACACTTGAAACAGAAAAACACACACACACACAAATTTTAAGGGGACCAGAGCAGAATCTATTATGCTTCAGCTGAAGTAAAAAGGCCAGGGGTGGCAAAGCGAAAGCAAAAATAGACCCAATTGAAAAAAAAAAGATAATCAGGGAAACTATATTTTGCTAAAAGGTACCATAAACAATGAAATAATATCAAAATTTTTTACAGTAAGTTTCTCTGATAAAGGCCTCATTTCTCAAATATATGTGGAACTGAGTCAAATTTCTAAAAATAAGAGCTATTCTCCAAGTGATAAATATTTAAATGAAAAGAATAGCTTTCAGAAGAAGAAATCAAAGCTAGCTCTAGTCATGAAAAAGTTCTAGAGGAAATAGAATACTTAAATAATAATACCTTAGAAAAAGAAATTGAACCTGCTATCAACGGGTTTTCTAAGAAAAAAATCACCTGGACTAAATGGATTCACAAGTGAATTCTACTGAACATTTAGAGAAGATTAATTCCAATGGTACAAAAACTATTTTGAAAAAAATAAAGGAGTCCTACAAAATTCCTTTTATAACACAAATAATATGTTAATACCTAAAACAGGAAGTACAAAAACAAAGAAAGATAACTATAGACCAATTTCCTTAACATATATTTATTGCAAAAAAATTTTAAATAAAATACTAGCAAGGAGATTGGAGCAATGTATTGCAAAAATCGTATGGACTATGACCATGGGGAATTGATACAGAGAATGCAAGACTGGTTCAATATGTGAAAAATTGTCAGCATAATTGACCGTATTGATAATAAAACCAACAGAAATAATAATTATTTCAATACATCAAGAAAAAGCTTTTGACAAGTGTAATACTCCTTCCCATTAAAAACACAAAGAAGCCTAGAAACAAATAGAGTTTTCCTTAAAGTGATAAGTCTTATCTATCTAAAACCAACATCAAGTATTATCTTTAATGAGGAGAAGCTAGAAGCCTTCCCAGTAAGATCAGGGGTGAAGCAAAGATGCCCATTGTCACTGCTCTTATTCAATATTGTACTAAAAGTGCCAGCTATAGCGATGAGCAGAAAAATAAATTGAAGGAATTAGAATAGGCAATGAAGAAATAAAACTATCACTCGTTGCTGCTGATATGATGATATATACTTGGAGAATCCTAGAGAATCAACTAAAAAAACTAGTTGAAACAATTAACAACTTTAGCAAAATTGCAGGATATAAAATAAACCCTCATAAATCATCAGCATATATGTACATTGTATATTTGTGTACATATATACATATATATATGTATTACCAACTAAGTCTAGCAGTAAGAGATAAGAAAATAAATTCCATTTAAAGCAACAATAGACAATATAAATACTTTGGAGTCTACCTGCCAAAACAAACCCAGGAACTATATGAACACAATTACAAAACATTTTTCGCGCAAATAATGTCGGATTTAAACAACCGGAAAACTTAATTGATCATTAGTAGGTCAAACCAATATAATGAAAATGGCAATTCTACCTGAATTAATTTACTTATTCAGTGCCATACCAATCAAGTTGCCAAAAATTATTTTATAGAACTAAAAAAAAGAATAACAAAATTCATCTTGAAGAAAGAAAAGGTCAAGATTATCAAAGGAATTAATGAAAAAAAAATGTGAAGGAAGGTGACTTAACTGTACCAGATCTCAAACTGTATTCCAAAGTGGCAATCAAGAAAATAATCTGGTACTAAGAAATAGAGTAGTGGATCAGTGCAATAGATTAGGCACACAATACACAGTAGTAAATGACCAGAGTAAACTAATGTTTGATAAACTCAAGGATCCAAGCTTTTGAACAAGAAATTACTTGACAAAACTGATGGGAAAACTGGAAAACAGTTTGGTAGAAGCTAGGTATAGACCAACATCTCACACTGTATAACAAGATAAGGTCAAATTGGGTATATGAGATAGACATAAAGGGTGATGCCAAATTAGAGGGACATGGAATAATTTAGTTGTCAGATCTATAGATAAAGGAAGAATTTAAGAATAACAAGAGATAGAAAGCATTATGGGATGTAAAATGGATAATTTTGATTATTTTAAATTAAACCATTTCCTCACAAACAAAACTAATGCAGCCAAGATTAAAAGGAAAGTGGGAAATGGGGGGGGGGGGATTTATAGCAAGTTCCTCTAATAAAGGCTTCACGTCTCTAATATATAGAGAACTGAGTAAAATTTTATAAGCATGTAAGTCATTGCCCAATTGATAAATAGTCTAAAGATGTGAACAGGCAATTTTCAGATGAAGAAGTTAAAGCTATCTATAGGCATGTGAAAAAATACTCTCTCACTGATGGTTAGAGAAATTCAAATTAAAATAACTTTGAGGTACTACCTCACACCTCTCAGATTGGTTAATATGGCAGAAAAGGAAAAGGACAAGTGTTGGTGAGGATGTGGTTAAAATGAGACACCAATAATACACTGTTGGTGGAGTTTGGAATTGACCCAATCATTCTGGAGTACAATTTGGAACTATGTGCAAAGGGCTATAAAACTATACATATCCATTGACCCAGCAATACCACTACCAGATCTGGATCCCAAAGACAGAGACTTTTTTCTAAGAAAAGAAAAAAAAAGGAAAAGAATCTATATGTACAAAAATATTTATAGCAACTCTTTTTGTAGTGGCAAAGAATTGGAATTTGAGGTCATGCCCATCAATTCAGTAATTACTGACCAAGTTGTGGTATATAATCACGATGAAATACTACTGTGCTATAAGAAATGATGAGCCCAATCACTTTAGAAAAGCATGAATATACTTGCACAAAATAATGAAGAGTGAAATGAGTAGAACCAAGATACATACATACCAAGTGCATACACTGACAGCAGTATTGTTTTTAGAACGTCCGAGCAACTAAGTAATTTCGATTATTATACCCAAATTAACCAAAAAGGACCTGCAATTTTCTTGCAGTCTTTTTAAGTTTTGTGTGCTTCAGAGCCCCTTCTCCCAAAAAGAAGTCCTTCTGCATCATATTTCCATGCTTTAGGTACACATACAGCTTTCTTGGCCATGTAGTTCAAAGGATTTTCCACAACAACTGAGATTCTGTCTTGGCTATAAGCATTGTGGGAATCTGTGAGTATGCTTCTAAGTAAATATGGTGATTGAAATAAGCTAATAAAAATGTTCTAAATTTTCATGTTTAAATTTTTTCTTTGGCCTGCTTATGAAGTCTACATTGATAAATAAGAATGATTTTAATAAATTTTTTAAAAATTAATTATTTTGGTGTATGCAATACTTCTAAAGTATTGTAGCAGCTGGCATTTGAAAGTAGTGTTCCTAAGTATGTCAAGCACCATCTCTTAAATATTTGTTGTTACTCAATTTCACGGTCCAGTGCAAAAGAGGTTTTCAAAATAAAGGTAAACTTTAATGCACATTATTAGATTCTAAATTATTGTAACCTGAATTAAAAAGATTTATTGCCATTACTGTTTTTTTATCCTTCATAAAAATAATTCTAACTTTTTTGAAATTTTGGAAGCATTATTTATCTAAAAGGGGAAAAAAGTGATATAATTTTTAAAAAACTTATTTTTAAGACTAAGATAAATGATGCACACATTAATTGCCTTCCTTTTACACACAGCCAAATTGTAGTGGAAATATAATTTTTTAACTCTTCCTAACTCTCCCTTTTGAATCTAAATTATGATCTTTATATTTGAAGACTCACATTTCACCTTACTCTGCCTGATAAATACAAACAAGCATATAGAGAATAGAAATGAAAAAGTTTGGTGCTTGAAAAGACAATTTCCATTACATCTTAATGTGAAGAAGAGAAGTTGGGAGGATGGATGACAGCAATAAGGAAGATGAAAGTTTAATTTCCCTAGATATAGTAAATACTAGGAAATCCTGAGTTGTTGGGATTTTAGTCCTGCAGCCTTACTAAAAAGCTTTTTACTGACATGCTCCCAGTTCCTTTAGACAAGAGAACAATGGCAAATGTCACAAGACCTTCTGACAAGAACTTACAAAAAATTTAAAAAAGAATACTGAGAGTTTCTTGCACATAATTATTTGAAAATGTGCTATTGGAATTTTTTTGAACTGTCCATAACAGAAATTCTCTATGTCATTTAACAACCTCTTTTTTGTTATTTCTATATTGAAATGTTCGTTGATTGTTAAGTTTATAATAGAAAGAAAAACTATTTTAAAAATTATGATTACCTAAATTATACTTTTACATGTATAATGTTATTTTAGATGGCTGTTGATTATTTATTTGAATAAAGTCTATGAATTCCATTAAGCAACAAATACAAGAGAAAGTGAGTTAATTTTTGCTGCCCCCCTGTGTCGTGAGAAGGTAATAACCTGCTAATAACTACATCTCATTCTCAATTTGAATTTCATTTGTTCCTACTTTTTCCATATTTGTAGTAGAAATGTCTTCTATAGTGTGAGGGATGAGTCTGCATTTGGTGTTAGGTTGCTTTTTCTTTCTTGTTTTTTGTTTTGTTTTTGGCCTATCTCAAAGTAAAATTTGTCTGTTGTAAAACTTTTTGTGTAAATATTTCTATTACGGAGAGATGATTTCAGACCTTGAAAAAATGAGATTAGATCAAAAATAACACAATAAAACACATGTCTTTGGCTTGTGTCTTTCATGTAAACTCTGTCCCCAAACAATATTCGGACTTAAATAATGCCGTTACTACATTAAGACCCGTTCCCTTAAGGAACTGGACAGCCATACCTTCCAGTGAATTTTTGTATATGCTTTTAGCCAAGACAATATTCCAGTTACAAATGCATGGTTATCCTTCTTTATATAAAATGATATGTAAATTCAACCTTATGTTAAGTACACTAAGGAAGCTTCTTTATTTAAAGAAAACCTGAGGCGAATTCTTAAAACATATAATAACTGCTAATCACATCACTTTTTATACACACATTTTTTTTAGCTTGGATGCTACGGTGATACTCTGGAATACTAAAACAGAGACAGGATTAACACTGGGAATTGAAAAGGCAATTTTTAAATCCTATTTCTATTACTTGTGTATATCTGCCAGTATACCTGAAAGGTGTAACACACTTTACTTTTTTCATAAGCATCTTTTCACCACTTTCTTTCCTGATAGAAAAGAGAAGTATCATTCCATCAGGAACAATTATCCTGTCTTAGGGGAAAGAGTGCAAAGGTAAACTCTCAGGTGCAGGGGACTAGCAATTTTTTATGGTGGAAGGGATGGTCTCTATAAACAATTCAGTTTTAAAATGTGTTATAAAATTAATGAGTCCATGAGAGGTATACTGATTTAAAATGTTACAAAATTCATGATCCCATGTTAGATATACTGATTTATTGATAGAATAATGGATAAATGAGTGGTTCTTAACAAATTTGCTTATTGTCCAATAAGAGTAAGTAAAGATTCTTTGTAGTGTCCAGGAGGGGTAGTGTCCAGGAGGGGTGGGAGGGGCTTCACACTTCTTGGTAGGAGCACAAGTCACTCTCAAGAGTGAGGAAGATATAACTGACTTTTGCTTGGTCATTATCCCATGGTTGGTATCAGCAGGTACCCAGGTCTACAAAGGGTTCAGCCAGAGTACAAGGACTACCTAATACTCCCAAATCCCAAAAGAATAGAGGGATGGTGTGCAACTGTAGAGTTCATCAGTTCAGACTGCATGCAGCCACTGAGGGCATCCCCTGAAGTCCAAGCTAAGGAGGCTAGGGCATCAAGGGTCTTCCTCTCTCAGCCACCCAATGGCCTCTGCTTTCTAGGCTATGGTCAACAGCATGGCCAGTTCAAAGACCTGTAAGTTTGCAGTGATGTCCTAGTCTCCTGAGGGGTGTTAAAGGTGGTTATGAATGACTGCTGGCCAAGGTGTGGTTGGCTTCATATCAGTGTCTTTGAGCATAACAAGAAACTGCTTCTAGGGAGCTGGATTCTGATGTCCAAGATCCTGGAGGTTGGGGTTAGGGTTTCCTGTCAGTTGGTGTATGTTTTCCCGGTGGTCAGTGGAATGGGGATGCAACTTGAAAAGAAGTTGTTGGGGTGCCCATTTTTTTCTTGAGTAGGCTATGGCAAGGTCCTGGGGTCAGTGGGTGGCTATAACAGTCCTGTGGAGAAGGTGCATTAATTTTCCCCAGGGGTTGGCAGGGCTCCAAGCTGCTCTGAGGGTTCCCAAGTCTGTCTCTCCAAATACCTCCACCCACTTCCTTTCTTCTCACTCTCTTCCTAAGTCTCCACAGTTTGACTTCTGACATCATTCAATTCAAATGCTCTCCCCAATATTACCTGTGATCCTTTAAATACCAAATCTAATGACTTTTTCTAGATCCTCAACCTCCTTGATTTCTCTATAACCATTGACACTGTCAATCATGCTGTTCTCTTTTACTCTCTTCTCTCCAGGTTTCCACAATACTACTTTCTCCTCAATGCTCTTGTCTTCCTCCTCTATACTATTTCACTTTCTGACTTCATCTGCCTCCATAGATGCAATGATCATCTCTGCTGATGATTCCCCAATATATTTATTCAGCCCTAACCCCAGACTTGCAAACTGTAGCCCAAACTTTACCTTCCTCTGAACTTCATTACATTTGAGGGTACCACCATCCTCCCAGTCACCCAGGCTCACAACTTAGAATAGTGGTTCTCATTTCTCTCTCTCTCTCTCTCTCTCTCTCTCTCTCTCTCTCTCTCTCTCTCTCTCTCTCTCCATTTCTGAGTAGTTGCCAAGTCCTACCACTGTCTCTTACCCTCTATATGAAATTCTATAGATTCTACCTTCATAACATCTCTTGCATGTGCTCCCTTCTCTCCTCTATCACTGCTACCACCTGGGACAGGCAGTCATCATTTGGCATCTTAACTATTGCAATAACCTACAAATTGGTCTCCCCATCTCAGGTCTCTCCTCATTCAATTCATCCGCCATACAGCCGTGAAAGTGATCACCCTAAAGCAAGTCTGACCATGTCACCTCCCCATTTGATCAACTCCAGTGGTTCTCTATTGCTTCTAGGATCAAACATAAAATTTTATACTTAGTTTTTAAAGCTCTCTGTAACCTGAATCTTTCCTACCTTCCTAATCTTCCTACTCCTATACCAACGTATTCTGTAATCCAGTGACACTGGCCTCCCTGCTGTTTGTCCCAAACAAATCTCTATCTCTCAACTCTGGGCATTTTCACTAGCTGTCCTCTATATGTGGAACTCTCTTGATTCTCATCTCTGTTTCCCAGCTTCCCCTTCAAGTCTCAGCTGAAGTTTCAAGTGTGTAAAGACTTCCTCTTGGGGGATGGGCAGACGAGAACTGTTTATTCCAACGGCCATGAAGGGAACTGAAGCAAGTGAATTAGAACTCAAAGCAGGAGCAATTAGAGCTTGGTCAGACATTAAGGATGCCAAGGTCATCCACTCTATCCCAGGCCATCAACAATCATCTTGACTTTTGTCCTGCCACTGGACTTCAATGACTGCAGAAGAGAGAATGAGACTTATGACTTTGCACAGCTCCACCTCACTTAAAGCCAATTCATATGAAGTCAAGACATTACCCATCATCTACTATTTTACCCCAACATTGTGATGTCATTGGTCTTCTTCAAAAACAAAGTTTGAATAACAACAAAGTCCCACCTTTTACAAGAAGCTTTTCCCAGTTCGTCTTAATCTTAGTGCCTTCTCTCTGAGATTATTTCTAATTTATCATATGTGCGTGCATGTGTGTATCTTGTTTGTAGCTAGTTGTCTGCATGCTTTCTTCCCCATTCAACTGTGAAGTTCCTGAGAGCAGGGATGTTTTTTTTCAGGGTGGGGGTTGCCTTTCTTTATTGATTTGCTTAGCACAGCGCCTGACACATAGTAAATACTTCACAAATGCTTATTGGCTGATGGAGAACAAATCATAGAAACAATAACTATGTGAAAGACAATGAAAATTATAAGACAATATGTCAAAAATCACAGAGATTACACTAAAGCAATACTTAGAGGAAAAATATTTCCCTAAGAACATATATTAACAAAATAGGAAAAGGGAGGCTCATAGAACTGAATACACAACTTTAAAAATTAGAAAGCCAACAAATAAATCTCAAATAAGCACAGTATAATAAATCTTAAAAACCAGAGGAGAAAAAGAAAAATTAGAAGACAAAAAGTATAGAACTATTAAACAAAACAGAAAGCCGATTCTTTGAAAAGACTGATATAATTTGTATACCTTAGCCAGCCTGATTAAAAATAAAAGGGAATAAAATAAAACTAACAGACTAAAAAATAAGTTGAACTAGCAATAATTAGAGAAGAAATAAAAATAATCATCATCACCCCATGTTTCTTTTTTTTCAAAAGAAACCAAGGCAGCCTATTCCTAATCCAGGAAAGGATAAAACAAAAAAAGAGAATGATGTTCCAATATAATTAATAGACACAGAATCCAATTTTTAAAAGAAAATCTTGGCCAAAAAAACCCTACAGTTTATTAAAAAATATTTGCTTTTACCAAGTTTGCTCCTTATATAATGGAGCAAGGATGACATGACATTAGGAAATCAATGAATAATTAATGAAATTATTTTTAAAACTTCAAAATCATATGATTATGTAGATGCAGAATATATCTTTGATAAATATTTATTCTAAAAATCCTGCAAAGGGCCCTTCTTAATGATAAAACCAGTATCTCTCAAATATCAAAAGCTAACATTATATGTAAAGGAAAAATATTAGAAACTTTCCCAGTAAATAGAGGAATAAAGCAAGGATGTAACTCAGCTATTATTTGACATAGTTCTAGAAATGTTAGTAATAGCAATTAAACAAGAGAAAGAGATTTACGTTTCAAAGACAAAGAGATAATAGAACTAATCCTATTTGCTGAAAACATAATGGCTTGCCTAGAAAAAATCCCAGGAAATTAGGTGTGCTAGGTGAGTGCTTGGTGATGACAAAGTTCCTGCTTCCATCCAGCCATATGTGACTTGATTATGAAAGGTTTGTGTGCTTTGTGGATAAAGAAGCAATCCTCTTATTAGCTACTGAGCAGAAAAGTAGATGACTCCATGGACCTTTTATAATTTCATCATTTGAGCATCAACTGCTCTCCAGAAGGTGGGTGGGGATGGTGCTAGTATATGTTGATTATTCCCCCTGGCAGCTAGGGATAGGAGGAAGAGGGTTGGCTAGATGAGCTTAATTCCAGATCTCTGGCTACCACTTGTCATTTGTGTTCCTTTGACTGATCATAGATGACTGATATAGAATTCAAGAGGGACATATCCAGGCTTAAACACAACTTTATGAATTTTAGAGATCTGGAGATCTTGGATCCTGAGCCAAAGCCAACTGTACTTCAGGAAGAGTCTCTGGCTACTAGTTGAATGTGTGTAGGAGAAGATGAACACCCCTGGCTGATATAACACATGAGCCTGGAGACAATTTGTTCAGATGCTTCAGAACCAAGAAGGAATATAATAATGCCTGCCTAGTGGTCCCACAACCTGCTTCAGGTTCCCATATTTAAGTCCCAACCTCCTGGGAAAAAATAACAATAATTGCTATTACTTGTTTAAGTTTTTGTGAATGAATGCTGGTAATAGCCTTCTATATTTAGCTTTTCTTTTGTGTGTAGGAAATACCTGTCTCTCACATGATTCATGGTACACTGTCCTTAGACTAAGTTGTTCTTAGACTCTCCCAAATCTGAACCCATCTGCTTGCATGGATCCACAGCTAGAAGGGTCTATTAGTGGAGAGGAAGAAGGCACAGAGCTCCAGCCTCTTGAGACCAGCAATGTTTCTAATTCTAAGACATAAATATCAGTGGGAAAATTCCCTATTTGACTAGAATTGATGGGAAAATTTGAAAGCAGTTTGAATAAAATTAGATTTAGCTCAACATCTAGAAACATAAACTATAATAAACTCAGAATGGATAAGTGAGCTAAATGTGAAAGGTCATATCATTAATAAATTAAATAAGAAATAGATCTGTCTCCCTACCTCTTCATTAGTTTTACCTCATGCCAGAAAAGTATTCCCTTCTCCCTTCCACATCACAGAATCCTTCTTTCTTAAAGACACAGCTTATATAGCGCCCCTCACAAAGCCTTTCCTGTTCCTCTTAACCTATAGTGCCCTTCTTCTCAAGGGACACTCCTGTGGGACCCCTGAGGATATTTAGACTAGAAAAGAGAGAACTTAAGAGGGATATAGTAGTCTTAGTAGTAACTGACATTTATATTTCAGGTTTGTAAAGCATTTTATACAATCTAAATATTTGTAGACTTACTATATCCGTATAAGTTTCTGCTATGTATGTATATATTTAAGGTATATGTTTATATACCTTATATATATATATTTTTCTTTATAGTCTTACAACAACCCTTTAAGGCAGGCAATATAGGTATTATTATCCCTTTTTACAGAGGAAGAGACCAAGGTTCAGAAAAATCAATGAATTACCCATGGTTACATGGATTCTGACACAGATTCAGAGACAGAATTTAAAGAATGGGTTCTCCTTGTCATACATAGATGGATAGATAGATTGATAGATAGATAGACAGGCAGATAGATATGGATATACATATAGGTAGACATATATGTATGTGAAAAGATGTGTGTATACATATATCATCATGTTTTTCCAAGTATTTGAAAGGCCGGAAGAATCTTTCAACTTGCTCTGCAGAACAAGTACAGAACCAGGAAAAATTGGCAAATATTGCAAATTTTGCTCCACATACAAAAAAGCTTCCTTTGCATTAGAGCTGCCTGCATTTAGGATGAACTGTCTAGTTTATTCTACTTTTCAAACTGGATGATCACTTATCATACATCTTATAGAGGTGGTCCTTGGTCAGGTGTTAATGGTGGGCTCAATGACAGCAGAGGTACCTTCCATACCATTTTTCCATAAGATGTAAAATACTGTTGCTGAGTAAGAAAACAAAACATTTCTTTTCTCGTTGGGACATAGGACTAGATAATTTCTAAGGCTTCTTCTAATTCTAAAATTCTAAGATCTAACAACCCAGGAATAGGAGTATATGAGTGAATCACAGCTTATATTTTTTCCCATCCCTAACTCCTGAAATGCCATAATAAAGGGAATTGCTGCTTTACTACTTAGATATAAATATAGGAAAGGAATTATAAATGTAATAAGCACAAAATGAAATCTGCTCTCCAAGGACTTAACTCACATCACTAAGGTATTATTCTGTAAATTGCTACTGTTGTTAATTAAAGTTTACCCTAGTGACCTGAGAGTAGCAAGAAGCATTTCCAAAGTGCCTGACTTCTTACTTCAGAGAGAAAAGATCTAAAATAATATGTGTGTGTACGCACGCGTGCATCATTCTAGTGATCTGTTTTACCCCATGATGGTCTGGCGATCCACCTCATAGATGCAAAACACTTCCAAGAGAGTGGTTTCCAAAATTTATGCAATAATGCTCCCCATTTTAGACACACACACACACACACACACATAACCTATGTAAATATTTTGTTAAATTATATTTCATTCAAATAAAATTATAAATTTATTAAAATTTTATAACACAAAGCTTAAATATGCAATAAAATTATGTGATACATTCAAATAGTTATTCTCTGACAAAACTTCTGATTTTCATATTTATGCAATATAAAATAATAGTGTGATGGGTGAGTTTGTTTTTCAGTGCAAAACTTCTCAAAATGTAACATTGCTGCTCATATTTTTTCAAAAACTAATAAAAAGAGAGTTTTCCTCATAACAACTATAGTAAAAAAAAAAAACCTGTTTCACACAAATAAGATGTTACAAATAGTATTTAAAATTTGTATCACTTTGTTGGATCAACCAGAGAACTCTTTATTCACACTTAGCCAAAATGTAATAGATTTTCAGTTTAAATACATGTTTTAATATGTGATAACAAGAAAAACCAATTAACCATTAATATTCAGATAAAGTTAGATGAAGTATATATTTTTTCCATGGCAGACTTGTTCCTTATCCATTCATATTTAGAAATGTCTAGGTCTTTAAAATAAAATGAGAATTACTTCTCTGTACTGTTCAAATGACTGATAAGTAGCTCTGAATTTGACTTCATTTGCAAGTGGGTTATTTTTAAATGGGGAAAATATGAAAATATTATTTTATGAAATATGTAAATTTTTATGAATGGCTCTAACTTTTCCATAAATCTAATAATTTTATCTTCCTGTATCAGAGTTTAAATTCTAAGACTTTGCAGTAATTTATTTACCATCAGTTTTTCAAAAATACACAATAAATACCCAAGTTTGGGGAGGGAATTTTGTTGTAAATGAATTTTCTTCATCTTTGTTATTATCACTAAAGGGAAAAAACCCATAATTTCTTTTAATTCAAATACAATTACGCCAAAGTATTTTGGCCCAAGGAAACAAGCATGTTTTGCCATAAAATATAAGTGCCTTGTCCTCTGCTTCTATATTGTCAAGAAATTTTGCTAAGGTCATTCCTTCTACTGATTTTTTTTAAAACAAAATCAATTAGTCTTGTAAGAACATGAAAAACCTCACTTATATTTCTTAATACAGAAAAGTGATGTTCCCAAGTTTGATGTGGGGCTACATTTTTAACAAGTGTTTGTAAACCTAAATTTGTCCTGGAATCAATTGAGCTTTGTCTTTGCAGAATGTAATATAATTCTCTCACATTATGTCATTTTTATTTTTAAAGTCCATCAATTATATTGAATTTTTCTTGATGTGGCATTGTCATCAGTATTTTGCAAAATGACAAATCTTCCGTTTTAATGTCAGTGACATATAGTACATGAATAATCAAGTGAACATCGTTAACTATATCTGTTGCTTTATCCACTCACCATGTAAAAATAGAAAGATTTTAGTTTCTCAATTACTTGTTTGGAAAGGTTTTCAGACATGTGGGAGGTTTTCCTTCCCACTCTATTATCTACCAGGGGGATGATTCAAAAGCTTTACATATGATTTGACAAGCATCATTTTGACCATATCAATAGCTACACCTTGCTCCAATGTTTTTTCTGTCAAATGAAGTTTTTTAACACTAAACATTGTGTAAACAACTCTATCTATGCAATGCAGGCACATATGCTTTTAACGTCATAACCATGCTTTTTGATGTGATACATATAAAGTTTGTTTTTCTTATTAAAAGCATGAATTTTCTTCTAGATAAATTTTCATATTCTGCATGTATCGTTTTAAAGATGTTCAGTTTACTTGGTTGCATGATGTCTTTAGCTAAAACATTTGCACAAAGCAAATACAGAAATAATTTCTCTCCATTTACAACATGTGAATCCTAACAAGAAGTATATATTATTTTCTGGATTGAAGCTTTTTATTTCATATTGCTATATTTCCATGACTTAAACTGTATCTTGTGTCTTCACTTATATTAGTTTGAGTTGCTCTGGCTAATTTTCTCTTCAAACCAATTAGTTATCCCTTCGTATCCCTTTTATCCAATATCCCTTTGTATTTTCCAATAGAACACTTTTTAATAGCTAGAGAAAATAAAATGTTTGGGAAAATTGCACTTAAATTTAATTGTCAAAATTTTCAAAAGATTATAACTATTCTCTAGGGTTTTTTATTTCTAATTTTTTTTGTGGGGGAAACCACTTTGTTATATTATACTTAAAATAAATGATATTGAGAAATTTAACAGATGGTATGATACTCTTAACTTACCTACAAAGATTCTTCGACATAAAGTTGAACTAGGCAAAAAATTAAGCGAGCAACATGATGATCCAACTCATCTATGTCATGAACCTACAATGACTGATAGCATTGGTGGCAATCCATATCTTTGTCCACATATGCTGAGTCAAATTTGACTTCATTTGCATATACCATAATATGTGCAATTAATTGGAGCAAATTCAGCATGCTGGTCTTCTATCAGGGATGATGTGAATTATCTTCACTAAAAAAAATGGTAGGTATAGGTATGCGGGAGTTGTGCTTGAACACACGCAATAATCGGCCCCCTCCATCAATCCCAGAGAAGCTCTCAGACTCCTCTGAGACAGGGAAATGTCTCACAGTTTGGAAGGCTCTGCCTCAATACATTTTACGAAGTACTGAATAAATCCTTGATTCAACGTTAAGCTGTTCACTGCCCCTACTTAAATAGCATGCTTTAGTGAATATCTTAGTAAAATGTCAGAAATGCAGGCCATGAACCAGTTTAATGGCACCTTTGTTTTGGCATTTGTTAACCTTGTATTCCTTCACCCATAAAGCCTTTAGTTTAAACTTCCCATCTAAATGTACATTTAGATGTACAAATGGTCAGTTGTGTGAAGGAAAGAGCTCTTAGATGTCTGGGTTACTCTACTCTGGGAGAAGGTGTCAAACCAAGGCCATCAGTTTTGTTGCTGTTCAGTGGGTCCAACTCTTCATAAACCCATTCGTGGTTTTCTTGGCAGAGATACTGGAGTGGCTACCATTTCCTTCTCCAGCTCATTTTATAGATGAGGACCTGAGACGAACAGGATTAAGCGTTAAGTTAAGCCTGGGGTCACACAGCTAGTAAGTGTCTGAGACCAGATTTGAACTCAGGAAGAGGAGTCTTCCTGTACTCTATCTACTAGACCACCCAGCTGCCCCCAAACAAGGCTACTTTCCAGCATATAAAGGAAAACTGGAAATCCAGTTTTGTGCTGCTGCTTTCCATGAACTGACCTGATTTACAAACCCAAAGAACAGTGCAGACTTCCTGGAAATACCGGCAACCCCCTGCATTTTGGTTCCTGAAATCTTGGCTCACAGCTAAAACAGTAACCACAACAGTGACAGCAAAAACTGTAATAATCCTGGCTTGTATTCATAACGTTTTAGTTCTGTGTTGTGCTGGTGGATTAACACCAAATGCTACATTTAATGGATAGGAGGACTTCACTGACCCTCTTCTTCCCCTCAAAGCTCCAATAAACCTAAAAATGACTTTATACTCCAATTCATGCATGTTAACCTGAGCTACTTACAGATAGGTGGGTACCATATACCTACAAGCAGGCTGTTTAGCCCTGTCAAAAGAGAGAATGAATTCAGATAGTTCTAAACCCTTGCAATTGTCAGTCTCTGACTCTTGACTGAGTGTGTAGAGTCCCAATGTCTTTCCTTATTAGGTGGTTCAGTAAATGGAGTGAGTACTGGGCCTGGATTCAAGAAACCTAGTCCTACATCTGACCTCAGACACTTGCTAGTTGTGTAACCCTAGACAAGGTCCAATTTATTTTGGGCTCAGTTTCCTCATCTGTAAAATGGGAGTAGCACCTACTACTCGGGATTGTTGTGAGGATCAAATGAGATGATATTTGTAAAGCACTTACATAATTCAGTGCCTGGCACATTATAGGTGGTTAATAAATGCTCATTTCCTTCTTTTCTTATTTTAAATATACATTTCATTTATTTTATTAAATATTTCCCAATTACCTGTGAAAGTCTTTTAAACAATCATTTTTTTAAATGTAAAATTTCAAATTATTTCCCTCCCCACTGAAGGCAATTTTATATCAATTATGCATGTGAAGTCATGTAAAACATATTTCCATTTCAGCCATGTCGCAAAAGAAAATACAGACCAAAAAAAAAAACAACAAGAAAGATAAAGAAAGTAAAACAATTATGCTTCAATACACCTTCTGAGTTCATTAGCTTTTTGCTCTCTGCGGGTGGATAGCATTTTTCATCATAGGTCCTTTGGAATAGTCTTGGAGCACTGCATCAATCAGAATAGTTGTCATTCGCAGTTCTTTGTTCAATATTGCTATTACTGTATAGACTGTTCTTCTGGCTCTGCTCACTTCACTCTGCATCCATTCATATAAGTCTTCCCAGATTTTTCTGAAACCATCCTATTCCTTTCTTATAACACAATAATATTCCATCACAATCATATGCCACAACTTGTTGAGCCTTTTCCCAATTGATAAGCATCTCCTCAATTTCCAATTTTTTGCCCCCACAAAAAAGAGCTTCTAGAAATAGTTTTGTACAAATAGGTCCCTTTCCTTTTTCTTTGATCCCTTTGGGATTTTGACCCAGTAGTGGTATTGCTGGGTCAAAGTGTGTACACAGTTTTATAGTTGTATAGGTATAGATCCAAATCGTTCTCTAGAATGGTTAAAGTGGTTCACAACTCCACCACCAGTATATTAGTGTCTCAATTTTTCCATATCCCCTCCAACATTTGTTATTTTCCTCTTCTGTCATGTTAGCCAATTTGATAGGTGTGAACAGGTATCTGAGTTATGTTAATCTGCATTTTTCTAATTAGTAGTGATTTAAAGCATTTGTTTAATGTCTTTATGGGTAGCTTTGATGTTTCCTGTCTTTCTTACTCATCAAAATCAAATTATCAAATCTAAATGCCTCAAAAGCACAGCGCTGGCAGATTCTATTGTTTTATTCATTATGTTTATCTTCAGTAAAGCACTTTATATTTGCATTCCAAATAGACATATTGAAAAATGTGATGCTTGGTTATGAACATCCCTTAATGTGTTTATACTTTTTAACAAGGCCAATAGGAAGATCTTTCTATAAGCAGGTATAATGTACTGAATTAGCTATAGGATAAAAAAAGAATCTAAAGTGACTTCATTTTCCAAAAAGAAATATGTTCAATAAAAAAGTGCCCAAACACACAAAACAACAAATATTATTGATTAATATTTCTTATATCTGCCAACAAAAAAATGGTAGTATGATCCGTGATCAAGGGGCAAAAATCATTAGATTCTTTCCCCTCCTACTCCTCAAATTTTCATTTGTCCAGCATCACAGTCTCCCAGAAGGATAATATTTCTCCACTGTCCCACCTCCCAGATGCCCTGCCAAGCACCTCCAAAGATAAAACAAACTGTATATTATAATTTTAATTTATTTTAAATAAAAATTTACGTATGGCCCAATAAATTACATCGACCAGTACCTGTTGCAAGGAAACACTATTTACAAATTTATTCATCATGTTCTTGGTTATACTACCTTGATGAAATATGATATGTTGTTAGTAAATGACTATCTAATACCTTGATTATAAAGTTATGACGTGAAAATATTGATGTAGCCTTAATCTGTGTTGCAATATGCTTTTGAAGATTTTATGATACCTTTTGTTTTCTTATACAACATCCCATTCCCAGTACATGACCCTCCCTTGTAACAAAGTAAAACATAATAGAGATTGGATTGGGAAGCAGTGTGTTGGCTTAGCAAGCATAGCCCTTATAAGCGACTTTACTCTGTACTCTCTGACCATCAGGTTCCCCTCTGCTGGTGCCCACAGTAACTTCTCCCTCCATGTTTTCAGGGATGGAGGGAAGAGACGCTGGCTTTAATTGATCAGTAGGAACTGGCCTTTGAGACCTAGCTCCTTGAAAATTAATGGGATCTGAGACTTGTCTTTAGGAAACTTAGAGGAGGCGAGTGGAAGAAAAGGAAGAAGGGTGGCATATTTGCTTACCGATGATACTTTAAATACTGATGATAAAGGAGAGAAATCTCTTGCTGGGCAACTGTTAACCTTTCAGGACTGAGTTCTTTGTGACTTGGGGGTACACACTGAGAAAGAGGAATGGAGTAACATAAATGCTGAGATTAAAGTTGGGCACAAGGCTGTTAATTGAATACATTAATGAATTTTAGCAGCTGTGAGCTATTTTTGGTCTGGGAGGAGACTGATTAATATTTACAGGAGAGACCCTAGTAATGTTTTCAAGAATTGGTTCATGGGGCACATGGGACCCAGGATTTCCTGGGGCTAGCGGGTCTAGAAGTCTAGATTAGAGATAGACTAAAGGGTCAGAAGAAGACAAACAGCTCTGCCAGAAAGCCCAAAAGGCAGTCATGGAAAGAGTAAGAGATTCAAGAGCTAATGGAGCTAAAACTCAGCAGGAGGGTCAGGCTGCCCAGGCTGTGGCAGTTATCAGCCCCAGTACAGAATCTTTTTCTATCATGAATCACATCACCCAGCCTTGAAACCAAAACCCACATTAGTGGGCAAAACCAATACAAAGCAAAACAAGATTCTATAGGCTCTATACAACAGGGAATTAAATTGGCAATGGGCAGGTTAGAAAATGGTGAGGAGTAGTCTCTCCAAATCTCTCCTCAGATATTCACTAGCTGTACAAGTTGTTTAACCTCTCTGTGCCTTAGTGTCTTTACCTATCAAATGAGAAGGTCAGCCTTAATGACCCCTAAAGTCTCTTACTGCTGATGCTGTGACCCCTTCCCTCCACCTCCACTTTACCTGGTCTCACAAATGACAGTTTCTTTGTCTGGAGCACAAGTATTCTCAAAATGTGTCCCCAGGTTCCCGGCCACTACCCCAACTATTTTTTCATGGAGGAAGAAGGAGGCTCCCTTGAATGGATATGCAGAGAATATTTATTCTAATCAAAAACTCAAATCAAAGTTGAGATCTGGAAGGCAACTTAGAAATCATCTAGTGTAACTTGCTCATTTTATAGACAAGAAAGCAAAATGTTTCATTTTTAAAAGTATATCTTAAATATAATTTGCTAGCTTGGTAGAAATTGAATTTCTGGTGATTTTTCAGTTCCTAGAACAGGGGTGGGGAATCTGTGACTTTGAGGCTACATGGGGCCTTCTACGTCCTTGGGTGAGGCCTTCTGTTTTACAGAACAAATCCTTTTATTAAGGGGATTTGTTCTATGAAGTTAGGATTCAGTCAAAGGGCCACATTTGAGGACCTAGAAGGACACATTTGGCCTCAATGGTACAGGTTCCTCACCCCTGTCCTAGAAGATCTGGAATGGGAAAGCGAGTTGATTTGGGGACAAATTATAGACCAGATATTTGACTCGTGGAATAAATGCAAAAGAATGTCCTTGTCTAGTAGACACTGAACACTGATAGAAATGTCTGTGACTTGCTGATAATGTAAAACTTTCTGGCTATGTTACGTGGCTTAGCTATATAAGGGGACTGTCCTATAAGGCTATATATGACTGTAACTATAAAGTTATATATGATTATAACTTATAATTATATATGATATAACTAAAGTTATATATGATTATATATATATATACGTGCTATAACTTACATATGATTATAATTTAAGAAGCCTTGTGGAATTCATGTACAAGTAGGTTTTATATGTGTGCAGTAAGAGATAATAATGGGGCAGCTAGGTAGTATAGAGCATCAGTCTTGGAGTCAGGAAGACCTAAGTTCAAATCCTGCTTCAGATACTTACTAGCAGTATGACCCTGGGCAAGTCACTTAATCCTGTTTGCCTCAGTTTCCTCATCTGTAACATGAGCTAGAGAAGAAAATGGCAAACCAGTCCAGTCCCTTTGCCAAGAAAACCCCACATGGGGTCATGAAGAGTCAGGACTGAATAAAGAGATAAGAATGGAGCTGCATTTAAGGCAAGCCCCAACGCAACTTGGCCCCTATTCTACTCTTTCACCCAATTATGATATCTCAATCCCCCAAAGCATAGATCTAAAACAGAAGGGGAAAGATATCATTTCAGAAGTAGAGCTTCAGCAAGCATAAAAACAAAGCCTGACTCAAGCTGCTGGGTTTTGTTTTGTCTTTGTTTGTTTATTTTCCCACGGGCACAGTAATAGATATTGGTAAGAGACCTAGGAGATGTGTCCATTGAGAAACTGAACTGACACATGTATAAGGGCCAAAGACAGTTATGTCTCTTCGTCACTGGGCTTGGCTTAATTTGAAACATGAATCCTTGCAGGTATTGATGGGGGGAAAAAGTGAAACTGGTTTGTGTACATTCTGCCTCACTCTTAATAAGGGGAGTCTAGCACCTCACTATTGTGTATTTCTTAAAGGTAGGAAGGAATGACCTTGAGAAATCTGGCCCATATTGTTCACTCAAGAGCTATGAACTAGAAGCTTGATCTCCCGAAACAGAGGTGTCTGGAAGAGCACTCGATTTGGAATCTGAGCACCTGGCTTTGAATATCACCTCTGCGACATATTACCTGTGTCATAAGTTAGGCAACGTGTATAGCCTGATGCAGGCTTAGTTTCTTTATCTGGATAAAGAATGGGTTAAACCAAATTAATTTTAAGGTTCCTTCTAGCTCTAGATCTTATGAATCCTAAAATATTCCAAAGGAACTAGAAAGTAGAGTAAAAAATAAAAAAGACAGATCATCCATAATAACTATTTATAGAATTTCAGATCAAATTAATGTCACAGTAACTCTTCTGACCCCCACCACCTGAAGGCCAAGAGGGTTGCAATTTCACTCCCACTTTATACAGTCCTTCAGTGCCTTTAGAGGGTCAAAAGGGTCTCTCATACATGTCATTGACTCAAGCCCTGACCAACGGTGTTCTCCCAGTTTTAGGGGTCTAAGTACTCTAGATCCATTTAACCACTTCACACTCAGGTTAGTTTTTACAAAGGAATATGTTCTTCTAATGTATAATAAGAACAAACAAACATTCTCCTCAACACTTAGTCGTATAATCACTCTCTCTCTCTCTCTCTCTCTCTCTCTCTCTCTCTCTCTCTCTCTCTCTCTCCCT
>CM053623.1:145384133-145396400 GCA_028646595.1 Phalanger gymnotis
CCACCAAGTTCCAATCCCAAAGCTCCGCCCCACCCACCCCCCACCATGGGCTTGTTTTTTGAGACCCTGTCTTCTCAGGACTTCTCTGCTAGAATAATAACTACACCCAGAATCCTGGGCTCCCGGGTTTCTACAACTCAGATTCTCGCATCTGGGACTTCACTCTTCACACATAGAACTGAAGAAGACAAATAAAACAGGGTCAAAAACCTGGGCGTGTATCTCAGGGGCCCAAGGCCTAAAGAGAATCCAAGATATCTCCCCCCGCCCAACTTAGGACATGGTGTCCAGGCTATGAGTGGACAAGACCTTCATCCCTGGATGCCACTGAAAAAAGAGAGTAACTGCTTCTGTCAGGTAGATTTAAGGATGTAGGCAGGCAACGGAAAGAGGTGGCGCCATGGTGAGCCACCACAGAATATCTTCTCCCAGAAGGTGGTCCCTAGAATCTCTCCCACATTGTTATCTCCATGTTCTATACAAGTACTCAAGTCTCGTTATAGTTAGAGTGTCTTCAGCAACTTGTTCAGTTGTGTCCAACTCTGTGACCCCATTTGGGGTTTTCTTGGCAAAGATACTGGAGTGATTTGCCATTTCCTACTCCAGCTCATTTTACAGATAAGGAAACTGAGGCACACAGGGTTAAGTGACTTGCTCAGGATCACATAGCTAGTAAGTGTCTGAGGCTGGATTTGAACTTGGGGAGATGAGCCTTCCTGACTCCAAGCCTGGTACTCAACTCCCTGTGCTACCTAGCTGCTGCCTGCAACCAGCAGTACTCTCAAAAATTGTGCTCTGGTTAGTACACTACCTGCTTTAATCATCTAATCTAAAGCATCTGCTCTAGTTGGCTACGTTCACATTTTATATTGTAAGTTGTTTACACGGTAGCAGTAACGTACATTGCTTAATCTGCTTATACAATTTGCAGTGCAAGGTAATTTTTTTTCTTTCTCAAGGTCTAGAATGAAACTTGACAGGAATTTGATTTTCAGTAAAGATCTTGCTCACAAGCCAGCCAAGCTGACCTAAGGAACCATTGATCCCATAATTTAAAAGAGATTTTAAATAATAAAATCTAAATTAAGTTGAATGTTACTCGTGCAGTATTCACATGCAATTATCGAGTCAGTATTATATACCCAGCATTGTGATAGATATTAAGGTAGCAAGTCTCATTTATGTAGTATCAATCAACCAATAAATCAATCAGTAAACACTTATAAAGTATCTACTGCACACCAAACACTGTGCTAAATACAGGAGATATAAAAGGAGGCGAAAGATAGCCCTTGCCCTCAAGGAGCTTACAATCTAATAGGGCAGAAAACATGCACGCAAATATATACAAAGCAGAGCTATATACAGGATCAATAGGAAATAATTAACAAGGGGAAGGGGCTAGAATTAAGAGGGGTTGAGAAGAGCTTCCTGTAAAAAATGCGAATTTTGTTGTTGCTAAGTCATTTTCAGTCACATCTGACTCTTCAGGACTCCGTTTGGAGTTTACTTGGCAGAGATACCAGAGTATCTCCAGCTCATTTTACAAATAAGAAAACTGAGGAAAACAGGTTGAAGTGACTTGCCCAGGGTCACACAGCTAGCAATTATCTGAGGCCAGATTTGAACTCAGGAAGATGAGTCTTGCTGATTCTAAGCCCAGTGCTTTATCAACCACCTAAATGAAAGATGAGAATTTAGCTGCAACTTAAAGGAAGCCAGTGAAGTCAGTCCTTAAAGCTTTACAGACTAATAAACCTGGTAGGTAAGTACAGTAGCATTATCCTTGTTTTATCAGTGAGGTACATAGAGAATAAATGACTGACTTGTTGAGTGCCACACAGTTAGAATGTCTCAAAGCTGGAATTTGTGCCCAGTTCTTCTGACTCTTCTGCCATTTCACTAACCCATAGCTGTCTCTCTTTATGAAAGGAAAAGACATCACTGATGCCTTCAAAGAACTCACAATCTAGTTGGAAAGACTGGCAATATACATGCAAAGCAATTAAATAGCAGGAGAACTCCCCACAATTTGGAAGGCTCTGCCCCAATATACTTTATGAAGTAGTGGATAAAATCCCTGATTCAATGTTAACATGTTCACTGCTCCTACTTAAATAGCATGCTTTAGTGAATATCTTAGTAAAAATGTCAGAAATATAGGCCATGAACCAGTTTAATGGCACCTTTGTTTCGCCATTTGTTAACCTTGTATTCCTTCACCCATAAAGCCTTTAGTCTACACTTCCAATCTAAATGTACAGATAATGTTCAGTTGTATGAAGGACAGAGCTCCTGGATTTCTGGGTTGCTGTACTCTGGGACAAGGTGTCAAATCAGGACCATGAATTTTGTTGTTGTTCAGTCATTTCAGTTGCATCTGTCACTGCACATGCTTAAATTATTAACTGCGCAAATGTATTTTAGAAGAGACAGATCATTTGGGGTACAGTATTTGGAGGATGAAGTCGACCTACCATATTCTGAAAATTGGCACGGGCAGAGAAAAACAAAAAGAGTGGCGTTTTGTTGTTTAGTTTTGTTTCATCTTGAAAGAATATAAGCTAAGCTCCTTAAAGGCCTAATTCTAGTCACATGTCTTTAATTTATCCAAACACCTGGCCTCCCTTAGTCTATATTCAGCTGTGATCCAGGGGCTTTGCTGAGGCCTAGCTACAAATGAACATAGACTCAGCAGCTGCTTATCACAGACACCTAAGAAAGTAACATTTCTTTGCAGACAATGCCTATTTACTATATTTTCTCAGAAGTATTGAATCCTCAGAGCTAGGTATATAGGAGGCTCTCAAAAAATGTTTCTTACCATTGGTGTTGAGATCTGCATCTTATTTCTTTCTCTAGAGCCAGGGGTGGAGAACCTAGGGCCCTGAGACGTCGAAACTGTAGGTTTCCCACCCCTACACCTAGACATATATCTGCTTTCCAACAGGCTTTGAATTTTGACTTTCCTTCAGTACATCATTCCCAGGCTTTTTTTTACTGCTGTCACTTAGTCTCCAACCCCACTCCACGACGGAATGGGGGTACTGATTTCTACCTTATTGTCATCTATGCAGCCCCCAACTCTATAGCATTCTACCTAGTGAAGGATTTTATCAGCTTTCCTAGCATCTTCCCTACCAAAAAAAAAGCAGTAACATGTTAATGTAGCTTTGATTTGCAAGAAGGATTGAAAGAGATTACATTTTGATAAGATTCAATTTGTATTCTGAATGGAATTATATACAAGGACATTACTTATAATGAGGCATAACATAGCAGAGAGGCGGCACAGATTGATGAAATGACTAGAGGTTACTAGCTCACACATTTCATGACTGAAAGATTTCAACCTCAAACTTTCACATAGTAAAGGCAAATGTATGGAGGGGGAGGGGAAGAGCAAAAAAAAAGTTTCATCCAAAATCATTTTCTGCTGGACATGACTAAGGGAGAGAGAAGAAATATTTCCAGGAGAACACACCCTTTAGCATGGATCATTAATGTAAACCCGCAATAAAAGTTGTGAATTCCCTTGTGAAAAGGAGAGGGTAGGTTTTTTTGGAAGTTTTTCTGCTGTTTATTTGATCTACTAAATTCTCTAATAGCCATAGAAGTTCCCTGGGGAGAAAAAGACTCTTATAGAGGTGCTGTGGTTTTTGGTTATCTTTATAGCCAGGAGTAATTGTGTGTATGTGTGTGTGTGTGTGGTTAATGGGGTTATATCAATCACTCAATCAATCAATAAATATTTATAAAGCACCTACTATGTGCTAAAGGCTGAGGATATGAAGGGAGGCAAAATAGTCTCTGGCCTCAAGAAATTTACAATCAAATGGAAGAGGAAACATGCAAACAAATATATACAAACAAGCTATATACAGGATAAAATGGGAATAATTAACAGAGAGAAGGCCCTAGAATTAAGAGGAGTTAGGAAGGCTTCCTGTAGAAGGCGAGATTGTAATTAGGATTTAAAGGAAGCCAAGGAAGTCAATAGTCAGAGAGGAGGAGTCCAGGGAATTCACTTATGGGGGACAGCCAGAGAAAAAGCCTGAGGCCTAGAGATAGAGTGTCTTATTAGTGGAACATCCAGGAGGCTCTTGTCACTGAATCAAAAAATACATGTCAGAGAGTAAGGTATAAGAAGACAGGAAAGGTAGGAGGGAGATAAGCTATGAAGGGCTTTGAATGCCAAGCAGCATTTTTGTATTTGCTCCTGGAGGCAATAGGGAACCAGCGGAGTTTATTTAGCGGAGGGGTGAAATGATCAGACCTGCATTTTAGGAAAATCACTTTAGTGCCTGAATGGAAGATGGATTGGAGTGGGAAGAGACTGGAGGCAGGTGGGCAGACCCACCAGCCGGCTATTGCAATAGTCCTGGCGTGAGGTGATGAGGGCCTGCACTAGAGGGGTGGCAGTGTCAGACTTGAGGGGGGCCATATTTGAGAGATGTTGCAAAGGTTACGTTGATAGGTCTTAGCATCAGCTTGGATATGGTGAGGAATCCAGAATGACTCTTAGGTTTCAATCCTGATGGACTGGGGGGTTAGAGTTGCCCTCTACAATAATACAGAAGGTAGGGTAGGGAGGAAGGGTCGGAGGAAAGATAATTGTATTTGCTTATTTGTCAAGTGTACCTATGAGCTTTAGGCCCTGGGACAGGCCCAAGATCACATCTGAACCAGATGATGGAGGCCAGGTGTGCCTTTATACTTAAAAAAATTGTACATAAGAGAAGTGCAGTTTCATATACTGTCCCTGATGTTTTTGAAGTGTATAATTTTTTAAATGAAATATCTCACACTATTCTTGCAGAAAAGATGGAGAGCTGCAGACTAGTGCAATTATCAGGACTTAAAACAGGTTGAATGGCCACAATCAAAGACTATTCATTAATGGTTGGATGTCAGCTTGGAACGTGGTGTCCAATGAAGCTCTCGGGCTTTTTAACAGTTTTATTAATAATTTGCATGCAATGACACAAAATTGGGAGGGCTAGCTAACACATAGGAGAGCAGAACTATTATGCAAAGATAACTTGACAAGTAAAAACCTTGGGATAAATTCTAATCTTTCTTAATTCCAGTGCTTTCTCTCTTTTAATTATTTCCTCTTTATTCTGCATAGAGTTTGCTTTGTATATATTTGTTAGCATCTTGTCTCTCTCATTGGATTGTAAATTCCTTGAAGGTAGGGACTATCTTTTGCCTTTTTTTGTATCCCCAGCACTTAGCACAGTGTCTGACACATAGTAGATACTTATTAAATACATATTGATTTATTAAAATTCAATAAGGTTGTGTTTAAGGAGGATGAATATTAAAGTCTTACACTTGGGGTCAGGAAATTAACTTCAGAAGTACTAGAAAGAGGGGCATAGATAGAAGTTTGTCTGAAAAAGACCTGGGAATTTTATCAGAATTCAGAGTCAATATGAATCAACAGTGTGATATGGGGGCCAAGAAAGTTAATGTGACCTTGGAGCATATTAAGAGAGGTAGAACTGTCAGAAATAAGGAAGTAATGTTACTGCTATATTATGCCCTGGTTAGACCACATAGGAAATATTGTGTTCACTCCCGGGCATATCATTTTAGATTGATAAACTAGAGAGAAGAAAAGACTCTATGCCTTATGAGAATCAGCTAGGTCCTGTGCCATATGTAAACCAGCTGAAGGAACTAGGAATGTTCAATTTAGAGGAGAGAATGCTTAGGCTGTTACATAATCTCTTCCTTTATGTACCTAAAAGACTTTTGCGTGGAAAATGGATTGTTTGACCCAAGAGGCCAGACATAGGAGCAAAGCATGGGGTGGGGGGTTTCAAAGAATCAAGTTTAGGCTAGGTGTATGTAAAAACTTTCCAACAGTGAGAACTTCTCAAAAGTGGAATGGGCTGGCTGAAAGTGTGCTCTTCCTCCCTGACAGTTTCTAATAGAGTCCAGGTGATCAATCACTGGCCAAGTGTACTGTAGAGGGGAATCTTTTTCAAGCACAAATTAGACGAAGAGGTCATTGAGGTCTCTTGTGACTCTAAAATTCTGGGATTCTGTGAATTGTATTACCAGAAGACAGCAATCTTCCTTCAGCACCAAACGTGTAAGTGGTATGCTTTTCTTCATATTCGTGTCATATATATGTCCATGCTTTCCTTGCTAGTGTATATATTGTATAGAACAACGTGCCTTAAGTGGGGGGAGGGGGGAGGGATGTTTGCTGCTTTTTTTTCAAAGTACAAGTATTTACTAAACACCTGCTTATAGGTTAGGTATTAGAAACACAAGTACAAAGAATCGGATAACCCCCTACTTGCAACTTTATATTGGGTCAAAGGGTACAAGCAGTTTAATAACTCTTTGGGCATAACATATTCTAAAGTTTTAAAATTACTAAACTGTTTCAGTAAGTGACTTGTCTGGAACTAATCAGATTCTCTGACTAGAAAAGGTAAACACACCCATAGGGGCTCATGAGCTATTCTTTTCAATGCATGTGGATCCATAAAGTACTTTGAATCTGGGCTGACTTTGCCTGGAGAGACCCATTGTGCAAGCCACACACAGATGAGCGTAGTCTACAAGTTCCGTAACATAAACGCCAAACTAGTCCGTAAAGTCATTCCAAAGGTGCGTCACTGGATGCTACAAGTAGCTGTCAGAAATTTTGTATTAATTTTGTTGTTTTAATAGCTCCTGAACAACATTTTTTTAAAAAAATTCCTTCGTCCCGTAGCACTTGAAGATGATCTCACATATCCATGCATATATTAACATAGAAATACACATACATTTCTAATGATCTTCATGGCTGACTAAAGGTTATCTTTGTTGTTTGGGATTCATATGCCTAAGGAAGGGCCAATTTAAAACTATTTTCATTTTACATAATTCACCTTTGGGCAGCCAGGTGGTTCAGTGGATAAAGTGCCAGGCCTGGAGTCAGAAAGACTCCTCTTAGAGAGTTTAAATCTGGCCTGGGATACTTACTGTGTGACCTTGGGCAAGTCACTCAACCATTTTTGTCTCAGTTTCCTCATCTATAAAATGAGCTGGAGAAAGAAATGGCAAACCATTGCAGTAGCATTGCCAAGAAAGTCCCAAATAGAATCACAAAGGATCAGACACAACTGAAACAACCCAACAACAATTCACCTTTAAAACGGATCACCCCTCCTCTCATTTAATGCCTTTCTGAATAATAACAGATGTTTGTTTAAATTTTTAAGCTTTTGCAAAGTACTTCATATACATTATTCCATTTTATCCTTACAACAACCTTTTGAATAGGTGTTATCATTATCACTATTTTATAGCTGAGAATAGTAAGACTGAGTAAGGTTAAGTAATTTGCCCAGGTTCCCACAGTAGCAGGTAAATGTATGAATCAGGATTTATAACCAGGTCTTAAAAAACTCCAAATCTAGTTCTGTCTTGTGTTCTACCCCATCTCACATTTCTTGGTTACCTGAACAAAGTCGGTGATGCAAGGACACTGTTATGCTTTGGACTTTTTAGCTCGAGTTTGCAACCTAGGCCAATGTGTTCCTTATTTGCTTGGGCTCCCAACACAAAACAACCCTTACAATGGCATTAGAGGGAGATTTAGGACTATTTTGATGCCAACAGGTGAACCCTGAAATAGCCCCCAAATACACATTAGTTATAAATAACAAACCCACAGACCTGAGTGCCCAGACCCTACTTGGTTTACTTTCATATTATGGGAATTGGGTTTTACGTCTGAATTCTTTCTGTGATCTAGGTTTTCCCTTTGTCACTAGGAAAATGGTTTCTGTAGCCCCTCTGAATCCTTTTATGGCATATCCTCCTCAGTAGCATTTCATTCTAATTGTCCATTAGGCAGTGCTAAAATACACTAACTTCCTTGTAGCATGATGGAATTCTGAAGCAGCCAGGAGCTGCAATTCTAACATAGCACACCAATTCTTTTGGAATGTTCTTTGCATTTGCAATGAATACCAGATGGGTTCTGGGTTATATGACACTCTTAAATAAAGTGTTACCTATTTTACTCTTTTACAATCAGTCGCATTGCTTCTCTGCTTTGATTATCTATCCCAGCATGAACTGATAATAGGGGCCCATTCGAAAGCCTCAAGGTGAAAATTGTTTCAGACAAAATGTATTTTGGTACTGAAATGAATATACATCTCACACACAATAATGCTATAGATGGGCATTCTGCCTGAAGTTCCACAACGTTAACACAGAGCTAGTCCCAAAAGGCATTCCAAAGGCATGCTATCGTGGGGCAGCAGAAAGGGGAAGAGGCTTCATACTTTAGGACAGCATTTACTAACCTGAAATACACTGAAGAGTGATGAAATACTTAAATTTTCTAATAAGGTTTGCTCTGCCCTCTGCAGACACAGTATAGATTAGTGGGAACTAGGAGCCAAGGAGTAAGGAATCAGTGGATGAATTTGCAGGATTCAGAGAGAAGATGCAAGCTTTTTCTTAAATTACTAAAACCTAAATACACAATAAGAAAAGAAAAATAAACATTATGAACTTAAATACAAAATAAGAAAAGGGGAAAAAGCATGTCATGTGCACAGCAGAAGCTTCAAAATATATAGGATTCCTTCATTCTTGAAAGAAGTTTGTCAACTATTAACCAAAAAATTTCTGAAAGATTGCCTCAATTCACTAATAATGAGAGATGCAAGTCAAAACAATTCTGAGATTTCACTCCACACCCAAAGCTTATATGGCCATGGGGAGTTCATTTACCTTCCTCTGTAACCTAAGATAGTACTCATAGAAAATAACGTAAAGAAATTCAAATATGTAGAACAGGGGCTTCTAATGGCCCCTTTCCTTCTCAGAAGGGCTAGAGGAAAAGAAATCAGTAAAATACCAGGGAAGAAATGGGAAACAGTATGGAGATGAGCATAAAAAACCTGAATGTTCTTGAGGTTTTTTTTTCCTTCACACTTGAAGAAATTTCTAGTCAACTATTCCAAATATAAGGATGTTCTGCCCTCACTCTACCAGAGGAAGGCTACATATCCCCTTTAGGGTTCTAGGGGTACCTGTGAGGAGTTAATGTGACCCTTTTCTAATGCTACAAACTTGAGCCTTCTTTCTAGATTAATTGCTTATAATTGACAATTCCTATGTAACTCATTAACCTCAATTAGCATTATTTTCTTCAAAGCAAAAACAGAAATACAAATATTCTTCCCCAGGACAACTGGAAGGCACGTTCTCTCCTATACCACCTGAGTCCCTAGGGAAGTACTGAGTGAACATATTAGAGATTAGGGATTATTAGCCTTCTCATCAAGTTTTTACCTTGTTTTGAGTTCTTTGTGGCATAGGCCATGGAGACAGCTGAAACTGCTTTATCTCTGCCACATAATTCCTATTTTGGAGAGCTTTAAGAGGTCATCAGGATCTGAGAAAATATCTAGTCCTCCATCTTGTTGATTATGTGATCCGGAAGTCTCTCAAGTTGATTTGTAACCCTTTATTTAATACAGCTTTGTGGGATTTTTTTGCATTTTATTCAGTAAAAGATCTGTTGATTATAAATGGGCCATCTCCAGTTGTCCTGATCTATATTTGGCTGCTGGACCCAGACGGCTCTGAAGGAGAAAGTCAGGCTGGTGACCTTGTACAGCTCTCCCTCACTTAAATCCAATTCACTTGAAAGTCATGTCATCATCTTCCTGATGTCATGGCTCTCTTCGAGAACAAAGGACAAACCACAACAACACAACCTGTGAGGGAGAGTGGGCTCAGATGTAATGTAGTTTCTGTCCAACATTGGTCCCACAAGGCTCACATCCAAATTCAGCATAACCTCTGGATGAAATATGACTTATCTACCATTAACCTTGATGCTGAAGGTCACTCCTTGCTCTTCAGGGCTTTGATGCTAGACTGGCTGGCTTTAAAACATGGCATAGACTCTGCTGCTGGACCTTCTCGATGACAAGTTCTCCTGACCTTTTGAAGTACACGAGGTCATAGCTATTTCCAATTTCTTTCACCTAAAACAAGAAGTAAGAAGTGCTGAAGCAAAGAACTGAGATCTGGATTCATAGACCATTTATCAGCCCTAAAGAAGTAGAGCCCAAGGCCTCTTCCCTTATGGCAATGTTTGTGTCTCTCTCTCCTCTCACCATAACATGGCCAGGCAGGCATTTGTCCGATCAAAGGACTGTTTTGTGCTAACTAGTGACTTTTGAATGGACCCTGGTCCATTCAGCTATGCAGTGAATAGAAAAAGTTCCTCTCCATCAGCTAGCTACAGAATGTTGATGCATGCTCCAAATCTCTTCCTTGATATGTCATCATGCTTCTCATAAGGTCTGACTTCAGTTGCCCATTATAGTCACTTGGGGTTTTCTCTTTTTGCTATATGCTTCATGATGCAACTGCTTCTGTGTCTTGGCCCAGACAAGAAAGATCTGGGATATGTCCTGGATAGCTTCATTTAAAGGAAAGCAGTGCAGGAGACCAAGAGGGGAGACAGGAGTAGGGCAAGGCAGTGACAAAGCTGACCAACATTGTACTCAAGACCAGAATTCTATTAGAGAGAAGATTAGCAACTCCTGAGAAACTTCAGCAGAAGGTGATGCCTGCCCAGGAGACTTACCCAACTTCATTGCATTCCCCCTATTTCCTTGTATCATCTGAAGATTTGACCCTGGTATATTACTAATACTCATCTCCTCCCTCTTATCTTTTCCCCCACCCCTGAGAATTGTAGCAGGTAGTCAGGAGAATGATTAGGAAAGATGATTGTAGGTTAAGTATAGATAAAGTACAGATAAAGATAAAGTAGTTTCTCAAAGTTTTGCAATGTAAGTTACAATTATTCATATTACTGTGTTTTAATAAACCATGCAGTCACAAAAAAAACCAAGAGTCTGACATAAAGTTTGTCACTTGAGAACAACAGATTCTCTAAATGTGGTAAGGTAATGGGACTAAGAAAAGAAACATTTACAGATTTTCATAATTCTCCTATTTCAGAGCAATATTCTTTTTTCAATTCATCCAGCATTTGTGCCTGTGAGCCTGGGGTTGTAGAAGAGTGAAGAGTGAAAGGCTAGAAGCTGAACACCCTTTATTAATCAATGTGGCCTTTGGAAAAATGAGGACATGAATACTGAATACCTCATGACATGGTTCTGAGGGCTTAAGGGTATTGACTACTGGTGGCCACAATATATACTACACTCCTTTTTCTAGTTAATTAATTCACAGCCTTCTTTCCTATAGGTTGCAGAGAGCAGAGACATGAGCTTGATGTTGGCAGTGATGGTTACAGCAGCACCCACCATGGGTACAATTAGCCCACATCTCTGTCACTTTGTAAATCACTGGAGAAACTTCAAAGTGCTAAATTAATATCAGTTATTATTTTTAATGGGGAAAAGGATGTCACCAAAGGAAGTATATTTCTTGAGAAAGTGTATAGAAGCTAGAAGGGAGCATTGCCTGCTTCTAGGCAAACAACACTAGCAGTGGCCCTCATTGGTCTTTTAGTACTAACTGGATGACTCTTTCTCTCTCCCCCTCAGTCTTGGGTCCTGCCCTACATAATGCAGAGTTGAAAAGCTGGTAAAGGAGATAACAGGCAGGCCACCCTTGGCAACACCTTCTTTGTAGGTACAACTTGGCCACTAATTAAGACTAATCATTTAAACCTTCCTCCATGTGGAAAACAAGGCTAATACCACATGGTGAGCAAATGAGATAATTCCTTTGAAATCATGAGGACAAATGATATAATTCCAATGGAAGTTCTCCAGGTTCTTTAGGCGAAAGGTCCAAGGGAGCTCGGCGTTGTTGTTGTTGTTCATTCTTTGTTTTCAAAGAGGACCGATGACAACACAATGTTGGGATAAAATGGTGGATGGTGGGTGATTTCTTGACTTGTGAGTGAATTGGATTTAAGTGAGGTAGAGTTGCACAGAGTCATCAGCCTCACTGTCTTTTCCGGTCATAGAAATCTAGTGGCAGAAGAAAGTCAAGACAACTGGCAGCAGCCAGGGATGTAGTGGAGGACCTTGGTTCAGTGCAATGAAAAGGGAGAAGAAGAAGAGTTAACGTTTACAAATGGCATTTTAAGATTTACAAACCGGGGGGCGGAGCCAAGATGGCGACTGGAAAGCAGTAACCGGCGTGAGCTCCCCTCCAAGTCCCTCCAAAAACCTATGAAAAAATGGCTCTGAACCAATTCTAGAACTACAGAACCCACAAAGGGGCAGAGGGAAGCGGGACTCC
>CM053623.1:145396900-145465079 GCA_028646595.1 Phalanger gymnotis
ACCATCTTGGAGTGGGGGGGAGGGTAGAAATGGGGAGAAAATTTGTAATTCAAACTCCTGTGAAAATCAATGCTGAAAACTAAATATATTAAATAAAATTTATAAAAAAAAAAAAAAGAAATTTCTCATCTATAACTTTAGGCAGTACTGTCAAACTCAAGTAGCATCGAGAACAGGTCCTAAAGCTAAACAAAGCTAACTCAGGCAGTTCCTACAGGAAAGAGAGTAGCAATAGCCAGCAACAATTTCTGGCAATAGCTAGGAACAAATGAATTCATCAGGCTCTTTCGGCTAAGTCAAAACTTACTCTCCTCAACTTTACCCTCCCAGTTCATTTCTGACAGAGAGAGAGAGAGAGAGAAAGGAAAAGGGAAGAAAGAAATGATAATAACACTAGGTGGCAGTGACTTCACTATTTGGATTATTGCAATATTGACAGGCCTATAGCTTGATTTCAATCTGGATTTGAAAGACAGACTTTAAGAGACAACCCATGTGTATTATTTATCTACTGTGTTTACAAGTCTGCCTTTCAGTACAATAATCATATATATACACATATTTTAAAATTAATTTTTAAAATTTTTATGCCTTGTTTTAAAAGCACAGACATTTTCCAATATACCAGCCTCCTACCAGTGAGTCTTCCCTTGTAATAAAAAAAAAACAAAAAGTTAAGCAAAACCAACTGACAAAGTGACCATTTATTGTGCTTACAACATCCATGGCTCCCATCTCTCTAGACAAAATGAGTAGCATGTTTCATTGTCTCTTCTCTGGGACTAAGTTTGGTCATGACTAACGAGGGTCCAGTTTCCTTTCAATGTTTTTTTTCATTTCATTGTCACTGACACAGATAGATGGTGCAGTGTCTAGAGTGTTGGCCCTATAGTCAGGGAGAAACGAATTTAAATACGGCCTCAGACACTTACTATCTGTGTGACACTTGGCAAGGCATTTAACCTCTAGTTTCCTCAACTGTAAAATGGGGATAAATAATAGCACCTATCTCCCAGACCTGTTGTGAGACTCAAATGAGATAATGTGTGTAAAGTGCTTAGCACACTGTCTAGTATATGTGTATAGTGGGCACTTAATAAATGTTTCCTTCTTTCCTTCATTTACATTACTGTGAATGCTTTCCTTGATCTGTATTACTGTATATGAGATTCCAGTCTCTTTGACTCCCTAATTTTCTCTAATAGCACAATAATAACCCTATTACATTCATATGCCAACTTTGTTCAATCATTGTTATTTCCTGTTTCTTAAGTAAAAAGTAGCTGATGTTTATATATGTGTGTATGTGTGTGCATGTGTATTTAAATTATTTTTACACAGTCCTGGGATCATAGGAATATAGTTTTATAGAAAAGGACATCCAAGGTCCTCTCGTCTAGCCTACACATTTTATACTCCAGAAAACTGATCCCTAGAGGAAGAATTAAGTGATGGACAAGCAGAAAGTAGCAGTCAGAATTCAAACCCGGGTCTCCCGCCTCCCAGTCCAAAATCTTTGCATCTCACCACATTTGTTGTACTATATGGTTGTACTATGTGGTTTGCAAAGCTCTTTCTCAAAAAACAAATAAGTAGTTCAAGTATTATTATCCTGGGTGGGGAGTGGAAGAAGGTTGTAGTTTGAATAAATCATTGAATGACTTCACCCCACTTAAAGGAAGTAGTAAGATGTTCTATACGCTGATGACTACCAGGTGATAACATCACCAATCAATCAAATGCATCAAACAAGATTCAAAAAGTCGATTTAGAAGGAGTCCCATGCTCCCAGCCATTGAATGAATCAGAGGATGCCATACAGGAAGTCAATTAGAATTAGTTGAAGAGTCAGTTATGCCCCATAGGGCTTGGATAAAAAACCAACAAGCTATTTTGGAAATATGCATTCCATCAGAAGACCTCCCTACTGGTGGAGCCATTCAAGCTGAGCCCTTAAGAAGGAATTGCTCGGGGGTTGTGGGGAGGACAAAGAATTTGTCTCTCAACCACTAGCCCTTGACCTTGTGAACTTTGGAAAAGTTGGAAGATTTGAACTTCCCATCAGTATCCTAGCAGTGTCACTGAGACAGCCGCAGCCAATGACACTTGTCTGCATCAAGAGCTGGCTACAGGTAGCCCGACGGAAAGTTTCATGAGGACTCCACCAAGGAGACAGAAGGACTCATAGCAACCAATAACTTCAAGAAATCCTTTTTTGCCACTTGTGATCTCTAGACTGAGCCCTCTCTGTGGGACAGTGATTCCCCTGCCCCTTGTTGGGGTAGGGAAAATGGCTTGACAACTGTTCTTATTATACCACTTTAGGTAGTACCTGTTTCCGAAAGCTAATTAAGGCTACTTGGCTAATTAACATCAATTAATAATCAATGAGGTGTAGTGCATTGTAAGTAATACTACTAGAAAGACATCCCTAATCCTTTCAAGATGGCCATAGGTAGAAAAGTAACCAACTACCCTCTGGCAAACCAGCCTAACAGTGTGAATGGCTATTTGAGGTAGTAGCCCCAGAGCCTATATTCTATCTTCGTTTTAGAGACTGAGAAACCAAGGCTCAAATATCATGGAATCATAAGATCTAAGAGTTGGAGGCAAATTCAGTTGCTCACTGGTCCAGCACATATTATTACGAAACCAACCTCATTGAGATCCTACCAAGTTGCTCACGGGATTTGTCCAGGATCACAGGAGGATGCTGCTGGGAGTGGAAAGAGCAGAATGCATGGGATATTAAAGAAAAAAATATTAATGCAATCTACGTGTTAGGCACAAGTCAGACAGAATCATTTTTATTTACTTTATTTTTATTCTTTATCCAAGTTACTTTTAGATGGTGGAGTCCTGGCACCATTCTACCATAGCTGAAGTCAATTCACTTCCTGTTGGAAAGAATGAGGAGGTATTTCATATAAAGTAAATACTTAAGCAAAAAATGTCATTGAGGCAAAGTGTCGACTTAAAGAAGAGGAGGGTAAAACAAAATATTAAAAAGAAAGAAAATTTAGAGATGCAAATCCAGGAAAATATATACCTAACTCTCAGAAAAAGTAAAAATGAAAGCTGACAAATATCAATAGAGTTAAACAGGAAAACTTTATTAGGCTTAAAGTATCCAAGACAATGAACCAATGTCAACATTAAATCTATATGCATCCAGTGATATTACATCTAAATTCATAAGGGAAACAGAACACCAAATAGAGAGCTTATATAATCCAATCTCAGCATGGGTAATTGAACTAGCTGTAAAGGAACTATAGGGGAAAAAATAACTGATCCAGATGGATTTACAGGAGAATTCTATCAACTTTTAAAAAACAACTTATTCCTATACTATATAAATATGTCTCAAAAATTGACAAAGAAAGCACTCTACCACACTTTTGTTATGAGACAAATATAGTTCTCTAATACTTAAACCAGAGAAGGATAAAGCAAAGAAAGAGTACTATAAATCAACGTCCTGATTTCCCCAGGCTGCTAATGCCCTTCTCTCTCCTTCATTCTCTCCCTCTCTAGTAATCAGCTTTTATGCTTATTGTGTATATGTGTGTATATGTTTGTATGTGTGTGCATATAGATGAAGATATAAGTATGTGTGTTTGTGTACTTATACAGATAAGCATTATCTTTCTGATTAGGCTATAATCACTTTTGAGAATAGGGACTGTTTCACTTTTGTTTTTCTAATCCAAGTGACTAAGAAAATGCTTGACACATAATGCTTGACACATGTAAGAATGCTTCTTAATTTGTTAAATGATGAATACTGATTCAAATTTTTTAATAAAATTTAGGCAAAATGACTATAGCCATTTGTCAAAAATTTGCTTGCTGTGATCAATTTGGATTTAAGCTAAGAAACTAAGGGTGGTTCAGCACTAAGAAAATGTTTAACATATTTAATCATATTAAAAGAAAAAACAAATCCAAAACCACGATTACATCAATAAAGAAAAGGCCTTTGACAAACTCCAGTACTCATTTATGGATTTTTTAAAATACAATACGTGGGGATAAAAGGAACATTTTTAAAACATTATTTAAAAGTATTTATCTAAAACTAAAAGCTATATAATCAGATGGCTAGGTAGCTCAGTGGATACAGCATTGGGCCTGGAATCAGAAAGACTTCTATTCTTGAGTTCAAACCCAGCCTCAGACACTTACTAGCTGTGTGACCCAGGGTTACTTGGCCCTGTTTGCCTCAGTTCTTCATCTGCAAAATTAGCTGGAGAAGGAAATGGCAAACCACTTGAGTATCTTTGCCAAGAAAACTCTAAATGGGGTTGTAAAGAGTTGGTCATGACTGAAAAACAGCTCAAATAACAATGAAAATGCAATGGGGAAATGCAATAATCTCTCTCATTTAAAAGAGGAATAAGAGAGTGTCTGCCTTTTCCTATCTGTTATTTTACACAGTTCTAGAAATTCTAGCAGCAGAAATAAGAAAAAAGTGAAAAGGTATAAAGGTAGGCATAGAGGAGACAAAATTATCCCTATTTTTCTCACGGATTGGTGGTTTACTTAGAAAATCCTAGGGAATGAGCAAAGACACTAACAGAGACATTGAATAGCCTGAGTAAAGTGGCAGGCTACAAAAGTCACAAAAATCAGCAGCATTCCTATAAAATAATAACAAAAATCCAGAACAGAATAATAGAAAGATAAGTCCTCATCAAAATAATGACAAAATGCATAAACTATCCAGGAGCCAATCTACCAATACCCACGAAGATACAATTATAAGAACATATGAAAATGATACATTGTTCAGTAAATTCAAAGACGCCCTATTTTAGTAGATGTTCTCTATTCCACAAACATTTCTAGGAAAACTGGAAGAAATTTGGTAGAAATTCAGATCAGTTTTTGTTGTTTTTAATTGTTTTCAGATGTGACTGACTCTTCATGATCTCATCTGGGGTTTTCTTGGCAAAGATATTGGAATGGTTTGCCATTTCCTTCTCCAACTCACTTTACAGATGAGGAAACGGAGGCAAACAGAGTAAAGTGACTTTCCCACAGTCACAGTTAGTGTCTGAGGCCACGTTTGAACTCAGGAAGATGAGTCTTCCTGACTCCAGGCCCAGTGCTCTGTGCACTATGGCGCCACCTATCTGCTAATTCAGCCTAGTATTTCATACCAATACCAAAACAAGCTCTAAATGATTACAAGACAAAGGTATAAAAGATTATATCCAAGTTAGATGAGCAATGAAAGAAGTCCTTTCACAAATATGGAAATCAGAATAAGGAATAAAGACGATTCCAGAAGACAAAAAAGGGTGATTTTGATTAAATTAAATTTAAAAGTTTTGAAGGAAAAAAAAAAGCCAATGCAATTGTAACTTGAAGGGAAACGATTAACAGGGGAAAGGTCTTTGCAGCAGGTTTCAATGATCAAGGTCTGTTAGACAAGATTGAATTTTAATATAAAAGAACAAGCGCCATCCTTCATAAATTGTCAAAGAATGTGAACGGGTAGTCCCAAAGGAAGAAATCGAAGGTATTAACAGATAATTGAAAAAAATGCTTCAAATCACTAATAATTACAGAAATCATGTTAGGCTTATATAAGAGGTGTCGCTTGAAGGAAATTAGAAATTCTAGGAGGTAGAAGTGAGAAGAACATTCTAGTTGAGAGGGACCACATGTTCGAAGGTAAGGAAGTGCAAGGTGAAATATTTTGGAGAGGGGGCAATAAGTCATCCCCTTTGTTTAGAGTATAGGTTTGTAGGGGTGAGGAGCCTGCTGACTCGAGGCCACATGTGGCCCTCTACGTCCTCAAGGGCAGCCCTTTGTCTGAATCCAAACTTGTTCTGTGAAGTTTAGATTCAGTCGAAGGGTAGCCCTTGAGGACCTAGAGGGTCCCATGCGGCCTCAAGGCCACAGGTTCTCCATCCCTGGGTAGAGTATGTGAAGGAGAATGATGTTCAATAAGTGGGAAAGTATTACAAAGTCCCAGAATTTTATAGGTAGAAGATACCTCAGCAACCATCTAGTCTGACCTATATCTGAAAGTAGGACAGCTAGGAGGTGCAGTGGACAGAGTAATGGGCCTGAAGTCTTCATGAGTTCTTCCTGAGTTTACTTAAATCTGGCCTCAGACACTTTCTACTCTGTGATCCTGGGCAAGTCACTTAGTCCTGTTTGCCTTGGTTTCCTCAGCTATAAAATGAGCTGGGGAAAGACATGGCAAACCGTTTCAGTATCTTTGCCAAGAACTCTAAATGGGGTCATGAAGAATTGGAGACAAGTGAAAAATGACTGAATAACATTTGAAAGGAATCTTTATGATGACACATCAGACAGCCAGTTAATTTGCCTCTGCTTAAAGACCTCTACTGAGGGGAGAACCTACTGCCTCATAAGGCAGGATTTCTTTTTTCCTTTCTTTCTTGTTTGCTTTCACGCTTGCTTGCTTTTTTTTCTCTCTCTCCCTCTCTCCTTTTCCTCTCTTCTTCCCCTCTCCCTTTCTCTCCTTCTCCTATTTGCCCTCTCTCCCTCTTTTTCTCCCTCTTTCCTTCCCTTCTTCCCTCTCTCTTCTCTCTCTCTCCTCCCTCTCTTCCTCTTCTCCTTCTCTCCCCCCTACCTCCCTTCTTCTCCATCTTCTCTCATTGTGGCTTTTAGTAAGTGGCTATGAAGAATCCATATGCCCTGCTCCTAGTTCAGACCCTATGGCTTTTCTTGCCTGAATACAATAGCTTCTTAATTTGTCTCCCTGCATCAGGGTCTGTGCTTTGTAATCCATCTTCCACACAGCTGACAAATTGATATTACTACAGCTTGAGTCTGACCATGTCATTCCTGTTTTAAAAAATAACCCCAAGGTTCCTGCTTATCTCTAAGATGAAATACACCTTTCTCTGTTTGCTGCTTAAAGGTTTTACAGACTGGTTCCACTCTACCCTACACTTGAGTTTCAAAAATAAACTTCAGTGGTACAAGATTGGAGGTGGAAACAGAGGGACATGGTTAGACAAACAGTTTATCTGAAAAAGGTCAGGGGTTTTAGTGAACTACAAGCCTGATATGAGTCAACAGCATGATGTGACAGCCAATAAAACCTTATGAGGTTTGGGGTGACATGAAGACAGCATAGGTTCCAAGAATAAGATCATTTCTAGAGCATCGTATTGTATTTGGGGCATCAAAATTCAAGGCCATTGATAGCAAGAGTGTCCAGAAGAGGGCAACCAATGTGGTGAAGGGACTTGAGTCCATGTCACATAATGATAGCTACTGGGTGTGAGGAGACCTGAGTTCTATCCCTCACCTCAGCCACTAACTAATAATATGATCTTAAGTAATATAGTTAACCTCCCTGTATCTCAGCATGTTTATCAGCCAAATGGGCATGAAATATCTATATTGTTTCCCCATGTTGGCCCCTTGCCTCAGAGAACCAATGTATGGATAAAAGAAGGCAATTGAAACGTGCTTTAGAAATGTACGACCTAACTATTTATGCTAACCTGAAAGCATGTATGTACAGCATAAATACAGTAACAACCTACCAAAGAGGGTTGATGTGAGTAATAGCTGCAGTATAAAACATGGCATATATTAAGATATATCAACAATCTTTGCTACATGTTATGAAGGTTATATCATAAATTACATTTTTCATAAAAATCCCATTACTTTCAGGTCATTTTTATAAATGAGACAGCAATCTGTTAACCAAACTGGCTCACTTTTATCACTTTAAAGATGTAAAAATAATCTGCTCTATTGGGTTCCTTTTCAATGAAAGAAATTGCTTTTCATCTCAGGACATAGTGCATTGCTCTAAGATATAGTTCTCTAGCTGTGGTTATGACAATAAGCTGCAAATGCATCAGATTCTATAATCCTAGAAGTGTTGCCTTCCTCTATTGCCAAGGTAATCATTGAGAATATATCTCATTCTTGACCTAACTCTTTGATACTACTCTAGACCCACTCCTCTCTTCCTTCCTCCCCCTACAAAGGTAGTATTGATAGCAATATTCTCTTATTTGCCCCCCGACTACATTGTGATTTATAACAGAAAATTAAAATATCTAGCATTTATGTGGCATTTAAAGTTTGAAAAGAATTCATCACACATTATTAGCTCATTTGATCTATCCACCTGAGGTTCTACCAATTGATATCACTACTTACCTGAGGTAGGTGCTTTTATTATTCCCAATTTACAGATGGGGGATTACAGTCTCAGGGACTGAAAGGTTAAGTGACGTGATTTCCCAGGAAATCTCCAAACAGTACTGAGTATGACCACACTCTTCTTCAAGTTTCTGGTATCACCAATATCTTGTGGAAGAAATCTGTGGTGAAGCACAGCAGCTTAGTCACAGATTTATAGATTATAGATTATTAGAACTGTAAGAGGTCTTGAAATCACAAAATCCATCCATCCTATTTCAGGCACCAGGAACCATATGAAGAAATGGAAGCAGGAATTATCACAGCATTTTTGTAGGACAGTGAAGGACCAGTCCTGATTAAGATGGAGGGTATGTATTGGGGAGTGGTGGAAATACAAAGCAGTACTCATTATCTGAACTCCTAAACCCACCCTTCCTCCTAACTTCCCTCAAGGGCACCATCTTTCTCCCAGAGACACCAAAGTACAAAACCTTGAAATCATCTTCAACTGTTTTCTTTCTCTCTCATACGCCCCCCACCTATATCCAATCAGTTATCAAATCTTGTCAAATTCATTGTCTCAACATCTATTACATTCATCCCAGTATCTTTAGTCACACCAAAATAACCCTGGTCCAGGCCCTCATCATTTCTTGCCTGTACTACAGAAATAGCCTCTGAATTTGTCTTCCTATATCCAATCTGTCTCTCCACTAAGACATCCTCCACATAGCTGGCATTCTCCATCTCCCTTATCTTGGCACAGACTAAGTATATAAACATGCAATATAATTTTCATGACTAACCTGGTTTTATGTTATATGAATAAAAATTAGAGTAAAGGAAACAGCTTACACAAAAAGAAACAAGAAAAGAGTACATAACTGCAAAAATTGTTTGGCAAGAATGAGGAGGGAAAGTTGGGGAAAGAATAGACCTTTTGGAACATCCTTCAGACCATGGTTTCAATAAATCTCCAGATACCTGATGGCCCATCTGAGATCACCGTTCCTTCCCTGTGTCTACCGCTCATTTCATTTAGTCTGAGGGCCTTACATCCATACTTTTCTCTGTCGTAGATTGTTGTCTGTCTTTCAAAACTTCTGGGCATAACTTAAATCTACCTTCTTGCCTAAACAATTTTCTTCTCAGGACTAAGAGGAAATGTTTGTACCTCTGAGCTACAAATTCCAGAATACCAGATAGTTCTCAATGATAACTATAAAAAAAAGAATTTTAAGTATAAAAGAATTATGGTGCCCAGAGAATTATTCAAACAAAATTCAGTAACAACCTATAATTGCTAGTACAGTCAACTTGGAGGCTAAATTTTAAGCCACAAAAAGTTGTTTCCAGGACTACCACTAGCCATTTTTACATCTCACCTCACTGGCATTCTCTAATCAACTCTGCTAGTAGAGCAGTATAGGCTTGGTTCCTCTCTTGGCAGCGGCCGAACCGATGCCAAGCCAGTGGTGTCCCAGGGTCTCCTGACATGTTGTAACTCACAAAGTAATTCTCTGTGCTCTTCTGTCTTTTTTTTCTTTTTTTTAAATTTTTTATTTTTAGTTTTCAACATTCACCTTTATAAAATTTTGAGTTCCAAATTTTTCCTCCTCCCCAAGATGGCAAGCAATCTGATATAGGCTACACATGTACTACAATCATATTAAAACATGTTTCCACATTAGTCATGTTGTGAAATTAGAATCAGAACAAAAAGGAAAAACCAGGAGAAAGAAAAAAAAAGTGAAAATAGTATGCTTCCATCTGCATTCAGACTCCCTAGTTCTTCCTCTGGATGTGGAGAGCATTTTCTATCATGAGTTTTTTGGAATTGTCTTGGATCATTGCACTGCTGAGAAAAGCCAAGTCTACCAAAGCTGGTCATCACACAGTGTTGCTGTTACCATTGTCCTCTTCTGTCTGAAGGCAGATGTTTGGTTACCCAGGAGGGAAAGAAACACAAAAAAGAAGGAAAAGAGGCAATACTGGTCTGCTCGTCTGCCCTCTTCACCCAACATAGGACATTTAGTAGGCAGCTCCAACTGCTGCCGCTATGTATGTGGGACCAACACGACAGGGACAGAGAAAGATGCTTTCCTCCCCCACCACTATCAAACTTTGTAACCTTCAGAGCCATGGCCATGAGTACACTAGCCAGAAACTGTTCTTTTAACAGGTATGACACCCTGCCCTCTTACTGCTGTCATGGGTTCAAATCTTGCCCAGGCTCTTATTATTTACATGACCTTGGGCAAATTTACTTAATCTCTTTTAGGCAGTCTCCTCATCTTTGTTGTTCAATCATTTTTGAGTTGTATCCAGCTCTTTGTGGCCCTATTTGGGGTTTTTTGGCAAAGATACTGGGAGTGATTTGCCATTTCCTTCTCCAGCTCATTTTACAGATGAGAAACTGAGGCAATCAGGATTAAGTGACTTGCCCAGAGTCACACAGCTAGTAAGTATCTGAGGCCAGATTGGAACTCCTGAAGATGAGTCTTTCTGATTCTAAGCCCAGTGTTCTATACACTGTGGTGCCACCTAAGTGCTTTGTAAAACTTAAAAACACTATCAGCTATTATGTTATCACTCTTACATTACCATATCAGCTATTATGTTAATGCTAAAATGTGAACTATGAAGATGAGGATAATTAACCCATTGATTTTTTTACAACCCACTGCACAGGACTGTTTCAAAAATTAAATGGTGACTCTTTTGTCAATTAATTATACCATTTTCTCTTTTTGCTGGTATACTCCAATTTGTTGAAACCCAGTATATCACTCCTGTCCCAGTGGGTATCCCAAAGACTTTTTGTACAAAGAGGGACTTTAGCTGACTTGGAGAAAGGCAGGAAAGGCAGCAAGCAGAGATGAGAAGGGGGAGTATTCCAGGCATAAGGGACATTCAGTGAAAATGCACAGAGTATAGAGCAGGTAGGTGAGACAGTGGATAGAACACCAGCCCTGAAGTCAGGAGGATCTGAGTTCAAATCCAAACTCAAACATTTATTAGCTATATGACCCTGGACATGTCATTTAACCTCAATTGCCAGAGGGATAAAAAAAAGATACAGTCAGGGAGTGTAATAGGAAGGGGGCCAGTGTCATTCATTAGATAACAGAGCCCATGGAGAAGTAGAGCATGAAAAGACTAGGAAGGTAGGAAAGGGCTAGACTGTGAAGGACTTTGTATGACAAACAGATCATTTTTAATTCGATTCTAGAGGTGGAGAGGACCAAGGGTTAAGAGCATCCTGAGCTTTAGAATGATCACTTTGGCAGCTGAGTGGAGGATGCACTGGAATGGGGAGAAACTCAAGGCAGAAAGACCAAAAAGAAGACTATTGCAATAGTCCAGGTGCAAGGTGACTAGGGTTTATACCAGGAAGGCAGCAATTTCAGAGGAGAGAATGGATGTATAATACATAAGAAATGTTACAAAGGAAGAATTGACAAGCCTTGGTAATAAATTAGATATGGGGAGTGGGGGCAGGGAGGATGAGAGTATGGAGTTGAGATTGAAGCCTAGCCTGGGTGGCTGAGAGGATGGTTGTGCCCTGAACCCCTGGGTTCAAGCAATCCACCAACTTCAATCTCCCCCACATCAGGGACTACAAGAGCGTACCACCATGCCAGGCTCAACCCTGATTTTACAGGTATGGAGCCTGAGGGGAAAAGAGGAAAAGAATAAGCATTTATTAAATGCCTACTATGTGTCAGGCGCTGTGCTTTACAAATATTATTTCATTTGACCAAATAAAGGCAAAATTGATCAAGGTTCACACAATAGCAGAGTCAACACTTGAACACAGACCTTCTGAATAACAAACAGCCCAACACACTGAAACCTAGGAGAAATGATCACACAAAACATTCAGACTCTAAGCCCCAGATTTCCCACAGATCATCTCCATGATCTTGGGGCAAAGCATCTGGCATCATCAGTGGCCTAAGGCAGCAAAAGTTATTCTAGCCAAATGCACAAACTGTTAAATGACTCCTAAAGATCAAAACCTAGGGAAACAGAGGGAATAGTTTCAAAAGTGGCTATCTTCCCCTCCAACCCCAATTTTCTTGGCTAACGGAGACATTTCAAAGCAAACAAAGGAGATGACCACCAGTGGAGTTGATTCAAAATAATTGGGTGTTTCTACTTTACTAGAATCTCTTGAATAGATTTTATGTGTTTTGCAATATTTTGTATATTTTTGTGCGCTTGTGTACGTTTGTGTGCATATATGTTCACTAGTTGGTTTATTTTGCCTTTAGCAGCCAGCCTATCTAAATTCTAAATAGCCTTATTAAGTAAACTACAGACACTCCAGTGGCTATAATACAGCTGCTTTTGAAAGTCTTTGTATTTGTTGAGTTCCAGGCATTAGAGTCTATTGTGACAAATGTACTGCTGGGTCTGGGCCACAAAGGCCCAACTCATACCCAATGCTACTTTAGTCAAAGCATTTTATCCCCTTTGGAGATTGTGGTATACAGTCAGGGCTTGAGCACATGACTTAATATACTGCTTTATGGCTCAATAGATCATAATAACTCAAAGAGACAGATGAATCAAAGGAGATTACTATTATTTTGACAGTTCTTCAAAAGCAGCAATTAACATCTTTGCCAACTCCATGGTGTTGTTTTTCTTTGTGTTGTGCGATTAGGAGTAGGGTTTTGGTGTATAGAATAGGCAGGTGATCTATTTTCATGTCAAAGGGAGAGGTTATAAATCTGTTCTTTTTTTGTTTGCTTTTTGTACACTGAGGTAGAAGAGAAGAGAGGGTTTACATAAGGGAAGCTTGCAAAAAAAAATGCCTACAGAGTTCCAGTACATCGAGGCTCTGTAAAGCACATCATTAACCTTCAAGGGGATCAGCATTTATTACACTAAAAGACAAGCCAAGTCATAATTTAATGCATTGGGGAGGGATGTCAGCATAATGAAGACAAGTCAGTAGCATTTTCTCATTCTGAATGTGGAATCTGAGATCTTTCATAGAAACAGTATGGCTGACTGAGGAAAATGCAGGAAGGAAGAATAATTCTGTATCAGCTTGATTCTTCTACAGATTTATTGCAGACTTAATGAGCAATCCTGGATGGTTAGGTTTTCCCAATTTCTCTTTGACCAGGTCAAGACAGTTACAGTGATACACCTCATCAGGACTAAGTGATAAACAACTGTCCATTTACAACCTGACTCTTTCCTGCCTTTCCAAGCTTCTTACTTTATTCAATGTAATCTATGATCCAGTGACAATGGCCTCACTGATCCTCTGACAAGACACTCTACCCCCTAAGTTTTTTGTTGGCTGATCCCCCATGTCTAGAATGTTCTACCTCCTCCTCACCCATGCCTCCTTGTTTCCCTGGCTTCCTTCAAGACACAGTTCAAGTCTCACCTTCTGCTCCTTGCCTTTCAACTGTTTGTGCCTCCCTTCTTTTTAAAAAAAAAATCATTTTCCCCAATTACATGTAAAAACAATTTTTTAACATTTATTTTTTTAAATTTTTGAGTTCTAAATTTTCTCCCTCCCCCCTTCCACTCCCACCTCAATGAGACGGCAAGCAGTTTGAGATATGTTATACATATGTCATCATGCAAAACATATCCATGTTAGTCATGTTGTGAAAGAAAATACAGGCAAAACGTAAAACTTATGGAAGTGAATGTTGAAAACCAAAAATAAATAAACTGACTTATTTAAAATAAAAGGAAAATACAGACAAAAAAACAAAATAAAGTGAAGAAAAAGTAAGCTTCAATCTGCATTCAGGTTCAATCAGTTCTTTCTCTGGAGATGGATAGCATTTTTCATCATAAGTCCTTCAGAATGGTCATGAATATTGCTGGAAATAGCTGTCATTCACAGTTGATGATCATACAATACTGCTGTCAATGTTTTCCTGGTTCTGCTCATTTCACTTTGCCTCAGTTCATGCAAGTCTTTCCAGGTGTTTCTGGGAGCATCCTACTCATCAAGTCTTATAGCACAACAGCATTCCATTGCAATCATATGCAAAAACTTGTTCAGCCATTCCCCAATTGATGGACATCCCTTCAATTTCCAATTCTTTGCCACCACAAAAAGAGTTGCTATAAATATTTTTGTACATATAGGTCTTTTCCTTTTCTATTTTTTATCTCTTTGGGATACAGACCTACTAGTGGTATTGCCTGGTCAAAGGTTATGCATGGTTTCATAGCCCTTTGGGCATAGCTCCAGTTAGCTCTACAGAATGGTTGAATCAGTCTACCACTTCACCAACAGTGCATTAATGTCTCAATTTTTTCCACATCCCCTCCAACATTTGTCATTTTCCTTTTCTGTCATATTAAACAACTTGGTAGGTGTGGGGTGGTAGCTCAGAGTTATTTTAATTTGCATTTCTCTCAATAGTGATTTAGAGCATTTTTTCATATGACTATAGATAGCTTTGATCACTTTATCTGAAAACTTCCTGTTCATATCCTTTGACCATTTTTCAATTGAGGAATGACTCTTATTTCTATAAATTTGACTCAGTTCTCTATACACTTAAGAAATGAAATCTTTGTCAGAGAAAATTGCTATAAAACTTTCTTCACAGTTATGATTACTTACTATGTATTTCCCTTCATCCTGTGTTCTCTCTCTCTCCTCCCTCCCCTCTTTCCCCTTTCCTCCCTCCCTCCCTTTCTTCTTTCTCTCCCCCTTTCACCCTGTCCATGCTTAAAAATCTTTTACCTCCCCTAATCTACTTTCCCTTCTATTAGCCTTACCCCCTCTTCGTCTTATCCCCTTCCTCTTCTAATTCTTTCTATGGTAAGATAGATTTCTATACCCAACTGAGTGTGTACGTTATTCTTTCTTTGAGCCAATTCTGATGAGAGAAGGTTCACCTCTTCCTCTACTTCCCTCATCTTCCCCTCCACTGTAAAAGCTCTTTTGCACTTCTTTTGTGTCGGATAATTTACCCCATTCTACTTCTCCCTTTCCCCTTCTCCTAGTGTATTCCTTTTTTCTCATCCCTTAATTTTATTTTTTGATACATATCCCATCATATTCAACTCACACGCATGCCATTTGCCTATGCATACTCCTGCTAACTGCCCACATAATGAGAAAGTTTTGAGAAGTTATAAGTATCATTTTCCCATGGAGGAATGTAAATAGTTTAACCTTATTGAATCCTTTATTAATCCTCTTTCCCATTTACTGTTTTTATGCTTCTCTTGAGTCACGTAATTGAAAGTCAAATTTCCTTTTCAGCTCTGGTATTTTCATCAGAAATGTTTGAAAGTCCTCTATTTCTTTGAGTATCCATTTTTCCCTTGAAGGGTTATATTCAGTTTTTCTGGGTAGATGATTCTTGGTTATAATTCTATCTCTTTTGCCCTCTGAAATATCATATTCTAAGCCCTCCAGTCCTTTAATGTTGAAACTGCTAAATTTTGCGTTATTCTGACTGTGGCTTTACAATATTTGAATTGTTTCTTTCTGGATGATTGCAATATTTTCACCTTGACCTTGGAGCTCTGGAATTTGGCTATAATATTCCTGGGAGTTTTCATCTTGGGATCTCTTTCTGGAGGAGACCAGTAGATTTTTCAATTTCTATTTTATTCTCTGGTTCTAGAATATGAGGGCAGTTTTCCTTGATAATTTCATGAAAGGTGATGCCTAGGCTCCTTTTTTGATCATGGCTTTCGGGAAGTCTGGTAATTCTTAAAAGTTCTCCCCTGGATCTATTTTCCAGGTCAGTTGTTTTTCTAATGAGATATTTCACCTTTTCTTCTATTTTTTTCATTATTTTGATTTTGTTTAGTTGTTTTTGATGTCTCCTAAAGTCATTAGCTTGCACTTGCCCAATTCTAACTTTTAAGGAGTTATTTTCTTCAGTGAGTTTCTGTACCTCCTTTTCCATTTGGCTAGTTCTACTTTTTAAGAAGTTTTTATTTTCTTCAGTGAATTTTTGTATATCTTTTTCCATCTGGCCAATTTTCAAGGCATTCTTCCCTTCATTTGGTTTTCGTGTCTCTTTTAACCTTCGGCCCATTCTGTTTTTTTAAGGTATTATTTTCTTCAATATTTTTGTGCCTCCTTTACCAAACTTTTGACTCTCTTTTCATGATGTTTTTGGATCACTCTCATTTCTCTTCCCAATTTTTCCTCTACCTCTCTTATTTGGTTTTTAAAATCCTTTTCAAGCTCTTCCATGGCCTGAGACCAATTCATATTTTGATTTGAGGCTTTGGATGTAGGAGCTTTGACTTTGTTATCTTCTGAGTTTGTATTTTGGTCTTCCTTGTCACTGTAGTAACTTTCTATAGTCAGGATCTTTTTCTGCTGTTTGCTCATTTTTCCAGCCTATTTCTTGACTTTTAACTCTATGCTAACATGGGGCTCTGCTTCCAGAGTAGAGCGGGCACATCCTAAGCTTCCGGGTTTTGTGTAGCTGTTTTTAGAGATAGTTCTGTGGTTCTGTAAGTTTTCAGTTCTTCCAAGGTGGTATGATCTAGGGAGAGATGTGTTTACCACTCTCCTGGCCTGTGCTCTGATCTCTGAGTGACCACAAGCACTCTTTTCTACCCTGGAACTGTGGCCAGGGTCCCTTCTCCACTGTGGTAGCAAATTTTCACATGCTAGTACTCCTCCTTGCCCTGGGACTGAGACCCAGATCCAAGTATGAGCAACGCAACAGAGCCAGGCCATTGGTGCCAGCAAAGGGACCACTGTAATCTCCTTCTGACCAGTAGTCTGATCCCCTTATGGTTTGTGGGATGAGAGGTCTAGAAACTGACACTGCTACCAATGATTCAGTGGCCACCAAGGCCTACTGCTGGTTTGCTGATATGTGGACTGCATTGGACTGTGCTCCACTTTCACCTCAGCACAACAGACTTTTCCTGCAGACCTTCTAAGTTGCCTTGGGCTGGAAAATTATTTCACCCCATCCTTTTGTGGGTTCTGCCACTCCAGAATTTGTTTTGAAGCATTAGCCTAGGTGAGTCCTTACCTTTTCTCGGCCATTTTGGCTCCATCCTCTCTGTGTCTTCCTTCTGAGAGTATCTAGCATTTATACTATAGATATTTTGTATCTCCTTTGTTGCTTGCATGTCTTTTCCCCACTGGAATATAAGTTCCTCAAGGACAGGGATTGTCTTTTTGCCTTTCTTGTATCCCCAGCACTCAGAGTAAAGCCTGGGGCATAGTAGGCATTTAATGCTTCTTACTTATCATGGTGATGATAATGATGATTGCATGTACGAGAGCTTGAGATTATCATATAAGCTAGTAATGTGTCAACAGTTAGGAATGACAAGTGAAAACTCAGAATGTTTCACTGTCACCTTTGCCATGTCAGGAGAGAGTGAGGAAAACTCCCTGGTACATTGGGTGAATGCCCCATGGGAAACTTTTAGGATGACTTAAAGAAGAATCATACAGGACTGAGAGGCATAGATGAATTTGAATGTGCAATGAAGGACCTCCAAAACTGATGACATCACAGGTACATTTCAATATAAGAATAAAGTAATCAGAGATAGTGATTTCCAGTGCATTCATAAAAACGCTTAAGTGGAACCTCACTTTGACTAATCATATTATTTCATACTCCTATAGCACTTTAAGGTTTATAATACATCTTCTTCACAACAACCCTGCCTGGCATAAGCATTAATATCTTCATTTTACAGGTGAGGAACTTGAAGCTCAGAAATATGAAGTCACTTAATCAGTTTATCCAAGGTCTGTTTCTGTTTTGTTCAGTGCCTGAGGGGACCCCTTGGAGCCTGGGATGACTGGCAGGGCTACTTCTCACTGCCATTGAATATTCCCTCTGTTCATATACTCTGCCCCTGTCTACTTGATTGAGTCAATCAGTTCTGAGTAACAAGGAGGCTGATCCTTCTATCCAGGCGACCATATTTGCAATAAGAACAGTTGGTTATCTAGTGTGCTTCTGATCAATTCGTTCAACCTACTTGGGGTTGAGGGGCAACTAGGTGGTGTGGTGGATAAAGTGCTGTGCCTGAAGTCAGGAAGGCTTATCTTTATGAGTTCAAATCTGGTCTCAGACATTTACTAGCTGTGTGACCCTGAGAAAGTTACTTAACCCTATTTACCTCAGTTTCCTCATCTGTAAAATGAGCTAGAGAAGGAAATAGCAAATCACTCCAATATCTTTGCCAAGAAAACCCCAACCAGGGTCACCAAGTGTTGGATACGACCAAAATGACTGAACAACCACCATAAACTTGGGCTCAAGCTTTCTTCACCTAGATAGGGCCTCAGCTGAGGCTTAAAGGGGGAGAGTAGGAAGGGGGAATACTACAGGAGACTTGAGTAGAAAACAACTACTGTGGAGAGTAACAGTTCTAATCCATTAGGGAGTAATAAAATTAATAAAGTAATAAAAAGCTTGTCTTGCTCCAATGAGGGCCGAGTTAAGATTAAATAGCATAAATAATAATGATACCTAAATTAATTACAGAATTAGTGCTGTACTGACCAAATCACCAAATGGTTGGTTTTTCTTTTAGAATTAGATAATATATATATATATATATACATATAACAAAAAGCAAAAATTATTTGCAAAAACAAAAGATCCGGTATCTTAAAGGAAATCATGAAGAAAAAAGGTAGAAATCAAGAGAATATAGTACCACTAGACCTAAAACTATATTATTAAGTAATAATAGGAATTATTTGGTATGGGTTAAAAATATAAAAGAGGATTAGTGGAAGATACAATAAGTAAGAATTAAGAAAAAATTAATTTAATTGTCTAGTTTCGATAAACCCAAGAACATGACCTATTTAGAGAATGTCTCTATTTAGCAAGAGCCACTGGGAAAGTAGTTTAGTAGAGATTTGCTTTAGATCAGCATCTTCACCATATGTCACAATAAGTTCTAGAAGTATAAGCATTCTAAACATGTATAGCTATAATTTTTTAAATAGAGGTGAATGGAATGATATCTTTAAAAATGATGACTAAAGAGAGTTCTTTAGAAAAAAAGTAAGAAGAAGGAAATCATCAAAATGAAAAAGGAAAATCCCAGCTACATAAAATTTTTAAAGAGAGTAGGATGATGTAGTGGATAAATGCTGGTCTCAAAAGCAGCAAGCCCTGTGTTTGAGGTCTGCCTCTGACACATAGCTTTGTAAATCTGGTCAAGTCCTTTAAACTCTCAGTACTCCAGAGAACTCTTTAATACAGTAAATTGCAAAGAAGGTACCATCCTACTTTGATAGAGGGAGTTCCTACACCTGATAATTCTCCACACTAAAGAAATCATAGGTTCATCCCTATCCCTAAATCTTAAAAGCTTTTGCATAAACAAAATAAAGGAAGCTAGGAAAGAAAGGGAAAATCTCAAGTGGGGAAAAAAATCTTTTCATCAAATATCTGTGACAAAAATCTGGTGTCCAAGGTACAGGGAATTAACACAAATGAACAAATCCAAAAGCTATGAATTCTCAAAGGAAAAATCACTAACTTGACAAAAATATGAAACATGGCTCAAAATCACCAATGATAAGAGCGATGGAAATAGAAACAACTCTGAGATTTCACATCCCATTCAGCAAATTAGCGAAGAAACTAAAAGATGGAAATAGTCAAGTAGAGGGATCATTAAGAAAATGAGGAAACAGAACATGAAGTAGCATGAGGAGGAGGAAAGGGCATTGGATGTGGAGTCAGTAAGACCTGAGTTTGACAGATCTTTGCTTCCTTCCAACCATCAGGAAAAAAAATCACACTTTTCAACCCAGAGATTCCTCTATTGGGCATATAACAAGGAAGCCAAAATAGAAAGAAAGGTCACCTCTAGACCAAAATATTTACAGTCATACTTGATGTGGTAAAACTGGAAATGAAGTGGGTGCCTTAACATAATGAAATATTTTGAGGGTTTAAAAGTGATAAATATGGGGGCAGCTAGGTGGCACAGTGAGTAGAGCTCCGGCCCTGGAGTCAGGAGGACCCGAGTTCAAATGCGGCCTCAGACACTTGACACACTTACTAGCTGTGTGACCTTGGGCAAGTCACTTAACCCCAATTGCCCTGCCTTCCCCTCTCCAAAAAACAAACAACCAAATAAATAAATATTTTTTAGAAAGAGTGATTTTTTTAAAAAGTGATAAATATGAGGAATTCAGAGAAAGTTGGGATAAATTAATACAGACTGTAGTATGCAAAATGAGGAAAGCAATGTACACAGTTATGTAAATAAAGACAACACTTAATCAGAGTCAAAAGTTATATAAAGACAGATCTTTGCCCTAGACAAGAATTGAGGAAATTCATTTCCTTCCTTTCGTTAGAGAGATGAAGGCCCTGTGTGCTGAATGTTTTATATGCTATCAGCCAAAGCTGTTTTTTTAACTTGGTTTTGTTTAACTGTTTTTCTATGTTACAAGAAAGATTAACTGGGAAAAGGCACATCCAGAAATGACTCGACTATTAAAAAAATTAATAAGATCACTAAAATTAACAGAAAATGTAAGATTTAGGTTAATGGTATTTAGAGCATTCCCTTCATGCAACATCCTAATGAGTATATGAGGTTAGTTTTGTAATCGCTATCCCCTTTTCTAGCAATTCATTGACCAGCCCTTTAATAATGAGCTCTAAATTTTACCAGGAATCAAAGTCAAACCCATTAGCCTCTAGTTTATATATTCCATTATCATTTCTTTTGTTGAAAACTAGGACAATATTTGTCCTTCTCCAACCTTGTGGACCTCTCTTGTTTTCTACCATCTTTCTAACAACATTGTTGCTCAGCAATCATTTGTGCAAGTACTTTCATCACCCAAGATTGTAGTTCCTCTGAACGTAAGTACTTAAGCTGAGTAAGGACATCTAAGTACTCTCTCATTATTTCTCTACTCGGTTTGGTTACCAACTCTCCATTACATATTTTGATTCTGTTTTAATCCAGTACAAAGAGTATTCTCTTGTGCTATGCCAAATTACTAAGGGGATGCGTAAGAAAAGAATAACAGAATTCATTTAAAAATGAAAAAGAAAAAAATCAATAAATTGGGCATACAACTAAGAAAGCTGGAACAGCAAAAAAAAAATTATGAAAATCAAAGAAAGAAAATTGAAAACAAAAATCTATTGAAGTAATAAATAAAGCTAGAGACATTTCTTTTTTCCCTACTTAATAGCATTTTTTTCCTATTATATGTAAAGATAGCATCACTACTAGAGACATTTCTGATGTAAAATAGATTTATTTTTCCTCCCGAGTTTTATTAATGCTATGTAGAAATACTTTTGATTTTCATGGATTTATGTCTCCATTTTTTCTTTAAAGATTCTCTGGTTGTTGTTGTTGTGTTGTTGTTGCTTTTTTAAGGAAAACATCATGTTAATAGCAAACAGGCTTCCCCCCCCCACCCTTTCCCATATTTATGCTTTTAATTTCTTTCACTTGTCTTGTTGCTATTGCTAGGTTTCAAGTAGCATAGAAGTTGGGGAAAGGTCATCCTTGGTTTACCTCAAACAAATAAGGCTAACTTTTACTTTTAGGTAAATACCTCTTATCATATTAAAAATATATATGGTCTGTCTGTGTCTGTATATGTACACTTTGTAGCACTTTAGCACAAATTAATGGTATACTTTGTCAAAGACACCTAAGTAGTACAGTGGAGAGTTGGACTGGGAGTCAACGTGACCTGAGTTCAAATCAGATGGTAAACACTACTTGTGTCACCATGGGAAAGTCACTTAAACTCTCTCTGGTTCAGTTTCTTCAACTGTAAAATGAATAAATAATAAAAGCAATTATCTCCCCTGGTTATTGTGAGGGGGGAATGAGATATTTCCAAGAATTTTGCAAACTTTAAAGTATTATATAAATGCTAGCTCTTGTTATTATAATCATGTGGTTGTGAGTATTTTTAGTATGATTAATTGTATTATTTCTAATTGTGAACCTTCCTTGCATCCCTGTTATAAATCCAAAATAGTGTCTAATATTAGTGATAATTAGTGACACTGTTAGTGATATTGTTTGGTATTTTTCTCTCCTTGTTTTATTCATCTCTGGCTTAAGTTTGGAATGTATTTTTCCTCACAAAATAAGTTTAATTAAAAAATACTCAATTTTTGAGAATAATTTGATTTCATGATTTTCTAATGAAAATTACAAATGGAATTACAATTAAAAATTGTAAATTTGTAAATTACAAATGACTGTGGGCATTAAGGCATTTGATATAATTCGCCTGTAAATCCATCTGAGACAGGATATTTGATTTTACTATCAGCAGTTCTTTTATGGCTAATTCAGTTCCATTTTCTGAGATATAATTAAGATCTCTATTTTGTATTCCATTAATTTGGATGTCACATATTTTTGTGGCTAATTCTCCATTCTCCTTAATTTTCCTGTTTTAATGATATAAAAATTTTAATTATTTTTATTATTTTATTGATTCTCCATTTGTCATGATTTTTAGCTAGTATGTTTTTTATTTTGTTAATTTTATTTTCTTCCTTCTTTTTGATCACGTTTCCTAAGTGTCCTCAATTTTCTTAGTGTCTTCAAAGGACTGATATTAGGTTTTATCAACTCTATAGATGTTTTCAATTTTATCTACGTCTTCTCTAATTTTCACGATTTGTTCTTTTGTGCTTATTTTATTCATCTCTTGCTTTTCTCATTTTTATTTTTCTCTTTTTTTCATTAATGTATGTTTTCAGAGAGATTTTTCCAATGAGAGCTGCTTTTGCTTTATAAGAGCAATTTTAGTTGTTGCTTCTTGATTATCATCTGTCACATATATTTCCATTGTTTTATGATTTGTTCTTTGACTGAATTATTCAGACTATATTAAGTCTTGTTATGTCTCTTTTTCTTTGTATGACTTGCTGTTTTGTTACATTGTGATCTTTAAAGTAAGGATCTCACATTTCTAGGGGAGGAGGCTAGGTATTACCTAGAGTGCCAGCTGTGAGTCAGTAACACTCATCTTCCTGAGTTCAAATCTGGTCTCAAGCACTTACTAGCTGTGTGACCCCAGGCAAGTCACTTTACCCTGTTTGCCTTGGTTTCCTCATCTGTAAAATGAACTGGAGAAGGAAATGGCAAATCACTCTGGAATCTTTGCCAAGAAAAAGCCCAAACAGGGTCACAAAGAATTGGACACAACTGAAAAACAATTAAACAAGTATCTTTGCTTTTTTACATTTACATATCATTGCTCTTCATACTCATACCAGTTCTCACTCAAAAGATACCACAATTTTTTCAGCTTTAAAATGTCTTTTATTAAGTTCTTTATTACATTCTAAATTTTACTTTTTGTAAATATTTCTGTTAGATTGCTCTAGCTCCCATAGAGAAACATTAAAGTCTCCTACAATCAATGCTTTATTATCTATACCTTTTTTCTTTTATTTTTTCTTTTTTTTGCAATTCAGTTACCTTTTTCTTTTTTTAATTTAGATGCTATACCTATTGGTTTATAGAAATTTAGGTTTGATATTGAGTCATTGTGGTTTTGGTTTTCTGGCTTATCTCTCTTGGTATTATAAATGTTTATGTTTGCTCTCTCTGCTCTTTTGGATTCACCTGATGCATAATAACTATTATTCTAGATTCTCACCTACATTCTGACTGTATCTGTTTTTTAGATACATTTCTTATATAAAATGGATTGCTATGTTTTGTTTTTTCATTCATTCTACCCCTCATTTTTAATATTTAATCTATTCACATTTCAAGTTATAACTTAAAATTTGTTGCTCTCCACTTATTTCTTTGTATGAGATTTTATTCACTTCCTCTCGTAAGTCAATTCTTTTCCCCTCTAATTAGTTTTCTTTAAACTACTTCAATGAAACACTATTCCCACAGACTCTCTTCCACTACCTCCAACCCGAACTTGACTGCCATTTCTCAGTTTCTTTGAATTTATTTAAATTATTAATTTCTCATTCTTATTTTTTTATTTATTTTTGTCCTTTTTCTTTCTCCATATGATTAAGCAAGTTCTTCAAAACCTTCCCTACCCTCCTTCCCTCCAAGCTCTTATTTTTAATAACTTTGCCATGCCATGTGTAGCTGTAGCTATTTCAAATCAAGTGTTAGAAGTTAATTCATCAGGATCAAAACTTTCCTGGGACTCAGTTTCCTTATCTTTTGGGTGGTGAGTTTGTACTGGATTATCTTCCAGTCCCTAAATTCTGCAATGTGACAGGGAGCACCTATGTTCCATTAATTGATACCACTAAGCATCTGTAGTCATGGGGATTCATTATACCACCAGATCCTTGCAACTTTCATGAATAATAATCCCCAGTTTGGCAATGAGGAGAAAAAGGCAGCAATTGTTAAAATATTTTTAACTCTCTGATAATGAATAAATTAGGATAGGCTTGCTCTTCAAACCCAGTCTTGGGAGCAGTTAGACTAGGTTGCCTCATACCTGGTTATGATTTCAGGGATGTCAGCATGGTTCCTAGCTTCTTTCCCCAAATTCATCCCTCTGCTAACTTCTTGATTCCGGAAATTTCACAGTTAGATCTGTTTCTTTTTGCTTCAGTCAAAATTTGTCCTCTATTAAAAATAAAATCTCTCCCGGGAGAGGCAACAGTACAAGTCCTATTGATCATTTACATCTCAATGTGAATGAATTTTTGAAGTATTTTCCTGTGAACAAGGGCAATGGAGGGAGTGTGTAATGAGATTTGGTTGAGTGATGGGAGAAAGGGGAGGAGATGAATAATTTATTAGGTGAATGAAAAAAAGTATGGTTTAAGAGCTATGTGCCAGAGGTGAGCGAAAGGGGAGGGAGGGAGGGAGAGAGAGAGAGAGAGAGAGAGAGAGAGAGAGAGAGAGAGAGAGAGAGAGAGAGAATATTAAACCATTGTTATCCCTAAGAAAGCAACCTAACAACAAGCAAACAAAAGTCTAGATTTCCCCAAATGGAGTCAAGCAAGGATTAAGTTGAGATTGTACCAATTAGCAGCAGATGGCAGAACATCCTTTTTACTTCATCCAGGGAAGTGATTCTCCACAGTTACTGTTTCTCATCACTGTGAATGGTTTTTGATTCAGAGACTGGATAATTTGGCTTTTAAAAAAGAAGTAGACAATTTCCTCCTTCACACACCCTAAATGTAAAGAAAAAGAGTCATCATTGGTAAGAAAGAGAGAGAGTTCTAGAGAGAGGCTAGTGGTTCCACTAGCCAGAAAAAATCTGAAGAGAGAAAAAAACATGCATTCTTGGGCTCCATTGATTTCCAAAAGGACAAAGATTTAGGGGTGTGTGTGTGTGTGTGTGTGTGTGTGTGTGTGTGTGTGTGTGTGTGTGTGTGAGAGAGAGAGAGAGAGAGAGAGAGAGAGAGAGAGAGAGAGAACAGACAGAGAACCAGCAACAGACAGAAAGTCAGAAACAGAGATAGGTGGGGAAAAAGGAACAGGGAGGGAGATGGGTTCACACTAATTTCAGCATCTGACATTCCTGGCAGATAATGATGGTAAATGGAAAGTAATAATGAGTAAACACATTTGGTTTTTATTTCATACACTCTTATTTGCATCACCAAAATACTTGAAAATGATATTTCAGCATATACATTTTTGAAAGGGGAAAGCAAGATACAGGTGATAAATCATAATAAGAATTATTTTCAGTTTTTCATAGAGAAGAGAAATGACATTTTTCTGTAATTCATACATCTGCATATCATTTCTAAAATATCCAGCTTACTTTCCACTGGAAAAAAATAATTACAACTACAGGTCATCTTTTTACAAATTAAATATATGAGGTTTAAAAGGGAAAAGACTGAAGAAAAAATAATTCAATAAAAAATCATGCTCTATGTTCTTTTGACATTTTGTCCAAAGACTTTAAATCACAAAATGAACAACTCAATTCAACAGGAACTTATTAAACAATTACTATGTATAGGGAATTGGAGATACAAAGATAAAAATGAAATAAAAATCTTGCCCTCAAAGACCTTACATTTTACTTCTGTGATAAAATATTTAGACAGATAAGTGAATGTGGAAAATACAAGGTAATCTTAAGAAGGAGAGGGTATTAACACCTGGGGGGGAAAGGAGTAAAGGATAGATTTCAAAGAGGAACTGGCACGTGAGTTAAGCTTTGTGGGAAGATAAGGATTGAGGGCAGCCTGGTGGCATGGTGGAATCAGGAAGACCTTAGTTCAGATTCAAATTACTACCTATGTGACCCTGGGCAGGTCACTTAATCCTGTTTGCCTCAGTTTCCTCATCTATAAAATTAGCTGGAAAAGGCAATGGCAAATCACTCCAGTATCTTTGCCAGGAAAAACGCAAATGGGGTCATGAAGTCAGACACAACTACAATGACTGAATGACAACAAAAATAACAAGAATTGTAAGAAGTAGAGATAAGGAAGAAGTACATTCCAGGATTGTGGGATGCCCTATATGAATAAAAAGAATCAGGAAATGAAATGAAGACATCAGGAAATAGTTAATAGTCCAATTAGGCTGGAACATGAAGCAGAGTAATTAAAATGAAAATGGAAAGGTGAGGTTAGAACCTCAAACATCAGGTGGAAGAATTTGTATTTTATTCTCAAAGTCATAAAGCCACTAAAGGTTTTTGAGCACAAAAGTGACATGGCCAGAACTGTGCCTTAGGGAGATGATTTTGGCAGTTGTGTGGAGACAAGAAAGACTGGAAGAGGAAGAACAATGAATTAGGTGACTTTACAATAGTCGAACTAGGCTATTGGGCCAAACAGTTTTACGGAGTAATCCATCCAGTTCTGAATGTCACATTTTAGGAAGAACATTGATAAGGTGGGGTTTCCAGAGAAGGTCAACCAAGATGGTTTAGGGCCTAAATAGTTCATATCAAGTGAGGATGATTTGAAGGAACTGGGGATGTTTAGCCTGGAGAACAAAAATCCAGGGTGGAATGTAAAAGCTGCCTTCATGTATTTCAAAGGTTATGATATGCAGAAAGGATTAGACATGTTTTGCCAATCCCAGTTCTACAAGACATAGGTCAAAGTTGCAAAGTATCAATTTGGGCTTAATATAGTGAAAATTTTCAAAATAATTGGAATTATCCAAAGGGCAAATGGGTTGCCCCTCAAAAAACTTGGTTCCCCTTCACTAGATGTCTTTAGGCAAAGATTAGATGACTGTGTGTTAGGTATTTTGTAGAAAAGATTCTTTTTTCAGGAATGGGTTAGACTAGATAGCCTATCAGGACACCTTCCAGTCATGAAATTGCATGTGATTTGGGAGAAATCTTTACGGAGATGATAGCTAAACCCATATAAGCTGATATGATTACCAAGAGAGAGTGTTATTTATGGAAGAGAATAATTTTCAGCTACTTCTTCTGTCTATACAGGTTACATTGCCATATCCTATAAAACTATTAGAGAAAGAAACCCTATCTACTGCTTCCATGTCAAATGAGGAAAAAAAATCTCTATCCAGGTAAATCTTAAGAGATCATATTTAGTGGTATTATTACAACTCATCATTCAACCCACAAATCAGAAACTTGGGCCATTTTTATTATAAATCATAGGTCTGGGTTTATATAAATGGGGCTCGGTGCTACAGTATTCTTAATGGAATTGGGATTTCCAAGCAGGGGACATTTTGCATGCTACCATGTATGCACCAGGAGATTCCTAATTAATGGTAAGAATGCTGGTCAATTTACACTGAGTACTGATTGACATTGTATATATCAAGGTGAGGAATGTGGTTGGTCCAGAGCTTTAGGGAAGAGACACATATGGTTCTGGACTCTCTTTGGAACCAACTCCAAGGAAGAAAGAGAATGACATTGGAAGATGAAGATATATAGAAAGCAGCCAGCTCCTCAACATGTCCCTGATATCCGGGTTGTCTACCTAAAAACTTTGGAAACCCCCCTTTCCATCAGGGTCTTTATCTTAGTTTGAGCTTAAATCCTATTTCACTCTCAGCAAAGAATTTATTCACTCTTTTATATTTTCTGTTATATTATAATCTGTAGAATATCTCTGATCTCTGTTGTTTGTGATCAGTGGAAAAGGGCCAAAGCAGCAAGTTTAAGTTTTGGGCTACCACCCCCTCTAAAGACTAGCATCCAAGGAAACAATTTTATTTTGAACCTATGTACCCTATAGCCACAATATCAGGAGGATTTGTTGTTTTTTAGTCCTTTTCAGTAGTGTCTGACTCTTTGTGATTCTGTTTGGGATTTTCTTGGCAAAGATATTAGAGTGGTTTGCCATTTCCTTCTCTAGCTCATTTTGCAGATGAGGAAACTGAGGCAAACAAGGTTAAGTGGTTTGCCCAGCCAGCAAATGTCTAAGGCTCCATTTAAACTCATGTCTTCCTGAGTTCAGGCTCAGTGCTCTATTCACTGCACCACCTAGTCAGCACCCCTCCCAGAGATTGGAGAAAAGAGTGTAGCACTGTGGGGAACTTAGGCTTTCTCCCCATCCCTATCCTTCGGCATGTATGGCCTTCTCTTCAGAGGCAATCTAGATCTGCCCAGTAATACCTTTTCACGCCCCCAATCAAGCTGAATATCTAAATATCTAGGCAACTGGACATTCCACGAGCATGCATACATCTTGCATAAATTATCACCCTCTTTGCCTCATGTACCCCCTCCAGATATGGTGTGCACATGTCATGTTTCTTCAGGTTGGACAGCTGTTGCAGATTTTCTACTGAAAATGGATTTGTTGTTTACCTATTTCTCTACCTCGTGTGTCTCTGGCATTTTGATCACCATCAGGCTTATTTTGCTCCCAGCTCATCTGAGCTTCGGCATCTGCAGGAGAGCTGAACGTCCCCAGAGATGTGGCTTTTAGCTAATATCTTCTTACTGTCTTGCATATATGAATCTATGAAAAAGAAGGGTCTGTTTAAGTAACTTCCAGTAAGAGAATTTCAGTATTTGTGTGATTTATTATTCTCTCAAGATTTAATTAGCATGATCACATACTTGAGAAAAGAAGTATGCCTTGATTTGAATTTTGATTTGTTCTTGCTTAATGTGTGAGTACGTGTGTATGTGAAATTGAAAGAATGTTTCTTTTGTTTTCTGAGTATGTGTGGGTAAATCTGGGGAAATATTTTATTTATCTGTCAGTTTATACACGATGCATTCAGTTAGAGTTTTATCTGAGCAAATTTTTTTTTATCTCGGCCTGATCAACTGGATAAAAATCAGTTTTCCTGTCATTGCCTCCCTGTGCTTTCTTCCGCTGCTCATTTTAATGAAGCTTGTAAACATCATTTAATTTAGCTGAAGACAATTTTAGAAGGAGCGAAAGTTTTCAGGAGAGGCACAAAAAGCCTCCTAAATATCTGGATTTTAAAGCTCAACTTGAGCTGCTGTAAATCTCCTATTCTTATTCTAAATATAGCCACCTAGGGTGAAAGCAATAGAAAACAGACAATTTCAGAAAGATTTCTTCCCCTGTTCATTTGAAATATTATTGCTGTGAAATATAAGCAAAGAAGCAAGAATTATCGCATATGAAAACTCCTATTCCATGAGAAGAAAACAGCCCCAAGCAAATTAAATAGTTGGATTTAGGGTTTTTTTGTGATTTGTGTTTTGTTTTTTTTGGGGGGGGGCAGGGCAATTGGAGTTAAGTGACTTGCCCAAGGTCACACAGCTAGTAAATGTGCCAAGTGTCTGAGGCCAGATTTGAACTCAGGTCCTCCTGACTCCAGGGCCAGTGCTCTACTCTCTATGCCACCTAGGTGCCCCAGGATTTAGGTTTTTTAAACATGTGCAATATTTAGTGGTTTTTCACATATAAGACTTCATGGCAAATTTTGTTACATGTAGTTCAATTGGATGGGAGGGTGAAGGTTGAAAATATGTACTCATTCTTTATGAGGACTGATTTCTGACACTTGATTATCACAGAGGTAAAAATTACAAATCAAAAGAATTTCCCTACTTATTTCTTACATGAAAGACACATTTATTATGTTTTCCTAAAATTAGAAAAGTATATTTTGTTCAGAGTAGAACTATGGAATATTTTGTTTTAAAAATTCTTACAATAGAAATACATTCTGATTATTTTGCTATGCTCAGGAAATTATTAGAAGCAAGCAAACTCCCTCCTCTCCTTCTCTTTCCCCTTTTTGCTAAAGCAATGATTTGTTTTTTTTTTCCTTTGAGATATTTTCTTCTGCGTGTATAAAATGCATATAGTTTCTAGGCAAAAGTTTTATGGTATGTTGTATCTTAAAGATGTATACAGTGAGGTGTTCCAAATGTATTTGAAGATATTGTATTTGGAAAGCTTTTTTTCCTGACAAGAATGTGAAACAACATTTATGCCCTTTAAAGATTTTGAATGCTATGAATAACAATACTAAAGCAATAATTTTGAAATTGAAAAGTGTTCAATATTAATGTAAATCAATCTTGGCCTATGGTAATATTTGAAAAATACAAATCTTATACCAAACAATAGAATGAGAGAATTAAGATTTTGGAACTTTGGCATTGTGTAAAAACAAAAAGACTTTTGATTTTAGAATCAGACTGTAAAAAAGGAACAGCTCACCTAGCTTTGAAAAGATAATAGTTTTCAGCTTTGGGAATTTAGTCTCATCAAATAGTGGCTTTGTCACATGCTGCCAACTCTAAGACATTGTAGCAATACCTGTTAATAACATTTCCTTTTTTTCTTATTACCTAAAAGGCTGTTTCATTCATTAAAACCTATGAGTTTAAGATCTTATCAACAGAGTACCTTCAGGACCTTAGGAACTTTCCATTGACTGTTTAAATTCTGCTAGAACTTTCCCTATGGGAATTTTCGAAACAATTTTTGTCATGGGTGGAATAATGCTCAGCTGAAAAAATGGTGAGCAAAATTCTTGAACCTCTAAAGTATTTTATTTAATAGCTACATAGATTTTGTGTATTTGTAAACAATGTCCCTCTATATAAAGAAGCTAGCCACTGGTCATTTAGAGTACAATTGTTAGTGTGCTGTGAACTGGGATTTAGAATATTACGTATATGATTCATTGTGAAGAGAGGCTGCTTATACTGTATTGTGTATGGTATACATATGTATATGTGTATATATACACACATACATGTATACATATATACACATATATGTACATTTATATACACACATACATGTGTGTGTATACCTACTCAAAGTGAGAACCTGAAAAAATCTTAGCCTAAAAGGGCCAGGGTTTCCCAATGCGTCCTGGGCCATCTCCAGTATTCCTGATGGATATCTGGCCACTGGAACCAGATGGCTCTGGAGGAGAAAGTGAGGCCCATGACCTCCCATAGTCCTCCCTCACTCAAATCCAAGTTAACTGCAAGTCAGGTCATCATATCCTTGATATCATGGTCCTCTTTGAGAACAAAAGACAAGCACAACAATACATATGGAGAGGAGAGGTAGATAGGTAGATAATTTTGTCCTCTAGAAATGTGAAACCTGTTGCTTTAGCCAAATACAAACAATTGTGTTTCTATCACTACTCTTCCTATTTGTTGGAGAGCTGTGTCTATTTTTTTCTCTGCCCTGCTCCTCCTCCCCAAGAGCAATTGTGATAGACGTGGTTCTCAGAAATATCTGAGACAAAATCCTAGGTACATAAGCACTCTAACATATCTAGTTCCTTTATTATTTGGAGTCTGAAATTTATATACTAAATTACAATGTGAAAAAATATATTTTTAGGTTAAAACATATTTGCTGTATGCAATGTATTTTTGGATTTGCCTTTTTGTTCCATTCTGTACTTTTCTGTTTTATGGGGAGTTTGGCCCATTTGCATTTATCATTCCAATTGTGAGATTTGTCTTTTCTTCATTTGATTTATTGAAAGAAAATTCATTTTTTTTAATCATTTCTTTTGCTAATCTCTCTCTCTCCCCCCCTCTCCCTCCCTCTTTCTCCCCTCTCTCCCTCCCTCCCTCTGTCTCTCTCTCTCTCTCCTTCTCTCTGTGTGTCTCTGTGTCTCTCCCTCTCTCTCTGTCTCTCTCTATCTCTCTCTCTATCTCTCTCTCCCCCTCTCCCTCCCTCCTCCCCTCTCTCCCTCCCTCCCTCTCTTTCTGTCTCTCTCTCCCTCCTTCCCTCTCTCTGTGTGTCTCTCTCTCTGTCTCTCTCCCTCTCTCTCTGTCTCTATCTTTCTCTCCCTCTCTCCCTCCCTTCCTCTCTCTCTGTCTCTGTCTCTCTCTCTGTGTCTGTCTCTCTGTCTCTCTCTCTCTGTCTGTCTCTCTGTCTCTCTCTCTCTCTGTCTCTCTCCATCCTCCCTCTCTGTCTCTCCTTCCGTCCCTCACACTTGTCTGACCACTATTTCTCAATATCTTTTCCTCTATTGTCACCCAAATCATACCCCATAACTATGGATATATTCCAAGATTCTGTCCTGGACTCTCTTCTCTGCTATTTCCATACTCTTCTTTGACAACCTCATCAACTCTCATAAGTTAATTATCTCTATGCAGATGACTTATCTTCTTTCTCCTGAACTATTGTAGTGGCTTTCTAGTTGACCTTTTGACTCATATCTCTCCCTACTCCTGCCTATACTACTCACAGCTGCTAAAGTAATTTTTCTTACATGCCAATGAGCATGTCACTCCCCTACTCAGTAAGCTCTAGTGGCTCTCAATTACCACTAGGATAAAATATAAACTGGCTTTTAAAGCCTATTACAAGGGGTTTTTTTGGCAGTACTTTTATCTGAATCGAAAATTTTTTATTATTCTAAAAGTAATGTTGAATAATTCACATTTTGTAATTTAAGGTAAAATTGCTGCCAAATTGTGAAAACCCTTATACTACATTGGCTAATTACTAAAATTCTCATAAGGATTTCTATAGAAACAGAGAGCAATATATATCTCTGTATATATTTATATTTATTTCTATTATTTGTTATTAATATTATATTATTAATAATATTGTTTATATTTATTTAAAATATATTATTATATCTACATAGAAGCAGCTATTAATCACAGAGATGGAAGAGGAGAGGGAATCAGCAATCTCAAAGTAAAAGTCCTACCTATCATAGATAAAGTTTAAGCTAAGAAACCTACCTTGTTATTATTATAAGACAGAAGAACTTTGATTAGAGTAGTTTCACTGGGTTAGCAAAAGAAATGATAAAAAATGAATTTTCTTTCAATAAAACAAATGAAGAAAAGACAAACCTCACAATTGGAATGATAAATACAGATGGGCCAAACTCCCCATAAAACAGAAAAGTACAGAATGGAACAAAAAGGCAAATCCAAAAATACATTGCATACAGTAAATGTATTTTAAACCTAAAAATATCTAAATATATTAAAAGTGGATTGTGGTTTAAAATGTAACCTGCTACTTCCACTTCAGGAAAAGTAGGAGTAGTACTAATGATATTGAAGTTGAATTCTAACCAGAAAGTATTAAAAGAGGTCAATAAGAACAATATGTTATTCTTAATGTCTATATAAGAAAACAATACATTGAACTTAAATTTATAAGTACCTAATAATTTTGTGGCATAATAAAAGGAATGTATACATATACGAAAGAATACAGGATCTAGAATCAAAAGACCTGAGTTCCAATCTCACATCTAATACTTACTACAACTATGTCCTTGGGCAAATCACTTAACCTTCAGGGGCACCAGTTTCCTTAATTGTAAAATTAGGCGGTTGGACTAGATAAGTCTTATGGTATCTTCTAGACCTCAGTAACAATATTTTTATTATTGTTATTAGATTTCAACACCCAATTCTCAGCATATAATAAATCTAATAAAAAGATACACCAAGGTTCTATATTTTTATCATGGAGAACTTTTGGCACAGGAATTCTCCTCCAAATGTTCATATGGCCCATTTTGACTCAGTAGATAAATTCTAGGAAGTTGCCTGAGCCATATAGAGGTTAAATAATTTAGCCTAGCTCTCACAACTAGTGGCAAGAGTGGGATTAGAAATAAGCTGTTCCAGATTCCAAGTCTAGTACACATTTTGCCTGAACCAAAAAACCTAATATTGGTGTATCATTGTTCCCTTTATTCCCCAGAAGTCCTAGAGCTTGCATGGTCTATAAAAGCCTTTTACAAATGTCTGGAATACAGTACAATGGTCACTTGATATTCACCAGTCAGCCAAGTGGGACTCTCTACACATTCTGTCCTTACAATCCATTCCATATGAAGCCACTCCTTCCATGAATGGTTATGGATGAGGTTAGGTTTAGGGTCTTCAATGCCTAGAGAAGTGGTTTCAAAACTGTTTAGTCTTAGGACCCCTTTACACTCTTAAAAATTGTTGAGGGTCCCTTAAAGATGGTTTTATGTGGTTTATATCTATTGATACTCACCATATTAGAAGGTAAAACACCTTGGCCTGGAAAGGTAAGAGGGTGCCAGGTTATGGAGGGCTTAAAAAACCAATCAGATTTTCTATTTTAACCTGGAAGAAATACAAAGCCACTAGAGTTGAATGAATGAGGCTTGCTAAGCAATCCTACTACACTTTCCTAATCAATTAACTATCCTACTTTCCGCAGCATCTCTTCCAAACTTTTTCACCCTTCCTCAAGTGTCCTATGGCTCCCCCTCTTCCAACTCTTTCAGTTGAGAACCTTGCCTCATATTTTATAGAAAAAAAACCTAAGACCATTTGCCATGAGCTTCCTCTTCTCCCCTCTTCTTCAACTCCTTCATTCAGATGCCTTCTGTCACTTTCTTCTCCTTCACCTCTGTCTCACATAATGAAATGGCCTTACTCTTTACCAAGGACTAACCCTTGTTCACTTGTTCAGGTGATGCCATTGCATCCTGTTTCCTCTAACAGATTTCCCCCTCTGTCATGCCTACCCTTTCACTTATTTTCAATCTCTCCCTATCTACTGGTTCATCTCCTACTGATTACAGACATTCCCATGTCTCCCTCCTCCTGAAAAAAAAAACCCTCTCTTGATCCCACCCTGCTATCATTCTATGCCTCTTCTGCCCTTTGTAGTTAAACTCCTTTAAAAATGCCATCTGCAGGAGGTGCCTCCACTTTCTCTCCTCTCACTCTCGATCCCCTACCATCTGGTTTTGAATTTTATCATCACACTGAACTGCTCTCTTCATAAGTTACTAATGGTCTCTTAGCTGCTGAATTCAATGGCCTTTTCTCAATGCTCATTCTCCACCAAGACTTCTACTCTACCGTCTTTGATGCTGTTGATCACTCTCTCCTCTTCCTGGGTTATCAGAATAGAACTTTCTCCTAGTTCTCCTCCTATCTGACTACTCCTCTCTCTTTTGCTAGATCTTCTTCCAGAATGCATCATCTAAGCATAGGCATCCCTCAAGTTCTACTCCTGGGCCCTCTTCTCTTCTCCCTCTATACTACAGTTATCCCTTCCACAATGTGGTTTCAGTATATCATGGGTCAGCATAAAAAAATTAAGTGGGAATTTGGGGGGAGTTTTGTGGAAGCCACAGACAACATGTGAAGGCCACCAGACAACACAGAAAAACTTTAGAAACTCAGAAATGCATAAAATGTATGGGTAGTATCGTATAATATCAACGTATTTTATCTTTTAATACCATAATAATTCAGACTTCTTCTCTGGCATGAAAGGAGGGCTTAAAAATTTTACTCATATTTTCCAGGTCATGGGGACACCCCACCCCTAACCCCCATGATGTAGAAGGGAAAACTGTACTTTATTTGGTGATCTCATCGGCTCCCATGGATTTAATTATAATCCTTATGCTAATGATTCTCAAATCTACCTTTCCTTCCCCATACTCTCTGTTGACCTCCAGTATTACATCTCTAACTACCTTTTAGACATTTTTAACTCTATGTCCAGTAGACATTTTAAACTCAATATGTCTAAAATGGAACTCATGATCTTTCTCCCCAAACCCTTTCCTCCTACTACTTTCCCTATTACAGTTGAGGACAACACCACTCTAGGTTGCATACTCGGTTACAGTCCTAGGAGTCATCCTGTATTCCTTACTATCTCTCACCTGCCATGTACAATCTGTTGTCAAGGCCTGTCAATTTCACTTTTATGACATCTCACCAACATGCCCTTTTCTTTCCTCTGGAGTTGCCACCATGCTAATGAAGGCCCTTATCACCTCACACCTGAATTATTATAATAGCCTGCTGGTGGGTCTGCATGCCTCGAGTCTCTCCCCATTTCATTCAGCCACTAAAGTGATTTTCCTAAAATGCAGGTCACCACGTCCCCCAACTACTCAACAAAGTCCAGTGGCTTCCTATTGTTTCTAGGAGCAAATACAAAATTTTTTTGGCATTCAAAGCCCTTTATAAACCTAATTCCCTCCTACCTTTCTAGTCTTATACCTTATTCCCAAACATGTACTCTTTGATCCAATGACTCTGCCCTCCTGGCTGTTCAACAAACAAGACACTCCATTTCACTGCTCTGGGCCTTCTCTCTGGCTGTCTCCCATGGGTGGAACACTCTTCCTTCTCTGCTTTTACCATTGACCTCTCTGGTTTCCTTTAAGTACCAACTAAAATCCCACCTTCTACAGGAAGCCTTCCCCAATCCCTCTTAATTCCAGTGTCTTTCTTCTATTAATCATTTCCTGTTATCCTCTACATAGCCTGCTTTATATGTATTGGTTTACACGTTGTCTCCCCAATTAGATTGACAGCTCCTTGAGGGCAGGGACTGTCTTTTGCCTCTTTTTGTAGCCCCAGTGCTTAGCACATCGCCAGGTACATAGTGGCTACTTAATCGATATTTATTGATTGATTGTTTGATTAACAGACTTATGATCTGGTGTGAATTGCAATTCCTGTCAGCCAGTGTGTCCTGGAGCTAGCAGGGACCTCTGTCATCCTCTAGTCATACCTCCTTCCTCATTTGGAGCAGGCTTACTGAATCTAAGGACTAACCTCAGCAGAGAGAATCCTACAATCCCCATGTCGCACTCACTTCTCTATGACTGAGAATTTCGAGCCCTAGCAGTACTTTCCTACAGCCTATATCTCATTACATCCTGTTACACATTTTCTTTCTTTTTTCCTTAGCTGTACCAAAGCTCTGCCAGAGTAAGAGGTTCCTGCAGAATGATAAACTCACACTTAAAAAACACATTGGGAAATGGAATCACTAATGAACCAATACCACTGGGAAAGCCGGATACCCATATGTAGAGAAATGGGTATAAGAGAGGCATGCCTCATACCTTAAAACACAATAAAATCTAACTGGATCAGTGACCTTTCTCTCTAGCCATATAATATGTGTGTATGTTAAAAACGGGAAGAAAATGCAATATTACATTTGTCTCAACTAGGGAGAAAGACATTTTGTCAAACAAGTAGAGAAAATACTGAATATAAAATAGATGTTTTTGATTATACAAAGATAAAATATTTTTCATAACAAAAATATCATTAAAATTTCAAAAACAGATTAGGGAAACATATCACAATGAATATAAAGGTCTGACATCCAAAAATAATGCATACTCTCCCAATTTGAAGGAGGAAATACAAATTAAGAATACACGAAAGGATGTACATTTCCTTCAAGAATCGGAGAAATTCAATCTAAGACAACCCTAAATCTAGAGAAAGTGTTATAATTGAACCTGCTTCCACTCCCCAGTGTATCGCAAGCCAAACGTTAGAAGACCAATAGTGAGAATAAAAAAAGAATGAAGCCAGGAAAAGGATTGGGCTGCACGGTTTTCCCTGTGTTGCTCTACCTCTAGTATTTTACCTCTATCTGTTGCAAGTGAATGAAGGAAGCAAACAAACAATTTGTTAAGTGCCTACAATGTGCCAGCACTGTCACTAAGCACTTCACAAATTTTATCTCATTTGAGCCTCACAACAACCCTGGGGGGTTAATTCTATTATTATTCTGAATTTGCGGTTGAAGAAACTGAGGTCAATAGAGGTTAAATGACTTGCTCAGGGTCACATTGCTAGGAAGTATGTGAGGCCAAATTTGAACTCAAGTCTTCCGGACTCTAGGTCCAATCACTGTGCTATCTAGCTGCCTCTGAGCTCACAGCACCCATGGAGCTTAAGCGTTGCCATCCAAAGGTGAAGATGTGTTCAGTTATAACCTTTAGGGGCTTTATCCACCTCTCCGGTTTATTACTTAGAACTGGCTTAAAATGCAGCAAGCGCTCACATTGCACCAGGAATTAATATTGTTCACCTAGCCACTATCGGCTTAGAGGGTATTTCTCAATATGAGCACTGATGAATCTGTTATATGTCTTCCAGAGCAATTTTATCTCCCCTTTCTCCTCTCCAGGCCACCCTGCAGATGATCACATAGCCAAGGCTAAAGCACGCATACACACAGGCACATGCAAGCACACGTGCACGCGCACACGTGCACACAAAATGATAAAAAAAAAATTTATACATTGAAGAGGATGAATTAGAACACAATAAAGGTGAGACAGAACAGGAGCTGGTCAGCACAGTGAAAATATGGCAGCCAGAGATTCATCCGACTGCAAGGAGTTGAATATGCTTCCTGCTTAGTTGAGAGAGAGAGAGAGAGAGAGAGAGAGAGAGAGAGAGAGAGAGAGAGACTGTTAGTTCATTGGTACTTTCCTCAGGGCAGCATAAGTAAGGTGGGGAAGGAGTAAGGTCTATGAGAAGAGTTGTCTCAACCAACTGGTAAAGTCTATAGCACTGCTTCCATACTGCTTACAATATCTCTATGATCATCAGTCCTCCAATTCCTCTGGATACAGGCACTGGAGAGGAAACAAATCACTCCCCATATTATGTTGTTGTTTTTTTTTTCATCAAGACGGAAAGTGTATTCACTCCTCTCCAACTCCACGCTCTAATCCTATTCACAAACTCACTAAGAGCCTCAGAGATGGTTTTTCCCCACACATCTATTGCTGGACATTCTGGGAATCTGTGCCTCCTTAGGCAGGGGCTATATCGACTTACACATATTCCCTTCAATGGATCTATCATATCACTACTGTAGATATTGGTCCACTGGTGCACATCTGTCCTTTCTTATCCCATAAAATTCTTGTCTGTGGCTCTTGTCTAAGAACTTCCACCATTCTCTCACAGAAAATATGAATGGGATTCTGGAAGCTTTTTCTAAACTTTTTATATTCCATGAGTTTTCAGGCTTGGCATCTCTTATTTTTAACAGCCCGCCTTCCTATCAGATTACACATTTCCTCAGTGATATTCCTTGTGCCACTTTTTTTCTTATTCATCATTTGATATTTGCTAGACCCTAATAATTCCCATTATTAGACTCTCAGTTGCCAATTTTAATTCCTCAGGTATGTTGTTCTAAGATTCACAACCAAAGAACATTATTGAGAGGGCATTTGTGTTGAAAAGATGACTTTAGAAGCACTAGACAAATGCCTTCAATACTATCAAGGCTACTCTGGCTAGTACTGGAGGCAGCTAGATGGTGCAGGTGGCAGAGTGTTGAGCCTAGAGTCAGGAAGACCAGAGTTCAAATCTAGCCTCAGACAACTAGCCGTGAGATCAAGGTTGAGGTTCCCTAGAGAAATCTAAACATCTGAACAGGCAACATCAATACATTTAGGATAAGAAGGGAAATAGTCATGGGGTGAAAGTCTTTGTATCAAATTTCTCTGATAAGGGGTTTGGTATCCCAGCTATATAGGCAATGAAAAAACACATGCATACCTACATATATGTATATATACATGTGTATATATGTATGTGTATATATATATATATACATGCATATATATAGTATACTAGTCTATGTATATACATATACACACAAATATATACATATACACATATTTTTTTCTAGTTGCTATCCCCAACAGATAAGTGATCAAAAGATATGAACAAAGAATTTTCAAAAGAATTGCAAAGCGTTAGCAACTACATGGAAGGATGCTCCAGATCACTAATAACAAAAGAAATACAAATCAAAACAATTCTGAGCTTTCACTTCTCACCCTGAAAATTGACAAATATGACCCAAAAATGGTGATAGTCAATGTTGGAGGGGTTGCGGAATGATAAGCACATTAATATATTGTTGGTGGGGCTGTGAATTGGGAGAGAAGGGAATCAGCACTTATATAGTGCCCAGGCCTATGTGACACCTATTGACAGTTACAGCAATGGGGAATTGATCCATAGAGTGGTCAATTGACATACCCTCTCTAGAAGTAATAAGTGTTGATTTGATTATTCTGCTCATAGAAAGCAGTAGAAATCAGAAGCAAGAGGTAGGGAGAATGAGTATGATGGTAAGGAAGCTGGCAACATGGCCAAGATGGGAAGCCATGTAAGATAGATTTAGCAGGATAAATAAGTTTATACTCACCCATTCAAAATAAAAGGTAGCTCAGACCCAGAGAGACAGTTTCAAAATTTATAGGATTAAACCCTCTCCTCCCCAAGGACTGGAGACATGGTTTTTGGAGGTCCAGTTCAGAAGATGTTATTCCAGGGTTGGATGAGGTGGGGCAGAAAAGCAAGGCAGTGGAAGTAGCAGTGGCTCCTTGCCACTTCAAGATAGATGGCCAGAGTAGAGAACTAGATGAAAAATATGAAAAGCCCATGCACAGTGAAATACACTGGACCAGAACTATATTCATATTGAAAATGTGGAAAGTGCTTCTGAAATTCCTTAGGGCACATGCACAATTTGGTAGAATCTTGGTAATTAGATGAAGGTCGTGGGAATTAGATAGTATCCTCTGTATGTTGAGTGTTTAAAATCACTGGTTCCTTCTCAAATTCTAGATCATCTTGAATTTATGCCATGGCGTCTCCTATAATCTATGATATATGTCTTGGATAGACACTGCAAGTAGACCCATTTGTGTTAAAATCCTAAAATTAGAATAGAAGGATTTTTCCTTAACATGATAAAAAGTTTTTTCAGGATTCTAAGAATTAGCTTTTTAAGTAGTAGAGGAGCATTAGAAGCTTTCTCAATAATAACAGGACTAAAATAAGGCTGCATTACTAGAAAGGAATGCGCTCTTTAAAGAAACAACTAAGTGTATTAGTTTGAATTAACCTATGATATATTCAGGACCCATGGAAAGACAATTATAAAAAAAATATTTTCAGAAACAGAATTTTTAAATTGGCAAGTGAATCTAATGTGGATGGTATTATTAAACTAATAAATAAAGCTAATAAAACTGTTGAAATTAATCTATAGGTTTCAGGTAATGTCACTATGATACTTAATAGAAGATCAAAAGTTAAAAAATGCCCAGGGAAATAATGGAGAAAATAGAAGAAAATGGAAGAATTATAATGAGAGATAAAATTCTGCTGTAAAGCAGTTAAGTATTTCAAAAGTATCTGGCACTGAATAAAAATAGAAAAATAGGTAAGTGGAAACAATTTGAAAATCATTATCTTGAATGAAATCCTTTGTAAAGATAGTGACTACAATTTCAAACAGAAATTTGCAAAGAGATTTTCAATGTCAAATCTATGAGTTTTGTTATCTCCATTTTATAGATGAAGAAACTGACAGAGGTTGAGCAATCACACCATTAATAAGGGTCAGAGGAAGGATTTGAATCTAGGACCTCCAAATTCCAAGTCCAGAACTCCATCCATGACATCATATTGCCTCACAGCAGATATATTTGGTCAATACAAAACAATGGAAAAGGAATTCTGGAATGTTGGACAGCAATTTGGTTAAAAATAATGATGAGGAGGAGGAGGAGGAGGAGGAGGATGAAGAAGAGGAGGAGGAGCAATGCCAACCTGGTCATTTCCCTTCTAGATGCAAGCACTTTCCATACTAAAATTACCTTCTATCTACTCTATTGGATCTTTTATGTACTAATTTTACCCCCCCCCCATTTGTATATAAGCTACTTGTAGCCAGGAACTATTCTCATTTTTTGTTTTTATAATTGGAGATTAGCACAGTGTCAAGGACAGAGTAAATGTTTTTAAAAGGCTTGATGGACTGTCCTACCACAATTCTTTGTTGTGAGGCTCCTTCTCCCTATCTCATCCTGGCTAGAAATGCAATGGCCATTCATGTATCTGATCTCAATACTAATTGGCATAGAAGCTTTAACTTGCTCTGATTTTCCAATTTGAACCTATTCCCCTAGCTGGGCATCCTGGTGGCCCTCCACTCCAAAGGATTCACAATATTAGTGGTAGACTTCTTAGGGACACCTTATTGACTTTAGCCCTACAATAACTCAGAAATCTGAAAATCGAGTGATCCATCCACTAGCCTCAGTCTCCCCCAGTAGCAAAGAATACAGGCTTACACCACAATATCCAATCTAATTTAATTTAAAATCAATTCAATTGAGTGAAAATGAATCAATTACCTAAATATTAACTAAACATCTTTTTTAAAAGTTAAAAGAGGATGGAATATTTTATCTTTGACAACTATGAAGAGTTGAAAAACTGTTGTCTACAATTTAAAAGCAATTATAGAGAAGAAATTTACCAAATTACACAAAAATAATAAGGATTTTTCCCACAATCAAAAATTGCATCCATAATAGGAAGGAGTCAGATTGAGGAAAAAAATCTTTGCAATACATATCTCTGGCAAAATAAATAAGGAATTGATACAAATTTACAAAAGAGAGCCATTTTCCAATAATAAAATAATTTTAGAAAGTAGTCATAGAAACAAGATATTTTGTTTTGTACATGATGATAAAATGATATGAAGAATCCATTTTCTAAAGGAGGAAGCTAAATTATCAACACCCACATAAAATTCTCTAATAATCTGAGAAATGTGAAAAAAGAGCCTACACCACTTACACTAAACAAATTAACAAAAGGTGAAAAATGATGAAATTGATGCTTCAGTGGTTAAAAAAACAACAGGAAAGCTATTCCACTGCTAGTGGATTGAATCCCTCTTAAGAAATCAATGAGTAAATTATACAATAAAAATTCAGAAATGTTCCATCCCTTTGACCCAATGATTCACTACTAGGAATATACTGTAAGGAGGTTATCAACTTCAAAGTGGTAAGACCTATTCATACAAAAATATTTCTAGCTACTCTATTTAAAATAACAAAAATCTTGAAACCAACAATGTGTCCAATGTTTGAAGATTGTCTGAACAAATCATGAAACTAACAACGTGGCCAATATTTGAAGATTGTCTGAAAAAATAGTGGCATGAATATAATGGAATATTATTATATCATAACAACAAACTATAGATGATACAAAGAAGCAAGGCAAAACAAAGATCAAAACTCACACGGACAGTAGCTTTGGAAGTAAAGACTACAACAATGACAGAGATAGCAACCGGACCTGGGATTTCATTGGTAGAAGGAACTGCTGGAAGGGAAATTCCCTTTGCCATTTCAGGTCTGTCCCTACTTAACTTGGTGTCTAAAAGGGCTTTGGAGGACACCGAGAAGTTGAATGACCTCACCCAGCCTGAGGATTTGACCCTGGTCTTTCTGACTCTGAGACCAGCTCACTATCCACCCATTAGCCTCTTCTGAAGCCATGTTGCCTCTCCAATTAGAATGTAAGTTACTCGAGGACAAGGACCATTTTCACTTTTCCATTGTATACCAAGCATTTAACCCAGTTTGATGGCAAATGTGAAGGTGACAAAACAAGATTTATATAGAGAAAACAATTTTAGAAAGTAGTCATAGAAACAAGATGATTTTGTTTTGCACGTTTTCAAAAGTTCTACAAGTAATAAAAGTTTACAATTCCATGTTGTCATTTACAATGACTTAGTTTGCTTTGTCTTCTCTCTGTACCTTTTTTTTTCATATGTGTTGTTTCCCCCATGAGTATATGGGCTTCATGAGAGCAGGGACTCTCTTGCTTTACTTCTTGCATACCCAATATTTAGTATGGTGCTTGCCACATAGTAAGTGGTTGTATGGGGTGTTCAATAATGACTCTGATGTGAGGGCTTGCCTAGCCCTTTTCAGGGCTGCTCATCCACTTTGGGCTTCTACCTGGCACTCAACTCTCATCTGTGGCTCCAAAAAGCCATAGCATTCACAGTGGCCACACCTCAGTAAACTGTCTCTGCAGACAGGCTAAATCAGGTTAAAGGTAACTGACAGGCCTCGAATTCTTTGGTGAGTTGGGGGAGGGGGTGTGTCTACCCTAAGCACATAAAGATGTCCCCATAACAGAATAGACAAATGAGAATGATTAGTTTCAATAGCCATGAAGGTGGCTGAAGTAGGTACTTCAGTAGTGCTTACAGCTTGGTCAGACATCAAAGAGGCCAAGGTCATCCACTGCATTCTGGCCCATCACCCTGGTAGAGAGAGTAAGGCTGATGACTTTATGCAACTCTGCCTCACTTAAATCTAATTCACTTATGAGTCAAGACATTACCCTGTGATGTCATTGGTCCTTTTCAAAAACAAAGGACAAGCGATAATGAGAACTTTACAAATCCTTCCTTCCACTCATTCATTCTTTTGTTCTTAAAAGTTCTATTCCTTAAAAAGGAAAGAACTTTGTGAACTATAAAGCTCTATATAAATGTGTGTTATTATAAAGATCATTATTAATTACTTTTCATCTCTAATCTGGGCACCTTTCAGTATTCCCAACTATCATTGATTGCTGCTAAGTAAAAGCTAAAATAAAATTTGTTGGTGAATTATGACCCCTTTTAAATTCATGTACCATAATAACAGTCAATTTATTTGAGTAGTCACTTTAAAAGCCATTGTATTGAGCCAGGCATAAGCACCTCTTACAACCCCGAAGTCTACACACTACATACACAATCCATTATTTCTTAATTAAACAACAAGGTTCCCTAGAAATGTCCCAGTTAGACAGCTTTACTAAGCATTCTGCTGTCATTTGCTGGATTAATGTGACTAATTAAACAACCTGCAGCAGTGAGTCAAGACCTCAATAGAGCAGCTGAAGTGAGGTTTACCGATCTCTGGGTGTACCTTGCTTTAAATCCATGTGAATTCATCCTCTATTGATAGATTGGATTACATTAAATGTCAGTGTCTCTCTTTTTCTGAGACACTTTCCATTTGCAAAAAGGAGCTTGAATGGATAATTTATTTGCTCTTGGAAATTAATTCTCTGCCTGGAATGAGGAAGAATGATTTTTTTTCAATATTTGGAATAGAGAAGAGTGTAGTTTTGGATAAGATAGGTATTTTTTTAATTTTTATTTTCAAATAACAAGCATTTTTTTCTTCCTCCTCTGTCCACCCATATTGGAAAAAAAATTTAAACCCCCATAACAAATATGAATAGTCAAGACAAACAAATACCAGTATTGCTCCTGTCCAAAAATGTGTCTCTCATTCTACATGGTCTATCACCTCTCTTTCAGGAGATGAGTATCATCCTTCATTAAAAGTCCCCTAGAGTCATGGTTAATCATTACATTAATCTGAGTTATTGTCTTTTAAAGCTTTTTTAACAGCATTTTTGTTATACAAAATTGTTTCTAATTTCAAAAAAAGAGGAAAAAGAAGAGAGGACAGGAAAGGAGTCATAAGAGGATTTGTTAAAAATAGACAGAAGAGCAGGCCAAAAGGAAACACAGACAGGCAAGACAACTTCAAAAGTCACATGTCGTTTAAAAGGAAAAACAAGTTGTATATGATAGGGAGTCACAGTTTCATGTACAATTTGTGTACAGCTTTCTTTTTTCATTCTACTTTGTAGAAAAAACTTGATCTGTGTTTTGTGATAGGAGACCTGGTCAAACAAGTACTATCACGAAGTCACTGATTGCCTAGATACAGGCAGACATTGAAAGAAGGTGGAAGTACCAAACTCATCTCACTATTTTCCTGAGCATCAAGCCTGTCCAGCCAATAAAAGTTGAGACAATTGAGAGTTCCATTTTTAATTTAGTTAATTTCAACAGCAAAACTGTAGGACTATAATTAGCTGATTGGATGAAATGAATTTTCTAATTTGCTTCTGATAGTTTCCATATCACTCTTAACATATGTCACCCTTATTATTAGTTATCTTTTCACATATATAGAACTTTTATATCTGAAAGAGGCAAAGGTACCAAAAGATCTTGGACCTTATTATTTCAAGAAAAATGCAAATGAGAGAATATCAACCATGGTTTCCCCATATAACTTTTCACATCTCTAAAATGCTCATAAGAATAATCTATGCATGCATTGAATATGTCTCTGATGAGGGTATTTATTAGGAGAGAACCCATACCTGAAAAACTTGGAAATGCATTGTGAGACATTGAAGATGCTGGCACAGGACCATCCAGCAAGGCTAGTTCTTGTCAAAGAAGGAGCTGCACTCAATGAGCAAAGCTGAATTGTAGTAGCTCAAAAGAGACATGAGGTGAACATTTAGAAACATCTCCCCTACAAATGTTCATGTGGCCTATTTATGCCCAACCTGTGGCAGAGCATTCTGATCTTATATTGGTCTAATCAGCCACAGTCAAATACACTGTACCTTGACTCCAACATAGTGATATCATTTTGGTCCTCCTTGAGAGTGAAGGACAACAACCAAACAAACAAAGAGAGAACAGGTAGGGTTTTAAAAGCAGTCTTCCGGAATAGACCACTTCTTGACCATTTTCCATTTGACTGAAAGATATAGACATGTGATCCCACTCTGTTGACTTGGCTGATTACAAAAAAGCATTTGATTACATAAAGTAAAACTCTGCCTTAAAACTCTCCTCCATTTAAGTATTTCCCATGCCTTTGTCAAAATTATACAAGATTCCATATTTATCCATTTATCATTGCATACATTATCATTATTGGAACTTAGCTTAAAAAGGCCAATGTCTCCCATTCCATCCAGGGCCATCTTCAGTTGTCCTGACCTATATCTGGCCACTGGACCCAGATGGTCCCAGAGGAGAAAATGAGGTTGCGACTTCACACAACGCTCCCTCTCTTAAATCCAGTTCGCTTGCGAGTCATGGCATCATCTTCCTGATGTCATGGTCCTCTTCAAGAATGAAGGACAAACCACAACCACACCAACATATGATATATATAACAATATATCTATATGGATATATAAAAAGAAAGATAATTTTACGTAACCAATATCTGATCAGAAATATATTCTTAATTAGAAAGATAATTTTACTTAACCAATATCTGATCAGAAATATATTCTTAATTAGTTGAGGCACAGAACATGGAAAAGTTAGTTATACCAAAGGTACTCTCTTCTGTCATGGAGAAGTTCTATCCCAGATTCAAAGATGAGAAGGATTCCATAAAGATGGTGAGGTCCTCCAGTTAGTCTTGTTAGTAGATGACACTGTGATCATTGCATAAAGCCCCAGAACGATGTAGAACCCCTTGGATAAGATCCATAATCACTCAAATGAGTTTGCGCTAACTACCCACACAGGAAAATACCAAGTAGTTGAATAATGCCTATGGTCAATAGACATTGTACGTATTAGGCAAACAGCTTATGTTTGTGTGTGTGTGTGTGTGTGTGTGTGTGTCTGTCTGTCTGTCTGTCTGTCTGTCTGTCTGTCTGTCTTGGACTGATGTTGCTTGTCTCCCAGAAAATGGAGTAGGCCTAAAATAAAATGGGAGGAGGCTGGGCTGCCTTTAGGAAATTGCAAAGCTCTTTTAACAATTCCAATATTTTCCCTTAAATAAAGTTCATTTTTTAAACATCATTATTTTAGTGGCTTTGCTGTATGGCTATGAATCATATGAATCCAGTGAATTAAATCCAATGAATTACAAATGATTATCAACCAAAGAGTAATGGAGAGATGCATGAAAGGTAAGAGTAGGCTACAACTTATTACAAAGGAAAGGAGGAAAGCATTTATTAAGCACCTACTTTGTACCAGGCACTGTGCTAAACATTTTATAAATATTATCTCATTTGATCCTCATGATAACCCCAGGAAGTAGGTGTTATTACTACCCCTATTTTACAGCTGAGAAAGCTGAAGTAGAGGTTAAGTGACTTTCCCAGGGTCACACAGCTAGCCTCAGCTTCCTCATTTGTAAAATGGGCATAATAATAGCCCCTACCTCCCAGGGTTGTTGTGAGAATCAGATGAGATAATAATCATAAAGCACTTAGTACAGTGCATGACACATAATAAATGCTATATAAATGTTAGCTAGTATTGGTTATCATCTTCCTTTTATTTTATATTGTTTTTCTATGAGGAATCAGTGAAAATTATTCCAGAAAAGGCTAAATCATCTCTCCTTCTATCCAACAGGGACACATAAACCCATCTTTAGAAAATAGAATGCAGGCCTTCAATAGGGAGCCCCACCTGGTCATGTTAAATCTCCTCTATGACACGTGCATCCAGCCATTGACTAGATCAAGCTTTTTCATGGGGCATCTTGGTAACCAAACTGGGATGAAAGTAAGCTCTTGTGAGCCCTGGAAACAAACCAGAATCACCATCAAAGCTTAGGGCAGTGGAATGTTCCTTCCACAAAGAAAAGGTTTTTTTGAGTTTACAGGAATCTGACTTGCAGCCACAAGGAATAAACTGGGTCAAGTACTGAGGGGTAGGAAAGGAGTGAATCAATTATAAACAGTTATTTTTCTTGATTTTGGTGGCAGAAAAGGGTGGTAGCAACCTCATCTCCCATTGACTCCGCCTGGCCCTTCCTTGAACAATGGAAAAAGAAACAAACCTAGAACTCAATTTTCTATTTGGCTAGACACTGCTGAATCAAGGCCAAGATCCTGGGCCTCCCACAGAAAAGTACCCCTGACTGAGAGGCCAAAGAATAAAGTCACCTGGAAAGGAACCCAAAGAGCCTTGCCTGTAATCCGATTTGAAACCATGAATTCAAGGCATGCCTAGCTATTCTCCCACTCTGGAAAATATTCCTTTGAAAATAAAGGGCTGATCTCAGGAAAAGTGATCTCTTTTTTCCAATGAAGTATAAATGGAATAGGTTTTTTAAGGTATATTAAGACAAACAAAAAGGAAGCAAGTTGTACTTGAAAAGACATTGGATTTGTCTTCTAGAGCCCTGAGTTCTAACCTCATCCCAACTCAAGCAAATTAGTTAACCTTTCTAAGGCTCAATTTCTTCATCTTTAAAATAACAATGATATTACCTACACTGCCTACCTCATAGGGTTGTTATAAGTATCTACTAAGATAATCAGACTAAGAAGTAGTGATTAAACACCTACTATGTGCCAGGCACGTGCTAGGTTCTGGGGATACAAGTAGAAAGAATAAAACAATCCTTCCCTCATTCTAATAGAGGAGAGAAGAGGGACATATAAAAACATACACAGCATAAATATAAGGTAACAAAAATACATGCAGAGTTCTTGTATACCAGGAATTATGGGGAGGAGAGTACTAGCACACAGGGGACCAGGAACCATTCCATGACAAAGATGTTGCCTGAGCTGCATTTTAAAGAATGAGATGGACTCTCTGAGGTAGAAGGAAGGAAGGAGGGCATCCCAGGTACTAACTTTGATGAGGAAGGTTGGAGGAAGGCTGGAGGCAAACGTTATAGCCACGAGGCTCTAGACTGAGAAATATAAATGGATGGAGATCAATTTAAAGAAGTTGCCAAGTGAGAGCAGCATAGGGAGAGCCTAGAAGTGACACTGGAGAACAAGGAGCGAGCTAGTTCCTGCTTGAAAGACATGTGTGACTGCCAGTCTGATTCTGTGTGCATGTGGATGTTTGAGAGACGGAGTTTGCCCAGCATTAGAGAAGTTATGGCATTGCAGAAGGTGACCGGAGTGTCATCTGGAAAGAGGATTCTATGAACAACAGAAAGTGAAAAGAATGTTATATGAAGAGAAATAGACCAAAGCAAAGTTTATTCATAAATGTAAATAAATTTAGAGGTATTAGCAGGCACAATGGAATAGCAGAGAAGGATATGTACTGTGGAGGGTGGAAGCAGACTGCCATGAGAGTCCCAGGAGAGTTGGCAGAAGAAAATGATTGGCTTTTTTTTTCTCCTTAGCAGACCATGACTCTGAATCACCAAGGGTAAGGGATAAAGGAGGTGGCAAGATTCTAGTCATAGAATGGGGTAAACATCAGTGGTTTGGGGCCCCCACCCAACAGTATCTCGAGGTGACTAAGCACAGCATCCAGGGTACAGACATGTCAGCTTCTAGAGCTTTAGGTAGCAGGAAGAAATTGCAGGCCGCTATTTCTTAAAAACTGAATCAGAGAAAACCTTATGTTCAGATGCTGAGGCCCTGCTATGCAGCTTCAGTCAAAAATTGTGGGGGGTCGGGGGATGGTAGAGCCAACCCAACTTTAGCTGCCTCATTGCTTTCCACGATGCCTGGTCTCTGAGGTGCTATACCCCTTTGTTGTTATATTTATAGGTTTATGGTTTTAATGATCAGAATTTTGGTGTTGTAAATGCTAACCTTATTCAGTCCGAGGAATGTAAATGAATGTATATATGTACTCAGTCATTTCAGTCATGTCCAGCTCTTCATGCCCCCCCCATTTGAGGTTTTCTTAGCAAAGATATTGGCATGGTTTGCAATTTCCTTATCCAGTTCATTTTACAGATGAGGAAACTGAGGCAAACAGGGTTAAGTAACATGCCCAGGGTCACACAGCTAGTAAGTGTCTGAGGCTGGATTTGAACACAGGAAGATAAGTCTTTCTGACTCTAGGCCTGGCCCTCTAGATATAGCTATATAAACATGTGTCTACACATATACATATATATCCATATAGGTGTCTAGGTAGCACAGGAGATATCGTGTTCTAGTTGGGAAATCAAGTTCAAATTCTGTCTTGGAAACTTACTAGCTGTGTGACCTTGAACAAGTCACTTAAATGTCTTAGCCTCAGTTTCTTCATCTGTAAAATGGTGATAAGAGCACCTACCTCGTAGGGCTGTGGTGAGGATCAAATGCAAGAATATACATAAATCACTTAGCAAACCTTAAAGTCTATATAAATGTTAGATATTATTATTATAAATTCATATGTGAATATGTGTAATATACACATGTATACATAGCTATATGATTAAATAAGGCCTTTATTTCTCATTGGGATCTTTGTACATAAGAAGCGTGTTTGTTCCCTTCACCCCCCCAATTCCAATGGACTTTGAGTTGGCGTTCATATCTGGAATCCTGAGGAAGAAAGCCAAGAACACCAATCTGGACTTCTGAAAGGAGAGAGGGAATCTCTAGCATGCACTGAAAATTATTTTTTTCCTGTGAAGAGGGTGAAGGCTGGAAATCTATATTTGGAGTTTGCGTATCCACCCAACCTGGGAAGTTGCCACCACTGGACAGAGATTTGGAGGCGGGGAGCATCCCACAACTGAAACGACTGAGCATCCACTGAGGAGAAGCCTTTAATACATCTCCTTTGGATACATAAGTCATGCATGTGGATTTCCTTTTCCTCTCCTTAGTATGGACATTTTGGTTTCCATATAAGCAATCGTTTGGAGAAGCATTTGCCACCAAAGGAAGGAATCAAAATGTAGAGGAGAAAGTGATCAAGTCTCATAACTCGAACTCAAGGACCCCTCATTCAAATTGCTGCAGTGAATTTCCCTAATTAAGGGAACGTCAACACATGAGGAGATACACTTCAACATATAGATTACTGGTAACTGAGTCCTCCTGAAGTACTGGCCCTCTAGGACATCATGGATGCACCTGCTCGGGATGTCTGATGCATGGGAGTGCCCTTCAATGCAAGCTGTCTGCTTCCCATCCTGAGGTTTGAGATCTCTTCTGAATGCTGAGTTTCCTCAAGTGCAGGCGCTCTGGTGTCCCAGACTTGAAAGACTTCAGATAAAGAGTAGGTAGGAACTCACCACCTAAAATTCCACACGAGTCAGTTCAGGATAAATAGGATACTGTCTAGAATTTATATTTCTGAAACCTAGATCTTCCCATGTTATTCCTGTGCTCAAAAGACTTCACTGGTTTCCTATGTTCATAGGATAAAATGCAAGCTCCTTTGTTTGATATTTAAACACCCCAAAATCTGGCTACATTAGCAGTCCTTTTTCATATTACTCCCTTTCAAAAGCTCTCTATTTCAGTCAAACTCTCCTGCTACCTGGTCCTGGTACACCACACTCCATCTCCTGTTGCCATGTAACTTCACAGGCTGGCTCCCAAGTCTGGGACGCCATCTCCCCTAATTTCTGCCCTTAGAAACCTTATTCTGCTTCAAAACACAGCTCAGATGCCTTGTTCTACCTGAGGACTTTCCCGACCCTCCACCCTCTCCCAGATGTTAGCACCCACTACTTTTTTAAATCGTTTGTATTTATTTACTTGTGTCCATGTTGCATGCTCTCAGTAGAATGGAAGCTCTTTGAAGGTGAATGATCTTTCACTTTTGTTTTTACATGGTGCTTAACATAATGCCTTGGCCATGAGAATTACTTAAAAAATATTTGCTGAATTGAATCATTACTAGTGGATAACTGGTGGGTAACCGTTTCAATAATCTTGAATACATTTTCCCAAAATTATTAATTACTTTTGATCCTCTTTAAATATAAAAATCATTTCCTAAAATACTCCCTGCTGAATTCTTCCTTGTAACAAAAACATAATTGAGCAAAACACAGCTGGCAATGTGACCCTGTCAGAAAGAAGATATAACATTCCACACCTGTTGTCCCCCACCTCTCTATGAAGAGGAAAGATGTATTTCCTTTTCTTTTCTCTGAGACCGTAATTAGTTACCACAATTGATCTGTGTTTGAAAGCATTTTAATTTTTTTATTGTAATAGTTTTGTACATTTTTCTCTTGGGTCTACTCTCTTCATTCTACTTTAGTTTATAAAAGCCTTCTTTTATTTTTCAGGATTCCTTATTTCAGTCATTTCTTAAAGAACGATAATATTCTACTGCATTTATAATGCCACAGTTTGTTCAGCCATTCTCCAATCAATGGGAATGTATTCTGGTTTTAGTTTGTTTTGTTTTGTTTTGCCACCACCTAGAGCACTGCCATAAATGTGTGGCCAGACGGTTCATGTGAAAAAGAGCCAAGGTTATTTTTAGCTCAATATGAGTCAACAGTGTGAGATGGCAGACATAAAAGCTAATGTGCGCTTAGACTGGATTTTACACTGTCCAAACCAAAGATTGTGACCATTCCAATTTATTCCTCCATGATGAGACTGTATCTAAAAGATTCTGTTCATTTCTTTAGAAAGGATATTGACAATGTGAAGTGTGTTCAGAGGAGGGTGGCCAGGACAATGAAAGTAAGGGAAACCATACCATGCAAAAATCCATTGAAAGAACTGAAGATATTTAGCTGAAAAAGACAAAAACTGATTGGAACTAATAGATGTCTTCAAGCATTTGAGGAGTGTCCTATAGAGGGGCAATCCCATTTAGAACAATGTGTCAAAGTTGGGGAGGGCGAGGAAAAAGAGAAAGAGGGAGAGAGAGAGAGAGAGAGAGAGAGAGAGAGAGAGAGAGAGAGAGAGAGAGAGAGAGGGAGGAGATGATAGATACATGGACAAATTGATGAAGAAATGATAGAGACAGAGAAAAAGAAGGGTGATAGGTGATTGATTGATGGATGGCTAGATGAATGAGTATAGAGATAGATAGGTGATAAATGATAAATAATGGAGAGATAGATGAATAGATAGATGGAGAGAGAGAAATAGAGACATTGCACATTAATGAAGCATTTACCCATGTGTCAGGCACTGTGTAGAGAAGCAGGTTTTGGATAAATATAAAGAAAAACTGTTAGGTAGCTAGGTGATACAGCAGATAGAGGGCCAGAGCCAGGAAGACTCATCTTCCTGATTTCAAATCTGGCCTCAGACACTTACTAGCTGTGTGACCCTGAGCAAGTCACTTAACTCTGGTTACCTCAGTTTCTTCATCTGTAAAATGAGCTGGAGGAGGAAATGGCAAACCACTCCAGTATCTGTACCAAGAAAAACCAAAATGGGGTCACAAAAAATCAGACACCACTAACAACAACAACAAAGGAAAAACTTCTTAAGCATTGAAGTTATCCAAAGAGAAACTGGACTGTCTCTGAAGGTAATATTAAAAATAACAACTGATGCTTATGTGGTGCCTTAAAATTTGCAAAGGGCTTTAAATACATCATCTCTCTTGAACTTGCACCTCCTGTGTTTAAAGTCGGTAGCTTTGACTTGTAAGGACTTGTGATAACTTTCTGTGGCCAACTCCCACAGAGCAGCAGGTATTTGCTTCGCTGTTCCCACATTTTTAGGTGACAAACATTCGAAAGTTTAGAACCATAACCTCAGGCTTGAGACCAAGGTAAAGGGAATTTTTCATAATGGTATTTTGCAAGCTGAGTGACTTTGAAAAAGGGAAGCTTTTTTTACTTTAGATTCTTCTCTAGGGCTTGAATTTTAAGTATCCACTCTGAGACTATTCACTTTTCAAATTTGGTCAATGCTGTGAAAATGTTGAAAGACCACATGTGTCCTGGGGTGGGCATTCTCCCTGTGCAAACTCACCAGGTTCAAAGCAATGGAGTCACCCTTGGACTTCCAGCTGTGCAGTAGGATGAGACAAAGAAGGAAATTGACCAAGAAGATACACCCAGGATTTTCTCTAGACCAGCTGCTGAAATATTGGCCCATAGGTTTCACCTGATTGCCAGCTAGGAAAAACAGTGAAATGGGACAGTAGAGAGAAGTGAGCTGGTCAATGGTGAGGCAATAGCCCCTTCCTCCTGGAAGGGAACTGGAACGTTTGAAAACACTTGCTGACAAAGGCTCTCCACCCTTCTCTGTAACTGAGAGCAATGCAACCCAATGGTTAATTGAGTTAATTATCTAGAGTAAGGTATGCAGGATTAGGGAGCTGAGTGGGAACAAGGACAATGACCTAAGTGAACTGTGAATTATTATTATCTTTATTTCTAATTATTATCCTTATTTCTAAACTTGAGACAAAAACCCCAGAGCATGCTTAGTTGTTAGTGAATGGATAGCTCAAGTTCAAAGACTGTCAATTCCTATCTGCTCATGCAGTGTAATTGAGCTGGTAACTCAAGCTTAGAACACCAATTCGTAGTTTGCATATAGTGCCCAAGTAGCTAGTCCAGCCACATAATGCTAGCTATAAATTAAATACCACCCCTGTGTCACTGCAGAATTCTCTCTCAATATACAACAATTCAGTTCTAAATTGCTTGAGAAAAAGAATTTTGTATCATTGCTATATTTGCCCCTATGTGTGGTAGAGGTGATGATGTTATTGGAGATAGTGGGGAGTGTTGATGTTTCAAATTCATAATTCTTTCAAGGTTGCCGTCTTTTATTTCTGTTCAGTTAAACTTTCTTCTACTTCTGTATTCTTAGGTGTGAATCCTGTCTTTCTTTTTAGAGCCTCTATAGCTTCAGAGAGTGTCTCAAATTAGCTATTCTATTGTTTGTCACGCTGATTTTTTCCCTTGAAAGTTCTGATTTACACCCTAATTTCCATATTCATTTCTTCTTTTAATTTTTAAATTTCTCTTCTGAGCCATTCAGGAGTTTCTTCCCTTCATCCCATTATCATTTTTAGGGTTCTGATGTAATTTACTACCCTGCTCTCCCTTTCATCAGGGACTTTTTGTGTTACCTTAGTAATTAATCTTTAATTAATCCTTAGTATTAGTGGTATTAATCTTTAGTAATGAATGTATTGTGTTCTTTTCTAGAAGTTATTCCTTTTTCTTTATTAGTTTCATTGCTGATTTATCTAGACTATATTTTCTGTGCTGCATTCGTATATATCTCCGCTTTTCTGCTTATTTTTATCCCATTTTTCTATTTGGGACTTTGCTTACTACTTGGAGATGATAAAAAAGGTTTAAGTTTAAACATGCCATGTTGCTAGAAGTTCCCAACACTTACCCTTTTTAGTTGCCTTTTTTGCCCTTTAATTTATTTGGGGCTATTTTAGCTGTTCAGGTGCTGAATAGAGATGGGGCATATAATTAGTCACTGTCTCAGCCTTCTTGTCAGACACCCATTCTCTTCCATTCCAGACAATGTGTTGGATCAGACCCTGTACTACTGGGTTCCTCAGCATCCACAAACTCTCATTTTCTCCCATCCATACTATGATGCTGGGCAAGTTTCCCTTTTTAAGTGATAAAGGTGTCTGTTTGGGTCACAGCCAAGGGGAAATTCATAGAAGTGATAGGATGCCACCACAGATATGGGAATTCAGAATGCAGGTCTAGTAAGGTGTGCTGGGAATGACAGGCACTGAAGAGAGCTAGAAACGAGAGAAATGAGCATAGGGCAGCTTCTGTTGTGTTTTTGTGAATGATCTTGAGGTGAAATGTTTTCTGCCTCCTCTTATAGCTTTTATTACCTTATTTAGCACGTTTGTGTTCTTTGTTGATAAAACTAGGAGCTAAACCTAATTAGATAAAATCTCTCACTCAGCCATTTTGCAAGAATTCCCTCTCAATATCTAACAATTAAGTTCTAAACTGGTTGAGTAAAAGCGCTTTGTATCATAGTTCCTTTCAATGCCCAGTGCCTAACACAATGCTCAGTACATATTAGGTACTTAATGAATCAGAATATCTCAAAATTAGGACCTGAGCTATCATCTAAGTCAGCTCAAAATTAGCTTATTCAAAATGGAACTCATTATCTTCCCTCAACATGAGGCCCCATATCTTCAAAATATCCCTATTTCTGTTGAAGATAACATGATTTTCTTAGTCACGCAGTTTAGTAACTTTGGATTTTCCTTCTCCCTTGTCCCAACATGACCAATCAGTGGCCAAGGCTCCTCACTTCTATTTCCATAGGATCTTTCCCCTTGTGTCCCCTTTTTTCTACTTGCAATCACCTCCCCAGTTCAGGCACTTCTTCTAGGCTTTCTCCTCTCTAATTTATCAGCAACAAGTTACCCAAAAAGTCCTCCTTAGGGACAGTTCTGACCATGTCACTCTATTGATATTAAACACACACACACACACACACACATACACACACACACACACACACACACTCACATACACCTGTAATGGTTCCTTGTTACTGCGATATTTAATGCAAACTCTCTATGCTACCATTTAAGTTATATAACCCAACTGAGTGTCTCAAAATCAATAGGTCTAAAACAAAGCTGATTATCTGGCTCTTGCCTACTTTTCAGATATTTCATGCAACACCATTTTCACAGACTCTGTGTTACAACCAGACTAGTAACCATTCCCTGATGCAGGAATCCGTTTCTGCGATCCACGCCTTCATCCAAACTGTGGTCTAAGCCTGGAGTGCTGACTCTCCTCATCTTTACAAAGCAGAATTCTTATCTTCCTTCAAGGTCCAACTTGGGCTCTACTTCCAGCGTGAAGCCTTGTTCAGATGTCTTGTCCATGAATCCCTAGCTCAAGGGATAATGGAATCCTAGGGTTCGAGTTGGAAAAGACCTTAGAAGCCATCTAATTCACCTCTCTCACTTTGCAAATCAGGAAACAGACCCAGGGAATTAAATTAAATTACTTGTCCAAGGTCACATAGGTAGAAACAAAATTTCAACCCAAGTCTTTGGAACCCAGAGCTAAGGCTTTTTCCCATGGTAACATGTTGCTTTCCACATTTAATTGCTTTGGATTTACTTATGTAAGGGTTTTATACCCTTCTAACTTTCCATCCACAATAACTGTAAGGTACTCAACAACAGGGACTATTATGTTCATGTCATTACACCCCCAGTGCCCAGTACATGCCTTGCATATACTGCAGGCTTGATAAATATTTGTTGAATCAAATCATGGAATATCATCCAATATGTACCTAAACAAGAGTCCCTTCCACATCATGCATCAACTAGTGTTTGCATCATGGGCTCTACTGAAAGCACTATCTCCAGGAAACAGTCCCTTCCTCTTTTAGACAGTTTTGCTTAGTGGGAAGATTTTCCTGACATCAGTTTTAAATCTGCCTCTCTGTAACTTACACCCAATTGTGTGCACCTACTTGTGCCCTTTGGGCAAATTTTTAAAAGCAAATTGTTGAATGAACTATAAGAAGGTAGTTAAAGGACCTTGGATAAAATCACAATTTTTCCTTAGTTATGAACAGTTATGTCAATAGAAAGTCTCCTCAATACATAATTAGAGCTGATAAGTCATGCCAGTTGATCTGTCATTGAGCAAAGAAGCTTTTAACTGTCTGTGCTAAGCAAATGAACTTAGAACTAGAGCTACTAATCATAGGAAAAGGAAAGGCCAAGAAAAAAAACCAAGTACCTTATGTCATCTGAGGCATCTGGGTGGCACAGTGGATAAAGCACTGGACTTAGAGTCAGAAAGACTCCACTTACTGAATTCAAATCTGGTCTCAGACACTTAGGAGCTGTGTAATGCTAGGCAAGTCATTTATCCCAGTTTGCTTCAGTTTCCTCATCTTTATGATGAGCTGGAGAAGAGAATGGCAAACCACTTCAGTATCTTTGCCAAGAAACCCCAAATGGGGCACAAAGAGTTAGACATAACTGGAATGACTAAACAACAACACCCTATGTCATGCATTAAACATCGATCCATCTAGTCATCCATCAAATATTTTCCAAGTGCCTGTTGGTTGTACTACCCTATACCAAGCACTAGGGGTAATACAAAGTTAAGTCATAATCTCTGGCTTCATAGAGCCTCCAGTCAGGTACAGGGATAAAGCACAAGTTATGTTGAATCCACAGACTGCATAAGAAGCTAATTAGAGAACTGTAAAACAAAGATCTTTATGAGGTCAAAGGGGGAAAGGATCTTACAGATCTAGAGGATTAAGGAAGTCTTTACAGAAGAGGTTCCATTTAACTTGGGCTTTAAAGAGGACGGAAATTCATCAGAACAAGAAGGGAAGAAGGGAAATTCTCTGAATAGGGGATGGCTTATTTAAAGTAAAGAAATGAAAAAATGTAGGGTGTGCCTAGGAGAGAGAAAGTAGTACATTTTGGCCTTAACACAGAGCATGTAGAGGAGAATAATATGAATTAAGATTGGAAAAGAAGTATGGTGCCACACTGGGAAGACCTCTAATGCCAAACAAAGAAGAGTATGTTCTGGGGCTTTTGTGTTTATATTTTTACAGACTTTCAAAGTACAGAGGGACAAGGGTTTAAATGGTACTTAAACAGGAAATCAATCTCCACGAGATGAGATTAGTCCCCTCCTTATACTGATCACCCAAGTCCAGGGAGTGAGTAGGTACTCATAAATGATTTTTCATAACAGACCATATCTTCACAATCACAGAAATTGACTTTTATTCTTTTGTAGAGAATACTATTGTGTTTAATGTTTATTGATTACATTTAAAAAGCATTTGACTCAGAGGTATATTCAGCCTCAAAGTATCTCCTCTAACAAAATGTCTCCTCTGTGTATTTATAGATATGTGTAGATGTATTTAAATATTCTATAAAATTTCTTGGCAGATGCCATCACAGAGTTAACTTTGTTTAATAATCCTCTGAATATTGACATAAAGCAAAGTACAAAGAAGATGTTCACTGCTGTCATGGGAGATGTCTGTTCTATTTAGAATACAAACAGAAAAGATGCTTCAGTTTGTGGATGACAACATGATATTTCAGTAAGCCCCAAAACACTACAGATTATTATCAGTGAGATATAGAATTAGAAGAGATCAATTAATCTAATAATCTACCAAGGAAAAACAAAATGGATGAAAAATGTCTATTGTCTATACCACAACATGCTGTTGGATGAGCAGTTTCTTGAATTGTTCCATGTTTCTTGGACAGATTGTGCAAATGGACAAGGAGTGGGCACAAAATTGAATACAAGGAAGGGAGTGGTCTGGATAGCATTTAGGAAACTGTACTTTCAATGGTCCCAAGCTTCTCCTTTATTAAAAAAAACCAACCTTTTTAAACTCTAATATTTTCCCAAAAACTATATAGAATATAAAATTTAATTGACTCAAAGAGCAATGGAGAGAATATGAAAGGCATATTAATAAGCTGCAGCATATTCCCTATGGTGACTTGCATAGGAGAAGTAGCATAAAATATATCATCAAAAGTATATGACTGGAAAAGGAGATATCCCAATCATACAGTAAGAGTTAACAAATGAACAGAACAACAACTATGCTAATGCCAAGAAAAATTTTTAAACTAGAATGATTTTTTCAACCCAAAGGCTATGGATCCCTAGGAGGTCATGTAGTTATTGCAAGAGATCCATTAAATGAAATGACTTGGTATAATAAGTAAGCAATCATAGCTTCTGAATAAATAATATGTTTTTGAAGTGAATAAACTTCAGATTCAGCATTATTGAATATTAATAGGAGCTTGTTTTCATTCCATATTTTCTCAACCAATGGTACAACTACTATCATGTAGAAATCTTCTAAACATTTTGTCATCAAGAAGGGGTTCTTATACTTTAAAAAGTTAGAAACCATTGACCTAGACAAATATCTCCAGAGCATTGAATAGAACCCCTATAAAGGATTTGTGGAAGAACATGGGCAAAAATCTCATGGGATGAGAAGGTTTGGATTCATTATGACCAATATCATTGAGAAATAAATGCCCACATTAATGAAGTCACAAACTATTAAAGTATTGAATGGGTATTCAGTAGGTACAAGGGCATGGCCTGTTTGTTGGATCACATGGTATTTATTGTATTAACTCCCAGGATACTACAGATTTTCAGTTATATTTAGAACTATTCAAAAGAGAGCAGCCTAACAATCTACAAAGGAAAAACCTAGGGACACACTTAACTTAAGCTACTAGTGGAGCATACAGTTAATTAAACATGTCCTGAAAATAGTTGGAGGTATGATTTTGGAGCTTAAAAGAAAAATGAGAACTTGTGATAGAGATTCTAGAATCCTCTATGTAGAGGTGATAATTAAAGAGACTTCATTACAAGGGTCTGAAAAGTGATTGTAGGTCTAATCTCATGGTAGTATGATCACATGACCATACAGTAGGGAATTACATGCCATTGCTGCTATACTACTTGTTCAAACATACTTCATAGGTGAATGGAAAGAATCAAGCAAAGAAGCACCTCTTTCTTATCATTCTAGCTACTGGAAATACAAAGATGAAAACAAGATGACAATCTGTCCTCAAAGAACTTTCTACCAAAGGGTTGCACAACATGTACAGATAAGTCAGTATAAGATCTATATGAAATAAAAGTAAACTGATTTTTGGAAGGGGCAGTTTAACAACTTGGAGAAGTAGGAAAGAGGTGTCTTCTAACAGATGGAACCTGAGCTGAGCTTTGAAGGGAACCAGATATTTGAAGAGGTGGAAGTGACAAGCTAGTGAGATCATTCCAGGCATGGAGGATAGACAACCTGTGATAGGGTACAAAGGCAGATGACTAAAGACAAGACAGCGTGATGTAATGATAGCAATGGCTTTGAAAACCGAGTGCCAGGGTTCCCATTCTGAAAGAATACTTCGTAACTTGGTTCTCTGCTCCTCTCTCCATCTTCACCTTTCTTTTTTAGGGTAATCTACTCTAAACTTCTCCCCCTTCCTCCTGAACAATAACTTGTCTATGTAAGATAAAATTTGAATTTGATCGTTCCTATGGCAATCATCAGGAAAAGACTCCAACACCTGTGTTCCCTGATCCTTAATGCCTTGTAAAGAGAGATTGGAATTATAAATTCTAAATCTACCTAAACATGACTTTCAAAAGCACATTTAAAAAACCTTTAAGAACTTGAGATTTCCACATAATTGGGTGTTGTTTGGAGAACTATGAGAATTTCTTTAGATGACTTTTTAAGCCCTCCAATTCTTATGACAGACAATATTTGCAACATAAGAAAGCTCAGATTTTGTCCAAGGAATCTCAATACCCTTATGGTGAATTTGGTATGTGAGAGTTACATGAATAAAACAGATTTAGAAAGAGGTCCATTACTGTTTTATCTCAAAATTTGGATCTATATAATTAATCATATGAAAACTAGAATATTATGAATATATTGCTAATTTAAATGATAATAATTAAGACTTCATACAAGCTGTACCAGTTTGCATATGCAAATTGTGCTTTTCTCTGATGTTCAAAATTCACAGATCACAGCTGCAAGAAAAATGCTGGCTTACAAGTTGTGCATCAATCTTCATAATGTAATGTTTAGTTATGCAAAGTTAATTTGCATTTGTAAATTAAGATATTTTGCTTTCATTTATATTTACCTTCAGCACCTGGAATTGTACAATTAATTCCTAAGAGACCTTGTGGAGAATATTTATTTAATATGAAATTAAATAATGAAAGATTTAAACTGGGCAGAATGTATTGAGGCAAATTACTTTCATGATGCAATTCTCTTACAACTTTAATACCACGTAGACCTTTGGATATATACCAGATCATTGATTTCTAAGAAACCAAGAGCTGTTCTTTCAATAGCAAAATCTTCATTATTTTCTCTTATTTCAATATTTTACTTGTATTTGTGTCTCTTTTCTGCCTTCCCCAGAAATTCTTAAGATCCATACCGGGTTTTTCCTTTCCCATCTAGCTTTTGACCTCAGCAATCTTCCTGCCATCTGCCTTGCCTCTGTAGAGACTCTGCCCTTGGGGAAAATAATCCACTCAGCATTGAGGCAGCATCCCTCCCTGGGGCCTAGCTATCTTGATTACTAAATCAAGGAGAGCAAGCTCACAAAATCCATTATATCCAGGCAATGCCAGACCACACCAGACAATGCTTCATACCCCATCTAGACTTCAACTACAACCATCTTCTTGTCCCCTTTCCTAACACTACATGCATATCATTCCTTTTTCGTTTACCCCCTCCCAATCATCCTACATTCTACCTCTTAGTCTAAAATCCAGAAACAATTCAATCATTACTTCAGGAAAATGCATGTCAGTGGATGCTACCATGATGACTCACCAACCCTACGACTTCCCACACCCTTCCTTGGCCAGTGTTCTGCTAAATATGTTGTCTGCCACTATGAGTACATAAGCTCCTTGAGGGCAGGAACTTTTGTATTTGTAACCCCAGTAATTAGCATAGATTAGCATATATTCATCACATAGTAATCACTTAATGCTTTTCATTCATTAAAATCATCTACTTATCTCCAGATTTTACAATGAAATGAAAGCTAGTCCCATTTGATAAGAGCAGTCATGGGAACAAAGCCACCATGAACTCATATCACCTGCTTTGTTTTTTATTCTTATAGAACACCTAATAAGGCACAGTTTTTGCTCAAATATTTGGGCATATTATTGAGATGTATATTTCTTGTAAGGAAAGAAAGAGCAACTATGATTTTTAAAAGGGAAGAGGGTCAATGTAATTTTTGGAGTCTGTGTATCCAGGATTATATAGTCTGTACTGGAAATGGTATGCTGTGGATAATATGTTGACCTCACTTGAGTGTAGGACCTGGGGTTCCATATCGAAATGTTATTTCATAGCCTGAAAAGACTTTGCTGGTGCAGATATACATAAAAGACCAAGAATGTGTCTGGGTAGGAAAAATGATGACCTTTCCCTTTGGGCTTAACTTTTTGTTTGCTTAGACTCATTTCTGTAGCCAGAGAAAAACATGTTGAATACCTAGATATCTGCAAGGGGTGAAACACTGACATCTCTGTGAAGATGGGCAGGGATAACATCTCTGCTCCTGAAATGAATTGAAATGAGGCATAAAAAATTCCCAACTGGGAATGGAACAGAAAACCATTTGGAATTTCTACCCTAAGCTAGATAGAAGTCTCAGACAGAAAGCCAGGCCCCAATTACCAGGAAATATAGTTACAAAAATAGAATTGAACTAAGGGCAATAACTAGCTAGGAGGCAGTTGGTTATATATTGTAAGAAGCTTGGTGCTCACAGCAAAGAATTACCTTCTGGAGAAAAAAACTGTTGAAGCCGAAGCTTTGAAAAGAATAGTCTACTCACTCCTTGAGGATAACAAGCCAGAAAGATTGTTTTGTTTTGTTTTGTTTTCTTGTGACAGGCTTTTCCTTGTGATGGCTGAATGTGTTAAGCATTTCTGCTTTCTAAAAGAGTTCTGTCAGTTTAAAAAAAATGACTAGGGGCTTTAAACAGAAGAATATAGGAGAGCCTGAAAAAAGTATTGCATTCTATCCAGAGTTGCCAGCTAAAGTTGGAAATAAGTCCTGAAGAGAAGCTTAATGGAGGTGTATTTGGTAGTGGGGTTAGTGGAATGCTACTAAGCAGTAACCATAAAAAACCAGCAGAGAACAAGGCCCAGCAAAGAGTGAGTCCAGAAGACACTACATGCTATAGGAAACTAGCAATGAGCATGTGTAGCAGTAAAAGCACAAGGTTATAACTACAAGGCATCAGTGGCCCTCCACCATCTGAGGCTTGATTTGGCACATCTTGTGACCTGGTAACAAGTGTTACCCATCTGTGTGCCCTTCCATGCATGTTCTTTAGCCACACACATGTTCCCTATATCTTTCTTCTCCTCCACAATGTGTATATTTGGAGGATAATGTGCTTTTATATTTATATGAGAACTGTTTTATATGTATTTTTCTTTCTGTGATATTTCATTAGATGCCTTTGCTTTGGTATAATTGTGTCCCCTAGTTGATTAGTAAAGGTAAATGCATCACTGAAGGCTCATGAGCTATGATTTTGAATGAATGTAGACCCTCCAAATACCTTGAACTTGGAATAGTCTTGTCTGGGGAACTCCAAAGAGAGTTGGTGGAGGAGGAGTATCTTCAGAAGGAAAAAACAATTAGTTTATGTTCACAAAGTCCACTGCTTTGGTGTGTTTAAATAGGAATGTATGTTTAAAGTGTTGGAATCTGCCGCTGCAAAGAGCAGAGAGAGACACAGAGAGAGAGAGAGAGATTGGACAGATAAAGTGGGACCATATTTTGGAGGGCCTTGAATGACTAAGAATATAATATAATTTAGGCTTTGGGGAGTCATGGAGATTTATTAATATGAACTATTGTGTTAACAACACTGAACCTTTTCCCAGTTTACTGGGAGCGTGGAGTCAATACTTTGCTTAAAATATTGGGAGAGTTAGGTTGGGCACCGAGGTCCAAAGAAAGAGTGCATTATTCAGATTAAAATTCTCTGGGTTTAAGTGCCCTGGATTTGAATGCCCAGTTCAGTTTCTCTCTAATTCTGTGACCTTGGCCAAATCATATAACCTCTGTCAGCTTCCATTTCCTCTTCTTTATAATGAAGAAACTGGACATCTTTGGTCCCTTTCAGCTCAAAATTCTTTGAAAAATACCTTTCAGCACAATTCAAAGGATCAGATTTAAAGCTGGAAGGAGCCACAGAGGTGATGAGTCCAACTCCCTCATTTATGTTGGAAGAAATTGAGGCTGCAAAAAGATAAGTGACTTGTGTAGGGGTCTCACGCAGCTATGAAGTGTCAGAGGTGAGATGTGAACCCAGGTTTTCCCAACTCCAAGGCCAGCATTCTGTCTAGTATACCAGGCTGCCTCTCTTGCTTCATGCTACTTCTAACAAGAGTAAAAAAGAGTGTGAGAGTCTTGGAAATATTCCATTAAGGCAGGCTGAAGTAAAAGAAAAAAATCTAAAAGATTTAGTTGAGGAATAAAGTTAAATCCAGTAATCAAGTCATTAAAGATTAAATGACAACACAAGGCTCTCAGAAATGCAAGATGTCCATTGTCTCTAATGATCTATTTACTAAATAATATCTGACTCCATAGACAATAAATTTGGTAAGTTAGATTCTTCAGCCTTTTTTTGCCGCCCTGAGTTAGAGTTTTTATACCTATGAAGTTTAGCTAATGATAAAAAGACAGTACCATTTAAGTTACTAGAGATTATTAGAGACAGATTAGATATTAAGCTATTAAGGACAAGGTAGAGATCATCGATTGGGGATAGTACAACCAAATTATGATGTCTGAATGTGATGGAATATTATTAAGATACAAGAACTGTAACCAGAACATTGACCACTCAGTGAAAATTCTAGTTATTGTTTTCACCATCATTATCATTTTTCAGGAAGAAAAGTATAAGGACTTTGGTTCTGCTAAATAAGAAAACATGAACGACATCAAGAAAAAATGCACATCATTTTAAAAAAATGAATTAATAAAGAGTAAACAACTTAGTATCAACATAGGAGCTAGCCAAGTGGATAAAGTGCTGAACTTGCAGTCAGGAAGACTGAAGTACAAATCTACCCTCAGACATTTACTAGCTGTGTGACCCTGATTCCTTAATCTTAGCTTCTTCATATGTAAAATGATAATAATGATAGCACCCACTTCAATGGCTTTTTGTGAAAATCTAATGAGGCAATATATGAAAAGTGTTTTGTAAACCTTGAAGTGCTATAAAAACATTAGTATTATTATCATTATTATCAGCAGCAGCATTTCAGAAACATTTTGTCTGTGAGTAATCAGTTAAATCAACAGCTCAGAGCAAAGGTTAAAAGTAAATACAATCCTACAAGGAAAACCTATAGGAATATCATAGTCAAATTCTGAAACCCCCAGCTCAAGGAGCAACAAGAAGAAAAAAATAACAGTTCAAATTTGGTGAAGCCACAATTAGAATCACACAAGACAGAGCAGTAGCACCATTAAAAGACCACAGGTCTTGGAACACTATATATTAAAGAGCAAAAGAACTGGGGTTGAAGCCAAAAATATCACACCAAGCAAAATTAAGCATAATCCTGAATGGAAAAAAATGGACATTCAATGGTGGCAGACTTTCAGGATTTTGTTGCAAAAAACCCGAACTCGACAGAAAATTTGACATACAAAATCCGAGAGAAATATTATGTACATATCAGAGACTAATTACATGGCAGTCAATAAGGACAGACTATTTTTATATGAGGAAATGTAAAACTTATGTCTAAAATTGTTATTAGTAATTGGTTAGTTTGAAAGAAAGATTGAATATGATGTGATTCTAAAAAGTTACCATTTAGAAAAGGCAAAAAGAGTAATTACACAAATGAGGTGCAAGAGGAAGAAATGACAACAGAGGAATTAGATGAGAGAGGAGGGCTCATGGGGACTGTGTTGAAGAGGAAACAATACAACAATACATATCTATCTAGAAGGGCGTAAAAGTCTTCTAAATTCAGGGGAGGGGAAAGCTAATAGGATAGGGAGGGAGGATAGGATAAGGGAGGGATTTTTAGAGGGAACCCTACACACATCAGGTCTAGATTAAAGAGAGAACAGTATGTACGTTTAGAAGGGAATAAAAGTCTTTTAAATTTATAAAGAAATAAGAGGGTGATAGAATAGGCTAAGGGGGTATAGAAAGGTGTTTAGATTAATGGGAGTAGGAAGATAACAGGGATCTTTGGAGGTAGGTAGGTTAAGTAATAGGAGGGCAAGGTAGCGGGTAAAGGAAAGTAGAGGAGTCAGACAGGACAAGAAAATAAAGATCAGGAGTAGAATTTGTCAGGAAAAAAAGCAGGGGTAGTAATTATGATCTCAAAGTTAAATCTAAAATAGATTTAATCAAAAAAGAAAAACAGATAAACTACACTATATGTGAGCCATATTAATCAACATTAGTTTAGACTACTTAAAAATAACTAGACAGTATAAGGTTGGAATATTGCCATGGTATAGGAAATGATGAGTTGGTGGATTTAGAAAAAAGACTTGGGGGGGGCGGAGCCAAGATGGCAGCTGGGAAGCAGTGACTGGTGTGAGCTCCCCACCAAGTCCCTCCAAAAACCTATAAAAAATGGCTCTGAACCAATTCTAGAGCTGCGGAACCCACAAAGTGGCAGAGGGAAGCAGGGCTCAAGCCCAGGACAGCCTGGATGATCTCTGGGTAAGGTCTATCACACACAGAGCTCCCAGCCCCCGGCTGAGGGGAGCGGAGCTGAGCCCAGTGCGCACAGCGTGAACAGACCAGACGCGGACCTACCAGACCAGGAGACGGGCGGAGAATGCCCTGGCATCCTGAATTACTGAGCTGTGGCATCTACCAGACCTCTCAACCCACAAAGAGCAAAGACATCAGAGAAGGTTAGT
>CM053623.1:145465579-145489202 GCA_028646595.1 Phalanger gymnotis
GGGGGGAGGAAATGGGGAGAAAATGTGTAATTCAAACACCTGTGAAAATCAATGCTGAAAACCAAACATGTTAAAAATAAATTAAAATAGAAAAAAGACTTGGACCGTGAAGGTCTTGTGAAGGAAGATGTTATCCACCACCAAAGAAACAGAGGACAAACAAATATAGTGCAATCTTACATAAATGCATATGAATATATATGCCCATATATGAGTATGATTATAGATAGCTAAGTATATATATACAGTGCGTGTATATGTATGTGTATATATAAAGTTTGTGTGTATATGTGTGCATGCACACACACAAACATACCCATATACATACATAAATACATATATGTATGTGTATATATATACATATATATACATATGTGTGTGTGTGTGTGTATATATATATATATGTATATATATATATATATATACATATATATATATATATCTCAGAGCTTAATTGTAGCCTTCTTGGGGGGTGTGGGAAGGAAGAGGAAAAAGAACAAAGTAAAAAATACACACCAGAAAACAAAAGAAAACTTACAAGTAAGCTAAGAAAAGATAGACAGCTGTGAACACAATGTGTAGTATTATATAGGCTTTCTTAAAATGCAAATTTACTGCTATATATTTTGAATCCTTTCATGTTCTGCTGTGCACATGGAAATCCTTTTTTTTCCTTATTGTGTTAAGTTTTAGTGTTTAAGTTTAAAATATTTTTTAAAGAGTGACAATTTAACATATTAAAGTTTAGAAGACAGCAAACATGACTATTGTATCTCCATCCTGACCTATTGGCACAAGCTGTTGCCTACCCCTCAGAAACAAAAATGAAAATGGACAAAAGCAAAGACATTGACATTGAGTGTCACCATTTCTTAAAGAAGTTTCATGGATAGAAAATAGCCACAATAATGAGGAGATCCAAAAAGAGTCACATACTACCTCAGTCAGCAAATGTTCAAATCCTCACCAAGAAGAAATATATTTCAACCAAGGGCAGCACAGTTTTAGATGGAAAGTTCATTTTGTAAGACATTAGAGAAGTACATTAGGAAACTCTGAGCAATAAGGCCTCATAAAATGGGAAAACATTTGAATGAAAATAACATTGCAGAGACTTTGGCATGAGATGTAGAAAAAATAGAAAATTCAAGTGAAATCTAGATGACCATTTGTTAGAGAGCAGATTCTTGATCAGGTTGTTGCTGTTCAGTCATTTCATTCATGTCCGACTCTTCATGACCCCATTTGGGGTTTTCTTGGCAAAGATACTAGAGTAGTTTGCCATTTCCTTCTCCAGCTCATTTTATAAATAAGGAAACCAAGGCAAACAGGGTTAAGGGTCTTGCCCAAGGTCACACAGCTAGTAAGCGTCTGGGGCCAGATTTGAACTCAGGGAGATGAGTCTTCCTGACTCAAGGCCCAGCATTTTATCCACAGGGCCACTTAGCTGCCCTTCTTGGTCAGATAGTCACTCAATAAATATTTATTAAACACCTGCTACGTGCCAAGAACTGTGCTAATTGCTGGGGATATGAAAAAAGCAAAAGCTAGTCCTGACCCTCAAGGAACTCATAATATAATAGGGGAGGCAACAATCAAACAAATGTGTACAAACAGGTTATATATAGGATAAATAGGAAATAACAGAAAAGGCACTAGAGTTAAGAGGGGTTGGGAAAGACTTCCTATAGAAGATGGAATTTTAGTAGGAACTTAAGAGAAACAAGGGATGCCAGGAGAGAAGAGTGGAAATGAGTGGGAGGGGGAGACTAGGGTCAGAGGGAGGAGGTGAGACTATGTTATGAAGGGCACTGAATGAATACAGGATTTTGTATTTGATCATGGAGATGATAGAAAGCGATTGGAGTTTATGAGGGAGGGGGGCATGGAGTTGGACATGGTCAGATGTGTGTGTTAGGAAAATTACTTTGCTGGCTGAATTGAGTGGATGGAAGTGGGGAGACACTTGAGGTAGGTAGACCCACCAGTAGGTAGTTCAAGTATGAGGTGATGAGAGCCTTCCCCAAGGTGGTTGGAAGTATCAAAGGAGAGATGAGGGAATATTCAAGAGATGTTGCAAAGGCGATATTGACAGCCTTGGCATTAAATTGGATTATGAGGGGTGAAAGACAGGGAGGCATCCAGGATAACTCTTACAATTAGAGGGTACAGTTTGCACTAGATAGACTCTGAGACCCTTCCAATTCTGATATTCTGTGACTGAAAGAATTTAAAAATGAAACCTGGAGGAGAACAAATATGAAACTGAAAAGATCTGAGAGCACTCCACCCTGACCAATCTGTTGAACATTCCAACAACATGGACAGCCTGAAAAGGTGGCCCTATCTTCTGACTCAGAGACCTTAAGCTATTCAGAAATAAGGAAAATTCTCCATCTCCGTAGGAATTAAGTGTGGCATAAAGGAGTGAAATCTATTCAGCACTGATGTATTTGAGACAAGATAGAGCCATGTGAATAATTCTGGGGACCTAAAGATGAAAGATCTTAGATAATTGCAGACATTGTGGGAATATTTCTTTCTCATAGATCTATCCAGGGTATTGGACTGCCTCTGCCTAAGTCTCCCTCTAACCCTGGAGACCAATACTCTCTAAGGAAGGAAATGAGCATCTATTAAGCACCTACCATGTGCCAGACACTGTGATATATGCTTCACAAATATTACCTCGTTGGTATGTATCTCATCTATTGCCTCTATCTACCTTGAACCTTTGCCCATTGGCCTTCAACCATCTGCTCCAATAGCCACCTACTCTGACCTGTATTTTCACCAACCTCTATCATAAGCTTCCATCATGTCCTGCCTGATTTGGACTACTACGTGCCCCTGACTGACTGTCTGACCCTTGCATTGTCTGACTTTGAGTGCTGTCTACTCTTTCTGCTTGCCCCAGACTGGTAGCCCAACTCTATTATTGAGTAAATGACAAAATGTCGCCAAAGTAAGAAACTGTGGGAATAAAAGCAAATGTCAGTTTGCTCAGCTGAGCTGAATGGGCCTGGGGGAAGAACAGCTCTATGCTCCCACTTAAACATAGTTTTACTTTGTTTTTTTAAATCATCTCTACTATGACACATTAGTCATTATCTTGCTATAATTCTTGATTATCTGGGCTAACAGAGGGGAGCATTAATTCTAATAAGACAGTGCATTGGATAATCTGCCTGGGGCTTTCCTCTTGCTACAGCAGCATCTAAATCTGGAGTGTAGAAAGACAATGAGATAAAATAACAAGGGAGGCAAGTGGCTGGAAAGTAAGTCTCCAGAGTCTATTAGGCAAAGTGATCAATTCAGATAATTTCCTCCCTGCCTTCTTGCATGGGCAGGAGGCGGAGCAAGAGCCTCATCTGCATAATATTTCATCCTGACAAAGAAATGAGGGCAAGAGCGACAGTTTATCTTTGGCAGATAAGCTTCACTCTGACCATTTACCTAACAACTGCCCATGATTCTTGTCTAGCTCTACCACCTTGATTTTCGTTACCTACAGCCTGTGTTCATCAGCAAATACTACAAACCGGGGTGTGATTTATTGTTTTGTTGATTGCCTAGACTTAAGAAAGTGATGGGGGAAATGTTCATGTTACAAGTTAAACCTAAAAGTGTGGCTTGTATTTTTGGAGAGATCATTATTAAATATTTACCAGCACACCACTGCTTCTGACCTTGTCAAATTCAGGACTCTGTCTCCTAGGATTCTACAGTGGCCCTCCAGAGTATAGGTCCCATCTCCACAGAAGATGTGCTAATGGCTATTTGTACTTGGCCCACGTCAAGCACACCCTGCCCTGCCAAAAAAAAAATCAGCAGTGGACCAACTATTAGGTCAACTGAAATAGTTTACAAACCAAATCACAGAAACAGTGACCAGTGGGTGCTTAAAAGAACCATGAATCTCAATGGCAAGAAAAGTCAAGTAATGTGAAGCTAAGCAAAAGGAATTAGAACAAGGTACTTGAAGAGAAGACAGATGAAGTACCTATGCATAAACACAAAGACAATGAAAATAGAAGTTTTAGGACACTGGAGTGACATTTGTAAACATCATCAACACTGATTTGTGAATGTCTTTTGTATACAGATAGATCTTCCTTCCCACTCCTGTGCCTGGGAACCCTTCTCTTTCACTCAACTCCTGAAAGAGAGCAGCCAAGCTAAACTGGGTCCATCATGCCACCTGGTGGCTTTAGCTGACACCTGTCTGCATCTATATTTCTCTGAGGGCATCCATGAGCAGGCTGTATTTTCCTCTTCTCTTCTGACTTTTATTGCTCACCACTCATATCTTTCTTAAGTAAGCATTCTTATATGTATGTATGTGTATATACCGAAGGTTGTTGTTGACTCACGAATGGAACAGAATATGAGGGCAAAGATTTTTCTTGAAATAACTGGCTGCAAGCAAGAGTAAGAAGATAGAGGAAGGAGAAGAGTGAAAATGGATGTACATACACATATAGACATATATACACATATATGCATATATGTAATATATACATATACTTTTTTACCTATGTACATATATATACATGTGTACATAAATGTATGTGTATGAGTATGTATGTGAATATATATAGATAAACATATACATCTCTTTTTAACTCCTTTTCTCCTTTTTTTCTACTCTTGCTTGAAGCTAATTATCTCAAGAAAAACCTTTGCCCTCTCTAAGTTTCTATTCTATTTTCAAGTCAAAAAATTACTCTAATCATGCCCTGTGGGCATGAGAACTGCTGATGATGTGCCTTTATCACACAAAAAGAAAACCCAAAGTTCTGAAGTGAAATTAGACAGAATTAGAGAACCATTGCCATCTATCTCTAAAGGTCTTGAAAATGTCCAGAAATTCTCTTGAGAATCTCCATACAACTCTATCTGCTTGCTCTTCTTCTCATCAAACCTGCTTTTAAGTGCAAGAGGTCAAGGTGAACAAAAACTATTTATTTATTTTGTCATATTTCCATCCTACACAGTCATTATGTTTTAACTGTATTGTAGACTCTCTTCAATTTATCCTGTAAATATCTTCTTCGAACATAGGTGTTTGCATGCTCTCTCTCCCATTATTACACAGTGAACTCCTTGAGAGGAGGGACAGGTTTTTACCTTTCTTTGTATCCCCAGTGGTTAGCACAATGTGGCATTTAATTTTGTTGTTGTTGAGTCATTTCAGTTGTGCTCTGCTTTTTGTGACTCCATTTTGGGGTCTTCTTGGCAAAGACATGGTTTTCCACTTTTGAAGCAAATGAGGTTGAGTGACTTTCCCAGGGTCACATAGTAAGTAGACACTTACTAGGCCAAATTTGAACTCAGATCCTCCTGACTCCAGGAGTCAGCTCTCTATCCACTGCACCACCTACCTGTCCCAGCACATGTTAGGTGCCTAATAAATGCTCATCATCTATTTTTCATAACAAACAAACAGTATGTCAGCTGCATTATATGTTATATAGGCTTGGGTGGGCTAGCCTGGGAACCTACAAATAGTATTGTTTCTTGGAGTAGTTGCATTTCCAGGTTTCAAACAATCAATATACAAATGAAATTTGAGAACATCGCCTATTTTTGAGGGGTTCCATGATGTGCCTCGCATTGGTCTTGGAGACAAGAATTAAATCTTACCTTTGACTAAAGTTACTTAAACTCTCTGAGCCTCATTTTCCAAGTCTCTAAAATAGGGATAGTAATTTCTGTAGTATATGTCTTTCAGGATTATTTGAATATTAAATAAAATAATATTTATAAAGTGCTTTTAAAACTTTAAAGTGCTTTTAAAATGCCAACAATAAGATGGAAACTATCTGCACACTAATAGAGACATTTGAAATGTTCCTGTCCTGGCTCCACCTCTAAATAGCTCTGTGACCTTGCAGAAGTGACACAGCCTCTCTCCACCTTAGTTTTCTCATCTCTAAAATAGGAACAGCCTTCTTCACATGATGTTGTGAGAATCAAATGAAAAAATACATCTGAAGTGCTTTTTGGAGCTAGACAGATGTGAAACTGCATCGCCCAGTTCAGTCCTTCACTACCTAATCCCTGGACTCTTTCAACAGACTTCTAACTAGCTTCTCTACCTTAGGTATCTTCACTCTCCAATTTGCCACACAACCAAATTGATATTTACAAAGCACAGATCTGATCGTGTTATTCTCTTCTTCAAAAAAAAACCATTGGCTGCCTATTGTATTTAGCACAAACATATCTAGCATAACATATTTCTCTGTTTGACATTCAGAGCCCTTCACAATCTGGTCTCAGGCTGCTTTTCTGAACTATTTACATATTACTTCTCTTTATACCTTGTATGCTCTGGTTAAACTGGCTGACTTGTTTCCCACTCCTATGTCTTTGCACAGGTACCTCCACCTCTTGGCTTAATTCAAAGCTCATCTCAAATACTATCACCTTACATAAGGCCTTTCCTGATTCTTTTCCCCAACTCCTAATACCTTCCTCATTCCTCGAAATTATTTTGTATATATCTTGTTTTAATGTATATGCATATCACAATGTAAGCTGATTTAGGAAATGGAATTTTTTGGTCTCTCTATCCCTATTACCTGCTAGAATGCCTGGCACATTATGGGTGTTTAATAAACCAAAGAATTAAACATCGTCAAAAGCTAAAAGCAGCCTTCGAGGGCATCTAGCCCAACTTTTTCCTTTGATATCTGAGGAGATTTGATTTAGAAAGATTAAGTAACTAGCCATGGTTGCACAGTTAGTAAAATGTAGAAGTGAGGTTTGAACCCAGATCTTCCTCACTCCAAGCCTAGCACCCTGTCATCGTGCTTTTCTTTAAATACATGTTGAATTAATGAATACTTTCTCTACCTTTATTCCCCTGCCTTCTCATTGGACTTACGCAGCAGAAATGGAAAAGGAAGATTGACTCTTGTTAATTCTTGAATCTCCCATCATTCATTCTCCTCTTGTTCTTCTCTATCATATGCAAACTTACGTATCATGAAATATGGCAAAATCTGAATTCAGAGTTGGATGACTTCCTCACCGCCCACCAACCCTGCCAGTGGTACCTAGTGCCGTCTAAAGGTAATGTTAGCTTGATTGTTGTCACTCAGGAGTAAAGAGGCTGTTGGTTCCTACACTGGCTGGTGACATTGTATTTGCTTTCATTAAGTATTGATAAATATTAAGACAATGAGAGGAATTCTATCAGGCAAAACAAATTTAATAAGGTCACACTGAGTACAATGAAACTTGTCAGAAACACAGCTCTACTGTCAGGAATCCCTTGGTTCAGGTCAGGATGAAATAAGGAGCTTGTCAATCACTGAACACTTAACACAAGGAGGTTTACTTTGCTTTAACACAATAAGACTATGCAAGAGTACAGCAGCAGGTATCTGGAGATGGACTCCATGTCTACATGTGGAAGTGTATCTGGACAGTAGGTTTTCAGGGTATGACTCACATGGTCTTAGGTGACCACTAAGTCTGAGAGGGCCAGACTCACTGTGTAGGGGACTTTTTCTTTCCCTAGAAAACCAGGAAGCCAAATAGTACAGTAGATAGAGTGCCAGGCCTGGAGTCAGGAAAACTCATCTTCCTGAGTTCAAATATGGCCTCAGGCACTTACTAGCTTGTGTGACCTTGAGTTTCCTCATCTGTAAAATGAGCTGGAGAAGGAAATGACAAAACCACTGCAGTATCTTTGCCAAGAAAACCCCAAGTAGGATGATGAAGAATCAGACACAACTGAAACGACTACATAAGAAGACCAGGAAACTAGAGTCGGTCATGTCCTGCAGCAGCTTTGTCTTCTTTTAAATAAAGCATCGCCCCCCCGCCCCGCCATATTATGAGTGGGAGGAAAGAAGGTGTAACACGGAAATACTGGTGTTCTCCCAACATCAACCTTCACTGTCCTTCCTTCATGACTTTATTCAGGCTATTTACTAGGCCTAGAATGCCGTAGTCCCTATCCCTGCCTTCTTCTGTTCTTTACTGCCTAGGTTAAATACCATTTCCTCCATAAAATCCTCCTTCATTCCCTGAAGGGAAACTTTTCTAGGTCAGTCCTCACATAGTACTTTGTGCCTCCCTTGTACATGCATCCTGTATTGTCTTCTATTAAGAACTCACATTTTAATCATACTTAAAACTGTAGAAAGCACTTTACTCACAATAACCCTGGGGAGATAGGTAGTATAATTGGATGGTCGTATAAATAATATATCATTATTCCCATTTTACAGATGAGGAAACTAAGGCTATCCGTGATTAAAGTGACATATCGAGAGATACACAACTCGTAATTATCTAGGTATGATTCCATCCCAATTTCCCGGCTTAGAGTCTTGTATTCCTTCTGATACACTATCTTGCTTTCTCGAAATGTTGTTTTAGGGAATTGTGCATGCGTTCCGTTCTGTGTCTCATTGATCCCTGTATCTCCTCCAGCACCTATCAAAGTGCTTGGAACCTAGTAGGAAATCAATGAATTCTTTTTTGAAGTTCAAATCATTGAAGGCTCAGATAACAAAGGGTGCACCTGGTATAATATAGTAATGGAGACTGACTATTCAAGCACAGAACAAGAACACAGCAAGCTGGAAGACTGGGCGCAATGAATTTTTGAGCTCTACTTCCCTTCAACCACTCAACACATACCATCTCTAGCCCCTTAAACTCAACTCATTCCTCTTTGTTTGTTTGTTTCTTTGTTTCTTTGGAAGAGGGAAGGCACGGCAATTGGGGTTAAGTGACTTGCCCAAGGTCACACAGCTAGTAAGTGTGTCAAGGAACTTGTTCCTCTTTACCATATGCAAAAAAAACATGCACCAGAACTATGGAGACTTTGATAGACTTACTGGATTGTAGTATTACGAGAATGGGGTTTTGTTGGTGTTTATTGTTTAGCCATTTCTGTCATGTCCAACTTTTCATGACCCCATTTGAAGTTTTCTTGCAAAGATACTAGAGCAGTTTGCCATTTCCTTCACCGGCTCATTTTACAAATGAGGAAACTGAGGCAGACAATTACGTGAATTGCCCAAGGTCACAGCTGGTAAGTGTCTGAGGCTGGATTTGAACTCAGGAAAATGAGTTTTCCTGACTCCAGGCCCAGCACCCTATCCACTGCACCACCTGTCCAATGGGAATGCTTACTGTCCATCAAAAGTCCCTTGAACTATTAAAAAAAAATACTTGTTTTTGACATTAGCAGACATCATTTTGTTAGACCTATGGAAGAAAGACTGTTTTTGCCAATGAATACATCTATAAAAAAAATCGTTCCTTTTCAAAGTCTGTTTTTTAGCTTGAAAAAGGCAGAAAATCTCTTTGTCTTTACCAACAGCTGATGTTTTGCCATCAGCTAGAAGAGAGGGCAAAAGCAATTCAAGAAGCAAGTTTTCAATCCAGAGTTTAACCACTTCCAATGAAAATATTTTGACCTTTTGCAGTGTCCTTTAAAGAATGTACTGCATTCACACACACAGTCTTTTCTTTGAAAGTAAAGTTCTTAACCTTCTCTGTTTTGTAGACCCCTTTGGCGGTCTGGAGATGCCTATGGACTCCTTCTCAGAATAATGTTTGTAGTTTACAATTATAGTTGAAGGAAATGCTAACTTTCAGTAAGAAAGGTTGCTTAATTTTTTTTCTTTTCTTCCCATCCAAGTTCATGGAGTCCTTGGAATCTGTCTATGGACCCCTTGGGCCTTTGCTGACCCCAGTTAAAGAATCTCCGCTTTTCAAGAAGCTGAAGTAGTCACTGAACAGAACTAATATTTTCAGGCCTGAAATATTAGCACCCTTGAGTGGCAGAACAGTCAGTCCCCAAGTTCTTTAACAACCAAGTGAGATAATAAGATGGTACTGCAAGTAAGTTATAGAATCAAATATTCAAAGCTGAAAAGACCCCAAAGACCATCTAGCTCAGCCCTGCTCATTTTACAAAAGAAGAAATGGAGTCTCAGAAAGGTTAAGTGATTTGCCTTGAGTTACAGAGCTAGAAAGGGTCAGCTAGTAAAGTTAGTCAACTAGTAAAGTAGGATGTGAGCCCAGTGCTTTCTGATTTCAAGTCTGACATTCTGCCCACTGTGTCAGTCACTTACAAGGGGTAGGCTCATCTTGTTTGTGGCAATCCAGTTATTCAATGGATCCCAAAGATTCTGCAATTGCCATCTCACAGGGCAATTCCAATGGCTATAGCTTCTGCCAACCTGTATTCTCTTCCTTTCAACAAATTTAGTGAAGAGAGGCATGATTCTGAAAAAAATTAAATAAAATGATGAAAAGATTAAATTTTTGTCAGTGGTACATTTCAAAACGATGGGCTCTCCCCCTTGTCAAAAGTTCAGAAGCAGATCCTTTATTAACCGAAAAAATAAACATGGTATCTAGCCTCTTGCAATGCTGAGAATACTAGGGCTGCATTTCCATCCATAGAGAAAGAAAAAGGAGGCAGCCAGCAAGAACTGACTATGATTCCAACCCTTGCTCTGAATCTGGTTTGCTGTCCCCTGTCATTTTCACTTTGCTAAAGCAGAGTTCAAAACATCTACGTGGCACAGTGGATAAAGCTCTCAACCTGGAGTAAGGTTCAAATCCATCCTTGAACATTTACCAGCTGTATGGCCCTGAGCAAGTCACTTAACCCTGTTTGCCTCAGTTTCCTTATCTGTAGAGTGAGCTGGAGAAAGAAATGGGAAATCATGCCGGTATCTTTGCCAGAAATAAAACCCAAATGGGGCCATGAAGAATCAGACACACCTGAAATGACTGAGCAACAACAAACATACAAGATATATTCAGGATAAATAGTAGATACCCACAGAGGGAAAACACTAGCATTGTAGCATTGAGGAGGATCAGGAAGGGCTTCTTGCACAAAGCAGGATTTTACCTGCAAGCCATTGAAGGAAACCAGATAGTAGAAGCAAGGAAAGAAAAGAAATTCTAGACATGAAGAACAGTGAGCCAGTGATAACGCACCATCAGAAGAGGGACTTGTGTGAAGAACAGCAAGGATACAACTGTCCTTGGATTTTAGAGTGCATGAATGGAAGTAAAATATAAGGACACTGGAAAGTTTGGAGGGGGACAAATTGTGGAGGGTTTTAAAAGCCTAACATTTTATAGTATTATTATTTGATTATAAGTATCAAATATCTGAGGCTAGATTTGAACTCAGACTCTCCTTACTCCAGAGCCGGTACTCTGTCCACTGCACCACCTCTTGATTGATATCTGTCCACTGAACCCAAATGGCTGCGGAGAAGAAAGTGAAGCCAGTGACTTTTCACAGCCCTGCCTCACTCAAAGTCAATTGCAAGCCATGTCATCATCTCCCTAATGTCATGGTCCTCTTTGAGAATGAAATACGAACCGTATACAATTTAATTATAAATATTATATTTTATCCTGGAAGTAATAGGGACCTATTAAAATTTATTGGATGGGAGGGGAGGAATTTGGTAAGACTTTCACTTTAGGAAGATAACTTTGGTAACTGAGTGAAGATGAACTGAAGACTTGAGGAAAGGAGACCAATGAAAAGGCTATTGCAGTAGAACAGGCATGAGGTGATGAGGGCGGGCACCATGGGATGCCAGTGGCAAAGGAGCAGGGAAAGCATTATAGGAGAGATGTTTCAAAGGTAGGATTGACAGGACTTGGAAATGGACTCGAAGTTAAAGTGGGGAGGGGGCCCAAGGTCTTCAGGATGACATTTAGGTTGAAAACTTGGGTGATTGGGAGAATGGTGGAGCCCTCAATAGTGACAAAGAAGTTCAGCAAAGGAAAGGTTTTGGGGGACAATGAGTTCAATTTTGGATCTGTTGAGTTTAAGATGTCCAAGGCACATCCACTTCAAGATGTCCAAAGAGCAGTTGGAGATGTGAGACTGAAGGTCAGGAGAGAGGTTAGGGCTGAACAAATAGATCTCAGAATCGTTTGTAGCAAGATAATTGAATCCATGGAAGCTAATGAGGTCAGGCAAGATAGTATAGAGAAGAAAAGAGAGCCTAGGACAGAACCTTGGTGGTACTCACACCCACAGTGGGTTTGCCTGCCTTGTGTCTTTCCCCACTCCAATATGTCTCCCATTCAGCCACCAAAGTGATTTTCCTAAAGCACCAGTCTAAATGCATCATCCCACCATTCAATAAATTCCAATGGCTCCATATGGCCTCCAGGCTCAAATATAAAATATTCTATTTGGCATTAAAAGCCCTTCCTAACCTAGCCCCCTCCTACCTTTCTAGTCTTCTTACATTTTACTCCTCACCACATATTCTTCAATCCAGTGACAAGACTGATTGTTACACAGAAAGATGCAGCTCCAGGCATCTCTCTGGCTGTCCTTCATGCCTGGAATATTCTCCCTCCTCCTCCCTACCTACTAGCCTCCCTGGCCTCCTTTATGTACCAGATACAATCCCATGTTCTACAGGAAGTCTTTCCCAACCTTTCTTAAATCTAGTACCTCCCCCGTGTTAATCATTTCCTATTTCTCCTGCATATAGCTTGTTTGTACATTTTTATTTGTTTGATGCTTTCACTGTTAGATTTTGAGGTCCTTGAGGGCAAGGACTGTGTTTTGCCTCTTTTTGTATCCTTAATGCTTCAAAGAGTGCCTGGAACATAGTAGGCATTTAATAAATGCTTATTGACTAGCACTGACTGATATCCACCAAGTGAAATACAGATGACTCCCGCTAGTTGCTCCTGATTCTCTCCTAAGGGCCAAAAAGAACATGTCTAATCTTTTAAACTGGATATCCATAGGCATCTCAAACTCAACATGTCTAAAAGAACCCCTAATTATCTTTTACCCAAAACCCACTTCCTATCTGAATTTACTCATTGCTTTCTAGAGCACCATCAACCTTCCAATCATTGATGTTCACAACTTTGATGTGATCCTTGAAATTCTCAACCCAACAAATCCAATCAGGTGTCAAGGATTGTGGTTTCTATTCTCACAACAGCCCTCACATACATCCATCTTGGGCAAGTCTCAATTTCTTTGAATCTCAGTTTACTATCTATAAAATGGTGAGGGAGGGAAGGAAGGTAGTAAGGTTGAACTAGAGGATCTCCCTGGTTACTTTCAGCTCTAAATTAGTGATCCTATGATCTCTTTTCCCTACTCACTAGCTCCCTAGTTCAGATCTTCATCACTTCTTACCTGGACTGCTACAACTATTTGGTTTCTCTCCCCAAAGTCTCTTCTACCCATCCTCCTCATAGCCATCAAGGTGATTTGGATAAAGCACAGCTATTACAATGTCTTTCTACTACTCAATAAATCTCAGAGGCTCCCTGTTACCTCTAGTATCAAATAAACTTCTGTTTGGTATGAAAACTCTCAACAGCTTGGCCCTTTGTTTTACCTCTCTGGTCTTCTTACAAATTAACCCCTTCATGTCCTCTACAGTACAGTAACATTGGACAACTTTCTCTTCCTCACACGTGCATCTTCATATCCTGTTTCTGAGGTTTTGTACTAGTTATATCCCTCCATTCTAACTCTTGGAGTTTTTAGCTCCCTTTAAGACTAGACCTAGGTATCACCCTGAGAAGGCCTTTCCCTTTTCCCCTCGGCTGCTAGTGCCTTTCCATTCAATGGTAATTTGGTTTTGTATGTATTGTTGTATTTACATATGTGCATATCTCCTCTGTTAGAATACAAGTTCTTTGGGGACAGGGACTTATATTTTTGATTCTATATCCCAAGTGCTTACCACAGAACCTAGCAAGAATGTAGTAGGTACTCAATAAATGCTCATTGACTGATTGAGATGTCAAACAAAGGAGAAAGGAAAATGAAAAGATAATCCATTTGACCTCCTGGCTGACTTTGTACTTATTCTCATGGAAAGAGACTGGTCTTCCTAGCTTTGGCTATGCTTCCTAAAAACTCTCCCCCGAGGTGGTCAGGAATCATACAAAGAACAAAGGTACCAAAAATCATTCATGGCCTTAATTTCTGATTTAACTCTTTTTTAAACTTATTTATTTTGTTACATTTTGAGTTCTAAACTCTCTCCCGCCCCCACACTAGAGAAGGCTATCATTTGACACAGATTTATAAATCTATATAAAATGATAATGTACATATTTCTATTTATCAGTTCTTTCTCTGAGGTTGGATAACATCTTCCTTCCTAAATCCTTTATAGTTGATTTGAATATTTCTTTTTTTCATATTTTATTTAATATTTTAGTTTCCAACATTGATTTCCACAAGATTTTGAGTTACAAATTTACTCCCCATTTCTACTCTCCCCCCCACTCCAAGGTAGCATATATTCTGATTGTCCTGTTTCCCAGTCAGCCCTCCCTTCTGTCACCCCACTCCACCTATTCCCTTTTCCCTTACTTTCTTGTGGGGCAAGATAGATTTCTATGCCCCACTTCCTGTATATCTTATTTCCCAGTTGCATGAAAAAACAACTTTTTTTTGAGCATCTGATTTTTAAAACTTTGAGTTCCAAATTCTGCCCCCTCTTCCCTTCCCACCCACCCTTCCTAAGGCAAGCAATTCAACATAGGCCACACATATATCATTATGTAAAACACTTCCACAATAATCACGTTGTGAAAGACTAACTATATTTCTCTCCAACCTATCCTGTCCCCCTTTATTCAATTTTCTCCCTTAACCTTGTCCCTTTACAAAAGTGTTTGCTTTTGATTACCTCCTCCCCCTATCTGCCCTCCCTTCTATCATCCCCCCTTTTTTATCCCCTTCCCCATGCTTTCCTGTGGGGTAAGATACCCAATTGAGTGTGTATGTTATTCCCTCCTCAAATCAAATCCAGGAGAGCAAGATTCACTCATTCTCCCTCACCTGCCCTCTCTTTCTTTCAAATAGAAGTGCTTTTTCTTGCCACTTTTATGTGAGATAATTTACCCCATTCTGTCTCATTTTGTCTCTCCCTTTCTCCCCCCTCAATATATTCCTCCCTCACCCCTTAATTTTATTTTCTTTTTTCAGATATCATCCCTTCAAATTAAACTCACCCTGTGCCCTCTGTCTATATACATATATATGTATGTATGTATATGTGCACATATATATATACATATATATATACATATATATTTCCTTCCTTCAACTACCCTAATACTGAGAAAGGTCTCATGAATTACACACATCATCTTTCCATGTAGGATTGTAAACAAAACAGTTCAACTTTAATAAGTCCCGTGCGAATTCTCTTTCTTGTTTATCTTTTCATGCTTCTCTTGATTCTTGTATTTGAACAAATTTTCTATTCAGTTCTGGTCTTTTCACTGAGAAAGCTTGAAAGTCCTCTATTTTATTGAAAATCCATATTTTGCCTTGGAGTATTATACTCAGTTTTGCTGAGTAGGTGATTCTTGGCTTTAATCTTAGCTCCTTTGACCTCTGAAATATCATATTCCAAGCACTTCGATCCCTTAATGTAGAAGCTACTAGATCTTGTGTTATCCTGATTGTGTTTCCACAATACTCAGGTTGTTTCTTTCTGGCACCTTGCAGTATTTTCTCCTTGACCTGGGAACTCTGGAATTTGGTGACAATATTCCTAGGAGTTTTTTTGGGGGGTTCTTCTTCAAGAGATGATTGGTGGATTCTTTCAATTTCTATTTTACCCTCTGGTTCTAGAAAATCAGGGAAGTTTTTCTTGATAATTTCTTGAAATATGATGTCTAGGCTCTTTTTTGATCATGGTTTCCAGATAGTCCAATAATTTTTAAATTATCTCTCCTGGATCTGTTCTCCAGGTCAGTGGTTTATCCAGTGAGATATTTCACATTATCTTGTATTTTCTCATTCCTTTGGTTCTGTTTTATAATATCTTGATTTCTCATCAAGTCACTAGCTTCCACTTGCTCCATTCTAATTTTTAAGGTAGTATTTTCTTCAGTGGTCTTTTGGACCTCTTTTTCCATTTGGCTAATTCTGCCTTTCAAGGCATTCTTCTCCTCATTGGCTTTTTGGAGCTCTTTTGACATTTGGGTTAGTCTATTCTTTAAGGTGTTATTTTCTTCAGTGTTTTGGGGGTCTACTTCGGCAAGTCATTGACTTGTTTTTCATGGTTTTCTTGCATCACTCTCATTTCTCTTCCCAGTTTTTCCTCTACTTCTCTTACTTGCTTTTCCAAATCCTTTTTGAGCTCTTGCATGGCCTGAGACCAATTCATATTTTTCTTGGAGGCTTTTGATATAGGCTTTTTCACTTTGTTGACTTCTGGCTGTATGTTTTGATCTTCTTTGTCACCAAAAAAGATTCTATAGTCTGAGTCTGAGTCTGAGTCCTTTTGAGCTGCCTGTTCACATTCCCAGCCAACTACTTGACCTTTGAACTTTTTGTCAGGGTATGACTGCTTGTAGAGTAGAAAATAGTTTGTCCCAAACTTTAGGGGATGCACTGCTGTTTTCAGAGCTACTTCTACTGCACTGTCACTGCAAGCTCTACCACAGCAGTGCTCCTCCTCCCCCAAGAACTTCCAACCAGGACCGCGACCCAGATCCAAGCAGGGCAAAGCAAGAGAACCTGACTCTGCTCCAGCAAAGCTCTCCTTGCACTCCCACTCTGATCCACCACTTGATTCCTCTGACTGAGTGAGCTAGCTACTCAAGAAGCAGCCACAGCTGGAGTTCTGGAAGCAGCCACAGCTTCCTGCTGCTGCTGCCACCACAACCGCACTACCTCCACCACCCCCAGGGCTGAGGCCAGACCCCTCTCACACCTATTCAGCAGTTTTTCCACTAACCTGCTCCATGGTCTTTGGCATTTGTGAGTTGAGAAGTCTGGTAACAGCTCAGTGATTCATGTCCCTCAGGCCTGTTCTACCTGACTCCCGGTGATAGACTCTTCCCAGCAATCATCCAGGCTGTCCTGAGCTGGAGACCTGCTTCTCTCTTCTATTTCATGGGTTCTGCAGCTCTAGAATTTGCTCAGAGCCATTTTTACAAGTGTTTGGAGGGATTTGAGGGAGAGCTTAAGCAAGTCCCTCCTTTCCAGCTGCCATCTTGGCTCTGCCCCGCCCCATTTGAGTATTTCTAATACTCAGAATGAGTTGGTCTCTCAAAGAGTTCTTAAAACAACATTGCTGTTACTATGTACAATGTTCTCCTGGTTCTGCTCATTTCACTCTTTGTTATTTCATGCAAGTCTTTCCTAAAATCAAGCAACCCATCATTTCTTATGGAACAATAGTATTCCATCACAATCATATAACTCAACTTGTTTAGCCAGGCCCCAACTGATGGGCATCCCTTCAATTTCCAGTTCTTTGCCACCACAAAGAGAACTACTATAAATATTTTAGAATGTATAGGTTCTTTTCCATTTTCCCTGATCACCTTGTGAAACAGACCTAATAGTGGTTTTGCTGGGTCAAATGGTATACACAGTTTTATAATTCTTTGAGAAGAATTCCAGATTGCTCTCCAAAATCGTTGGACTGATTTAGTTCTCAACTCTCCTGCGACAATCTCTAGGTTCTCATATATGCCCTGGATATAGTGAACAGGTTAACATTCATGCTAGATCTTTTGTTCAGTACTTCATATAATAGTTTGTCTTGTATTGATGAAATAGACCTGCAGACTATTCGCCATTAAACTGGCAGCTCCTTGAGGGCAGGAACTGTCTTTTCATATCGCTTTTTGTAGCCTCTTTTTGTGTCCCCAGCACTTGGCACAGTGCCTGGCACATAACAGGCACTTAATAAATGTTTACTGATTGCTTAATTTAAAGTAAGCCCTAAGATACCATGTTATAGATGAGGTAATTGAAATTGTGAGAGGTTAAGTGTCTTTCCCTGCGTCACACAGCAAGTAAGTGTCTGAAACAGCATTTCAGCCCAACCCTTCCTGACTCCTTGTCTCTCTCCTTTTTCAAGAAGTTCAGTACCTGACGCACAGTCATCCTCTCCACCCCAATTCCTGCTCTCATACTTGAGGACTTCAAGACATATTCCTGCTCCTTTAAACCACCTGGTCTCTCCTGCAGGACACCTCCCAATATGCTCCCTTTTCATCAGGTACTTCTCTATGCATATGCTCATCCCTATTCTCCTCCCCCAATCCAAGCTTCAGCCTGCAAGATAAGGTAGGAAATATGGCAGCGCAAAATTTGGAAAGAAAGAAAATGTTCCTTCGGATGAGAGAGGCAGAAGTATCTACAGGAAGATGTGGTCTGAGGTATTATCTCTCTTCCTGGCCTAGCTCCTGAAATACCTTCTCCCTCCCTTGGGAATAAGTGGTGTTCTCTTTGATGTTGGGGCCCTGGCAGAAGCACTCTAGTCACAAATCTGCTCCAGAGTCTGATGTGCTCTTTTCCTTATACTTTAATGTTTTCCCCCATACCTTACTGCTTTGTTCTCATGCAATAAGTTCTGATACATGAGTTTTTGCTTTGTTTGACTCATCGCTTTTTGGCCATTTTCAGACCAGCTACCACACTCAAGCTCCACCTTCTCATTCTCCCTTATATGTTGTCTTTTCCCACTAGAATTAGAATTTCCTATGTTTAATGTGAATGCATATGAAGGGCCTATATCAGATTGCATCCCATCTTGGGGAGGGAGGAGAAAATTTGGAACTCAAAAGTTTGTAGAACTGAATGTTGTAAACTAAAGATAAATAAATAAATAAATTTTAAAAGAAAAAAAAAGAATTAGAATTTCCTTGAAGGGAAAGATTGTCTTGCTTGCTTGTATTTGTATATGTAGCGCACAGTGCCTGGAATACACTAAGCGCTCGATAAATGCTTTTTCATTCCTTCAAACAATTTGTTACTAGCTCAAGCTATATATAAGGGGGCAGGGGTGATGCTCAACCTAAATGCCCTTATCATTGCTCCCTGCTGAAGATGGACAATCAGACTTTCTCCACATTATATTTAAAAGTCCAGGAGCAAATTTCGATGAACCAGAAAAGTCATAGTTTCTTAAATTCCATTGTATTTTCTATTCATTTTAGAAGTAAGATGCAGTAGAAAAAGTGTAAGCTTGTGAGTTTGGAGTTTCAAAGCCTGGCTCTGGTGACGAGTCACCTGTGTGCCCTTGTATGACTATGGGCAAAGCCTCATTTTCCTCAACTATAAAAACGAGGGGGTTGGGCCCTTATCACTAAGACTCAAGTGCTTAGCATAGTGCCTCATACACATTGAGCGCTTAATAAATACTTATTGACTGACTGACTGACTTCCAGATCGAAATCTACAATCCTATGATATTCAGAAATTCTGTTCTCCAGCCCCCTGATTTTCATCCAAGCAAGATAAAGAAATAAACTTTTTGTGTCTGTGTCATTGTTCTGTCTGGCCTTGCAGCTCAGGTTAGAGAAAATATCTGGGTCTGAGGATTTACAAGAAATTGGTACTTGGGATCTATTACAAGCATGGACTTTATTATTATATGGTACAGCATACAGGAAAGAATGAAAACACGCACACATGTATACATACACTGCATGACAACACAGATAGGAAGATATTTAGACGGTCACTCACGTAAGAGGATGTGCTCAGACCTGAATCTGAACAAGGAAGGTTTATACTTTAAACACGGGCTTGGTTGAGGATAGGTAATCAATTCCAGCTATTGGAAGGGCAACCCTAATTAGACTTTAATGTCATAAGGAAATTCTCTGTCAGTACCAGACTCAGGAGGGGGAGCTTCCTAACTGGAACCAGAAATTAGATGAAAGCCCAATTCCAAAATTAGCCAAGAGCCTCCACCAATCAGGAGCAGCAATTATTTACATTTTTGGCATAGGGTCAGAATGAGTCCGTCATAGCTTATGTATTTATGGTCATTAGGACCACTTAGCTGAAGTGACTCCATATTGGACTCCTATCACTTACACTACAACATCAAACAATATATTTTAAAAATCACAATTATGATAATTAACTAAATTGGGAAAATGAGTCTGGATAATGTTAAGAGTCTATAAGTTTCTAAGAATCAAGGCATGCTAGAGCCAGCTCTAACTTGCTTACAAGTTGGATTATTAAATTTTTAGTGTCAGCATTTATCTGCAATCAATACAAATCGTGTTTGGTTTATTGTTTTGTTGATTCTCTAGACTTAAAGTGTCAACAACACACATTGAACTTTAAAAATGTATATGCATACATTTTTTGAACCTGGTTGGTAAATATTTACCAGCACATCCCTGTACTTTATAAACATGACTTGAGCACAGCAGGATTGCATAGAAGGCTCCAGGAACAAATCATCACCAGCCTGGGGGCCTGGTGACTACAGGCTAATAATAATAATAACTGACATTTATAAAGTACTTTATGGCTTGCAAAATGTTTTACATCCATTTTCTCATTTGAGCCTCACAACACCCCTGCTTGAAAACCATATATTAGAGCAATTTAATGTCCTCATTATCTTGATGTGATGGCATCCCCTTGTTTACAGAAGCACAGTTTGGGACCTCAATACTACTATTCATTCTTCTGATTTCTCCAGAATTTATTTCATGGCATTCAGGGCACACATCATTTGCTATAGGGCCATACTCCAATGTTAAAAGGTAAATCCTACAGTCAACCCCTCTCAAATGGCCTACAGAGAGTATCGGTCTGATTAGAGCTCTTGGTTGGTCAAATACCAATATCAGAGGTGAAAACACCCAATGCATGCCATCTCAGTTCAAATTAAATTTCTTTTTGCTCAGTCTGATAGTTTGCATGGTGATGCTTTCTACAGTGGAGGCAAAATGTATGCATTGTAATGTAAAGATAAATACTGGTCAGCTATTTCAGGCTATACTTTAATGAGATCAAGGCAATCCTGGCCTTTACAATTTCAAAAATTCAATTTTATCTATTCCTCCAGGGGTGGTCAGGCTACTTATTCAAACTCATAATAAACTGATTTTATACACACACATACACACACATATACATATACATATATATACATATATATATATATATATATATATATATATATATACAGGGCAGGGGGGCATTTGCTACCTGCATAACCTTTGTCGAGTTACTTCAATAACCTGCACCTCTGTTCCCTTATCTATGAAGTGAAGGATTTGAACGAGATGGCCTCTGAGTTCCTTGCCAGTCTCAAATACGATCCTATACGATCAGTGGCCCCATGTTTATAATGCCAATATATGAATGTTATTTTGTTGTTCAGTTGTTTTTAGTCATGTCTGACTCTTTGTGAACCCAGTTGAGGTTTTCTTGCCAAAGACACTAAAATAGGTTGTCTTTCCTTCCCCAGCACCTTTTGCAGATAAGAAACTGAAGAAAACAGAGTTAATTGACTTTCCCGGTGTCACACAGCTGGTAAGGGTCTGAGACTGTACTTGAATTCAGGAAGGTGAATCTTTCTGACTCCAGACCCAGCATTCTATCTACAGCAAGTGACCTAGCTGCTCCATGAATGAATTAGTAGGGGCAATATCTGTGCTGGTAATTTGTACCAGGCACTCCATTTTTACTTGGTAGGTCAGAAGTGTGCCTGGTGATCAAATAATCTGAAAAAAAAAATGTGGCAATGCCAAAAGTATATCCATATCAGCTTAATATAGCCTGGTGACAAAGATCATATGTTATATTCTTTAGTGTTATTTATATCTACATGACCAGAACAGGTCTTTTAGAATGAGGACAACCTTCCCTAGATCAGTACTTTAGAAAGGATGTCAAATGCTGTGTCATTCAACTTTCCTTTTTCAATATTTTTCATCAGTCATCAAATGCTTCTAATTTTACACTATCCTCTCATGTTGTGATTTCTCATACTGTGCTTTGTCTTGGCTGGCTTTTTGTTATGGTAGCCATTTAATGGCATCCAAGTCTAGCTCCAGATTTCAGTGTCCAGTAGTTTTGCTTTTATTCTCATGAGTTTCAATTGCAGAGGAAGGTATTCTGTGGCCTTGTTTCCCAACTAGAATGTACCCTCTTTGGGATTCTAGTAATCCCTCTATACACTGAATAATCTATGTAATCTAAACTTTTGTTCTTTTGAACTGTGTAAAAACAATAAGATCTTATCTAAATATATGTATTTATTCAACAAATATTTATCAGTCATATACTACATATGCAGCATTGTACTAAAGACATTTATTTGACAACATGGAGAGTCCCTATTCTGAAGGATCTTACAATCTAACTGGAAAGCCAAGACTAGCAAACTTGAAGAGTTAAGCAATGATACCATAGGAGTCACAAAATTCATGATAGTAGTGATAATAATTATTATAATAGTTAACATTTATGTAACACTTTAAAGTTTGCAAAACACATTACAAATATTTCATTTTATCCTCACGATAACCTTGGAGAAGGTGCTACTATTATTTTGATTTTACAGATGAAGAAATTGGGACAAAGAGAAGTAAAGTGGCTTGCCCAGGGTCACATAGGTAGTAGTGACTGAGGTTGAATTTAAATTCACATCTTCCTAACTTGTTAGAGCTCTATCTACAATACCACCTAGCTGCCAAAACAAACCTGCCTCAAGATGTTTCTCTGATTCTAGCTTGCTTTGTTTAGAGAGCATCCATTAAATTTAATATAATTTCATTTTTAAGAAAACATTTAGTATTATGTGTAAAACACTGAACCCCAGGAATTCCTTGATGGATCTATAATTTAATGGTGGGGTTGTTCCCTCTAATTTTCTTCCCTTTTCATCCTTGGTAGTCCTGGAGATATTAAGATGAAAAATGACAGCCTCTGCCCTCGAGAAGTTTGCAGTCTAAATAGGGAATGAGACGTAAACAGAAAAATATGCCAAAACATTAGAATGAAAATGTGAATAGAAAAAGAGATGTGTGAGAGATTGGGGAGGGAGGAGTCTCTTCTAACTAAAAATAGAATTAAAGCTAACATTTAACCACTTACAAGAATTGAGACTGCTTTAAATACACAATCTCCTTTGACCTTCATAACAATCCCATAAAGTAAATAGTACAGATATTATTTTCCAGATGATGAAGCTGGTACTCAGAAAGGTGGTATTCTGGGCTGGGACTGGCTTAGGCCAATCCTCCAATAGGTTAGGTTCAATTTTGGAACAAAATGAAACACTCATAGTTAATTCATAGGTAACAAAAGGAAATTTGCTTAGCCATAGAAAGAAAAGAATATTCAACAAGGACTCCTGGAGTTGACCTAGCTAAAAGATCACCTGGAGTTCCTCATCGCATTTTTTTTCATGCAACAAGGAAGTGATGTCAAAAACTTAAGCCTTTAGTGCCCTGACACAAAGAATTCTTCAGGACGTATGGTCTTAATAACTTTTAAGGAAAAAAACTAGCCTAACTTACATGGGGGGAAGAATTAGGGTACTACTCCTGCCATAGGCCGTGACTTGACCAGGATCACAAAGCTTGTGTCTTAGGTAATATTAGGGGCCAGGTCTTTCTTAACTCCACATCCAATGAGCTTTCTATTATGCCATTTAAATTCTGAGATCAGTGAAACATTCTTAATGGAGAAGGCACCTGACCTAAGCCTTGAAGGAAGGAAAAGATTTTTTTCTTTTTTTTTAATTTATTTTTAATATGTTTAGTTTTCAGCATTGATTTTCACATGCGTTTGAATTACAGATTTTCTCCCCATTTCCACCCCCCCCCC
>CM053623.1:145489702-145530049 GCA_028646595.1 Phalanger gymnotis
AGACTGGGCTTAAATCTTCAGCAGGCTCTGCACTCCTGCTCTGATCAGCCACTTAATTCCTCCCACCAGGTGGGCCTGGGGCCAGAAGCAACTGCAGCTGAATTTCTAAAGCTGCCCCGCCTCCATTGCCTCAGGGGTGGTAGTCGAACCGCAAAGTCCGTCCTGTCCCACAGCTTCTCCCACTAACCTTCTGTGTTGTCTTTGCTGTTTGTGGGTTGTGAGGTCTGGTACATGCCACAGCTCAGTAATTCAGCATGCTAGGGCACTCTCGGCTCCACTCCTGGTCTCGTTGGTCCGCGGTCTGCCGCGCCGCGCCGCCGCTGGGCTCTGCTTGGCTCAGCTCTGCTCCCCTCAGCTGGGGGCTGGGAGTTCCACTCGGGACAGACCTTACCCCGAGACCATGCAGGCTGTCCTGGGCTGGAGCCCTGCTTCCCTCTGCCACTTTGTGTGTTCTGCAGTTCTAGAATTGGTTCAGAGCCATTTTTTTATAGGTTTTTGGAGGGACTTGGTGGGGAGCTCATGCCAGTTACTGCTTTCCAGTCGCCATCTTGGCTCCGCCCCCAGGAAAAGATTTTAATAGAGAGATATGCAAAGAGAAGAGGGCAGTTAAACAAATTTTATCAGGTTATTTTTTAATATAAAGTTTTTCTTTCACTGGATCATAAGTCAGGGTTATAAAATTTTTGGAAATAAAATGTAGTCCTGAGGTTCAAATCCATGGGCATGGTTAGAGAGAATGACCCTAACCATGACATTATGGATCCATCAAAGAATTTCCAAGGCTTGGAGGTAGAAAGATTATGTATAACTAAAACTAAGAGAAAGAGAAGAGCTAGTTTGAATCAGGAAAACATAAACCTTAGCAGCAAAGGAAGTTTGGAAAAAAATAAACACCATATAAGAAAATCCTTTAATTTTCTCTTTGACATGTGTACTCACAGAAACAGTCAAAGATCATCTCCCTAACAGGTATTCTTTCTCTAAAGGACTTTAACTTATTTATTTTGGTGAGGCAATAGAGGTTAAGTGACTTGCCCAGGGTCATACAGTTAGTAAGCATCTAAGGCTTGATTTGAATACAGGTCTTCCTGATGCCAGGACTAGTGCTCTATCCACTGAACCACGTAGGTAACCCTCTCTAAAAGACTTTAAAATCCTCTGATCCTTGTTTTCTTGGGTCTGGGTCTTAAGCATAAGCCTAGATGATTTTCTCATTATCTGAAATTAATTTCAGAAAATTTTTATGTTCTTTTACTAGATTCAAATTTCTTATCTTAAACAAGCCTTGTACATAAAAGGAAATTTTATAGCTATTAAGACTTCATCCACATTTTTGTATCTTTCAAAAGCTTATGGAACCTATGAGATACTGCTCTGGGATCTCTGGACTATACTGCACATAGCCTGATTTAAGGTGTTTGCCTCTCACTAACAGCACATCACTACATAAAACAAAACAAATTTTAATTTTGGGTTCTCTTAAAGTGATAAAGCAGGTGCTTGAATCCACCATAAACGCCTCTTTAAAAAAGACATAGACCTATGATATATGATTATCTGTACCTTCAAAAAACTTTCTAGAATAGACCTCTAAGGACAGATTTGTAATAGAATGATTCAGACCAATTATTCAATGAGATGCCTTTTTCCTTCCAGAAAAAAAATAAATAAAAACAAGACATAACTTGGACCTTTTTAAAGCAATTGGAGTTTTCCAGTTTCCAGCCACACTTGAGTCTCTATAGTGAAAAAGGGCATATAATAAATCTACTCAAGTACATCCACACACAAAAAGCAGTCCCATGTGGCTAGAGTGCTAGGCCTGGAGTCGGGAAGACCAGGGTTTAAATCTGACCTTAGACACTTATAATCTGCGTGATCCTGGGCAAGTCACTTAGCCTCCATCTGCCTCAGTCTCTTCATCTGTAAAATGGGTATAGCAATAGCACCTACTTCCCAGGGTTGTTGTGAACATAGTCTATGCTTAATAAATGCTTGTTTCCTTCCATATATATGTTGGACCATAAACTTTTGAATTACAACCTATAATCGTGGATCAACAGATATTCATTAAATACTTGGCTAGGCTGCTGAGGATACAAAGGTGGAACTATCTTCAAGAAGCTTACATTCTATCAGAGCAAATAACACATAGATAGATAAACAACTACAATATATGTGCAAAGTAAATACATGGTAATTTAAGAGTGCTGAGAGGAGTTATTACCTCCTGGAAATACCGTCGCCCACCACTTGGGAGATCAGGATAGCCTCATACAGGTTGTGGCACTCAAGGTTTAAAGGAAATTATTTGAAGGAAGTCATTCTAAGAAGAAGATGGGAGAAAGGAATGCATTCCAAGCATGGGTGACAGCCTGTGTGAAAGGAGAGAAAGGCAGTGGGATGTTGTATATCAGGGCTGTCCAACCTTAGGTTATCTTAGGGTTGCATTAAAATAAAATAATTATTCGAGGGCCGCACCCAGAATAAAAAATACAGCACACCAATAGAAAGTGGGGGTACGCTGTCATCAACATCACAGGTGAAGGTGGAACGGAAGCGCAAAAGCACACAAAACAACAAAGCAACAACACAACAGTATAAAGGTAGGTGCATACTGACTAGTCTGCATTGTATAGATGGAATGTATCCCACAGATCAATTGAAAATTCCATGCAATAAGTTCCGTCCATAATACTGCTTAAAAACACCAAAGAAAATTAACATCAACAAGATTATTAGTGACGGAATTTAAAAATCTAATATGTATTTCATGCAAATCATTATTTTTTCATTTATGAAAAACCCACAGGCAGGCTGCATAAAATCATACAGCAAGCCATATGTGGCCCCAGGGACTGTATTTTGGACAGCCCTATTGTATATAACATACACTGCAAGGTCAGGCTATCTGGACCATAGAGTTCATGAAGAAGAGAAATCTGTAATAAGCCCAGAAAGGTAAGCTCTGAAGAGTCTCAATTTCTAAAAAGACAGGAGTTTGTAGTTGATTCTAGAGTTGACCTTTATTATTTTTATCATTATTATTTATTTATAAATCTTTTATTTGTTATTTGTTATTATTGAGCAGGAAAGTCACACAGAATACCACATTGTAAGTTATGTGGGGCAGAGGTGTCAAACTCCCCACCACCCCCAAACTCCAGAGTAGACCCAAACCAGATTAAAATGTAATTGGGAAATGTTTAACAATATAAAAACACAATGCAATATAGATAGTGTTGATTTGTGGTTTTCTAAGTCAATATGCAGCCAGGAGAGACTCCTTTCTATTTGAGTTTAATACCACTGGTGTAGAGGATGTATTGGAGAGGGGAGAGACTCCAAGAATAGAGACAAGTTGGAAGGCTATTGTGATTATGCGAGCAAGAGGTGATACAGGCCAGAACTAAACTAAAGGGGCACACCTAGGAATGGAGAGAAGGGGGATAGATAGCAGAGAAGTTGCAGGGAATACAAAGATGTGGAAAGAGAATCAACAAGACTCGGCAACTGACAAGATTGAGATAAGAAAGAATGAGGAATTGAGGATGACTCAATTCTGGAAAGATGTTAGTGCTTTCCACAAAAATAGTGAAGTTCAAAATAGGAGTGCATTTGAAGGAAAGATAATGATTAAGAGACTAGTCTCAAGCATTATTTCAGGTACTCTCATCCTTTGCTTCTTCTATGGTCACTTTTTTTCTTCTCTTTTAGAATGTTTTCTTTTTTTAACATCTCTGGAATGTTGTAATGATGAACTCTACCTGCATATAACTGTCCTTTTTTATGAATAAGCACAATCGAGAAAAATAAGTCAACACATTGGCCATACCTGAATATGTTTGCTTCATCCCATACCTACAGTTTGCCACCTCTCTGTTGAGGCTGGAGGCATGCTTCACAGTCAGCCTCCTGAAACTGGCATTGATTAATCAACTAACAAGCATATATTAAACACCTAATGTTTGTCAGGCACTACATGAGACATTGAAGAGTCAAATACAAAAGTGAGATAGTCCTTACCCTTAAGGGGCTGACATTTTACTAGAGGTCACTCTATTCCAGTATATTTTAAATGTGTCTTCCTTTACATTATGGTGGTCATCATGTAAATTATTCTCCTAGATATGCTTATTCTACTCTACATCATTTCACATAGGTCTTCATAAGTTCTTATTAATTCTTTACATTCACTCTTTTTTAGGAAGGGAACAGGATTGATATCTCCTCATTTCCCACCTGGCTGCATTCATTCTGGACTTTTTTGGTTTCCTCACCAGGACCCTTTGCTAGGTTCCTTTCCTCCTCAATTCGTGTGTTGTCTTCCCCATTAGATTGTAAGCTCCTTGAGAGCAAAGACTGCCTGCTTTTTTATTTTTGTGTGTATATCCACAGTGCTTAGCACATTACCTGAAACATAATAGATGCTTAATAGATGTTTATTGACTTCTTTGCTACCATAAAAAATGGTATTATAAGTATTTTTGTATGTACAATATCTTTCTTTGACCAATATGAGGTCTATGCTTAATAGTGATATAGCCAGGTCACAGAGTATATGCAAAATAGTGACTTCTAAAATATAATTCCATATTATTTTTCAGAATAGTTGGATTAATCCACAGCTCTACTAAGTGTGTTAACGTGCCTGTCTTCCCACAGCTCCTCCAACATTAAATATTTTAATCTTTTCTCACCTTTGTCAAATTGATGGGGTTAAAATGAAACTTCAGTGTTGTTTTAATTTGTATTTCTCTTATTATTAGCGCTTTGGAGCATTCTTTCATATGCTTGTTCATATCTTTAAATAATAAATCTATCTGTTGACATCTTTGATAACATTTCAATTGGGAAATGACTCATTTGTATTGTTTATATTCCCCATAAGTCTTAGATATCAAACTTTTATCAGAGAGATCTGTTGTGAAGATTTTTTTCCAAATTCTCTTTTAATTTATCTTTTGTTGATTTTGCTTATGCAAAAGTTTTTCAATTTTATGTAATCAAAATTATTTATTCTTTATTTGTGATCTATTACCCAATCAGCAAGTATTTATTAAACTCCGACTATGTACCAAGAACTCTGTTCCTTGTTTAAAGAATTTCTCCTTTAACTATACTTTTACAATGTACTGCCTTCCATTTTCCTTTACTTGTTTATGGTCTTTATTCTTTAGGTTATGTATCCATTTGAATATATCTGTGGTATATGGTGAAAGTCAATGATCTAATTTCTGCCAAATTGCTTTCCAGTTTTTCCCAAAGATTTTTGTCAAATAAAGAGCCCTTTCCCAGGTGTCCTTAGTGTCCTTGGGTAAATCAATCTCTAGATTACTATGTTCAGGTGCTTCTGGGTCTTGTTCATCTAATCTATGCTATTGATTAGCATTTAAGCCAATAAGAAAAAGCTTTCAGGATTCTTGCATTAGGTTGAAAATTGATAATATTTGGCCCCTTCAATTGCCACTTCTTTTCATTATTTTCCTTGAGATTTTTTTTTACCTTTTCTCCCTCCAGATGAATTTTATCATTATTTTGACTACTAGTATAAATTGGTTGGCATAGTACTAAAACTACACATTAATTTGGGTCATATTGTTGTTTTTACTATGTTGATGTGGCCCAACCATGAACAATGAATAGCTTGCAAATTATTTGCCTTCTTTTGATATTGTTAAGGGTCTTTAGAATGGAAATTATATTAATATAATTTCTGGGTATATATTCTTAATAGATTTAATCCCAGATATTTCAAATATTTCACAGTAATGTTAAATGGAATTTCTTTTACTATCTCTCCCTGCTTGATTTTATCAATAATATGCAGAAAAGCTGATGATTTGTGTGAGTTCATCACTGAAATTTTTCATTTTTTTCACAGAATTTTTAGGATTCTCCATATGATCTGAACCCAAATTTGTTCTGTCTTTATCTATGCTTATATAACAAGGGAATTGGCCAGTGAGTCTAATCTTTATGAGCATGAGCAACTTGGTCTGCTACTGCAATCCTCCCATATACTTCAGAGCATGCATAAGTACTGTAACTGATCTGCTTACCACATGAAGATGGAAATTATTTTGACTGACTGCTGACCCAGAATGGAGAATGCATTCAAAAGGCATTAACTGGCCAAGGAATTTTTTTTTTCTTTCCTACATGACTGTATTTCAAGTGAAGAATGTTGTAAGCCTCCAGGTGAAGAGAAACCTATCTAGGCTTCTATTTTTTGGCCATGTGTGGCCTGGCTGTTGCTTTTGTTCCTGTTGTGTCTATTTTTTCCTGCTTTTTGGTGAGAGCATTGGAGGTGGTCATGCCCTGTGAGCTTCAAAAGAAAGGAGATTGAGCCTGCACAATTTCTATGACAGTGATCTAGGCTATAGTTATCTACCAAAAACCCTAATTCTGAGGTGCTAGTACAGCCCAGGGGAACAGGAACCAACTGTGCTATAGTTGAAACAGGAATTCATTATACTGAATTTGGTAGGACAAATGCATCCTAGAAACTGCATTATGTGTGAGCCCAGTATCCCTATGGACTGAGGGAGGGATGGAGGAGAATGTCTCCCCTGGGTATGGAAGAGAAATACTTTGTAATTTCTGTTTTCCTATATCAGTTCAGTAACTATCACTTTGTTAAAGCTAAGTGATTATAATGGGTTAAATAATTCTGGAACAGTAACAAATTCATGCTTGCATAAACCTCCTCTCATACCCCAATTAAGATAAATTCTAAGTTTCCCCTCCTCTTTCTCTACATTCCTCTCCTGGAGTATTGCTTGCCCCAACATTTTTTTCTCTTAAAACAAAATCAAAACAAAATACACCCAAAGCACAGAGTTTGCTTTTCTTTGTTCCCTGTTTGATTCTTGAAGATGGTAAAATTCTGAAGGGATAATAGTCTTTTCTTCTATTAGGATATAAATACTTGACAATCATTCGAAGTTGCTCAAAAGTTACTTTTTTAGGTTTATCTTATCTCTCACATTTGGGTTTCAAAGATTTTGCCCACCCTTGGCCTTCTCAACAGTAAGTCTTGGAAGTCATTGATATTATTAAAAATTCATGATTTTCCCTGTAGAATTATATTCAACACCGAAGGACATATGTTTCTTGATCATAGACATTTGTCTTTTGAGATATCTTTATTAAAGTTTTCCTTCTGCCTTCTTCATAAATTCATGTGAACCAGTCTGTAGTTCCTTGCTATGTGAACTCTTCCTATTTTTTGTTTGTTTGTTTTTCCTGTTGACCTATAATCTATGGAGCGTGACAATCATTAGAAAGTAGAAGATGGGGATTAAATTTTCTTTAAAGGGGTGACATATGGGTTCTATTTTCACTTTATCCTCTAGTTCCTATAGGTAAAGACAGTTTTCTTTTACAATTTCTTTAAATATCTATCTAGTTGTGGGGGTTGCTTTATCATGGCTTTCAATAACTTTTAAAATTATCATTCCTCATCCTGTTTTCCATGTTAGTCATTTCTTATGACATTTTATCACATTTAAAATTTTTTCAACTTTTTGTCTTTGTTCTAATATTTCTTTCTCATGTCATAGAATTTTTTAGTCTTCTGCTCTATTTTTCTAAGTGTTCATTAATTGAGGAAACTCCAGCATTCTCTAGAATCAAATATAAACTCTTATTTTGGTATTTAAACTTGGTTTAAATGGTCCCTTTCTATCTTTCCAGTCTTCTCCCTCATTACTTGTCTCCATATACTCTCATTTAGCCATTATTTGCCTGATTTTTTTCCTCTCTGTTTTAGGCCAAGACTGACTCAGGATGGTTCAGGTTTGAGACTGGAATAGAATAAAATATTTTTAAAACATCTAGCAGTTTAACAAAGGTTGACTTAACAATAACACAGAAGAGGTATTTGGCAAGGATACAGCACTGGTTTGAATAAGGCTTCCCTGACTCTGCATTTGCCATTTTCCACCAGTCAAAAACACATGTCAAGTCTGAGAGAGAATGGGAACCCTCTCTTGTGGTTGCTGAGTCTACACTCAGGTTGTTCCTACACTGTTCCCCAGTGTAGGACTCAGAGTAGAGATTGAATGCAAACAATAATACTCAGATCTCACTCCTTAACCTAGAGTGGGTTGCCCAGCAGGCCAAACTGAGAATGAGTCTGTTCCATTCAGCAGCCATGGTGTGAGACACTGGTAGTAGAGATTTTGATTCTATATGGAGTAGGTAAAAGTCTGTCATTCTAGTCTCTGTGCTCTCCCACAGTCATAAGTGGTTGAGCTGAGCCAGGATCATGGTGGTCTCCAGACTCTGAATGCTTGATACAATCCTAGATTGTCATGCTCAGCCAGGCCCAGTCTCTGACTCCTCCAGTGGTCTTAGATAGGGTAGCCCCTCCAATAGTCCTGAAATAAGGGCACTGATATTGAGTTGGTCCCTAATCTCTGACACAATATTGGATAGAGTGATAGAACCCTGGTCCTGTCCCTTGACACAACCTTGTATGGGTTGGAGCAGCCTTGGCTCTTCAATCTGTTTCCTAGACTAGAAACCTCATGCAGGAATCCTATTCTCTATACCTTATACTATCCCTCAGTCCTAGTTAAGGCTCTAGAGGGGAATATGAGGACCCCTCGGTAATGGCACAGAACTAGGACTTCCAATTTTGTTGGATAATTTTGATTTTTGTTTTGTGAGGATTTGTTTCAGTCATATCTGACTCTTTGTGACCCCATTTAGGGTTTTCTTGGCTGTTGTTGTCTTTGTCCTTTGTCCTCAAAAAGGGCCATGGCATCAGAGAAATGATGACATGACTTGCAGTTGACTTTGATTTGTGTGAGGGAAGGCTGTGCAAGGTCACCAGCCTCACTTTCTCCTCCAGAGCCATCTGGATCCAGTGACCAGATAGGCATCAGAATCACTGGAGATGACGCAGGATGCAATGGGAGACCCTGGTCCTTTTAGGCTAAGGGCTTTTCGTGTACTCACTTAGATTGAGGTAATGCCCATTCCGTGAATAGGCCTCTTTAAGAAGTGAGTCAAGGGATGGCCCCCTTCCCTTGACTCACTTCTTAAAGGGTTTTCTTGGCAAAGATGGAGTGGTTTGCCATTTCTTTCTCCAGCTCATTTTATAGATGAGGAAACTGAAGCAAACAGGGTTTGCCCAGGGTCACACAGGTAATCTGAGGCCAGATTTGAACCCAAGTCTTCCTAACTCCAGGCCCAGTGCCTGAGCTCCTCCCCAAAATGGAGACACCCCCCTTCCCAAGAAAAATTCACCAATGGACAAAAGAGGATCAGCATGGCAGAGGGATGCTCCAGAATGAGGAGTACATGAGGTCGTTTTGTCCTTGACCTCTCTGGGGTGTTTGCTAAGCAAGAGACTCTGTGGATCAAAGGGTATGGACATTTTAGTCACTCTCTTTGCTTTCCATAATGGGTTGGTGCAATTCACAGTTTCACTAATTCATAGTATGCCTGTCTTTCAAAAACCCCTTGAACTTTGACTATTCCCGTCTTGGATAATTTTTGACAATTTACTGGGTGTGAGGTGAATCCTCGGACCTGTTTTGATTTACATTTCTCCAAAATCATGAGTGATTTGGATGATTCTTTCATATGGTGACTAATAGTTTGCAATTTTTCTTTCAGGAAGTTTGTTTATATCCTTTAACCATTCATATATTGGGGAATGGCTTTTGGTCTCATCTATTTCTGTTAAGTGTCTATCTTTAATAGTAAACCATTATCAAAACATTGACTTTAGTTGAACCTTTGAACATGTCACCTTTCCGACATCTTTTAATCACTCTAAATCAGGGTAGATAAAACCTGCCTCCCTCAAAAAAAAAAAAAACAAACAATAGAGAAATGCTTCAAAAGTTCGAAGGACTCTAAAAATGCCAAAAGTTATCAAGACACATTACAAATAATTGCATTTTCTAAAATAATACATTCGGATAAATGTTTCTCTTTAGCATAGTAAGTTGTTGTATGTGTGTTTTTTTTCCCTTCATAACATGGAAAACCTGTTGCAAATCTTCCTAGTGTTAACAGTGCTCCAGGAATGTTTATTTAATGAATGACAGGCTAGTTTTTTTCAACATCTGTCTCTGGACACCATCATTTCTGACTTTCAAGAGGCTGCTTCAACATTTAAGTCTCTAGATTTGTAAACCTGGAAGTAAGGAGAGGGAGAAAATATCTATCTTCTCCATTTTCAAAATATCACATTAAAATACCAAATTTACTCAAGTCTCTGTTGGTATGAGGTATAGCCTCTAGAAAAATTTCTTCTATTAGTCAGTAAACATTTATTAAGCTCCTACTATGTGTCAGGCACTGTGGTAAGTGCCAAGGTTACAAAAAGAGGCAAAAGACAGTCCCTACCATCTAGGAATTCACAATCTATTAAGGGAGACAACAAGCAAACACATATCTGCAAACTATATGTAGGATAAATAGGAAATAATTAAAAGATGGAAGGTCCTAGAATTAAGAGGGTTGGGAAAGATTTCTCATAGAAACTGGGATTATATAGTTGGGACTTAAAGGAAGCCAGGAAAGGCTGTACATGGAGATAAGTAGGGAGAGCATTCCAGGCATGGGGGACAGCCAGAGAAAATGCCTGGAGCCAAAAGATAGAATGTCTTATTCCTGAAATAGCAAGGAGACCAATCATTGAATCAAAAAGTACATGACAGGTGTTAGAAGACTAGAAAGGTAGGTGGTGGCTAGGTTATGAATGACTTTGAGCCCAGAGGATTTTGTATTTGATCCTAGAGACAAAAAGGAGCCACTGGAATTTGAATACTGGGGAGACCTGTGCTTTAGAAAAATCACCCTGGTGGCTGAATGGAAGATGGATTGAAGTGAGGAGAGACTTGAGGCAGGCAGACCCACCAGCAGGTTACAGCATAATCCAGGTATGTGGTGATATACTAGAGTGGTGGCCATGTTAGAAGAGAGGATATCTTTGTGAGAAATGTTATAAAGGTAAATTCAATAGATTTTGGCAACATATTACATATGGAGGGTGAAAGATAATGAAAAGTTGAGGATGACACCTAGGTTTTGAGCCTAAGATACAAGAAGGATGATGTTGCCCCCTCTAGTATTAGGAAGTTGTTGTTTGTCCTTCGTTCTCAAAGAGGACTATGACATCTGAAAGGTGATGCCATGACATGCAAGTGAATTGGATTTAAGTGAGGGTGGGCTGTGCAAAGTAACCAGCCTCACTCTTGCCTCTGGACCCATCTGGGTCTAGTGGCAAGATTTAGAAAGGTTGAAAGTAGAGTGGGTTTAGGGGAAAAGATAATGAGTTCAGTTTTGGAAAGTTTGAGTTTAAGACTTCCAGTTCAAGATGTCTAAAAAGTCATTAGAGATGCAAGATGCAAGGTCAGCAGAGAGGTTTGGGCAGGATATATAGATCTGAGAATCATTAGCATAAAGACTGTAATTAAATCCATGGAAGTTGAAGAGTTCACCAGTACCAGATGATGAGTATTCACCAGTGAAGTAGTATAAAGAAAAAAAGAGAAGAGTGGCCTACACTCCACTCATCCAGTCTATTGACTTCATTGGAAAAAAAAATTTGTTCTTAGTTCTACACTGGTTAATTGGGTGGCTGAGCAGATGCTGCCTTTTAGCATTATCTTGACAACTATAAGTGGCTTGTTTGCTTAGAAAATAGTCACATTTCAAGGTGGCTTTCTCAGGGGACTCTTGTAAATGTTGTGTCTACTTGGTTGTTTGGGACATTTCCTACTTCTATCTCTTCTCCCTGCCTTATCACCATTTCCAACTCTGACATAATTCTAGCAATAAGGGCAGGTTCCATTCTGACCCATAAAATTTCCCAAGTTAGAACAGTCTCACAGTAAAGGGCCTCATTAGGGTAAGGAGGCAGCAGATCTGACATCTTCTCCAACTGGCATTAGATACAAGTTTGTAAGCCCATTTCAAAAATAAGATGATAATCCTACATTTGTGTTTCTAAATTCCAAGCTTAATGAGCCAAAGATGTCCTCAGATGGCATCTAAAAAATTAGAACTCACCAGATATGCAATCTAAGCCCAGTGGATGTCCCATTAGGTCATAAAACGAGAATCATTTTACCCACTGCTGAAATAACATACAAAGCTGCTCAACAGTCCAACCTACCACTTCAAGAGTCTTTAGGACAGAAAAAAGGAAAGAGTGAAACAGAACATGACTGAAAGTCACAGTATGTTTACAATGTCAGAAGAATATAACCACCCATATTTGGTCTCCGCCAGGAAATGCTGTTTCCTCTTCCAGGAAACAAAGGTGCCTCCACTTCTGAGTAGCAACAGTTCTTACCCACTATGAGTACTCTGTCATCACCTTATGAATGTTCTTGATGTAAAGCCATGAGAAAATATTAAGTACAAAAACTGAAGCATTTCTTGGAGGTGGGTGGAGCGAGGGAGAGGAGGTTGGTGGTCAGACCTTCAGGATGCTGAAATTGGGTACAGGGCTCATTTAAAAATGGCACAAAGGAAAACTAAAACATCTTGAAGGATGGTGTTTGGTGTGTGAGAGCTAAAACACCCTGCAGCTTAAAAAACTCCATCACCATTTCGGAATGATTAAGGAAACAGCATATGATCTTCTTTCCAGCCCGAAATGTGACCTATTCTCCCCAAATTTATGTTACTGATATAGGAATAGGCATAAGGACTGAACCTGCAATTTCATTACTGCCAGAAAGACAGGAAGACCTGGCTCTGACACATTATGGCTGTGTGACACTGTGTGGGTTAGTTAACTTGTCACTGCTTTAGGCAACTATCTAAGATCATTCACAAACCCATTGAACAACCCTACTGTAGGAGGCAGAGCCAAGTTGGAGGGGTAAAGGAAGTGACTCCCCTGAGCTCTCCCCCAAGGCCTTCCAAATACCTTTAAATAATGACCCTAAACAAATTCTAGAGTGGGCAGAACCCACAAAAAGATGGAGTGAAACAATTTTCCAGCCCATGATAACTTAAAAGGTCAGCAGGAAAGGTCTGTTGCACGAGAGTGAGAGAGGAACACAGGCCATACCAGAACAGACCAGGCCCCAGCAAACAAGGAACAGGACTCAAGGTGACTGAATCAGTGGTATCAGTGGCAGTTTTCAGACCTCTCAGCCCACAGATAGTAAGAGAATCGGTCAACAAGTCAGAAGGGGATTTACAGGGGTCCCTTTGCTGGCACCAGGGGCAGGACTCTATTGGATTGCCTATACTTGAGTCTAGGTCTAAGCCCTGGGTCTTAGTCCCAGTGTGAGAAGGAACCCTATCATAGCAGAGCTTGAGGCCACAGGGGAGCAGAGACCCTAGTCACAGTTCATGGGTTGAAAAGAGGGCTTGTGGTTACTCACAAACCAGTGAACAGTACAGGAGAGCAGTAAACACAGCTCTCCCTAGATCATACCACCTTGGAAGAGCCAAAAACTTACAGATCCCCAGAATTACCTTTGAAAACAACTGCACAAAAAATCTAAAGCTTGGGACAATTCCTCCTCCACTTGGGAACCTACTTTAGTATACAGTTAAAAGTAAAGAAATATGTGGGAAAATGAGAAAACAGAAAAATTGTAACCATGGAAAGTTACTATGGTGACAAGGAAGATCAAAACACACTCAGAATAAGATAATAAAACCAAAATTCCTACATCCAAAGCCTCAAAGAAAAATACAAATTGGTCTCAGGCCATAGAAGAGCTCAAAAAGGATTTTAAAAATCAAGTAAGATAGGTAGGGGAAAAATTGGGAAGAGAAATGAGAGTGATGCAAGAAAATCGTGAAAAAAGAGTTAACAGCTTGGTAAAGGAGGCATAAAAAATAAGAAAATAACACCTTAAAAAACAAAATAGGCCAAATGGCAAAAGAGGCACAAAAATCCAATGAAGAGAAGAATTCCTTGAAAAGCAGAATTGGCCAAATGGGGAAAAAGGCACAAAAATTCACTGAAGAAAGTAATTCCCTAAAAGAAAAAATTCTACTGAAGGGCAGCTAAGTGGATAGAATGCCATCCTGAAGTCAGGTACACTCATTATCATGAGTTCAAATACAGCCTAAGATACCTACTAACTGGGGGACCCTAAGCAAGTCACTTAATCCTGTTTACCTCGGTTTCCTCATCTGTAAAATGAGCTGGAGGCAGAAATGGCAATCCACTCCAGTATCTTTGCAAAAAAAAAAAAACCCAAACAGGCTCAGGAAGAATCAGACACGACTTACCAACAATGAATTGTAGAACCACTAGGATGTGGGTGGATGCCAATTGGCTGCCTGCTCCTACCCACAGTTGCACATTTTCTTCAATTTGGAGAGAAGAAGGAGGACATTTCTTCTAGCAAGAGTGCACCTTCTGTTTGTGACCAGCAACGGGAAGTCAGTGTTTGCCTCTGAGGCCGTGTTCACAACACTAATTCTGCTACATTTTTCGTCTCATGTGCACCCTATTTTCAGTCAAAGCTTTTAGGTATTTCATCATGTTCCTTACAACTCTGACATCCTTTTCTCCACACACTGATAAGCACCTCAACAGTACTCGTGAATGTCTAAAAGGAGCTTAATTTGAACTGAGTAACAAGCATCCATAACATTTTTATGCTTTCTAATTTATCTGTTTCATTTAAAGAGGTAGGAGAAGCATTGGAATTGATGTCAGTTCTGTGTGCTGAACTCCCTTACTTTCTCTAGGCCTCAGTGGCTTTATATGTATATTTTTTAAAAAGAGCAAGGAGAGGAGAAAGGTTTGAGCAAATGACTTTCAAGGTATCTCCTAGTTCTAAATTCTGTGATTTTCTAGGTCTATATTCAGAAGTTCACTAACTAGAGGCCTGTATGTTCAAGGTGGTTAAAATTTTGAACTTGGATTCAGGAAGAACTCAGTTCTAATACTGACTCAAACACTTAGCGGCTGTGTGACCATGAATAATAAATCACTTTAACCTGTATTCAAGTTCCTCATCTTTCGATGGGGATAATAATAGCTAGCACCTAGGATCGGGGGAGTTGTTGTGAGGACCAAAAGATATTTGCAAACCTTAACATAATATATAAATGCTATCTATTAACATTATAACAATATAACATGTGTTATTAGCTCTCAATGGGGATTATTATTTTTGTTTCTCAGATTAGTGTAGTCTAAGCACATTCTAAAAAAATTAGAAGCATGAACATCATCTATTATGGTGCTTCCCCAAAAATCCTTTTTACATGACAAATAGCTAGAAATTCTGCCTCCTGAATCAAATAATACACTATTTCTATTGATACATACAAACATCATTCCTCAATTAATGTTCTTAAAGTATTCGGGCATGAAGTTAAAAAGTCAATGATGAAGAAACAATAAGATCCAAACAGCGGTGCTAAAAACAGTTCCACACTGTCAGTAAATAATCAGCTCTTTAAAGAAAACAGTCATTAAATATAAGCATGAGAAGCAGCATCTAAGATATCATCCTTAATGAAAGAATTACCTGCAATCAGAAGCAGGATGGTTCAAGGGAACAAAATTGAGTTTAAAGTCAGAAAACCTGGACTTAAATCCTGGTTCTGCAATTCACTAATTGTGGAACTCTGGGAAAGTTATTAACCTTGTAGTCTTAGATTAGATGGCCTCCAAGGTCCCTTGCAGCTTTAAATCTGTGATCCTAGGATTTATTTCTTGAGAGGTGGTTCATTAAAAATAAAACATCTTCACAGAGCTAGAAAGGGTCTAACACCCCTTACAGATAAGACGTGTTCTGTCAAACCTTGTCTTCACACTGCAATTAAATGTCTTTTATTTTAAAATTGCATTGATAATGAAGAACATCTGGTGTCAGATTTGGAGCTGAAAGCTCTGCCTTTGAAATGGTTTAGTGTCCAAAACCCTCATGTTACAGATGAGAAAAGTGAGCCTCACAGGTTAAAAGACATGTCCAAGTCACTCAGATAACTAGTAACCTGTAACTAGTGACAAAGCCCGGATTTGAGCCTCACTCCAAACAAAACCTCGTTTGGTCTTCAACATAGATAGCATCATAAAGTGCATTTCCTACCTCACCCCATCTCACCTCCAACCCCCTTTTGACGTTGATCTAAATCTATCGCGGGTTTTATTTCTTTATGCCTGTAACATCCCAGGCAGGGAGAGAACAATACTTAGGGCGTGAAGAAAGAGGGAGTGGGAGAAAGGGGACTCGCAGGGGGAAAGTCACTGAACACTTGAAAAGAGGAAACAGTTCGCAGCCCGTTTTCTGAAGAACCTCGAACCCTACCCTTTCTATTCTTAGGAAGACGAGGATCCCAGGTGGAACAGGAGAGGACCTAAAGGTCCAGGGGGGATGTGAAGACAGTGGTAACTCCCAGCCCTGCGACCTCCCTCCCCTCAGCCTCAGAGGCGGTGCGCGCAGCCCACACAGAACGCTGCAGCAACCTTTGCTTGCGCCCGAGCTGCCAGTCTGGGCTTGGCCGCCGGGGGGGCAGCATTGAGCTTGTTGTTGGTCCGCTCCGAAGGGCGCACCAGCCACAAACATTCAAACGGCTTCGCCTAGAGCGCACGGAAGAAGACGCGCAGCTGTCCAGCAGCCGGCCATCTAACAGGACAGGTCTCTAGCGCACTCCAGCTCTCTGCTAGCAAGCCCGGGCAGGTGAGATCACTCTTCCCAGGAGAAGGGAGGCGTAGAGAAGCGCCGTGGCTCCAACTTTTCTGCCAGTGTAGTAGAAGGTCCGTCCGGTTGGGGAGTGGCGTGGCCATGCGGACCCTGGGCTGTTCTGTGCGCCCTGCAGGGTCATCTGTTCGCTGAGTCCTGAGGGCTGGGTTTGGAAAAAAGCTTTAGGGGCCTAGGGTAGTGTTAAGGGAAAGGGGGCGGGAGGGGGGGTGGAGGCAAACGGGGCGAAGCCTTTGAAACCTTCCAGGAAGAGGGTTGAGGGTCTGAAAGAAGCAGGAGTGAGAACGAAATTGAAAAAAAAAAAAAGGGGGGAAGTGGGGGAGAAAACACCCTTTTGCTTCTTTTTGTTTGATTGTTAGTTACACAGGATGTTGCTTTACATACATGGAGGGGGAAACTGGGTTTAGAGTCTGAAAGCCTGGGCTTAAATCCTGGCTCTACAATTTATTAATTGTGAAACTCTGGGAAAGTCATTTCACTTGTAGGGATCACCTCCTCTTCCCTCTTATCCTCCCCACTGTCTCGTTTCAGCTTGTGTCATCTATCCATTTAGTGTGGTTGCTTATATACTGGAGGAGTTGTGTAAATCCTTTTAAAGTATTTGTGAGAAGAGGAATTCAGAAAAGGGAATAAAATTAAGATATACTTCGTTCTGTGTCAGAATTCATTGGGGCAGCCAACACCCCTTGACCACAAGCACCCTTCCCTCTCTAAACCAGAATAATTTCCATTTCAACTGATAAACTGGGGTGGGGGTGTGAGGTGGAGTCTTTGGAAACATCACAACCAAGCCAGGTTGCCTACTCAGAGATGCAACCAACTCCGTCACTATTTTTAAGCCTTATTATCGAATGTTTAGAAAATGAGCCTATTTATTCAGCCAGGATCACATTTTGTGCCCAAGAGATCAGCAGGTAATATAAATAAGCCTCTGAGATTCTGTAGTGGAGATTGTCTTGGTCCCATCTGAAGAATGACAGGATGATATGTTGTGGTCATTTTCCTGGGAGACAATCCCACCAGGAGGTGTCTGCAAGGACATCTCCCCAGCAGCAATGTTGTCTTGTCCCCAGAGAAGCTGAGTCAGCTAACAGTTGTGGGGCTAAGAGATTATTTAGGAATGTCACCGACGGAAGGGGAGAATTGATGAGGCCAGGCAAGGAAATAGCTAAATGAAAGGTAGGGAATGATGGTATTTTGCCAACATAGCATAGAGTAAGAATAATCAAGGGTCACCTTGCTACCCCCAAGACTGTTACTTTCCTAAGTACTTAGCAAGATGTAATTGAACTGACTTTTAACTGTCTTTCTGCTCTTCAGAGTGTCAGAGACTGTCCATGCACTGTATTTCCTTAACTGTTCTGTCTGTGCCAAGAGTGGAACAGTTTTTATACTCTAAGCTTAGTGATTTCGAAGCCTCCCTGAAGGAAGCCAGAGGCATAGTAGCTGCCTTTATTTGCTACCCTTCCTCTGTTCTCTAGAAATCAGCTATTAATGCCATAGCTTGTGTGTGCGTGTGTGTGTTATTCTGTATAAGGAATATTTTGGAGCCTGATCAGTTTGCAGAAACTCCTGGATCATATTCTAAGTCAGCTTTAAGACTCTTATTCACTTTGTTTTGCTGATTATTATAACTCACAATTCCATAATTGCAATTTACAAAACACTTTTCTCATGGACATTCCTTTGAGATAGGTGGTGAAAACATCTGAGGAAACTGAAATTGAAGAGTGAAGGAGGTCTTCCCAGTTCTCTTTCCTACAGTTCCCGCAAACCTCAAGATTATCTCCAATTATATTTTACATTGTATATGTCTTATATGTACAATTGTTTGGATGTTGTCTCCTGAGCTCCATGAGGGCAGGGATCATATTTTTGCTTTACTTTATATCCCTAGCACTTAGCACAACACCTAGCAAATCCTTAATAAAGGTTGATTGACTGACTTATAGAGCCAAAAGGGTATCCTGGGCTTCCTTCTCCAAATCCAATGAATGCCCTGTACCACCCCCAAGGTACTCCATTGTACTGAAGTATGCTACTACATCATGGTTCTCTATGTTCTCCAAATTTTCTTTTTAAAAAATAGATACATTTTATCTTTACATTACCTTCATTTCTAAATATATCCTTGCCCAATTCCCTATCCTTCATAACTAAGAATTTTTAAAGAAACTTTTTAAATAGTACAGCAAAACCAACCTATACTTTAGTAGAATCTAACAGACACTATGTTGAGTGATTTCAGTTGTGTCCAACTCTGTGACCCCATTTGAGGTTTTCTTGGCAAAGACACCATAGTGATTTGCTATTTCCTCCTCCAGCTCATTCTACAAATGAAGAAACCAAGGCAAACAGCATTAGGTGACTTGCCCAAGGGTCACATTGCTAGTAAGCTTCTGAGGCTACATTGGAACTCATGAAAATGAGTCTCCCTAATCCCAGTGCTCTTTCTGCTTCACTGTCTAACTGCACAGTATATACTGTGTGCCATATCCATAGTTCCCTTCCTCTGCCAAGAAAGGAATGAGGTACATTATCTCAACTCTTCTCCAGGACCAAGCTTCTTGCCAAACTTAACTCTGGTAATTTTCCTTGCCTACTGCCTATGCACAGTCTGCTATTGTAAAATGCTATATCAAACAGGATGGAGGGTAGTATTTGTTGATACAATAGCAAATTACATTTAGGGTTATTCACAGCTATTTTAGCTCTCTGGTTTCCATCAATGTCCATATATTAGTTCTATTGTTTGCAAGCAGGTGTTGACTGCCTAATTATCTTTTTAATCCTTTTATTTTGCTGATTTTGTGTGAAGCCATTTAAAGACAGGATGGAAAAGTTTTCAGAGATCTTACACAAAAAACCTCAGCTGTGAAGCTCCTCCTTCAGGTTAGTAATTACGCTTTGAGCTGAGGATTTTTTTTTTGTCTTGAAAACATTTATCTGAGATAAACAGTAACTTGGGCTTGCTCCTCCCTTTGATTTGCTTCAGACGAGCTATGGTTTTTTCTATTTTCAAACTGAAAAGTCCTCCAGGATGATTTTTGGGTGCGTTTTACTGTTGCTACCTTCATTTCCATGCCTTTATTTTCAAATGGCAGTTTTTACAAGGCACCAAACAAGTCATGTTTTCTAGTCCTACTCCTGCGGAGAATTACAGATTTGGAGCTGGAGAGGATATCAAAAGTAATTTAATCCAATTCCATTTTACAGATGAGGAAACTGATGTCTGTGTCATCTAAAAAGCATCTGGAGTCTAAAAAACCACTTAGCACCACTTTGGAAGGTGATTTTTCCTCTGGCTCCAAATGTAGGCTACCTTTCCCAATTTCTTACCATTCATATGAGGAAAGGGATAGGGATGGGAAGAAAAACTGAACCTGCAATGTCCTTAGTATAGAGATCTTGGCTCAAAAGCAGGAAGACCTGGGTTCCTGTCTTGCCTTTGACATACACGCTGGTTGTGTGGCCCTGGGCAAGTTACTTACCCTGTCAGTGTTCTAGGCATCTGCTTTTCCACCCCCAGTGAGTCACTCTAACAAACCAGAAATTAAATGACTTGCCCACATAGGTAACAAGCACCAGGAGTAGGATTTGAACACAAGACCTCTTATTTCCAGAGTCTGTGCTTTATTCTTTGCTTATCTATGCAGAAAGCAGATTCTCTGTTTCCTTTGAGCTCTTCATATATAATGTGGCTTCAATTCCTATGTCATCTTTATTAGCGTTGTTAAGTGCATTCATTTGAAATCTTTTCATTCATGTCAAGTATTTGCAGACAATTTCCTCCCCATCTCACTTCTTCTGGCCCTCTCTTCTATAAGGGTCCAATATTTTCCTTCTCTACTGCTAATATATTAAAAGGCCAAATCCTTCCTTAACCAGCAATGAAGCAGTTGTTTTCCCTAAAATCCCCTATGGATGTGATCCAAAGTCTGAAGCTTAGGGTACAAGTCTGTAACTAGGATTCAAGAATGCTAGATGTTTTGATCCTAAAAGCATTCCTTAACCAAAACAATTGGCTTATAATATTTCACAATAAACTTTTTATGGCAGAATATTCCTGCTTTTAAATTAAGGATTAATATCCTCTGGTTTGAAACTCTTCCTGTATATCTGAAATGGTACATTTGTAAAGATTTCTCTAAAAGCTTTTCACTGCATTAGTCAGTCTTTGGTGATAGCCCCTTAACTCAAGCTTTATTTGGCTTTAAGTGACTTCTTCATTGTTGTGGTCAGCTTTAAGTTCATTTATTTCCAACAGTTTCCCCCAAATGCATTTTTAGAGTGTGGTTTGACTATGAAAATTCAGAAGAGAACTGTAGGCAGGCAGTGCGAGTTTGGTTCCACATTTATTTTCTCTTGGCTTTGCCCAAAATCAAATCTATACTTGAAAACAAGGAAAATGACTTCTTCATTTAAGGCCATGAAAATCACAGTCTCCTTCCTGCATCTTTTATTTTAAAATTTAAAATCTCCTTGATGTAATGTGTCCTTGATTTAAATGTCCTTGATTACTTGAGTGATATACAAAGAGAATTGCATGCAGTTTTTCTTTCCCATATCCAATGACTTACAAGAACAACGAATGACTTTGGTTGAAAAAAGAAAAGATATGCTGAATTAGCAGGGGGACTTAAGAAATACTAAGCTACACTGAAATCTCTCTTGCATTGTTTAAGGAGCTGGTTCTTTATTTCATGTGAATGAGCAACTATGCACAATCATAGGGTGATAAGGAAAATGGGGCTGGGAGAAAGCCGTAGGCATTTGTAGACTGTGACATCAGGGAAAGGGCAAAGGATAATGCTTACCTTAAAGTGAACTGGCAGCCCATAAAACGTTCTCTACATGTGAAAACCTGAATGCCCAACTCCAGTCCCAAAGCACACAGTCTCTAATTTGAGTGAACAGAGACTTTCTACTGCTCGATTTGTACATCCATCATTCCTCAGACCAATCAAGGTCAAATTAGAAAAGGCTCTGGGAAATCTTCCAATCAAATCCCCTAATATTACAGTTGAAAGTGTTGAAAGCCCAGAAAGGTTAAATAACTTGGTTAAAGTCACACAGTCAGTATTGGCAGAGGTGGCACAAAGCTTCTCACCTTCTGACCCCTAGTTTTGTGGCCTTTCTACCATATTGGCTGCCACTGGCACCCATTTGCAGCCTGGGGCTTTGATTCTCACCAGTCATGGACTGTGGACCTTCTTGCCAGACCCTGTTTTGGATTCTTCTGAGCTGAGTTGGGAGCAACTTACTCTCCTTGATAATTAGCCTGTGCATTAGCTGGCAGAATTCATTTTAAGCAAACTAGATATATAAAGATCTGAATTTACAAAGTAGATAAATTAGGGGGGAGTTTAAAATGGGTCATTGGTAGGATTTCTCTAGTTGTTTGATGGTAAACTTCCAGAGCATAGGGACCAAGTCTGTTTGACCTGTTCATGTAGTGGTCAGTTCAGTGCCAGGGAAATTTGGGTTTCCTGCATTGTCATTTATATTTTTATTCTAGTTCACAGACTTAGGAATCCAGAAACAGGAGCACAGGCTTGAAGACTGCAATCATTTGAAAGGGGATAGTGTGATATCAGAAACTTCCAAGTCTCTAACCAATAATACATTTATCCTTTCCACATCATGGGGGTTAGGGGTGCCACCCTGTGATCTGGAAAATCCACATAAAAATTTTTGGCCCTCCCTTTGTACCAGAGAAGTCTGAATTTTTTCTTTTAAGGGGCATTTGCTTAATTGGAAAATTTGGATGATATTATACAATACTGTATTATACATATATTTTATGCATTTCTGAGTGTCTAAGCTTTTTCCGTGCTGTCTGCTGGCCTTTGCATGTCATCAGCAACTTCCTTAGAACTCCCCCCCAAAAAATTCCCATTTAATTTCTTGTGCTGACCCACAATATATCAAAACCACAATGGGGAAAGTCATGATGTGGAAGGGATAGCTGTACAACCTTATAAACTTGTTGAAGCTCAGCTGTTTGGTTTACTAGAAGTTTGCAGCTCTGGTCTGCAAAGGGAAAAGACAAAGGAGAAGAGGTATGCTGCGTTTAGCTGTTTAGACATCAATGAGATTAGTAAATGGAAAGACATTTATTCAGACCTATCTACCATGTGGTAGGCACCATCCTTAAAACAGGATCAGCAAACCCTTGAAAGTCGAGTGGTCTCTAAACTGTTCGTACTCTATGACACAATGATACCTCTATTTAGGCCTATGCCCAAAGAGATCAAAGAAAGAGAAAAGCATTGGACTTGTGGTCAGAAACACCGGAGTTTAAATCAAGCTCCTGGCCTCGGACACTTACTAGCTCTGTGATCCTGGGCAAGTCACTTAACCTCTGCCTCAGTTTCGTAATCTGTCAAATGGGGATAATAATAGTGCCTCCCACCCAAGGATAAAATGAGATAATATTTGTAAGGTATTTTGCAAACCTTAAATTGCTATATAAATGCTAGCTATTATTATTGTTACTTTATATACAAAAATATTCATAGCAGCTCTGACAAAGAACTGGAAACTTAAGAAGGCACTCATTCATTGTAGAGTAGGTAAACAAATTATGTACTGCATATAAATGTAATAGAATATATACTGTGTCATAAGAAATTATGAAAAGGATAGATTTAGAGACACCTAGGAAGACCTGTATGAACTGATGCAGAGCGAAGTGAGCAGAACCAGGAGAACAATTTATATAATAGCAGCATTGTAAAGACAGACACTTTTGAGGGACTTAAAGAACTCTGACCAATGCAGTGACCAATCATGATGCAAGAGGAGAGAGGATAAGCTATGCTATCCTGAGGGGTGGGGCAGGGCACACAGTTTGATGGATTCAAGATACAGAATGAGACATAGATTTTTTGACATGAACAATTTGAAAATCTGTTTTGCTTGACTATGCATATTCATTAATAATAAGTTTTGTCATTTCTAAGGGGGTAGTAGGGAGAGAAAATAAATGTTAATCAAAAAATAAAATGAAATGAAAAAATTTTAAAGAAAAAACCTAAAAGGATGTACAAATACTGGGCTTTTATGTACTTGATGAGAACTATGATAAGTCAACAAGCATTTATTAAGTATCTATTATGAACCAGATGCTTTAGTAAGCAATAGAGGTACAGAGACAAAAAGGAAACAGTTCTTTGCCTTAAAATGTTTACATTCTCTTGAAGAGAGACAATACCTACATGTACAAAATATACAAAAGAAATACTAGATTGTTAGCTTCTTGGTTTTCTTTTAGCCATGAGGAATAGCTAGGGGAGCATGGAGAAGGCACTGCCAGCTAGGGAGATGAAGAGCTGCATGTAAAAAAGGATGCCAAGAGGTAGAGATGAGGATGGAGTGCATTCTTGGCAAAGGGAATGGCTGGTGAAGGTTCAAATGCAAAAGATAGAAAGTCATGGGTGAAGCATATCAGAGTCAGTTTGATCGGACCATAGAGTATCTAAGCAGGAAAAATGCGTAATAAAGCTGGAAAGGTATGTTGGGGCCAGGAGGTAATTGGATCCTGGAGGTAACAGAGAACCAATAAAGATTATTAAATAGGGAAGTAATATGGCCAGACTTGTACTACAGAAAATTACAATTTGGCTGCTAGAATATATACTTATGTGACTTTTAAAAAGTTCAAGAGACATAAGATCTGGGTAATACAATCCTTTTGTGAATAATGCCAGCATGTTTATTAATAAAAAGGATGGTCATTTGGCTATCTCTCTCTTAGACCAAAGACCCCTCAAGGAAGTGGGCTCACAGTTTATATGCCATTGGGAGAGCAGGTGTTCCTGAGGGTGGCAATCAATTCTGACTGGTTAACATTAATGAGAGAATGAATATTATAATGGAGGTGGGTATATTAAAGTGAGGTTCTTTGAATATGTGACTTGGATAATGTAAGTCTTGGTCAAAGGGACTTTCAATTTCCATATCACCCATCTGACAAAAGGGAGAACCCACATTCTCCCAGACCTGTCTGAGCAAACACAATAAACAGGAATGCACCTATTAGACTAAATGAGGAATTTCTTTTACTGTCTTTGATTAGATCTCAGTCTTTAGAGAGATTGCCCATGCTGGTTGATTTCAGGATGGGGAAGTAGAAAAGGGGAAAAACCTTGGTCCTAATTCAATAATTAGTTATTAATACCAGAGAGAAATAATCATTTCTCTCACATATGTACCTTATGAATAACTAACCAAGAAAATTGTATCAGGGTGGTTCTTTAGGGAAAGTAAAGGTATGTACAGTTAGTGTTATGGGTAGAGCAACTGCAACCAGCCTGGTTAAGGGAGGTGCAGCTAGGTGGTGTAGTGGATGGAGTACAGGACCTGGAGTTAGGAAGAGTCATCTTCCTGAGTTCAAATCTGGCCTCAGACACCTACTAAATATGTGACCCTTGCCTTAGTTTCCTCATCTGTAAAATGAGCTGGAGAATAAAATGGCAAACCACTCCAGTATCTTTGCCAAGAAAAACCCAAATGAGGTCACAAAGAGTCAGGAACAACTGAAACAACTGAACAACAATATACTCTTCCTCAGCAAACAAACTGGAAGAACGACCTGCTTATTGCTAGGGAGAGGTTCATCTTCACTGTGCATTCAGAGATGCCATGCATTAGTTACTTTGCTATTTTTGTCTCTTTCCATTTTGTGCCTGGCCTCCTTACATACTGCATCCCAAGCCATTGCCAGTTATTTTGACTTTGTCCTGCCACTGGACTTCAGTGACTGTGGAGGAGAGAGTAAGGCCAATGACTTCGGGCAGCTCTGCCTCATTTAAATCTGGTTCACATGCAAGTCAAGACATCACCCTCATGATGTCGTTGGTCATCTTCGAGAATAAAGGATACATAACAACAACACGTGCAAAAACCATCTCACATTAGAGCCCCACACATTTGTTTGGGGCTCTATAGTTTCTCCCAAAGCTGATTTCCTAGGTAGTGCATATTGTCTGTACCATTTCTTTATGGGCCTAATCACAGACCTCAACCTACAAAAGGGTGATAAGTCCATGTAAGTAGGTATCTTAGAGAATGTGAACCCATTTTCCCATGTAAATGGTGTCAAAATGGAGGTAACAGTCCCTGTCATGCCACAAAAACCTATTTAACTTATAATGTAGTTGAGGACTAGTAGTACTATTTCAGTCATCAGTTGTCCAACTAGGCATGTACAAATTGGGATAATGTTGTTGGAGATCTACAAACAGAAACGAAAAACTCCTTGACCTTATAGAGTCTATAATTCATTAGGGAGATTCTCCCTTCCTCTTCTCCCTCCCCTCCCTGTCCCCTTTCTCCCCCTCTTCCTCCCCACCCCTTCTCTTCTCTTTCTTCCTCTTTGAAGTTGGAGGAGAGGGTGGACTACGTGATCTCAGTGGTACCTTCTAACAATAACAATCTTTGATTCCCTTCTTTCACAGTATACCCTCATCCATCCTTCCCTCTCTTCCATCCCAATGCCATTGAATAAAAAAAAATCTTAAAACAAATAACATATGTACCTTTGAAAAACTATTGCTGATTAGGGTCCCTTGCATTCTTTCATATCTCAGGAGATCTGAAATTTCATCGCTATGAGTGTGGAGAGGTTACATATCTTTTGAGGTATTGAAGAATAATACTATAAACAATGAATAACAAGTAATTGTGAAAGATGGTTCTTATGCATTATAAAGCAAAATGCCTTCATGAATTGTTGCGTCCAGAAAAATTTTTCTCCAAATGACCAGCCTCCCAGTGATGGGCCTCTCCAAACTTAAACTGGCTCCCAGATGACATCCCCAGGCACATGCTTAGGACCTTTCCAAATGATGGGGCCGCTAGGTGGCCCAGTGAAGAGAGAGCTGGGCCTGGAGTCAGGAAGACCAAAGTTCAAATCTGTCCTCAGACACTTACTAGCTGTGTGACCCTGGGCAAGTCACTGACCCTCTGTTTGCCTCAGTTTCTCCATCTGTGAAATGTGGATGATAATAATAACCTACCTCCAAGGGTTGTCATGAGGAGCAACGGAGATAATGATTATAAAGAGATTAGCCCAGTGCCTGGCACATGGTAAGTGCTGTATAAATGTTAGCTGTCAGCTATTATGTTCAGATCAGTAGTATCTGGCAAAGCTTGTACTTTGCAACCATAGCCTTTAAGATCTCAGAGCTACCTCCATGCCCTAATGACGTAGTAATATTCAAAATGATACAAGAAGTATTCTCATTTCTGAAATCAATTGTTTCCTGAGAAGAAATGTTGTTTTTAAAAGCAGATATTTATTTATATCTTTCTCCTCGTCTCCTTTCCTATCACCCTTCCCAGAGAACCAGCTCTCGTAACAAAGAATTTTTAAAAAGAAGAGAAATAAGTAAGCAAGACTTACTGATGCATCAAAAAGTTCTGAAATTATACAAAATGTTCCACAGCTGTGGACCTCTATCTCTGCAAAGGCCTGCAGGTTATGGGGAGGGTGGTAGAAGTGTCTTCTTATGTCTTTTCTTGAGGGCCAAACTTGACGTTATAATTTTACAGCATTCAGTCTTGTTTTGTTCCTCTTCTTTGTTCCATTTATATTGCAGTCGTTGCACGTATTGCGTGGTTGGCTCTGCTTGCTTCTCTTTGCATGAATTAATGTCATTATATGAATTATGAACTAATAGACATTAGTTGATGTCTGCTATGTGTCATTTTGTCATTATATGTGCATTATGTCATTTATACACACACACATACAAATATATGTGGATGAATGAAAAAGCTTTTATTAAATGCTTACTATGTGCCAAGCAGTGTGCTAAGTGATGGAAATACAGATCAAAAAGCAAGATGGTCCCTGCCTACCTTCAAGAAGCTCATATTTTAATTAGGGAAGCCAGCTTATACTGGAGGGTTCAGCTGCAAGTCAAATGGAATTTTCCGTAGTGTTATTTCCATTCATTAAACAATATCCCTGTTTTTGATGTTGAGCCCTCCAACAGTACCAAGGACTTTGCTGCCTACAAGATGAAAGCACAATGAAATAGCTAAATGGGAACCATGTTTTTATTTTCTGGGGATTTTTGTCCTTCTGCAAAGAAGAATCGTGATTTAGAATAGGATAGGGGATAGGGACCAGATCTATGATTTCATTGCTATAGGAGAAGAAATTTACCCTTATCAGTTCATGCCGATGCCCTCTTTGACTCAGGGAGTTGCCTGGCCAGTACTAATTTGAAATGACTTGCCCAAGATCACACAGCCAGTACACATCAGAAACAGGATTTGAACCTCTGTTTTTATGGCTTCAAGGTCAGCTCTCTATCTAGTATTCCCTGCTGCCACAGAATAAATCTGATAATATTCAGAAAATACAGAAGATATGGTGTTAGCTACATTAGCAATGCCTTTTATGTCTATGAAAATGACAGCACCACAGCTACCTAGTTTTGCATCTGAGGCAAGAATATAAAATTCCTCTTCCTCCATCATTTTTTTCTATGCCCTTTGCCTCACTTGCCTTACCTAAGTTGCAGAACTTTTCATATAAACTCAAGCCGTCCAATGAGCTGTCTCATTCACTGTTATGGCCTACCAGTGGTTGGAGAGAAATGCTATATAGTGAATACAGCCATGGATTTAGGGTAGGGATAAACTGGGTTCAAGTGCCTCCTCCAACAGTTGCTAACTCTGCAGCAAGAAATTTCTCTCTCTGAACCTCAGGTAACCCTCTAAGTCAGGATTCTTAACCATTTTTATATCAGGTACCCATTCAGCAACCTAAGAAAATCTAAGGATTCCCCAGAATATTTTTAAATATACAAAGTAAAATAATAAGATTACAATGGAAATCAATTATGCTGAAATAGAGTTATCAAAATATTTATTAAATGTTCACAGACTCCCAGTTTAAGAACACCTGCAAAAGACAGGCCCCCAAATGTTTACGTAGAGGGAGTTCTCAGGGAAATCAGAAGTAGGTCCTTGACCTATCTAGAAGTAACTAAATTATGTGGTGAGTGGTTTGAGTAGGGGGTGGAGGGCAAGGAGAAGAGAGTCCATTTTATAATTGCAGGAACAGAGAGTAAGAAATTAAACAATTACACAATTCCACCTGGTAATTTAGTGGTCAGAGCCCTGTTGTGAAGCTTAAGAAATGTTAAATGCTTACCAAAGATTCTCAGACTTCTAGTTTAGTTTTTGCCTCTTATTTTTAGAAAGGATTTTTAATACCATAATCCCTTCCTTTATCAGTGGACATTGAGATCCATATAATATTTATAGAACACTTGAAATCTTTTGACAAGAGTACTTTAGGATAGAGAAAAGTGTCTGAGACGGGAAGAGATTTCCATTACTTAATATAATATTTTATTTACAATTCAGAATTCAGCAGTCACTATATAACACTGAACTAACATGACATCATCTTATTGAAAAAACAAACAAGAACAACTTAATTAAAAAAAATCATAGTCAGTGCTCTGTAGATGAGAAGATGACTGGAAATAGCATCAGGAAATAGGGGACTAGGCTTAATGGATCCTGGACCTAAGCTCAGGTCTCTAGAGTGGCATAGGACTCTGGATATGGCATCAAGAAGAACTGGTATCAAATCCTGTCTCAGATAATTACTAACTGTTTGACCCTAGGAAAGTCACCTATGTTCTCTGTACCTCAGTTTCCTCATCTGTAAAATGAAAGTATTGGATTTTATATCTCTAAGAACCCGTCAATCTCCAAATCTGGGATAAAATTCTTTCCACTACACTTAAATTCTTATGTTAGTCCAACAGAGCTGATAGAATAGAAGCCATCTATGAAAAAGAGACTGTAAGAATCTATTAAAATGTTCATTAATCAAAGGGAAAGCTACAAGCGTGCTCAGTATAGGCCTGGCACGCATGCATTTAAATATATAAAATCAATGATCTTTTCCATTGACAATGTTCCAGATTTTCCAGCACTAAGTCTATCCACAGACAAAGCTATTTTTCAGATTGTTTAGCCAATTGTAACTGCAGCCAAGAGAACAAGTCAGGTTTGTGAGAGAGAAATTGCAATCCTCTTTAGTTAAAAAAAAAGTCTTCAGAACCAAGAAGAAAAAGATTTATTCATTTAGCTAGTTTCTTTCTAAAGAGGCAACTTTAGTACAGTGGAAAGAACACTGGATTTGCAGTCATAAGACCTGGATTCCAAAGGGTTCTAAAATTGCACTTACCCTTTGACCTAGCAACACCACTGCTAGGTCTGTATCCCTAAGAGATCATAAAAAAGAGAAAATGACCTACATGTGCACAAATGTTTATAGCAGCTTTTTTGTGGCAGCAAAGAAATGGAAATTGAAGAAATGCCAATCAATTGGGGAATGACTGAATGAATTGTGATATATGATTGTGATGGAATACTATAGCACTATATGAAATAATGAGCAGGATGGTTTCAGAAAAACCTAGGAAGACTTATATGAACCAATGAACAGTGAAATGAGCAGAACCAAGAGAACATTGTACACAGTAACAGCAATATTGTACTGATGACCAACTGTGAAAGACTTAGCTACTGTGATCAATACAGTTGATCCAAGACAATTCCAACAGACCCATAATGAAAAATACCACCTCCAGAGAGAGGTCTAATGAACTCTAAGTGCAAATTGGAGTGTATTTTTTCCATTTGCTTTATATTTCTTGCTTTTCATTGTTTGGAGTACTGGTTTTTTTGTTTGTTTTGCAACATGGCAAATATGGAAATATATTTTTCATGGCAGAAAAAAAAGACCTGGGTTCATAACCTGGCTCTACTTGAAATATCTCAAACCACAAATTCCAGGCTGAAAAAGTCAAATTGGACTTGATTCTTAATTACTCAATGCCAAATCCCATTTCAAACTTATTTCATACCCAGCAGATTGAATTTAATTTTTAAAAATGGAATAATTTAAAATTATTCTTTGTAGTACAAGCTACCAATAGACCAAGTAATCTCTGAATTAAAATTCTCCCAAAATCAGTTCAAAACTGCCTTTTGCTAGTTTTCATAGTAATAGATTGCTTCTAACATCTACACAGGTGTATGTATATTTGTGTGTATGTATATAGAGGCACATACAGACATATTTGGACAAAAGAGTAGACAAAGAGCATAGAGTATTGGAAGGAGAGTAATTTGGAGTATGATGGGAAAAAGAAGCTGGCAACAGGTTCTACAGGGCCATAAATTTCATTCATTCATTCAAGCATTTATATTAAGTACCTCGAAACAGTGCTAGGTGCTGGGTACAAAAAGATAAAAATGAAACAGTCTCTGCCGTCAAGGAGCTTTCATTCAAAAGCTAGACAAAGGAGTTTGAACTTCACTACAGAAGCAATGGAAAGCCAAGAAGAGGATTTTGTTTTTTCCTTTATCAAGCATTTATCAAGTGACAGCTGTGTGATCAGCCCCGTACAAAGGTACTTTAGGCATATAAAAGAAGTAAGACATGATCCTTGGCTCCAATAAATTTAAAATCAAGCTGAAGAGATACATGTACCATACACACATGAAACCACTCATCGTAAAGCAACATGCCACAGAGAGTGTTTGAGCAAAGAAGTGATATGACAAGATCTACATGTAAGAAAGATTATTCTGACAGCAGCTTACAGGACAAATTGCAGGGGAAAGAGGTAATGACAGTAGAAAGAGACAGATGGGGGAGATGTGGAGCTGGAATCAAGGGACCTCAATAGTTGATTGCATATGTAAGATGGAGAGAAAAGAGTCCAAAATAACTCCAACACTGGATTTGGTAGACAAAGTGAATGTGCAGTTCTATGGAGAGAAATAGTTAAGTCAGGAGAAACAGATTTAGGAGTAGAGATGATATGCTTGGCTTTAGACATGAATTTTAGGTAGCGATGGAGGTATTCTGAAGGCAGTTGGAAATAGGGATCTGAAACTCAAAAGAGAGAGGTCAGGACTATTGATGTAGATTGGAAATCATTCTGCATAAAAGTGCTGGTTGAAGCCATGGGTGTAAATGAAATTGCCAAGAAAGATATAAAGAGAGAAGAGAAGAGGGCAAGGACAGCAGACTCTTAAAGAAATATATCTTAAGGCAAGATAAAAAGTAAAAGAAGTCAAGAAAAAAAATGCAATTGAATTTGACAGTTTGGAAGTCATTGGTGACCTTTGTGAGAGTAGATTGAGTAGAGTGGGTGGAATCCAGATTTAGGCCACCGTGGGTAGTAAGGAAATAGAAGCATTGCAGATAGACAAATTTTCCAGTTTGGAAATTTAGAAGCAATATGGAGGAAGTAAAAGGAAATAGTGAAAGTAAAAAAGGTGGTGGGGACCTCAGAATCTGTTGAGTCCAATCTATATCTTAACAAGAATCCCCTCTACAATACTTGGCCATTCCTTGAGGATGTCTAGCAAAGGAGAACTTGCTGCCAAACGACATTCTACTTTGCATTAGTGCATTAGAAAGATTTTTTCTTACCTCAAGTCTAAATTTGTAATTTATGCCCATTGTCTCATATGGCCAAAAAGAAGTCTAATCCTTCTTCCATATGACATCATTTTAAGTATAGAAAAGTTATCACAACCCTTCCTAAGCCTTCTCTTCTCCAGCTCCTTCACCCAGTCCTCAGACTTTATTCAGCCCTGATCAGACTATCTCTGGAGTATTGTATGCAGTTCTGGGCACTACCTTTTAAGAAATGGGATAGAGAACAGAGGGAGATAGATTAGCCTTAGTGAAGAGTGGGGATATCTCTTGCAGAACAAGTAGGAAGGAAGTGGTGATGCTGAGTACTTGAGAGGACAGGGCTTAAAAGAACTCCTGTCAGATGACCTCAAGCATTTTAGTAAAGTACACAGGCAAAGTCACTGATATAGAGGAAAAAAAGAAATTTTGGAACAGACATTGAAGGGAATGAGATAAAGGGGTCAATTAGGGTAGAACCAAAAAACACTTTGCAGGCACATAGGTGGCACAATGGATAGATTTCCAGGCTTACAATCAGGAAGATTCATCTTCTTGAGTTCAAATTCAGCCTCAGAAACTTACTAGCTGTGTGACCCTGGGCAAGTCATTTAACCCTGTTTGCCTCAGTTTCCTCTTCTATGAAATGAACTAGAGGAGGAAATGGCAAACCCCTCCAGCATATTTGCCAAGAAAACCCCAAATGCGGTGACAGAACAACAAGAACACTTGCCGAGTGGCACTAAGAGTCTATGTGAAGTTATATTAAAAAAGAAATAAGGTTTGGGCAAAGTTGGGTTAGCTTTGTGAATTTTTTTTGTAATTGTTAATACCCAGCAGCCTTGGAAGAGTGGTAGAGAAGCTATGTGGTTGTGGTTACCCAGGAATAAGGATGTGAAAGTTGGGAATTCCTTCCTAATTATGGGTTCTCCAAATCGAGATTAGCCATTCTCCTAAAATATTTTTCTAATCTTCATTCTGTTATCTATCAACCTTCATCTTAAATGGAAATAATCATCTGCTTTCTTTTAGATTCTATTATCAGGTAGTATTTCACAAGTGCCTGGGTTTTGGTTTTTTGTTTTGTTTTGCTATGTGTGTGGTTTGGGGGGGAAGGGTACAAGGTGGGTGGGTGGGGGCAGGTGGGTGTGTATGGGGGAAGTAACCAATAAAAGCATCGTAGTATAGTTAGAGAGTTAGCCTCGAAACCAGGAAGACTTGAATTAAAGTTTGTCTTCTGGGTCATCCTAGGCAAATCATCTTAAACTCTCAGGGCTCTAGGCAACTCTCTAAGATTATAATCTGCTAAGTGCCAACCTGTACCGGTGAAGAAACTTACCTCATCTGAGAGTTCCTTGTATCAGTAAAATCACAGGTTGAGGCCCTGGCCCTATTTGGTCTAACCAATGTTCTGGGAGTTATCTCTGATGTAGGGTTTTTGCATGACTTACCTCCATATGTTTAGTAAATGTTATTGTAATTAGCCTTATGTGACTATTTTCTTGCTCTTATCATTGGAATGACTGTCTCTGCACAGCTGGATGAAGACAGGTTTTTTTTTTTTCAAAAGCTTTCAGACAAATCCAAAGCTGTTTATAAGTACACTTAACAAAAAAAAAAAAAAAAACCAAAAAGGCCAGGATGAGAAAAAGAAAATAATCTCATTGGAAAATGCTTGTGAATCTGGAAGACTTTAACTATAATTTTAATGACAATGTAATTTCCTTAAAATTTTCAAAGTACTTTAACCACAGTGGGTTGATCACACCACTCAGAAATCTAACTTTAGGGCCATAGGTCAGGTACGGAGTAATTACAGAAGTTTAGAACTGGAAGGGAGCTAAAATCATTCTATCAAACACCTTCATTTTACAAATGAGGAAATGGGTTTATTGAAAAAAATGAATGATCAGAAAGAGAGGACAGCCTGGCAGAGGAGAGGTTGAACAGTAGCAGACCATAGAATCATAGGTCTCATGCTGGAAGGGCTCAGAGACCATGCAGTCTAATTGAACAGATAAGCTTGGAGAATGTATGGAAGAACAAAGATAATCACCATAAGGGAAGAGAAGGTATAGTTCGGTTGTGATCCACACTGACAGAGGGGATGCTGACATCGAAATTGCCTATGCACTGAACTACATAGGCACAGATACTAACTAGCCAGGTAACCCTGGGCAAGTCACTTAATCATGTTTGCCTCAGTTTCCTCATCTGTAAAATGATCTGGAGAAGGAAATGACAAACCACTCCAGTATCTTTGCCAAGAAGACCCCAAACGGGGTCACAGAGAATTGGACAGGATTGAAACAATTCAACAGCAACAACTAAGATAATGAATGATATATATAAAGCATTTTATAAACCTTAAAAAGCTCTATAACTGCTAACTATTATTAGTTGATCATTCAGTAAACATCATTAAATGGCTGCTATGCATCAGACAATGTGCTAAGAGCTGCGGAGACAGAGAAAAGTAGAAGATAGTCACTGCACTCAAGGAATTCATAATCTAACTATTATTGCTATTAATTATTAAGTTCTGCCTTCTTGATAAATATCATAAGACTAAGGACTGTCTGAACTAGAACTTTTCCCATGATAGACTATACGTCTGCTGTGTTTAAAATAAAATGTTTGGTAAATCCATTAACATATGCGGCAAAGAGTAGGGCACATCCTTGCATTATTTAGCACCTGCAGCATCACTGAAGGGAAAGGAATAGAAATAATAATGATAATTCACATTTTTATTACAATTTATGAATTACAGAATGCTTTCCTCAAACCTATGAGACAGAATACAACTATCATTATCCCCATTTTACAGATAAGAAAACTAGCTCAAGGAGGGTGAGTGATTTGCTCGTTTGTCATTTATGAACAGGGCCTTGAAACCACCAGGTCTCCCAATTGCAAATTCCAGTACTCTTTCAACAGTACCTTACTGACTAAAGGAACAAGTCAGGAAAGATAGACCTGACCAAAAAATAGTAATCCTTACTGAAATGCCTTAAAGCTAAAGAGGATAACTTTAGGTATTCTATATTTTTGCATTCATAATATATAGCGCATATGTGTGTGTTGGTTCTTCAAATTTTCATCAGTCAATGAATAAATCCCTTTATAAAGTCCCTACATTGTGCCAAGCACTGTGCTAACCCCTGAGGATACACATATAAAGAATGAACCCCCTCCTCTCAGGGAGTTGCATTCAAATTAATTTACTTATCGTATACTAGCTATAATGCACAATCGTCAGAATATTTCCAGTTAGCTGCAGGATTTTTGGCACCCAGATGATATCCTCTAATGGCCATTCATAATGGATCACATATCATTCCTAATAATCTACATTCTGGTAAATACATGAAGTGCTTCCTTTGAAACAACCCTGCAAAGTAGGAGGGATTCCATTTTCCCTTTTTCTGGGGTCACCTAAGGTAACACAAGATCACAGGAATTAGAACTGGAAAGGACCGCAGTGCTCACTTAGGACAATGACTTCCTTTTCATGAATGAGGACATAGAGGACCAGAGACAAGGGCTCTGCCCAACTCTCATGAGTTGATTATGTTAGCTATGATTTTTCAGCTGCTGACCTAGTATTTGAACCCAAATCCACTGTTGTTGTACTGTTTTCTTCTGTTTAGCAGTCTGATTCAAATGATCAGTTTACTCATCTGGTGAGGTTATGTTGTCTGAAGTGGCTGTTCCTAAAAATAGAATGCATATTCATCTTTTTAAAGTAAGGGGTTTCACCAAAAAGATATGCAAACAAACAAAAGTTCTGCCTTCTGCCAGGAAGGCGATGCTGACAGATCCCACTGCTGAGGTGAAGAGAAAAGTGGGATGTTATGAGAGTAGAGTGATTGCCTCTAGCTGCAGGTGGTTTTCCTTCACAATGAAAGGACATGTTGATAGGAAACAGGAAAATACCCAGTGAGTTCTCACCATAACCAAGTATGAAATGCTGGGATCTTGTTACTCTGACCAGAACTGACAGGCGTAGCTAGGGTCCTAGGGAGTTGTACTTCAGTCTTTAGCAGTCTGCAGCGGATGTGGGCTCAGTTGATGCCTTCCCTCTCTGTTTTAGAGGGCACTAAGGGAAATGATTGTGAGCAACCACAGAATTCACATCAAACCCTTCTCTGTCTTTACAGTTTTACAGCCATCCCTGATATATGGGACAACCAACCTTTCCTCTGCTGATCCACATTTTATCCATTTTTCAAGTCCCAGCTCAAGGTTCCTACCTCTTCCATGGGATTTTGTCAGACAACTTTAACCATCTCAGAAATGCTAATTGTGCTCTGAGTACCAAAACCCTCGGCACTTGATTAGACACAGTTCTCCATAGCGTGATGTTATTATTAATGCACACTCAACTGGGCCATACATTTCTTTAGGGCAGGAAACATGTTTTAAACATGTGGTCGCAGAATTTTATTTAGCATTGTATATGTAGATTTATAGAATATTTGAGCTAAAGTGGATAGGATCTTTGTGATTATCTATTCGGATCTCATTTTACACAGGAAAAATACTGAATGCCAGGGAGGGAAAGGGGCTTGCCCAAAATCACACGCACATTAATGCAAGAATTCTTTACCTTTTTTGAATCACAGACCCCTTGGATAGTCTTCCGAAACCTATAGACCCTTTCTTAGAATAATGTTTTAAATTAATAAAATAAAATACATAAGAATACAAAGGAAGTCAGTTAAAGTACAGTTATCAAACTACTTTTTAAAAAATATGTTCATGGACCCCAGGCTAAGAACCCTTGAGATAGGGGAATAGCTGGGACCAGAACTTGGTTCTCCTGGTTTCTAACCCAACACTCTTTCTATTCAAAAGTCAGATTTTCTTCCTTGTTATCCCCCGTGGTACCTATTAGAGTAGACAAGTTCAGTAAGGAACACTAGATTTGGAGTCAGATGACATGAATTTCAATCCTGGCTCTTCTACTTGTTCATTTCAGTTGACCTCTTGGGTCTCAATTTTCTCATTTGAATGAAAGAATGAAAATAAGATGACTAAATGCTTGCTCTGTGCAAAGCCCAGTGCTAAGAGGGTAAAAATAGAAAAGGAAGATAGTTCCTGTTCTCAAGAAGTTCATGTTCTAATGAAGGCAACAGCGCATATGTGGGTTTTAGCTGCAAGTTGGATGGAAACACCTCATCGTCCTCAGGGTACCGGAGTAAAGCAGGTGGCAATGCCTCGTCTTCTTGTCATTTCCCCTGATAAAATCATTTCAGTTTCTGATGCTGAACCATTTGACAGTGCTAAGGACTTTGGTGGCAAGACCTTTTTTCCCCCTGGGTTTTTGGTAGCCATAGCTTTAGTAACTACAGGTGCAGTTGCCAGGTTGCATCACCACAATGGTTGCTTCCCAAGATCATGGCTGTGGGCACTAGGCTGGCAGCATTGATATTCCCAAAGCTCTCAGATTCAGAGTCCCGGGCTGTCTCCATAAGGGTATATAAGGGATGATGGTAAACATGGTGGTGGAGGTGGTTTGACTTGACTGGCGTGTGCTTCCTCCTATCTTACTCCCAGGGTGCTTTGCTGCTTCCATTAGGCTATAAAATGAGGAGATTGGACTAGAAGACTTAAAGTTTCCTTCCCTATCTGAATCAATAATCCTATGATCCTTTGATCTTATGGTTTACTAATAATTGTAAAGGTTTAAGTGCTAGCTTATTTTAGGATCATGGTGTCACAAAATCCCCTTATACCCGTGATTCAAAGTCATTACCTAAAAAAAAAATAGGGGCAGCTAGATGGCACAGTGAGTAGAGCACTGGCCCTGGAGTCAGGAGGACCTGAGCTCAAATATGGCCTCAGACACTTGACACACTTACTAGATGTGTAACCTTGAGCAAGTCACTTAACCCCAATTTCCTTGCCTTCCTCCGGCCCCCCCCCAAAAAAAGGAAAGCAAAGTCATTACCTGCTGAGGCAAAAATCCTCTTCCCATGTTAGTACTTCCCACTCACTTATCCCCAACCAGCTCTGCTCTATTCCTCCTTGGCCCCAGCTTTCTTCAAATGCACCCCTTGGCACTCCCATTCTATCATCAACCAACTCCCCTTCATCCTACAGCTCTTCTTCTCACAATCTTTCCATCCTCTTGCCACTAAGGAGACCTGGCTCTCTGTAGAAGACAGAGACATATTATATCAAGTCATGGACTTAAAGTGGAAAAGGACCTCAAAGGTCACGTCATCACATCTCTGCCCAAATCATGAATCCTATCTGCAGCATCCCACCAAATGGTCAGCTTCTTCTTGAATACTTCCAGAAAACTTACTATCCCCAGAGGCAATCAATTTTAGTTTTGGATGGCCCTTTTATTAGGAAGTTTTCTCTTACATCAGCAGTTCTTAACCTGGGTCCAAAGACCTTCATAAACTTTAAAACATCTTTATTTTAATGTGATTAGTTTCCTTTGTAATCCTGTGCATTCTATTTCATGCATTTAAAAACGTTATTCTGAGAAGGGAACCCATAGGCTTCGCCAGACTTCCAAAGATGTCCATTACACAAAAAAGGTTAAGAACTCCTACCTTATATTGAACCAAAGTCAACCCTCTTTCTCACTAGTCAGTTAAATATTTGAAGAAAGCTATCATGTTCTCCCCTAAGTCTTTTCTTCCCTAGGCTATATAAACAAACTGAGTATTTTCTCCTTGTATATATAGCATATTTTGTAGCCACCTTGCCTCATTTCCTTTATACATGTTCCAGTTTATCAATGTACCTTCTAAAATGTGGTATACAGCCCTGGGCACAGTACTACAGATGCAGGAGAGGACACCTACTAATTGTCTTCCTACTCTGTATACTATACCTCTGTTAATGAAACCTCAGTCCATAAGAAACTGCTTTCATGCCTGGTTGTGATCTAGAGGTGACTCTGGGTTCTTCAAGGCACATCTTTCCCCACTCTCATCAATACCAGATAATGCTCTATCTAACCCCTTCCACCCACTTCCCCATACTGGGACAAAAGAAGTAAACATATTTATGTTTCCTACCTCTATTTAAAAACTACCCTTCTTCTTCCACCATGCAACAACCTTTTCCCCTTGGATGGTCATTACATCTATCTATGTTGACCTGTCCTCACTGAAGCCATCTTCCAGTCTATGGGTCAGTCTCTCCTTTATCAAGTATCTCCTTTATCAAGGAGCTCAGAAACTGTTTCACACTCTTCAGCCGAAATCCCTGCTGTCATAATGGTGATGTCCGTTCATATACCCTGGCTTCCCATTTCATCAACCTTTTCAATTCCTATTACCTATATCTTCACTCCACCTGAGCCACTCACAGGGATCTTACCATCACCCGTTAATGTTCTTCTTTCATGGTCCTGAATTCTGAGATTTCCTTTTGATCATAACCCTCTAACTTTTCCCTCCACTTCACTCCTAAATCTGTCCTTTTTCCTTCTTGTGTTTTCTTTTTTTTTTTTTTTGTTAGACAATCATTGTACTTTGTTTCTTCATAAACTTTGTCTAGCCTTTTTTTTTTGGCTAAATGACAGGATTAGAAAGTACACTCTGCATGTGCCAGTGATTGTTTAAAAAACAAAAAAGATTCATTTAGAGCTTTTTAAAAAATAGAAGACACAATTATATGATCTAAGCATACCGATGTTGCTTAGCCAGGAAGGAAAGAGAATAAGCATTTATTAAGCACCTATTACAAGCCAGACCCTGTGCTAAGCACTTGACAAATAACTCATTTGATCTCATTTGATTTGAGTAGATTATATTGATTTTCTTTTTAAGTTGAAAAAGTAATGAGATAATTATAAATCAAATTATTATTATATCTAAAATCTTAGAATTAAGTCCTCCAATTGCACCAACAAAATACAAAGAGAAAAGGATCACCTTTTCCAAAATTCTTTCTCATCAGTACTATCTGTGACTCTTGCTTTGTCCATATTCAATCATGGCTATGAAATATTTTTTTTTTTTGGATGTGGATAGAATTTTTTTTTTAAATTTATTTTTGACATGTTTGGTTTTCAGCATTGATTTTCACAGGCGTTTGAATTACAAATTTTCTCCCCATTTCCTCCCCCCCCCCACTCCAAGATGGCGTACATTCTGGTTGCCCTGTTCCCCAGTCTGCCCTTCCCTCCGTCGCCCCATTCCCTTCCCATCCCCCTCTCCCTTCCTCTCTCCCCTGTTCCCTTCCCATCCA
>CM053623.1:145530549-145626737 GCA_028646595.1 Phalanger gymnotis
GCTTCCCTCTGCCACTTTGTGGGTTCTGCAGCTCTAAAATTGGTTCAGAGCCATTGTTTTATAGGTTTTTGGAGGGACTTGGTGGGGAGCTCACGCCAGTCACTGCTTCTCAGCTGCCATCTTGGCTCCGCCCCCCCTTCTTGTGTTTTCAAATCACTCCATTTCCTCCCACACTCCCTTTTCTCCCAATCATCCCCTTTCTTTCTACTCTTCATTCTCTTCTTTGACTTTTTATTCAAATACACCTCATGCATACATGCATACCTTCATTCTAGTCCTCTTCATCCCAGAATCCTTCCTTTCATAAATATTTCTATCTTCCTTTTTTTCTTCCTTCCTTCCTTCTAAGCCACCCAGACCCACCATGGACTTGAAAAAGACTCAACAGAACAAGCTTCCAAGTTTACCCTTCTTCCCTAGCAATTCCCTTTCCCCACTCCTGGTCTGACACCCCACCACCCTGCATGAAGGAATTCCTGCTTTGCTTGGTCCCTCAAGGCCAATTCTTCTTTCCCACTGTTTATGTGCTGGGAGCCTCCAGACCCTCCACCTTTTGGACTGGATATGCCTGCTCATACCTCTTGTAAAAGCTATGGTGAGTTTTGTTTTGAATACATTGAATTTGATGCATTGTGACTTAGCCACTTTGACTATCAATACATCTGTATCTCAAGGACTTGGTTTCATCACTATAAACATACCAAAATAGTAAAACAGCTATTGGGAATTGGGTTTTGGTTGATTTGAAATGTGCAGTTCCCAAAGAATCTTAAGTTTTAAATAGATATTTAAAGAATAGAATATGGCCTGAAAAAGAAAAGATGAAACATATGCACACCCTCACAGCAGAGAGAGGTGGTAGACCACTGGAACAGTACATTACATACCTTGACAGACTGTCTTTGTATTGTATTTTTTCACTTGTTTTTCTTTTTCACAAGGAGCATTCAGTCTGGAGAGTGAAATGGGAAAATACTGTTACATAAAGATAATAGCATTAATCAGCCATTTTGAAAAGAATGGAATATAAGCTATTGAGATGCTCATAATAGCAACCATTCAATCCAGGCACAAGTATGATCAAGGAAAGCACATCCTTTGTGGCTAGCCAGCGAAGGAATACTTCTTAAATTCCTGTTGGATTTTTATGTATGTTGATTTTTGGTTTTCTTGGTATTCCCAGCACTTAGCATGATATAGGCACATAGTAGGCCCTTGATACAGTTGACTGACTCCTAAAGTTCATTTGTTGGAGTGTTTCTTTCTAGTAAAACATGAATAGTGTTATCACTTGCCCCCAGCATCAAGGGTCATAAAAGGAAATTTAGGCGACATCTAGAAATGTCAGGGGGCAGCTAGGTGACACAGTAGATAAGAGCATTGGCCTGGGGTCAGGAAGACCTGAGTGCAAGTGTGACCTCAGACACTAACTAGGTGTGTGAACCTGGGCAAATCACTTAACCTCTGCCTGCACAAAACTGGAGAAGAAAATGGCAAATGACTCCATTATCTTCACTAAGAAAATCCCATGGACAGTTGGTCCATTGGGTCATGAAGAGTTGGACATGACTGAACAATAACGACAACAGAAATGTATGACTCTAGGATGAAATTCTTGGCTTCCATTTTCATAGCTTAGAAAAAAGGAAAGTGGTCTTATGGTGATGGGTGCAGAAATAAAAAACAAAGAACACATGGGGGGAAATGCCCCAAGTCTGCTAGGAAAAAAGTTGTACTCTAATTTTATGCAAATTTTAAAAATCATATAAATTTACATCTTACATATCAAACCGTGCAAGGTCTTTACATTAGTTCTCTCCTTAAATCAACCTACTAATTAATTCTTTCAAGATGTTCATTTATAGCCCATAATTTTGCTATTTGGTAAGTTTGGATTTTTGTATGGGTTTTTTAATTATTAAAAACAGGACATGTTCATATAGTAGAAAATCTGTCCTTCAATTGGCAAGGCAAGATTGCTTACTTCTATGAGGACTTGCTTAACATCTCTAGAACCAGCTATGTAATGTTGCCCAAATAGGTAGGAAATTATATAACATTTATTCACACAAACTCCAAGCAAAGAACTAAGACTTAACAAACATTGAATGTAAACTTCTTGAGGGCAGGGACTTCTTTCAGTTTTTTGTTGGGTTTTTTGAGGGCCATAGCATAGTGGGTCTTAAACACAGAATTAATATTTGTGGAATTGAATCGAAACACTCCTATCTTTAATGTGAGATTTCATACATCCAAACTGATTCTTAAAATTTCTTACCTCTCATTCTTGCTATTATCTGATATATACAGTTATCTCTCAGACAGACAGATAGGTAGATAGGTAGATAGGTAGGTAGATAGATAGGTAGATAGATAGATAGATAGATAGATAGATAGATAGATAGATAGATAGATAGATAGATAGATAGATAGATAGATAGATAGTTTGCATATAGTTGTTTGAATGCTGTCTCCCCCATTAGATTGTGAGTTCCTTGAAGGCTGCTACTGTTTTTGTCTTTCTTTGTATCCTTAGCACTTAGCACATAGAAGGTGCTTAATAAATGCTAATTGACTTAACTTGTAATTAACTTATCTATGAAGAGACAAAATAAATGCCTTCATCTATAGAATAAATGAAGTTAACTAGTCTAGTTATATAGTAAAGAGGTCTTACTTGGAAGAAAGTCAAAGCCAATAGCTTAAACAATAATATGATAGGTCTATTAACTTTTTTATAATATAACATAACACAGGTATAAACATAACATATATTAAATATATACACTCATAACATCAGGGTCATGAAGCACTTTACATACATTATCTCATGTAATCCTCTGTGAACAAGTATTATTGATAGTTTGACAGGTGGCAAGACCAAGGCTCAGCAGTCTAAAGCAGTGTTTCTCCAACTTTTTGATGTCAGTACCCCCGGCACCCCCAAAGAGTTTTTATACGGCTTATGTCTATCGGTATGTACCATATTAGAAATTAAAACATCTTAGTATTATTATAAAAGTAGTCTTCATCTTATGGACACCCTGAAAGGGTCTTAAGGATCCCCAAGGGTCCTGGACCACCCTTTGAGAACCACTGGTGTAAGATCACACAGCTATTAGTAAATGATTGAGCTGGGATTTGAAAACAGGCTTTCTGATGATAAAGATGTTAAACAACAGTTTAGGTTTTCCGTGCTATTAATTTCACTTAGTATTGATAACCAGTTTGTTGGTTATGAATTACTTTATTTCATATGCTCCCTAAATATGCTTTACTCTTTCCTGCTTTAGAGGTGTAGCATTTACTGAATCTCTCCTCCAGGAATGCTGGTCTCTTTCACTTCCACTCATTTAAATCCTGCCTATCCTTCAATGCTCAAATCAAGTCGCACTTTTTTCCAGGAAGCTATCTGTCCAAAGTGATTTCTTAATAAATATATATTGGTTGATTGATTTTTCTCTCCTCTGAACACCACTGCAATTCAATTCTTCAAGCCCTGTGCTAAGTTCTATGGATATAAGACAGTTCCCTGCCCTCGGGGAACTTGAATTCTACTACGGTCTGTAATAATCATTTACTTGTTATCATATGTCCCCATGTATTTGCATTTATTTTCTCTTGATTATGTATTGTTTTCCCAACTATATTGTATATTTATTAGTTGTCCCCAGATGCCTTACACAGTGACTGACGTGCAGCAGTTACTCAATAAATTTCTGAATGAATAATTAATGTTAGCTCTTGTACAATCTTTAGAAAATAAACTAGTTGATTGGAAAAGGGCTTGAGCTGATAAATGTCAATAATAAATCAACCTGGAATTCTCTGGAACTATCCAAATACATAGGTTAATCTCTCTATATCTCTATTCCTTCCTTCCTCACTTCCCCACTGAGTTGATAAAATAAGGGGAATAAACTTGTCTCCAATGCAATCAGGGAAATGTGGATTAATTATGTCTTCAAGCTAAAGTAAGAGAACTGGATGCTAATCTGATAGATTAAGTCAGTGGACTGACTTGAATAATTCAGATGAAACAAACAAAGGTTTACTACTAAGTTATCTTGAATGGTTATCTATATTTGGTCTTGACCAATTAAAGCTAAGTACTGTGAAATTCATTGTAGTTTAACTTCAAGGAAGGAAGGAAGGAAAGAAGGAAGGAAAGAAGGAAGGAAGGAAGGAAGGAAGGAAGGAAGGAAGGAAGGAAGGAAGGAAGGAAGGAAGGAAGGAAGGAAGGAAGGAAGGAAAGAAGGAAGGAAGGAAAGAAGGAAAGAAGGAAAGAAGGAAAGAAGGAAAGAAGGAAAGAAGGAAGGAAGGAAGGAAGAAAAGACAGTAAAAAAGAAAAATAATGAATTGTTTAGACATGCTTAGGATGAGATAACATGGTATACAAGAAGACAACAGGCACAGTGTGTCTGGTTCATTAGAATTGGCACTAATGAGGAACCTTAATTAAGACACTAATTTTAAGCTTTGAAAAAGACAAAGACTCTTTTGAGACTATGGGGGAAATGGAGTGTTATCTTGCTTTTAAAAGTATCAGCCAAAAACAGACATTCCAAAGCCCTCAACTTTCTTTTATCCATGCCCATATCACTGATTTTCCATGTGGCCTCTGATAAAGAATGAACCATTCGTGGTGAAATTCAAAGTCCTGTGGACCATGAGTCAGAAGATCTGAGTTCTGGTTATGTCACTACCACAAATTAGCTGTATGATTTTTGGCTTCCATTTCCTCATCTACAATATTGAGCTGGGGCAGATTATCTTTTTCAACTCCAAAATTCTGTGATCCGTACATTTTCCCCATTGGTAAGGAGACGTATAATGAAAGGAGCTATATATACATGTCTGTTTTGTACACCAAGAGCTGTGATGTAATTTAATCAGTATAAAAGCCCCCAGGGTGGGAAATCCAACAATTTGGCAAAGTATGATTTTAGGTTTATTCCTCTTTCATACTTGGAAAATAACAAGATAAACTGATGAAATAGAAAACAATCCCAACTTCATTCATGTTCCTACCTAAGTACCTCCGAGAGGAAAAAACAGAGTAGTAAACTTGTACATATGTTTCTTATTAATAAACCTATCTTAAGTAATGCAGCTTTTTCCCCAAGTTGCCTAGTTCAACTGTATTGATATATTTTCTCTCCCCCAGAAAGTTGATATATGTCTTAGAACTTAACATCGAAGATCATAGTATCCTAGATGTAAAACGAACCTCAGTGAGTGGCCATATAGTCCAATCCCTTCATTTAGTAGTTAAGGAAACTGAGGCCCAAGTGACTGGACCTGAATGACTTTCCCAAGATCACATAGACATTAGAAAGTAGGATTTGAACCCATGTCTTTTGAATCCAGAGCCCATCCACTGTGCCACTCAGTCTCCTGGAGCAAAAAGATAGAAGGAATATATTGGGGTGGGGGGGCCTGGTTTCTCGGCCCATTCAACTCAAGTCTTTAGTAAGCAAATCACCAAGCATCTATTAATCAACAAGCATTTTTAACTGCCTATTACGTGCCAAGTGCTGAAGAGACTTATACAAAAATGCAAGTCCTCACCCTGAAAAGACATTCTATGGTAGGAGGAGATACAAAATATTCACAGATAAGTAAGTATACAATATATGCAAATAACTACATAGCGACTTGAAGAGTTGGGGAGAACTATTAACTGGAGGAATCAGGAAAAACCTATTGAAGGAGGTGGACCTTGAGCTGAACCTTAAAAAGAGACATGGATTCCAAGAGGTCTAAGGAAGAACAGAAAGTATTCCATGTGTGGGGATCAATAAGGGACCAAAATGGCTGAGACTGGAGAGAATATGTGTTTGGTGAGTGGGTGAGAAAGGGGAACAGGGTGTAATTTGGAAAAAAAATATGGAAAAATAGGATGGAGCCAGATTACAAAGGTTTTAAATGCCAAACAGAGGCATTTATACTTGTTTGGTCATATAGACAATAGGGAGTTATTGAAACTTCTTGGGCATGATCTGTGCTTTAGGAATATCAGTTTGGAATCTGTGTGGAAGATGGATTGGAGAAGAGGAGGAGGAGAGACTAGAATCACAGGTGAGGAACCTGCAGCCTCAAGGCCACATAGGGCCCTCTAGGTCCTCAAGTGACTGAATCCAAACTCCATATAACAAATCCCCTTAATAAAAGGATTTGTTCTGTAAAACTTGGACTCAGTCAAAAAGCTGCACTCAAAGACCTAGAAGACCACATGTGGCCTCAAGGCCACAGGTTCCCCACCCCTGGACTAGATTCAGGGAGACTAATAAAGAAGCAATGGTAATAGTCCATGCCGGAAGTCATAAGGACTTGAACTAAGGTCCTTGTGGTATGAGTAAAAAGAAAGGGGTCAATTGAGACAAGCACTTTTGAACTGGTAGAATCCACAAAACTTGACAACTGATTGAATGGGGGGAAGGGGGAAGAGCAATAGTCAATGACTGAGCAAAGCAAAGCATAGTTCTTGCAGAGATTCCTCAGAAAACTACAAAGACAAAGAGGAAAATGGACAAATACAAAACTGATGATAATCAATAACCATTTATCAAGTGCCTACTATGTACCAAGCAATGTACTAAGTGGTAGAGATACAAAAAGAGGCAAAAGACAATCCCTGCCCTCAAAAAGTTTACAATCCTATTGGATAACATGGGAACAAATATATGGGTATGTATGTGCATCAGAGAGAGAGAAAGAGAGAGTGAGAGGGGGAGAGAGAGAGGAACTCACACTATATGCAAGACAAATAGGAAACGATTAAAAGAGAAGGTACTAAAATTAAGAAAGATTGGGGAAGATTTCCTATAGAAAATAGGCTCTTAGTTGAGATTTAAGGGAAGCCAGCTAGGGATACAAAAAGAGGCGAAAGATAGTCTCTTCCCTCTAGGAACTTATAATCTAATGGGAGAGACAACATTCAAATAAATACGTACAAAGCAAGCTATATACAGGATAACTCGGAGATAATTAACAGAGGGACAGCCCTAGAATTAAGAAGGGTTAGGGAAGTCTTCCTGTAAAAGATGGGCTATTAACTGGTATTTAAGGAATCCAGAGAAGCCAGTAGGCAGAGCTGAGGAGGGAGAGCATTCCAGGCATGGAGGCTGGGGGGCTGTCTCCTTTTTGCCTAGAATCCTTTCCCTAAAGGCATCATCCCTCACCATCATGGATTTAATACTTAACTTGGCACTTCAGCAATGCAGAACTGAATGAGAGCAAGTATTGACAACTGAACCTTCTAATGTTTCTTATTACAGCACTCTGGAAAAATTTGCATTGTTGACTTAAAATGTTCAACCAGTCTTATTTATAACATCAAAAATGTCCGTAACCATCTTACTGACATTTTTATTAGCCTGTCTTTTTCCTAGGAGATACACAAATTCTGGTAGTTAATTTGAATTAGTGATCAGCTTGCGGGATATAGATATATAAAACGTATGTATGTATATATGTATAGACACATATATGTGTGTATAGTATGTATATATAGATATATAAAATGTATGTATATGTGTCTGTATATGCATGCATATATAGGTACATATGCGTAAACATATTACATACACACAGATATACTATATGCAAATGTATATATATACACATAAAATACATGAATAGAATCACACAGTCTTAGAGTTGGAAGGGGCCTTAGAAATAATCTGATATAGCCATTCTTTATTTTGATCTACGGCTTCCTAATAACAAGGTGTCATGAATTTAAGAAATAGATAAGAATGATATGAGGCAGCTAGACTGTGAGATTTAGAGTCAAAAAGATGTGAGTTCAGATCCTGCTTCAGATACTGACTAGCTGTATGAAGCTAGGCAAGTCACTTAACCTCTCCCAGCCTCAATTTCTTTGTCTGTAAAATGGGGGTGATAATAATAGCACCAGGCTCATAGGTTTGTCTTAAGGATCAAGTAACATAACATGCATAGTGCTTTAAAATATTTGAAGTGCTACATAAATGCTGGCAACACTAATTTTTCAGTAATGTCCAACTCTCTGTCACCCCGTTTGGGGTTTTCTTGGCAAAGATACTGGAAGGGTTTGCCATTTCCTTCTCCAGTTCAATTTACAAATGAGGAAACTGAGGCCAAAGAGGGTTAAGTGACTTGCCCAAGGTCACACAGCTAGGACGTACCAAGGCCAGATTTGAACTTAAGAAGATGAATGTCCTTGACTCCTGATCCAGCTCTCTATCCACTGTGCCACCTAGCTGTCCCTGCTTTTATAACTAGCTAATCTGTAAATTGATGCTCCTAAAGTACTTGGAAAGGGAGTATCAGAATTCATTCTGTAGAGTCATTTAAACATTCACCCATGACTCATCCAAGAACATCTCCCCTAAGTTAATAATTGACTTTACCTTAACCCCTGACTGTGGAAATTATTATAAATTTAAAATTAGCGGAGTCCTTATTTAGAGATTTTATCACCTAAGCATAAAAAATAGCCATATTTTATGAAGTTTTATAAAGATAGCCTTTTTATTTTATAATAGTATAAGATTCATAGCCAGATATCTTAAAGAGTCTTCTCTTCCCAAGACAGGGGAGATTGGACACTACTAATTGGCATAGCCAATAATTAAACAAAATAGAGGTAAAACCTGGCCACAGAAGAATTAAGAGCCCTACTGTGGACAACTCACCCTACTATCAACTTTTCCAGTTGAACCCCATCTTGAAATGATAGATCTACCTGAGGAAACTAAGTTATACTTAATGACCTATCCCTTCCCCATTACAGGGGTGAGGGGCTCCGGGCCCCCACAATCTGGAAAATCCACATAAAATTTTTTGGCCCTCCCTTTGTACCAAAAAAGTCTGGGTTTTTTTTATCTTTTATGGGGTGTTTGCAGTACCTTATTGTAAAATCTGGACTAAATATTTTTCCATGCCATTTGCTGGCCTTCGCATGTCTTGTACAGCTTCTGTAGAACTCCCCAAAAAATCCCATTTAATTTCTTATGCTAGCCCACAATATATCAAAACCACAATGGGGAAAGTCACCATGTGCAAGGAATAACTGTATACTCACTTAGGTCCCATTGAGTACAATGCAATAATCAATCAACAGACAATCCCTAAGTGCCTACTATGTGCCAGCATGGTGTTGGGCAACAAGAACATAAAGATAGGAGTGAAAGTCTCATTACTCGTGTAGCTCACTGTCTATTGAGGCAAACAGCTTGTATACAGGTAATGAGCAGCTATAAGGGATAGGGACTGGACCAGGAATTTCACTGATGCAGGAAAGTCCAAAATGAGGAAGCTTTCTCCACCAAGGCAGATCATCGCCTTCTCTTCAGTTTCTAGTCTGAGAAGGTTACCTGGGTCACTGAGAGGTTGAGTGATTTCCTCCTAGGGTCGCTCAGTCGGGAAGTGCCAGAACCAAGATTCAGCATAGGTTTTCCTAATTCTGAGGCCAGCTGTCAGTGCATTCTGGCAACAGGGTCAAACTCAAATAGAAATTGAGCTATAAGGATCTCTGCTGGCTGCATGTTGACTTAGAAAACCACATATTAACATTATCTATGTTGTATTGTATTTTTATCTATTTTGTTAAATATTTCCCCATTACATTTTAACCTGGTTGGGCCTGAATTCAGTGTTGGGGCACTATATCACATAGCCTCTGTACATATCTAAAGTATATACAAATGACTTCGTGTGTATAATTGATGATATATTGCTTGCCTTCTCAATGGGTGGGGGAGGGGAGGAAGGGAGAAAATTTGGAGCTCAAAATTTTTTAAATGTTAAAAAAATTTACATGTAATTAGATTTAACAAAAAAAATTTTAAAAATTTAAGTATATGCAAAGTAAACAGATTAGAGGAGGCTGTTGTAAACAGACTATTAGCATATTAAGAGTTGATTTGTTTGAGCCAGGGATGAGTGTGCTTTGCGCCTATCAGGGAGCTTTATTGTTATTTTGATAAATGTAACCACAAAACCAGAGTTACTTCTAACCTCATAGATTGCTCGAGGTGTTGAGATGATGGATACAGTCTCATTCTGAAAAGTAAAATCAGACATTTTCTTTCTATTTGACATTTTTCTCTTCTTTTCTCTTTTTCTTCTTCCTTCTATTTTTTTTCTTCACTTGTTACAGAGGAAGGAGCTGTTCAGGGCTCCTGCAGAAAGTCACAGGAAGCCGGAGCTTGCTGACTACAGGGTGTTAGGTATTTTCAAATGCCGAGGCTCCACCTGTGTGATTTTTTAAAAATTCTCTTTTTAAAAGCAAACCCAGCAGGAAGTGTGCTAACCAATTACCAAGTGTACAGAAATACAGGAACTGCCGGGCTAACGAACATCACTTCAAAGGGAATGAGCCAAAGAGCTGTCTAGCTCTCAGCCAGGCCATCCTGACGTGGGGGATGGCGATGCTTAAAAGGCTCCATTGAACTATTTTGCCTCAATGATGCCTTCCAAATGACTTAAAGGTCAACAGGTTGAGATCCCTTTTTTTTCCAGTAGCTTTGGTGCCTGAAAAAGGGCAGAGAAATAAAAATGAAGTGGGAACATTCATCATTTTTCCTTTTTTAAAAAAAATCAGAAACAATAAAATAATGGGACTTTGATTTTTACATGGTACCAAGTGCAATAAGATTTTGCTCAATTTAATCCAAAGAACAATCCTACTAGATATGTTCAGGCTGGCATTCCACCTCCTAAATGAAGCCTTTCCTGTGTGCTTACCAGCTTCACGTTTCTCCCTCTTTTACACTATACACACATATGTGTAATATGTATATATATAGCATAGTATGTATACGTGCATACACACATATACATACCTATACACATAAACACATATATGCGTATACATATATACATATACTATACATATATGCACATATGTATACATAATAAAGATATATACGTGTATATATGTGTAATATGTATAATCTACATATACGTACATGTATACACATATATACATATATACACAGAGAGGCACACTTCTATTTGGGTGTTTGTATTTGGGTGTAAATGGATTTAAAACAGACTTAGAGTCACAAAGATATGAGTTAAAATCCCACCTCAGGCACTTACTTGCTACGTGACAGTTCACTTTTTAAAATCTCTGTGCCTTGGCTTCCCCATCTGTAAAATGAGGGTATTGGACTCCATAGCTTTTAAGGTCCCATCCGGCTCTTAAGTCCACAGTCCTATGAGTATTAACTTCTTAAGATGAGGCTCGGTTTTATTTCTTTATATCCTAAACACCTAGCACAGAGCGCAGTGTACAATAGGCCCTGAAGAAATGCCTGTTGACTAAACTGATTGATTTCTAGTTGAGAAATCCATGACCGTAGAGAATAAATCTAAGCTCTCACATCAAGGCAGTGTTGAGCTGATCTCCCTGCAACCCTGTTATGGGCTTGCTACCAAAATATGGTTCCCTGGTAGCATCTTAGGTGAGAGACAAGATAGCCCGTATGCCAAGCCAGTAGCTGAAGTATTGCCCAAAGTCCACTGTTGTCCTCAGAATCAGAGCTGTTGATGCTAACACAAGTTTCTACTATCGCATTGGGCATTTTATAAATACTCTCATTAGCCTGAGGTATAGTATTGAATATAATTGTTACATGCTAGGAAGTAATCATGCAACCATAGAGTGTTAGTGGTAGAAGGGGGACCTAAGACACTCACAGATAAGGGAACTAAGAGCAAATGATTTATACAAGATCGCACAACTAATTAACAATTGAGTCATAACTGAGATCCAGGTCCCATTCCTCCCCACCTCCAGTTTAGTGCTTTTTACAATATTCCAACATATTATAATTTGTCAATAGGTCTAAAGATAATAATAAAATCAGAAGTCTCTAGTTGAAGTAAATGGTTGGTTGGAGGGAGATGATGAACTGAGGCAAAGTGAGTTGCCCAGGATCACACAGCTAAGTGTCTGTGGCCATATTTGGACTCAAGTCCTCCTGACTCCAAGCCTGGTGCTCTATCTACTGCATCACCTAGCTGTCCCCACTGTGTTATGTAAATGCTATTGTTGTTATTATTAATATTACCAGGGCAGCTAGATGGGACAGTGGATAGAGTGCCAGATCTGAAGTAAGGAAGACTCATCTTCCTGATTTAAATCTGGCCTCAGACACTTACTAGCTGTGTGACCTTGGGCAAGTCAATTAACCTTTATTGTAAAATAATCTGGAGAAGGAAATGGCAAACCACTGTAGTATCTTCACAGAAAATCTCAAATGGGGTCACAAAGAATCAGATAAGAGTGAACAAAATTATTATGACTATTATTTTTTAGCCAAAATTAACTGAATGTTTTTCTATTTTTATTAAATTTTATTTTTAATTTATGGAGTAAAACAAGCATTTTCATAACATAACACAATTTTAAAAAGATCATTGCATCTGAAACTGCAAATCTACTATGCAGAACATGCTATTCTTTTCAAATACACAACAAAATTATTATGTAAATTTCTTTTTTTTCTCCTCTCCACCCTTCCCCTGTCCTAGAGATGGCTACACATTAGACACAAATGGGTGTGTGTGTATAGATATATAGATATATAAATATATACACATATGATATTTGCGTAAAATTATTCTACACATACTTATATTTATCAGTCCTTTCTCTGATTGCAGACAACACAAGCATTCCTGTACTTTCACAGCCTTATGCTACGCTCCTTCCTTTTCTTGTTCCTCATCTCATAACCTCCTCCTTTACGGGTTAAACGGGTTTCTGAGCGCCATTCTAGTGCTCTAAAAACTTCTTATAATGTCTCTCTGGAGGGAAAAAAAACCAGTATTTTTTCTATGGCATTTGTGAGAATAGGCAATATGGTAGTTCAGGGAACACTTTTACCCTTAATCATAGCTGCAGTGGCTGGACACCAACAAAGAGAAGGGAATGCAGTGGGGTCAAGAGTTTGTCACTGACCACAGTAGCCACTGGCTTCTTGGTAATAAGGAAATGCAATTGATGTTCATTCATCTTCCAGCTGTAGCATGGCCCAGCTTATATGCATGTAGAAATTTGATCATGGGATCTTAGTATCCTGGAGCTGGAAGCTACCTCACAAGCCCATCTAGTCCAACCCTTTCATTTAACAGAAGAGGAAACTAAGGTTAAGGATGTTAAGTGACTTGCCTAAGGTCACACAGGCAGTAGGCATCAGAAGGGGGTTTGAACCTATATCTTCTCATTTCATTGCCAGTGTTTGGAACTGGAGGAATGAATGGAACTCATTGTTGGGAATGGCATTCATCTCATCTGAGGCACTGGGCAAGAATCATTTAATGACCTCAATTCGCTTTGATTTTGGCTTATCCAGAGAGTGATGCTACCAGTTCCTGATTTTCTGTAAGAAGTAGTTGATTTTTTTTTAGTAACAAGAAATCTTCTGTTTCCTCTTAAAATGTTAAATGTCATTTTGACTATTATAAATACCAAAATTAACTATAAAGGACATATGAAGAAAGATACTATCTGTATCCAGAGAAAGAATTGATAAATAAAAATATGGTTTTAAAAAATAGAAGTAGGTATAGAATAATTTTACATACACACACACACACACACACACATGCACACACAACTATTTTTGTCTAATAGTATCTAGAGCAGGGACAGGAGGCTGAGAAAAAAAGGAAAAAAGAAAAAGAAATTTACATGACAACTTTATTATACATTTAAAAGGAATTGCAACTTGTACATAATAAATTTGCAGTCTCATGTACAATATTTTTTTAAAATTATATTGTTATAAAGTTTGTTTTATTCCATAAATTAAAAATCAAATAAATCTTTTAAAATGTTGGTGAGCTGGTAAGACATTTTGTAAGCAGATGGATTTTTTTAAATACTATCTTCCAGAATATGTTATAAAGTACGGGTCTAGGGTTTTAGATGGAGAGCAAGATACATAATAAGGATGATCCAGTTACTTCCGTGAATCACCATTGCCTTTGTAGTGTTAGGGAAAAAATGGTTCAGTACTGATAGTGTGCTAAAAAAACAAACAACTAGCCGTCCTAGTTTCCAGTCCAAAGTTATCAACCAGGCAGTTATATAGCCTGCCTTTCCACCCTGCACCTAAATTAAAACAGGTTTTTTGCAGGGAAATAATAACTTTTATTTATTTTATTTTTGTTACTTTTATTTCATTTTTAAAACAAGCATTTCTCTAACATAATAAAACTAAAAAAAGATGATTCACATGAAACTATAAATCTCTTATGTACAACTTGCTATTTCTTTTAAACATATAATAAAGTTAGTTTTTTTTTCTTTTTTCTCCCTTTTAGAATAAGAATTCATTATTTGTTAAAAATTGTTGGGAAAACTGGAAAGTAATATGGTAGAAATTGGGCATGGACTAATATAGCTTTCACCTTTGACCAAGATATGGTTAAAATGGATATATGACCTGGTTATAAAGAGAGTTATTACAAGGCAATCTGAGGACATGTAACATATTACTTATCATACTTATGAACAGGTGAACAATTTATGAATAAACAAGAGATAGCACAGTGAAGTGGAAAATGGATAATTTTGATTACATTAAATTAACAAGGTTTTGTACAAATAAAACCAATGTAGCCAAGCCTTGAAGGAAAACAGAAAACTGGGGGTAGAGGAATTTGTAGACAGTTTCTAAGATAAAAGGGCCTCATATCTCAAATATATAAAGAACTTCATAAAATCTATAAAAATACAAGTCATTCCCCAATTGATAAATGGTCAAAGGATATGAACAGGCAATTCATAGTCTTAGGAAAAAAAAATTTAAATCATTACTTGTTATAGAGATACAAATTAAATTAAAGCAACCTTAAAATAATTATTAATAATAACTCATCTTGTGTTTTTCTCACAAAACCACTCTGAGGTGAGCAGTATGAACTTTAATATCCTTATTTTATAGAGGAAGAAACTGAAGGTAAGAATAATCAAATGACTTGTCCAAGGTAACATAGCTAGTAATTATCAGAGGTAGAGTCTGCAGACTCCAAGTCCAGTGGTCTTTCTACTATGCCAACTCATTCATTCTTTCATCCATCCAGTCAACAAATATTTACTAAGTGCAAGGTGTGGAGAAGTAGCAGAAGTGTGCTGGAGCCAACCTTATCCTCTTGAAAGCTGATTGTTAAATTTTCAATGTGAGCATGTACAGCTCAAAAAATCAGCAAATGCTATGATTCAGGGTTTGATTTCTTATTTTGCTGATTGTCTAGGCTTAAAGTAAGGGAGAAAATGTTAGTAATCCAGGTAAAACTTTAAACCAGTGTCTTGTATAAGTGTGTATTTATGTATATATTTCAATTAATCAACAAACATTAAGTGCTTACAGTATGCTAAGTTCTGGGGATACAAAGAGAGGCAAAAGGCAGTCCCTACCCTCAAGGAGTTTATAATCCAGTGGAGAATCGGTTGTTAAAGATTTACTAGCCCCTGTAGGCACTTCAGGAGTTACCAAGAACTCTTTCTAAATTGTGTAGGAGAAAGGAAAGAATGCTAGATTTGAAATCAGAGCATTTGAATCCCTTGCTGTCCAGTTTACTACCTAATGACCCTGGACAAGTCACTTAAACTAGCTGGACCTCCATTTTTCTCTGTAAAATCAAGGGGTTGGACTACATCAGCTCTAAGATCTCTTCTAGCTTCAAATCCATATAGTCCTCCAGTAAAACAACTTAAAACTTAGTAGTACAGGCTATTCCCAATTTACCAATGGGGTATGATTTTTAAAATTTGTTACACTTACTGATTAAATTCCTAGGAAAGTCCACAAAAGGTTATGTGACTGATAATGTCCCCAATGTTTAGGCCTAATAGAAATTGCCTGCTGTAACAATGTAGCTCATAGGATGATGCAGATGAAATGAGAATGTTTGATATGGCTTTAAACGGTATAATGTTCTCTTTGAATACAGTGTGCTATTGCAAGCAGGGCATCTGGACTCAAGAAGTATGGCTCTGAATCCTGGGACTGGTGCTTGCTCTGTCATTGACCTTACCTGGATCATTTAAATTCTCTATGGCCTCATTTTCTTCATCTATAAAATCAGGAGGTTAGATTAGATAAACCTTAAGACCTCTTTTGTGCTAAGTTTTCATGAATGTCTTCCTGATAATTAGGGATGGGGACTAGTCTTGTGATTTCATTGGCATTGGAAAACCCTGGGCGAGGAAATGCAGTGAACATCATGATGCCCCTCTGAAACTCAGTGTTTTTGTTGTTGTTCATTTTTCAGTCACTTCTGACTCTTCGTGTTCCCATTTGGGGTTTTCTTGGAAGATATACTGGAATGGTTTGCCATTTCCTTCTCTAGTTCATTTTACAGATGAGGAAACTGAGGCAGACAGGGTTAAGTGACTTACTCAAGGTCACATAGCTAGTAAGTGTCTGAGGCCAGATTTTAACTCAGGAAGATGGGTCTTCCTGGCTCCAGGCCCGGTGCTGTATCCATTGTTCTACCTAGCTATGCCTTAGAGAGTTCAGAGGTTAAGTGACTTGCCCAGGGTCACATAGCCAGGACATGTCACAATAAGGATTTGAACTTAGGTCTTCCCTGCTTTAAGGCTGCTCTCTGTCCACTATGCCATGATGCCTTTCTTAAGCATGTGGCTATAATTATATGATGAACAATACCTAGAAAACTGAGACTCCAAGGGGTTAAGTGACTTGTCATCGGTCAGTGGTAGAGCCAGTAGTTGAATGGCAATATGGTGGTGACTGACATTTCGATAGCCCTTTATGGTTTACAAAGCCCTTTCCCCACAACCCAATGATGTCCCCACTGCTTCCCTTGGCCTATTACCACTGGCCTTGTAAGACTCCCAGCATATTGTACAGTGCATGATGTGACATGTGGCAGGAAATGAGACACGACTTCTCTGAAGAACCAAAATTTTCCCTTGGGTTTCAACACTTGAAATTCAAATTTATCTGATTACTTGGAAAAGAGCTCCAATTCTTCTAACAGTGGGATGAAATTCTGGCAAATCTAGTGCCCTGAATCTTGATGTTATATCAACAACCCTACCCCATTCTCTTAAAACTTGCCCACTTTCCACTCCCACGTCTTAAAATTGTCATACATCCTTTTGAGCCGGAATTTGCTTTTATATCCCCACAGGCCCAGTGACAGGTCCTGGCATATGGTAGGTACCTAATAAAAGGCTTATCAATTGGTTGAAGTCATGTAGGCATATGGGCTAATTGTGGAGACAGTCTTGGTCCTGCCACCTGCAACCTTTTCTTGGTTCTACACCAATGATGCTAACACAATGCATTAGAAAGGGCATAAAAATGAATCTCAGAACCTGGATTCTAGTCCTGACTTACCACTTATGGTTTATAAAACCTTGGGCAAATCCATAGTAGCTGTGTGACCCGGGGACATTATTGAGCCTCTCTAGGCCTGTTTCCTCATCTGAAAAATGAGGGTGTACAACCAGATGGCTCCAGACGTCATCTATGATCCCAAACTGTTTCTCCCTCCATCAGCCTCTTCCTGCTTTTCTGTTATGTAGTCATTCTGCCCGTTTCTTTCTGCCACTCTTCGTATGGAGATGTGTTAATCCAGGCAGATATTTTCCATCTAGTAGGAGGCATGTTATTTTCTATATTCATGTAACCATTCCTTTGTGGACCGAATGTTTCTGTTTTTCTCGCCGAGGGATTGCTTAAAAGTTACTGAATGGGCATTATGTCAGACAAACTGAGATCTGGGAAAGATCTTAGCTTAAGGGTAGGGAAACTGTGGCCTCCGGGCCACATGTGGCCCTCTAGGTCCTCAAGCGCAGCCCTTTGACTGAATCCAAACTTCACAGAACAAAACCCCTTCATGAAAGGATTTGTTCTGTAAAACTTGGACTCAGTCAAAAGGCAGCACCCAAGGACCTAGAAGGCCACACGTGGCCTTGAGGCCAAAGGTTCCTCACCACCACTTTAGCTTAAAAAGGCCTAGGTCTCCCACTGCATCTGGGGCCATCTCCAGTCATCCTGATCTATATCTTGCCGCTGGTTCCGGATGGCTCCTGAGGACAGAGGGAGGCCGACTTTGCACAGCCTTCCCTCACTTAAATCCAATTCACTTGCAAGTCATCACCTTCCTGATGTCATTGGTCCTCTTCAAAAACAAAAGAAAAACAACAACAGTTCTTTCATGTGCAAATCATTATTCATCATCAGAAGGAAGGAAGGTTCAATGGTTAGAGCAGCAGCCCAGGATTATGTGGCCTATTCTGCTACTAGTTCACCCATGAATTATAGATAGCCAGTCAACAGATGGAGAAAGTGAGGAAACAATCAACTCAACTTAATCATGGAGGCAAGACAAAGGATTTTAAGAATAAATATGGGTAAAGTTCTATTTAGCTTGCAGTTTAGGTGTCTTCCAACTGAGGGTACAGTCTACCAGCCTAGCTGACGTAATCCAATACGTAAATTTCCTCTTAGAGCTTTTAAGAGAATTTAGGGGAGCGAAGATATCCCATATTGCTATAGGGGAAGCTACAAGAAGGTTTACAAAAGGGAACAATGGTGGCCCTCAGTGTCCTAGTACCGGCCCTTCAACATCCCTTTCTAGACCTGGAAAAGCCCAAAGATCCATCGCACCGTGGTTTTCAATGTGTGTATCTGTTTCAGAAGTTAGTTTACTTTTCCTAATTGAGTAATTTATTCACAGAGACAAGTGCATTAATCCTGGCAGACCAAGAAGGTCAGATCAGATCCATTGTTAATTATAAATGCAGTAGTAAAAAATGTAAAGACCCTGGAGAGTTTCAGTTGAAGCCATTAGGTTAATTCAGAATAGATTGACAAAAGCTTTAAGTGGTTGGTGTCAATTTCATAAGGATGCTTTCCCAGGTTTCAGAAACCTGAGCGCTTGAGGAAAATTGTTTTGCCAATAACTTCCTTGAAAGAGCTCTTGAGGTCTTGTCTTCCAATAAAGATGGCTTTTTAAAAGCCAATTTCTTTTGCAAGTAACCAAATAATTAAATAGTATGTTTACATGGCCTTCATAGCCTGTGGATGACTGAACTAAATAACCATGGTTTTAAAAAATGATGCTGATGAGGCCAAGGTTAATGGATTCAGCAACTTTCAGTCACATTACAGAGCAGTTAGCTTCATTCTGCTGCATGGGGATAGCCTGCCCTTCTCACCTCCACCAGCCACTTCATATCTTTGTGCTTCTGGCCATAAGGAATGAGCAAGAGAGAGTACAGATAGGTTAGTTCAAATCCACAACCCATGACTAAAGAAAAGAAACCCCAAGCACATCCCATGACCAAGTCAGTAGTATCAACTTCATGTTGAAAAGGAAGAGTATTTCATTCTCCATTTTTTGAGGTTCATTTGTATTTATCAAAATTTTGACAAATCCATTGCTCTTCTAAACTCTTAATATCAAAAATGTTCAGGTATGCTAACAAGCTTTGTCTTTAATATTTATGTTATTTTTAATTTATGGAATAAAATAAATGTTTTATGACATAGCATAATTTAAAAAGATGATTGCACATGAAACTGCAAATCTATTGTTTACAATGTGCTATTCCTTTTAAATATATGATAATGTAAATTTCTTTTTTCTTTTTTTTCTTCTCCCCCTCCCCAGAGATAGCTATCATTAGACATGAATAAGGGGTGTATGTATGTGTATGTATACATGCACACACATATGTATATATTTTATACATGTAATTATTCTCTACAAACCTCTATTTATCAGTTCTTTCTGTGGATGCAAATAGTCTTTCTTCATATGCCCTTTATTAATTTAGATATTTATAACAGCCAAAATGGCTTATTCTCCCAAAGTCGTTCTTAAAACAATATTGCTGTTGTTGTATACAATGATCTCTTGGTTCTGTTCATTCATCTCTTCATTTTTTCATGTAAATCTCTGCATGTTTTTCTAAGATCATTGAACAAGTTGTGGTATATGATGTTGATGGGCTTGACCTTAATAAAAATGATTTATCGCAGAAATTGTCACAAGTCCTAAAGAAAGTATTACATGTGAAAAAAATCACTCCAAAATCACGTAACATCAAAAGCATTCAAATGGCAGATGCAAAATTTGCGTTATTTAATAAGATCTTGTACTACTGTAGCATTCTTTTAGCCTTGCTGATTTTCTTCTGTAAATAATAGCTCATTTACTAGCTGCGTGTCCCTGGGCAAATCATTTAACAGGAGAACATTTTATTCTAAGAAGCTCAAAGTTATCTTGATTTACTTACCAAGTCTCAAAAATCCTTTTGACATGATAGCTAACAAAAAGGGCCTCCTCTTATGTCTGATGGTGGTATGGGTAATAACAATGTTGCTAGCAGCTACTATGGCTGTGTAAGGCCAATAGCAACAGCACACAGAAGGGCTGCCAACACAGGTTCTTTGATCTGCTTTTCTAAGGAAAGCAACTTTAAGGGGTTAACAATCTCACTTTAATCAAACATAAATATATCATTCACTTAGTTCAAGGGGAAAAGATCAGTCCCCTGAACTTCAGGGCAAATACAAACAGAAATTACAACCATATGTTATAAACAGAGAAAATAACACAAGCCAGTCTATCCATAGCAATACATAGTTACCAGAGAAGCACCAATATCTGACTGGGTTATCAAAGCCAGGGGGACTATTTCAACGGCTTGCCCAGAGTCTCATCACTCCTTCAATGAGTGTACCCCCAAAAGTCAAACACTAACCTTCCAGTACATATATAGCTGTTCAGGGCCCCAGGGGCTCAAGGCTCACCATTTAGAGTGTAGGAAATCACTAACACCAGAGTATGGGAAAGTTAGTTAATTACTAGTACCACATCGAATACATTGTTTCCAACCAATGACCCTCGATTGTTTTAGTGCTGAGAAACACTCCAAGACAAAAAGATGCCACTTTACCTGCCCCATTCAAACAAAGGCCAGACTCATCAAAGGCACTTGATTACCTATGGCTCCAAAAGAGAAAACAGTAAAAAAAAAAAAAAGTCCTTCCCCGACTACCATTACAGCATGGAGGAGGACCTGGGTTCTGGAACACAAGCTTTAATGAGGATTTGAGCACAAGACTAATAATGAACGTGGATATGTCTATCTCCCAAGGACTAGACTAGGTAAGTTAGGAGATGCTGGTCTCCAGAAGATTGGCCTCCTTCTGGTGATGAATGTTTTGGTGAATAGCAGTTCAGGAAGAATATCTGATAAGCATGCCTGGTATCTGGACTGATGGAGCAATTTCTTCTACTCTTGAAATTATTCATCTTTGAAATATTTAAGTAAGTGATATAAAGGAAAGTGGAAGATCAATTGATACTAACAAATCGAATTTCCCATTTAAAATTGTTTTAAATGAACATATTATTGATGATTTTTTGTTTTCGCATCACAGTTATTCCTGAATATGCCATTACCACCTACCCATCTAGTAAACCTCTTGTGACAAAGAAAAATAATTAAGCAAAAGTAATTAAGAGTAGCTACATGGCTCTGTAGATAGAATTCCAGGCCTGAAATCAAGAAGATTCATTTTAATTTGTTCAAATCTGGCCTCAGACACTTACTAGCTGTATTACCCTGGGTAAGTCACTTAACCCTGTTTGCCTCAGTCTCCTCATCTGAAAAATGAGCTGGAGAAGGAAATGGCAAACTACTTTAGTATCTTTGCCAAGAAAACCCCAAAAGGGTCATAAAGAGTCAGACATGACTGAAAATGAACAAACAACAATGACAAAAGTAATTAAATATGGTGACCATATTTGGTAATGCTTTCAGCATTCTGTACCTGTAGTCCCCCACTTCCTTAAAGAAAAGAGGAATGTACATTTCCTTACCTCTTCTCTCAAGCCAAGACTGGTCATTACAATAACCTAGGAATTAACTTCATTTTAGTGAGGAGAGGGGAGGTTCCACTTACATTGTTGTAGTTATTGTGTATAGTGTTTTCCTGGTTCTGCTTATTTTTGTATTATTTCCTGTGAGTCTTCCAATGTGTCTCTGAATTCCTCATATGCATCATTTCTAATGGCACAATGACAGTCCATTATGTTACATATCACAATTTATTCTGCCATTCCCAAATTGATATTTTGGAAAGAAAGGAAGAAGGAAAGAAATATTTGAAACAGCTATAGTTAAGAATATTTAAAATGTCAGGTAATATTAATTGAGTAATATTAAGTCCACAGGGCAAATATCTCTCTGTAGTAGATCTGTTTGTGAAGTGAGATCAAATGTAGCCTGAACAAATAGCATAGAAGGATGGATAAAGGGTGGACCTCAGAATGAAGAAGCCCTGGGTTCAAGTTTCATACCTAGTTATATGACCCTGAGCAAGTCACCTAACCTTTTTGTCACTAGGAAACTCTTCAAGTCCCAGACTCTAAATTACGGAGCAGCTGAATCTGAATTAGTGGAAGAGATCATTTCCACATGTAAGGGGAAGCAAAGTGGGACTTTTTACTGTTTTTTTTTTCTCTTGGAGTGCTTCTCAGCACTAAGGCAATCAAGTGCTTGTTATTGAGTCTTGCCTTTGTAGGAAGGCCCACACCCTTTTGCTAATTAGGTCACAAGAGGTGTGAAGCCCTGGATGGGTATGAAGCCCTTGGGCCTGAAAAGTGTATATGTACTTGGAGGTTGGCATTTTGCTTTGGGGCTCACTCACTGGAAGAGTGTCCTGTGTCCTGTGATTTGACCAAACAACACTCATTCTGAAGGAGCCCCCTGGCTTTGAAAACCCAGATGTTGGGACTTCTCTCTCTGGTAACTATATATATAATGTCTTGGTCAGACAGCTGGAAGCCTATCTATTGATTTGTGTTATTTTGCTCTGTTTATCCAATTTCTGCTTGTAATTTCTGTTTGTGTTTTTTCTGAAGTTCAGAGTGCTGGATTTTCCCCCTGAACTAAGTGAATGGTATATGTATGTTTAATTGAACCCTTTAAAGTTGCTTTCCTTAGAAAAGCAGCTCAAAGAACCTGTGCTAGTAGCCTTCCTGTGTGCTGGTGTTATTGGCCTTACTCAGCTACAGTAGTGGCAAGTAGCATTGTTGTTACACCACATCAAGGAGATCTCAACAAAGATAAAAATCAAAGGTCTGGAAGGGAAAATGCCATGGACACATAAAATCCATAGGCTGTCATCAGACCTTATTTTAGGCAATCATTTGAGCCTCCTGTCTCCTGTTGATCTTCCATAAGAAAATGAGTGGTAGAGGTTTCCCTTCTCATTCTGCCTGGCTTCTATCAGATAGAAACCATGAACAAGCCCAAAATGGGCTAACTGAGATAGAAGGAGATGAATAAGCTGGAAAAATCTACAAACTAGGTGACCATTCTCTGAATTATGAAAAACTCAAGGATCCTTGTCTTAAACTGTGCCTGTGGCATAGTAATGATAGCAGCAACTTACATTTACATTGATTTTTATACCGATCTTATTGTATCTAAATAACAACCTTGCATGGCAGGCATCACAAGTATACATTATTGTTCCCCATTTTACAGCTGCGGAAGAGAGCTGTGGTGCAATGAAGCAATAGAAAAAGGCCTTGATTTTTAGTGTCACAAGGCCTCATTTCAAATCCTGACTCTGCTACGTACCACCTGTATGAGTGGGGAAAGATGAAGGCAGTGTGGTCTTGTGGTTAGAGCAATGGACTTCAAAGCAGCTGACCTATGATCACATACTTCCTCAGATACTTGCGAAATGTACAAACCCCTTAACTTCTTAGACTCTCCTTTTCCTCATCTGCAAAATGAAGCTAATAATACCTAGGCCATCTACCTCAGTTATCATAAGAAAAGTGTTTTGCAAATCTTAAAGTTCTATATAAAGGTGAGTTGCTGTTCTCATTCCACTGAGCTTCTCTCATGGGCAAAATGAGAAGGTCAGACTAGGTAATCTATCTCTAATTCTTTCAGTGTTCTAAGCGACTTGTCTCTGATCCTATGTACAGAAAGTAGAGCCAGGAAGTTACCCCAGATTTTCTCAGGGTTCAGTTTTGTTATCTGTTAGTGTTCAAGGTTTAGGAGTAAGGCACTTTCCTAAAGTTTTATCTCAGTTTAAACAATTTTTTTTTCTTCAAGCATGGGTGCTTAATTTTGCTGAACCTAACTTGAAATTATTAGTCATTCAGCTTTGTGAATCAGATCTTACTTTCCAAAAATCATTTCCTGTGTATTTCTCCTGTATTTGCCCTCAATTATCGGGTCACTTAGCAGTAAAGTCTAGGATTGCAAGCCTTTCTTTAAAAAAAATCTTCCATTGCTATCTTCAATGGTCGGAAAGAATGTGACACACTTAGTCATTCGGCTTGGGTCTATGGGGTAATATAGACACCTAAAACTATGTCCTTCATGTGATTTTTTTTTCATAAAACATAAAATTTGAATTTTAACATAAACATTTAAAGAAGCAGATAGCATTAGGGACTGTGTGAGGATGAATTAGGAGAGGTTATACTACCCATTTCTCCCACAAAAAGATCTCAGAGCTGATGTCCTCCAAGTTCCAAAAAAGCTCACCACTCTTTGTATTTGTACCCAATGATGATACAGTTGTAGTTGTCATAGGAAAATCAAGTTTTCTTCCTTCTATAGGGCTACTCTCCTTATTTAACTTTAACATCTCCTATCAATCTCCTTTCTACAAGGCAAATTTCTTAGGGAAGTTTTCAGTAAAGAAGAATCATCAGACAACCATCCAATCAGAAATTATTTATTAATCACCCACTATGTGCCAGGCAGTGTGCTAAGCCCTGAGAATATGCTTGCGATGAATGAAATAATGCTAGAAATGAGATACTGTAGAGGGATACATTTACCCCATTTAATTCATTTGGGGGCAACTAGGTGGTACAGTGGACAGAGCAGCAGTCCTGGAATCAGGAGGATCCGAGTTCAAATATGTGTGTGACCCTGCCTCAAATTTCATCCCAGGCACTTATTTTTTTCTTCCCCCTCTAAAGCAACCCTTACAGTTCCATTCCTTATGATAACGAGGAAGGGAGGGAGGGAGAGACAGAGACAGAGAGAGAGAGGGAGGGAGGGAGGGAGGGAGAGAGAGAGAGAGAGAGGGAGGGAGAGAGAGAGAGAGAGAGAGAGAGAGAGAGAGAGAGAGAGAGAAAGAGAGAGAGAGAGAAAGAGAGAGATGAATAATATTAAAAACATCATAGATTTAAAACTGAAAGGAATCTTTAAAAAACAGTTGAGTCAAACACCCTCCCATTTTGCAGGTGAGGAAACTGAGTGGTTATGTGACTTTCCTAGAGTCACCCAATAGAGACCTCATACTTGTCGGGAGGCAAGTGGCAAAGAGACCGTGTTTTTGCTTTTCTTTGTATCCCCAGTGCTTAGCATAATGTCTGACATATATTAAGCACTTAATAAACACTTGTTTATTGGTTGATTGATTAAAGGTTATGATATCGGTCACAATAACCCAAACCCATCTCTCCTTATGAGCCAAGACTTTCAGGCTAATAGATGGGCATTTGTAAACGAGAATCATTCTCCAAGTTTTTGACTTTTGAAAGTGAAATCATCCCATTCTTTTGTGCTAACATTCTCAATGTATATGTAAATTTTAATGAATCTTATTACTTTCTCTCTTCAGCCTCCTACACTATTTCCTCCTCCCAAGTTCTCCATCGTTTCAAGAAACCCACAATTATACATCATCTGGCAGGTACTACCATTTCCTTTGCCATGCAGAGTGCTATGATTATAATTTCACATCCATTCTTAAAGACCAGGAGGGAATAAATAAGGAAAATGTTGGGAAAACACCTTGAAGGTTTGAGAAACCAGATCACTCTCATCTTTCACATTACTACACATATATGACATAGCACTCCTCCAATCAAAAAACTTCAGTGTCTGCCAGTTGCCTACTGAGTAAAGTTCAAATTACTTTGCCCAGCATTCAAAACCCTCTGCAATCTGACACTACCACTTTTCCAGCCTAAACTGGACTTCCTTCTATCATTTAAATATACCCTTTGCTTTCCTGATTCCATTTCTTTGTTCGTGCTGTTCCCTATCCTTAGCATTTCTCCCCTTTAGCTCTGGATCTCTAGAATTCCTATCCATTTTTAAAGGCCTAAATCAAATGCCATCTCCTCCATGAGGCCCTCTATGAAACATCTTCCCCTGATCCTTGTTGATAAAGATGTCTCCTTCAGATCTCAAATACCACTTTGTTTGAAGCCTTCTAATGTAGGTATTACATAATATTGTGTATTATATTTTTTGTTGTTTTTCAGTCATGTCTGACTCTTTGTGACCCTATTCTTGGCAAAAATACAGTAGTGATTTGCCATTTCCTTCTGCAATTCATTTTACAGATGAGAAAACTAAGGCAAACAGGGTTAAGTGACTTAACCAGGTACTGAGTGTCTGAGGCTAGATTTTAACTCAAGAAGATAAATCTTCCTGACTCCAGGCCTGGCACTCTATCCACTCTGCCACCTAGTTGCCCATGTTTGTTTTGGATCTTCCAATCCAACCGTAAGCTCCATAAGGAGAGTAACAATGTCTTCTCTAAACTTTATATCTTCCCCACTGCCATTTTAGACATTTACTAAATGTTGAATTAGTGACTTACTCCTGCCACCTTGACATTTACAACCTTGGATAATTTCATGAAAATGGCCCTCTATATGAGACATAAGGCAACAAAATTGGATGGCCATTCTCTTTCTTGACAGAATCAAATTAAGTCAACAAGCATTTATTAAGCTCTTACTACATAAGAACAAAAGAAAGGAGACAGGCAAAAACAGCCTCTACCCTCAAGGAGTTTATATCCTAATGGAGGAAACAACATGTAAATAAGCAGGTATATACAAAAGTTATACAGAATAAGTGGAAAGTAATGCCAGAGGGGAAAGCATTAGCCCCTGGATGTTGGGAATGGCCTGAAAGGACCTCATTTAGAAGGTGGGATTTGAGCTGAGTTTCAATGAAGCCAGGGAGGCTAAGCAGTGGGGTTAAGAAGGGAGAACAGTCCAGACACAAGGGGACAACCAGTGCAAAAGCATGGAGGTGAGAGATGGAGTAGCAACCTAATTGTAGATGGATCATAGACTATCTGAAGAGGAATAAAATGCAAGAGAGGTATAAAGGGACCATGTTATGACGAGCTTTCAACTGTCCAACAAAGGAGATTTTTTTGATCCTGAATGTAACAGGGAGACACTGGAATTTTAGAAGTCTACAAGGAGGGGCCTCTATTGGACATGGCCAGACACAGAGGAGTGGAAAGTTCTTAAGTGTCATCATTTCCAACTTGCTTGTGGATTTTTTTAGGAAGTGATGTTTGCACATCTGTGTTGTGCTTTTGTTTTCAAGATCTACATCATAAAGGCCACCCCTACGAGGTTGTTTTTTAAGAACACAAATTAGTAACATGATAGTAACAGGATGATAATATAACTCTTCACTCTTCTATTTATAGATGCCTCCCATCCCACAGTGAAAGCAGCAAAGTAACGTAGGATGTGGACGATCATTCATTTTACAAGATTCTGTTGCTTAAATCATCACATTTGGTTAACGGTGTTATGAGATACATTTTAGATAGTTACCATTTTTTTTAAAGGAGGGGGAGTGTTGCAAAAATAAGTTGTATGGCATTTGAAAGATACTTCTCCATAGAACCCACGTTATCAATGGTAATTAGTTTTTGAGGTCAGGATGCAGAAGCCTATTTGTTCCATTATTTAGATGGTATACTGTGTCCCAGATTTTGGCCAAGATGGCTGAGCTCTTTCTTATCCACTCAAAACAACTAGAAAAATGCCAAAATAATAGCAAAAACAAACTGTCTTCTGCACAGAAATCCCCCTGGGGGACATTTTCCCCCTAAAATAAATAGACCAATATCATTAATTAACATTGTCATAATAATATTAAATATGAGCAATGAAGTCACAATAATATGTTAAATAATTAGTCTTTGTGATTAGGTTTAATTTATACCAGGAAGGCAAGGATAGTTTCAATAAGGAAAACCACAAACATAATAAATCATGTCAATAAAAATAATAAAATCTCAATATACTAATAGATACAAAAAAGCTTTTGGTCAAATATAATATATACTAATGTTTTAAAAATAAACCTAAAAAGCAGTGGAATTAAAATACTAATCTTTATTATAGAAATAGTTGCAATGGAAAAATACCTGAAAATTTCCCAGTCAGACTGGGAATTTAAAAAGGAATAAAAAGATGCTTACCATCTCCAGTATTTGATGTGGTGTTAGAAATGCATGACTAATGCTTGCTAAGGATGCAAAATGCTTTCTAGTTGTAAATGATAAGATTGTCTACTTAAAAGATGCAGAGTAACAACAAAAAAAAGTCAAAATAATTAACAGAACTTTAGTAGCAAGATACAAAATAAATTTATGTTAAAAAATCAACTTTTCTAATTATTACCAGCAAAAACCAAGAGGAAAAGCTAGTAAAACAAAAAAAGAAATTCCATTTAAGATAATAAAATACATTAGATATCCAGGACTTAATCTACCAAGATATCAGGCAACCAAAAAGATATTTTCAAGATATGTTTAATGTTCATCACTACTCATCAATAGAGTAAACATGATAATTTTGTCCAATTATTCTATAGACATAACTATAAGAATCCAATTTCCAAATAGATAATTTATAAAAATACTCTACCTGGGCAATGAAAAAATGAGAAATAATACAACAAGGTCACATTCCACAATAAATCCAAACTGGATATACAACCTGAGTATTAAAAATCATACTGTAAAATTAGGAGAGAAGCTGATCATTTACATTTGATAACTGTGGATAGGATTTCAATTCTTAAGCAAATAAGGGATGGAGACAATTGCAAAGGACAAAATGAATAATTTTGATTACATGAAATTAAAAAGCTTTTGTCCAAACAAAATTAATACATTTAGGATAGGAAGGAAAGTGGTTGACTGGGGGGGGGGGGGAATCTTTGTATCACATGTACATACAAATAAGGTTTGTGTAACCAAGACAACAATTTAGAAATGATATTATGGTTAACATAAAGAGACCCAAAGTAACAAAGACAATTAACAGCTTCAATAAAGTAGCAGGATACAAAATAACTCTGTATTAAAAAAAAAAAAGAAAAACAAACGAGTCAGTAACAACTAATACAAATCTATAAGATCAAAAGCTATTTTCCTAAATAGACAAATGGTCACTGAAAATGAGCAGAGTTCTCAAAAAAAAACCTTGCAAACTATAAACAGCCACATGAAAGAATGCTCCAATCATCAGAATAAGAGTAATGCAAATCACAGCAACCCTGAGTTTTCCCCTCACACCCAGCAAATTGACAAAGATGACAAAAATTGTATTAGTTAATGTTGGAGGGGTTATGGAAAGACAGGCATTGTGAATTAGTATAGCAATTTGAAATTAGGAAAAGTCCCTAAAATAACCCAGAGATTCCACTGCTGGGCATATACTCCAAGGAGACTGCATTTATACCAAAATATTTATAGCAGCAATTTTTCTGGTATCAAAGAACTATAAACAAAATAGATGCTCATCTTTTGGTGAATGGCTAAACAAATTGTAATATATAAGTGTATGGATTATTATTGTCCAGTAAGAAATGGTGAACATGATGAATTCAAAGAAGTATGGAAGGACTCTTATGAAAACTTCAATGAGCTGCAACAAAGTGAAATTAGCAGAACCAAGAAAACTACATATACAATGATTTAGCGATATAAATGGAAAGAATTACAACCATAAAACAATTTTTAAAATGAAGTTATGAAATTATAAAGAGCAAACTTGGCCCCAAAGAAGAGATATGAGAAGATACTTTCTCTTATTGCCATTCAGCATTGAAGGTTCCATGAGTGTAGAACATGATATATAATGTCAGATTTTTTTTTGATGGATTGATTGGTTTTGATTATTTTTTTCCTCCTTCCTCTTTTTTTTTTAAAGGGTGGCTCTCTGTAAGAGAAAGGGAAGAGATTACAGAGGGAAGTCCAAGCAATATCACAACAAAAGAAAACAAAAATCTAGGGAAGAGAGCAGGAGAAAAAACAATATTACAGAAAGTATGCCATATGAAGTATGGGTTAAAGAAGGTTAGCCTGGGAATCTAATCACTAATTGTAACATTGGTTTTTAATAGGGAAATTACGTCCCATGGTGCATAAGGAAAAGGGAACATAAAGGCTCTGTACATCCTCCCCACCCAGTCATAGAATCTTAGAACGTCAGAGCTGGAAACTTTCATTTTGCAGATGAGGAAACTGAGGTCAAGAGAAGTTAAATGACTTCTCTGAGGTCACATAGTTAAGTCTAGTTTCTCCTTGAGATGAAGACTAATCGCAACCCTATCCATGGGCTCCAAATGGTATTGTGCCATTATAAATTTCCAGAGACAATCATTATTTTATCCCTGCCATCTAGAACCATGCCTTCCTTTTGAGATTTGAAGGAAAGCTACCCTTCCTTGCTCTTTGTACCCCCTACCACATTCTGGGTCCCTCTGGCAGAACTGAAATAAGATATGTCTCTGGGTCTTATTGGCATTCACCTTTTCCAAGAACTCAATCTACCAGATTAATCTGCTACTCTATGTCCTGAAGGGAGTGGGCAACTGCAGATTAACTCCTTACCATCATCTTCCCTAACCCCCCAAATTCTCATCTTACTTTTACCATGCTGACAAGCTGGCATTTATATAGACAACTATGTGGCACAATAGATAGAGCTCCGGACCTGGAGTTGGGAAGACCTAAGTTCAAATCCAGCCTCTTATACTTACAGACCACAGGACCCTGGACAAGTCATTTAACCTCTGTCCACCTCAGTTTACACATCTGTAAAATGGGATTAACAATAAGCCATAACCTCCTAGGGTTGTTGTGAAGATAAATTGAAATAGTATTTGTAAAGTGCTTTGAAAAATCTTAAGGTGCTATATAAATTTATATATAATTATTATTAACAATAATAATTAAATTATATAAATTAATATTTATATTTGCTTCTTAGTAATTAATAAAATATTGATAATGTTTATTAATATATTTATATATGCTATATAAATTTTTATATATAAAGGTGCTATATAGTTATTTAAGGTTTACAAAATATTTGACACAAGTTATCATATTTGATCTTCACAGCAATCCTGAGGTAGGTTCTCTAAGTTCTGAGAAAACATGTAATTTACCCAGTTACGTAACTAGTGGGTGTCAGTGGCAACATAACCTATGTCTCTCCTGACTTGCCAATTAAATACTTTTTCTACTTTACCATAACGCTTCCATCAACATCATAATATCATAATATTTTAATTGTGTAATAATAACATTGACATTCCAGATATAGTAAGGGAAGAGTTATTTCATCATAAGCCCTAGACCACGTTAAACCATTTTAGATTCAAACTGTATTTTGAAGATATTATAAAGGTATGTTATCTGAAATATCAAGTTGGCTAAAGGGAGAGGCAATTGAATGAAAGCCTTCATTTCTTTCTCATAAATTATAAAACTATATAAATGTAGATTATTGGTAGTATTATTAGTATGTTAATCATTACTTAATTACTTAATAAGAGAAAGCACTTATATGGCATTTTAAGATTTACAAAACACTTTACAAGTTCCTTATTTGCAAATCACAACAACCTTGTAAGGCAGGTACTCTTATTATCCCCATTTTACAGATGAAGAAGCTGAAGCTGAGGGAGGTTAAGTAATTGGTGCAGCATCACACAACTAGTAAGTGTCTGAGGCAGAATTTGAACTTGGGTCTTCCTTAGTCCGGGTCTAACAATCTATTGTACCACTTAGGAGCTCAACCAACTAGAAAGATGGGGGTGAATCTAATAAGATGAATTTTAATAGAAATAAAGGTAAGGTCCTACTCTTAGCTTCAAAAGAATAACTTCAGAGATCAGAGAATTTTAGGGGAATGTTGTTATATAATATTTAATTGTGATTATACAGTGAAATAATGAGAATTGGTAATAATCACCACCCAGAACACGATAGCTCCTAAGAGCCGGAAGATGTCTTATCAGTCACATGATTAGTCAGCAAACACTTATTACTCCTCTCCCATGTGCCAGGGATCATTCTAGGTCCTGGAGAAACAGAGTGAAATCAGAATATTCCTTACCTTTGAAGCTGTAATGGAGGAGAAAACAGGTGCACATACAAGCGTAAACAAAATAAATAACAAGGTGACTATGGTGGGAGACAGTGGCAACTGGGAGCATCAGGAGAGGCCTTGGGTTGGAGACTGTTTTGAGCTTAACTTTGAAGGAAGGAGTGCCTTACAAACAAAAGGGACAGACAGCTTGTTCAAAGGTGTGCAGAAGGGAAGTGAATGTTGTGTGTGAGGAACAGTGGGAAGGCCAGTTTAAGTGAACCACAATTTTTAGGGAAGTGATACATAATAAGCTTGTTGGAGCCAGGTTTTAAATGCCAAATGGAGGAGTGCCGCTAAGATGGCAAAGTATAGGCTAGGACCCGAAAGAACTCTCTCCCTACAGTCCCCTCCAAACAATTTTAAAATAATGGAATGGTGGAGCCAACTAAAGGTCCGAGGGAGACATTTTTCTGGCCTGAGACAACTTTGGAGGTACACAGGAGAGGTCTGTAACACCGGGGTGGGTGCAGGCCTGGAACACAGCATAAGTACCAGTGGTGGGCCTTAGGGGCAGCTAGGACAGCAGCAACAGCAGCAGCAGTTTGGGGAATTCTTACCCCAGATATGATAAGGGAGACAGACAACTGGTCAGAAAGAAATTACAGGGAACCCATTGCTGGCACTGGGTGCAGCCAGTGCTGATTGGCAGCTCTATTGACCATAAACTCTTCTGGGTGGCAGTTCCAGGGTATAGTGGAACACTTGTGGTTGGTTACAAGGGAGGAGCTAGGGTGCTGGTCACAGTTCCATTTGTGGCTGCAGGAGAGCAAGAGACCTAGTCATGGTTCCAGGGACTAGAGGAACATTAGCCCTGCTGCAGGGGAGCAGGGCCCCTTCCTGAGGAAAGACCAGAGACCCTATCAGGTGAACAGTTACCACCCCTCTCCCAAGATAACACCACCTTGGAGGCACCAAAAACTTGCAGAACCCCAGAACTAGCTCTGAAAACAGCAGTATCGAAAAGTCTGAAGCTTGCAACAGTGCCTCTCCACCTCCAGGTGAACAGAGCCCAACTTTAACATAAAGTTCAAAATGAAGAAATAGGCTGGGAAAACAAATAAATGAAAAATAACTTGACCATTAAAGCTACTATGGTAGCAAGGAAAGCCAAGACATAAACTTAGAAGACAACAATGAAAACAGCTATAAGCAAAGCCTCAAAGGAAAATGCTAATTAGACTCAAGACCAATAAGAATTCCTGGAAGAGTTAAAGAAAGGTTTAAGAGTGGTAGCAGAAAAATAGGGAAAAGAAATGAATAATGCAAGAATATTGTGGAAAGAGAATTGACCACTTGGTAAAATAAGCACAAAAAATAATGAAGAAAACATCTTTAAAATAGAATTGGCCTAATGGTTAAAGGGGGGGAGGGCACAAAATCCATGGGAGAAAAGAACTCCTTTAAAAGTAGAATAGGCCAAATGGAAAAGGAAGTGTAAAAATTCTCTGAAGAAAAGAACTCTTTTAAAGGCAGAATTGACCAAGATAGAGGCACAAAAATTCACTGAAGAAAATAATTCCTTAAAAATTAGAATTGGGTAAGTGAAAACTAATGACTCCAAGGGGCTTCAAGAAACAATAAACAAAGTGAAAAGGATGAAAAAATAGAAGAAAATGTGAAATATCTCATTGGAAAAACCACTGACCTGGAAAATAGATAAAGGAGAGATTATGTGAGAATTATTGGAGTCTATTATGCTTTAGCTGAAGTGATAAGGTTAAAGGGTTGCAATCATGATCTCAGACAAAACAAAAGCAAAATTAGACCCAGTCAAAAGAGATAATTAGGAAAACTACATTTTGCTAAAATTTGGATGATGAAGTAATATCAAAAATCCTGTAGCAAATTTCTCTAATAAAGGCCTCATTTCTCAAATATATAGGGAACTGAGTCAAATGTGTACCAAAAAAACCCCTAAAAATAAGAGCCATTCCCCAAGTGATAAATGATAAAAGGATATGACAAGGCAGTTTTCAGAAGACATTAAAGCTATCTATAGTCATCTGAAAAAAATGCTCTAAATCACTATTGATTAGAGAAAGGAAAATTAAAACAACTATGGGATACCACTTCACACCTAATCAGAAATGACAAATGCTAGGGGGGATGAGGGGAAATGATAAGCAGGCTGACTTCAGAAAAACTTGGAAAGATTTACATCAACTGATGCTGAGTGAAGTAAGCAGAACCAGAAGAACATTGTACATGGTAATAGCAATATTGTAGGAGGATCACCTTTGATAGACTTAGCTCTTCTCAACAATCTAAGACAATTCCAAAAGACTCATGATAGAAAATGCTGTCCACATCCAGAGAAAGAACTATGGAGTCTGAATGCAGATCAAAGCATCCTATTTTCTCTTTTTTGTTGGTTTTTTTTCTTTCTCATGGTTTTTCCCTTTTATTCTCTTTCTTCTTTCAGAACATGACTAGTATCTAGGTCTCCATAGCAAAAGAAAAGAGTCTTCAGTTCTCATGGTAGCAATCAGTCTAACAATATGTTAATTTTATTTTTTACTTCAACTGACCAAAAGAAATTCAAGACACAAATAACTGACCCTTGAGTGCACATATAGCCAAGACGACTTGTACAACTCTCATGCTATGTCAGGTATTCTCCTTATCACAGGACTTAAGAATTTCTGTGCCTTGTGAAAGGGGAAAGCATTTAACATTGCTTGGGGGTCAAGCAACCCACCTGTCAAATGAATTCTACATCTCCCAGGACCTGTACAATCATCTTAACTTATAACACCACCATAGAAAAGCATTCAGATCCGAGGGAGTCAACTCTTCACCCTGAACCTACATAGGCTATTTAACTCATAGTACTTGTGAAAGGCCAAGTTGGGGTTGGTGCTTCTATGTCATGGATGCTTCCTGTTTGAAGTCATGCGGGTAAATCCACCATATAATTATGTTGTCCGGTCTAAACTGGATTCCCCCTGTTGCCCAGAGATCCTTTTATTCTTCCCCAATTCATTTTGTTCTGTTGCCTTACAGTAGCTGTTTTGAACCTCCTCTCTGAATTCCTATAAACATTTCAAACTCAATATATATGAAATGGAGCTGACTCTTCCTTCTTCCCCACTGTACCTCCTCCAAATTTCCATTCATCGGTTGATGACCCTGCCATCCTTCTCATCATTCGTTATTTGTAGCCTCAGAATCTCCTCTGCTCTTCCCTTTCCTTTACTCTCCAAATCTTATCATTTGCCAAGTCCTACGTTTCCAGCTTCCATTGATATCCCTTGTATCTGTCCCCTTCTCACTCTTCACACACAGAATCACAGAATTGAGAGAGACCTCATAGCCCATCTAAGACAATCCATACCTATATAAGAATCCCTTCACTAGCATCTTAAACAAGGGATCATCCACCATCCTAATTCAGATCTTTGACAATTCTTGCCTGGGCTATCATAATAACTCTGTAATTGGTTTCCCTGTATCTAGTCCATCCTCCAGGATCAATAAAATTATCTTTGTGAGACATCATTCTGTCCTCATCACTCTCCTGCTCCTCAGATTGTTTTGTGTTTTCTTAGATGTATATGTTGTCCTTCACACATAGAATGTAAGTTTTGTTTTTGGTGGAGGTTTTTGGTTTTTTGTTTTGTTTGCCATTGTATTTCAAATGTTTGAAGACACTGAAGATACACATAGTAGGTACTAATAAGTGTTGAACATTGAGAGGCAGATTTCACCTTAACATAAGTAAATGCTTCCAAACAATTAGAGCTATCTAAAAATATAATGGACTGACTCAGGAGACCTTGGTGGATTCTTTATTCATCGAAAGTCTCCAAGTAAAGGCTGAATGGCCACTTGTTAGAAAAGATTACTGTTCAGCAATGAACTTGTTCTAGCTGACCTCTGAGGCGCCTTCCATCTCAGTGATTTTGTGATGCTGTGAGTATGCAATGCAAAACACTGATTTGGGTGTTTCTTTCTTTTCAATTTGTGCAAAAAATTATCCCATAAAGAATTTTGAAATTTCAGTAGGAGAAAAAATGAGGAGTAGCTTTGGGAATGAATGAAACAGGGCACTTGAGACTTGGGTTTGGGGAACCTATTCCAAATTCCAATGAATGGGAAGGCAAATCACAGAATGAACAGAATCACAGAATGAAAGTCAAACCCACAGTATTAACTGTCCCCCCCCCACCCACCTCCCATATACACCGCTACAGAGAGAATTAATTGAAGACATTCATGGAAAGGACAGAGATCCTCCAAAGATTAGAAATGCGTGGGGAAAAGGACCTTTTATCCTTGATTGATACATGCTGCTTTGCCACAAGTGTTTTGTTATTTAGGGAAATATCTTCCTTTTCCTTTCCTTCAGCCCTACTATATGCAAAACTAACTGAAGACAAAGATCAAAGGATCACAGAACTTAGAACTGTAAAACATCAGAGTTTTTCTACTTTGATCCTCTAATTTTACACATTAGGAAACTGAGGCTCATAGAGGTTCATTGATTTGTCCAAGGTCACATAGTTAACCAGGGGACCAGAAACCAAGATTTCCCATTACTGTCTCATTTCTATCATAATGCTGGTTTCATGAATTGGTTATCATCATTAAGGTGCTGAATATCTGCACAAGTAACCATGTATTTGTGAAATGGTTAGTCACAGTGGTGTGCTAGAGCCAACTCCTACTGCCTTGGGACAGATGAGTGTTAAATTTTCAGTGTTAGCATTCACACCTCAGAAACCAACAAACATTGCAAATCAAGGATTGATTTGTTTGTCAATTGTCTAGATTTAGAAAAGTAATGGAGAAAATATTAATGCTGATTAAAATTAAATGTATCGTGCATACATGGGGTGGGAAGAGGGAGAGAGGAATCCAGTTGTTAAACATTTACCAGTACACCCTTGGTTAGTCACCTCCAGCAAAATCATACCCTGATGTCTCATTGTGGCCTGGAAGTGATCCTGGGTTCCCAAAGTCTTTGGCAACAGAACATAAGCTCTGGCAGGTCCTCCATAGCTGGAAGGCTTTCAACATGCCCCCAAGTAATCATCTGTGTCAGTCATTTGGTCATCCATTATAACCCCCTACCAGATGGTTGGCCACCAGCTAAACATTTTTTTTTTCAGTATACCAGCTAATTAAACCATCTAAGACAAAGAATTGGTCTGATATACATCCTCCTAACAATTCTATGAGGAAGGTGCTACTCTTATCTCCCTTATACAGATGAAAATGAGTGGCGTTTGTATTGATAAAATTTCTGATAAGCTTATCTTTCCCTTTAGATTAAGAGTCCTGAGGTCTGTGACTTTGGTTTGTTTTTTTTTAGTATTTTGATAATTTCTTTGTAATTGGTTTCCTCTGTAACCCTACATATTTTGTGCGATTAAAAACATTATTTTGAGGAGTCCATAAGCCCTACCACACTGCCAAAGATAGAGTGCCAGACAAATCAAACTGTCACCACCACCTTGACCACCATTTCACCTCAGACCCTGATGAACACCATCCAGGACCCTGAATCCAGTAGCCTTGGAATGACGATGCTTCCATCCCAATGTTGGCAACCATTATCTATGTTAGAGATGCAGCCTTGCTGCTGTTCCTACGGTTATTGCAGAAAAGGAAGTTATCAAAGTCATTGCCACTGTCAAATGTTTCAACATCGGAAACTGGTGTGATTTTATCAGTGGAAATGACTTTAAAGAAGAGGCATTACCATCTTCTTTGATACTTCACCCTAAAGATTATGGCATGTTTCCATCTGACTTGAAGCTACAGCTTTGCCTCCCCCATTCGAATGCGAGCTCCATGAGAGTAGTGACCATTGTACTTTTCTGTTTGTATCCCCAGTGACTAGCCCAGGGCTTTACACTTAGTAAATTCTTACTAAATGCCTTATTTATGCATTCATTCAAAGGAGACAATGACACAAAAAATGGCTATGAGCTCCCACTTTAGATATTAATTTCTAGAGATATAAATTTTCACTTGTGTATGTTTAATTCTCTGCGGTGCTGAGTATATGAGAATCAATGTTTTGGGTTCCTTTCAACTAAAAAGGGAATTTTAAAATCTTAAATTTTTTGTCAAAATATTTTTTTCTTAAAATAGAAATAGAGCTTGTCAAGTTAAGATGCAAAATCTCAAAAGATAGAAAAGTCAACGTCATATCAAAGTACCATTTGTACTTAGCTATTTACAAAGCTGTTTTAAGAAAAGGGCTTTACAAACCATCAAGGGTTTTTATAAACGTGCCATTATATAATCATCATCTCCCGAGTCCTAGAAGGGTTTTGATCATTGTTAGTCAAGGAAGTCCCCGAGTTGATGTAATCACAGTTGTCAAAGTATCATATCCATCATCAAAAAACATTTATTATTAACCAGTTTACAAAGCAAAATGAAGAGTCAGGGTCTCTACCTTCTCAGATCTCAAAATGCACATCAGATCCTAAGCCACATTTAAAGACAGAGAAAAGTACTACAATGTAGCATAGATGTAGAAATGAGATCAATAAAATGTTTGTGCAGTGGTCAAGTAATGCTATCAATGAGTTTGGTGAACTGACAGGTGAGTGATGATTGTAAACTCCAGAGATAGAACTGGGACTCAAGTAAGTCAGCCAATTCGAGTTGCAGGGAGGAGGGAGAATGAATATCAGAAGCATGCTCCCATGCATAGTAACTTAAGCCCTTGGTAACACTAGATGTTCCCTGATATTCTAAGGGCAGGATTTCCCCATGTCAATCATGAGCTAAGATTACACGATCAGAAGCACATCGTGAAGTGGCAAAGCTGTTTGGCTAAAGGTCACCGTAATATAAGGACCTACAAATAAATAGCTGCTCCAGTATTTGAGTCTGTTTCAAAGATTTATTAAAGAAACACTTTTCCAAAAAATCCCAAATATGGCAAAAGATAAGAGCTGCTAACAAATGATTTGTCTTAAGCTGAAGAGTGATGAGCTGCCTGGCTAAAAGACCATATCTAAGGTTGGTGTAATTTTTCCTTAAGGAATAGATTGAAGAATCACTTTTTTTCTGCTTTTTGGCAAGGCAATTGGGGTTAAGTGACTTGCCCAAGGTCACATAGGTAGTAAGTGTGTCAAGTGTCTGAGGTCACGTTTGAACTCAGGTCCTCCTGACTCCAGGGCCGGTGCTCTATCACTGCGCCACCTAGCTGCCGGCCGAAGAATCACTTTGGATTTATTTTAACTACAAGAATGGTAAATAGCTAAGCAGTCCCTGAAGGACTCGAGGACTTATGAGCTGAATGAATACCAAGCCCAGAAGTCATAGAACTATTAATTCAACTTTGCATCGTCAGAGAGTATGGCACCACAAAAGCCTGCACTTACGTACAGTTCCTACTTCAGCAAAACCCTCTAAATGTGTAGAATAGACCGATAGACATTTGTAGAATTGACCAGTCGCCCGGAAGCCTTGGAATCAAGAGGACCAGGACTCGTGTGCAGCCTCTGACTGGTGCTGACTGTATGACCTTGGATGACTTGCTTAACTTCCCAGAGCCTCCAAGCGGCTCTCAAAGAGTATATACTACTTATTTGAGGGTTATTACTCATGCCAGTAGCATTCCCTGCCAGTAGCCACCTCTTTCATGCTCCATAGGTGAAGGTACTATTCAAGTAGCCCCTGAATTAGGGGGCGACTGATGACAACTCCCATTTTATAGCATTTTAAGGTTTATAAAATACTTGTCTCGCAATCAACCCAGGAGGTAAAATATACAATGCAAGTAATAATAAATTAGCATTTCTTTGGCACTTTTAGGCAACTACGTGGTGCAGTGGATAGAGTACTGGGTCTGGAGTCGGGAAGATTCATCTTCCTGAGTTCAGATCTGGTCTCAGACGCTTACTAGCTGTGTGACCCTGAGCAAGTCACTTAACCCTGTTGGTCTCAGTTTCCTCATCTGTCAATTGAACTGGAGAAGGCAATAACAAACCACTCCAGTATCTTTGCCAAGAAAACCCCAAATGGGGTCACAAAGAGTCAGACACAACTGAAAAACAACTCGAATAACTCATGACACTTTGGTTTGCAAAGCACTTCACAAGCATTATTCTTATTTGATCCTCACAACAACCCTGGAAGATAGGTGCTAATATTATCCCCATTTTACAGATGAGGAAACTGAGGCAGGCAGCAGTTAAGGGACTTGTCCAGGGTCACACAGCTAGTATGTTTTCTAAGGCAGAATTTGAACCCAGGTCTTCTGACTCCAGGCTCAGCGCTCTATCTACTGGGCCCCCTAGATGCCTCTTACATCATTCTCATGCTCTTAGTGATGAAACTAATGTGCAGAGGGTCACAAGACTAGTGTATATTAAGGGATGTGATTGGAACCCAAGCCTTCTGATTACAGATCTTGAACGGTTTTTAGAGGTGCTGTTGGAAGAGGACATGATGTGCACTTAACCTCGCTCAGCTTCAGTTTCATCATTTGCAAAGTGGGGATAATCAGGTTGGGGTGAAGACTAAATGAGATAACCCATGGAAGACACTTTACCAACCTTAAAGCATCATTCTTCATTATCACATAGGCCCTTATCTCTTTTGCGGGTAACAGAAGGCAAGAGAAGACCTTTGTGAAGTTTTCTTTGGAGCGCCCACATTTCTGGTTATTGTTCCCCTATTTATAATCCTAAAATATGATTATTCTCCATCATCTCCCTTTACATGAAGGCAGAGGATGAGTTGAATGGGTAGCCATTGTTTTTTTTCCAGTGGGTTACTGAATACTTTTATTCTACACATAGAAGCCACTAAGGAGCTGGCCTGTGGGCTCATCAGGATTGCATCACAAGGACAGGGCTCCACACATCAACACATCCACACAGGGTTGGGGGTGAGACCAGGTGATTCTATCGCAGTCACAAGATGATAAGGATTTTCTGACAGAGAACCACATGTCAGGTCATCTCTGGTGTAAGACAGTTCTAACGAAGCAGTGAGAACATCACAGAAGGGTGGAAGGAAGAAGGAAGTTGAGCAGCAGATGCCCCTGCGCCCAAAACAAAACTGGTCTAGTACTTGGTGCTGAATGGGCAGGAGCAGACTTCTACAGAGGTGACTGGCGCCTGCGAGCTGATAGGCCTTCTGGCCACAGAGCTTACTTGGCCTGAGGGTTTCTGAAGTTCCTTCCAGCAAATTTAGCCTTGCTGCCCAGCTCTTCCTCAATTCTGAGAAGCTGGTTATACTTGGCCAGACGCTCAGATCGGCAGGGGCACCAGTCTTGATCTGCCCAGTGCAGAGGCCCACCACCAGGTCTGCAATGAAGGTATCTTCAGTCTCTCCAGAATGATGGGAAACCATCATTCCCCAGCCATTGGACTGGGCCAGCTTGCACGCCTGGAGAGATTCAGTTATGGAGCCAATCTGGTTCACTTTGAGGAGGAGGCAGTTGCAAGCTTTCTCGTTCATAGCCTTTTCAATGAGCTTGGTATTGGTCGCTGTGAGATCATCCCCTACCACCTGGATGCCTGCAGTAGCAGTGAAATCCTTCCAAGCTCCCTAATCATCCTGGTCAAAGGGATCTTCAATAGACACCATGGGATAGTCCTTGATGAAGCTCTTGTAGAGGTCTCCAAGCTGAGAAGGGGGGATGTATCTGCTGGGATCATCAGGAGACTTGAAGTCCAAGTAATAGTTCCCAGATCGGAAGAATTCTGAGGCAGCAACATCCATGCCAATTACGACCTTATCAGTGTAGCCAGCCTTACTAATAGAAGTCTTTAGCAGGTCCAGAGCTTCTTTATTCTCCAGGATGTTAGGAACAAAGCCACCCTCATCGCCTACATGGATGGTGACCTGTCCATATTTCTGCTTAATCACACTCTTCAGGTTGTGGTAGACCTCAGCTCCAATGCGCGTGGCCTCCTTAAAATTTGCTGCTCCAACAGGGAGGATCATGAACTCCTGCATGGCCAGCTTGTTACCAGTCTGGGTGCCACTGTTGATCATGTTGAAGGCTGGAACTGGAAGGATGATTTCAGCATTGCCTGCAAGGTCAGCAATATGGCGGTACAGGGAGATATCTTTCTCAGCACCTCCAGCCTTACAAATAGCCAGAAATACTCCCAATATGGCATTTGCACCAAATTTAGATTTATTTTCAGTGCCGTCCATCTCTATCATCAATTTGTCGATCTCCTGCTCCACAACATTCACTTTCTTGCTAACCAGGGTCGGGGCAATAGTTTTATTGATGTGCTCAACCGCTTTTGAGACACCCTTCCTCATGTAGCGGATCTTATCATTGTCTCAGAGTTCCAGGGCCTCATGGATACAGGTAGAAGCCCCCCTGGGCACAGCAGCTCGAAAGAGACCTTTTTCAGTGAAGAGATCAACTTCAACAGTGGGGTTTCCACAAGAGTCAAAGATCTCTCTTGCTTGGATCTTCAAGACAGACATGTTGAGTTTCTGGATGGGGCTTCTTCCGCTGGGCTCAGAGAACAGAGACCCGAGGGGTCTGTGTACACCAAGGGAGAGCATTAAATGATGGGTAGCCATTATTGTCTTTGACTATTATGAGAGCTGAAGAAAGGTCTCCCTGGAAGGCAATGCATTGGGTCAAGTCGAGAAGCATTTATTAAACTCCTATGGTGTTCCAGGCATCGTCCTAAGCACTGGGGATATGAAGACAGGCAGAAACATTACCTGTCCTCAAGGAACTCGAAATCTAGTGAAGGAAATAGCTAGGGACAAACAAGATAAATTAGAGATGATGTTAGAGGACAGGCACCAGAATAAAGGGAGACCTGGAAAGGCTTCATTCAGGAGGTAGCATCTTGGCTAATACCCGAAGGAAGCCAAGGAAGCCAGGAGGTGGAGACAAGGAGGGAGAACATCCCAAGCATAGGGAATACCTAGTGAAAATGCATGGAATTGGGAGATGGGAGTCTCCAGCAAGGAGGACACTCACTAGATCTTAAAGTATTTGACTGCGAGACTACTGGAAAGGCATGGAGGAGAGGCAGATTATTAAGGGCTTTCAAAGCCAAGCAGAAGATTTTATATTGGATTCTAAAAGTAATAGAGAGCCACTGGAGTTATCTAGTGGAGAAATTTCCAGGAGAGAGAGGGGGGAGAGAGAGAGAGAGAGAGAGAGAGAGAGAGAGAGAGAGAGAGAGATGACTTTTTCCCACTAAACAGCCAATGATTACTTTAGGCATAGATATAGAAGAAGGACAGTGGATTAAGCGTCAGGCCTGAAATCAGTAAGACTCATCTTCCTGAGTTCAAATCCAGCCTCAGACACTACTAACGGTATGACACTGGGCAAGTTATTTTATCCTGTTTGCCTCAGTTTCCTTATCTGTCAAATAAGCTGGAGAAGGAAATAGCAAACCACCCCCAGTATATTTTCCAAGAAAACCGCAAATGGGAACGTCAGGGTTTGGACACAACTCAAAAATAACTGAAAATAGAAAGATCAGACAGAAATAAAATGCACTCAACTAATATGCTAGACCAAAACTGGTGAAAGTTAAAAGAAATCATGTGTCTTGACAAAGGTCATGCAAGGAGGTATTTAGCGATCTAGGACTGAATTGCTGGGAGTCCGTGTCCTAGTTAATAGCCATATGCTAATCCAGACAACATTTGGATAGTTGATTTATATCCATGGGAAAGGAGTGCTTTTGGTTACTTAGCATTTATGAAACTTTTGATGACCCTTGGACTCTTATGATGTCCTCCATTTCCAGGTGTTTCATCTTATGATGTCTTTTAAGTATTTCAAATTGTCTTTAGAGAAACCTCATTTTAAAGAATTGGGAAATTCATTCTAATTCTTCTATATAACATGACTGATGTGAAAATATGTTTAATAAGAACATATATCTAGAGCCTATATAAGATTGCGTGCCATCTTGGGGAAGGGGGAGGGGAGGGAGGTAGAGAAAATTTAAGTTATGCAAATGAATGTTGAAAACTAAAGATAAATTAATTAATTTATTAAAAAAATAAAGAGTTGGGAAGAAAGTGTTTCCAATATGATATGAACAGGTAGTGTAGCGCATAAAGCATAGCACCTGGTGTCAGGAAGATCTGGGTGCAGATCTGCCTTCAGACACTTACTAGCTGTGTAACACTGGGCAAGGCACTATAACCTCTGCTTGCCTCAGTTTCCTCATCTGTAAAATAATAATAGTAGTAATAATAATAGCATCTAAACCTCCTAGGATTACTGCTATGATAAAATTAGATATTTGCAAAGCACTTTGCAAATCTCAAGTTGCTATATAAAGGCTAGCTATGATTAATCACTGAACGCCTGGGACCTCTTCCACCAAGAACCTAAATAGGTCATGCAAAAATAATGTGGTGTCATATTTTCATGTGTAGTTCCACTCAGCAGGCACTTCCTAAACTCATTTTCTTCTTATTGTTTCCTGAGTATATACTCAGAACTCTGACTGAAGAAAGAAATGATATGGCAAAAAAAAAAAAAAAATCAACATCCCAAGTGGTTCAGCCACTGAGAAGCTGTTTTTTTATCATGGACAGCCATAATCCCATGAGGTTATTGTCCCCACTGAGTTGAAATTGTCCTTTCAGAAGCCTCCCAGTAACCTGTTATCCAGGGCTAAACAAAGAAATACTAGCCCCCTAGCTGTGTGCGGTATTGTGGCTTTGTGTTAGACCAACAAAGTATGTTTTGCAGAAGGGGAAATAAAAAGCGATTGCCTGCTCAGATGGATTATCGGCTCCCTTTGGCTCTGGCTGTCAGTGATAAGGCACTGGCCCCCGGTGGGTGGGGGTAGGAATAAGTTTGAGAGCCCTGAAATAGTCTTTGTCTTTCTTTTCTCAAGGAGCTGTCATGTCGCCTTTTCTTCGAATTGGTTTGTCCAACTTTGACAGCGGGCCCTATCAGCCATGTCAGGGAGAAGTGGTCAGCCCATACTGTGCCGTGCTTGTCAAAGAATCTGTTGAATCAGGTAAGCAAGTGACTTCAATGGCTTATTCAGGGGGAGGGAGGAAGAGGAGGCAGCCCTGGTGCCGGAGGGCCCTTGAGGCCAACTGTGGGGCACAACTGGGGCACAGTCATTCATAGTGCCATGGCATTTCAGAACTGGAAGTGATGTCAGAGTTCAACTTGCCCAATTCCTTCTTTTTATAGATGGGGAAACCAAGGCACAGAGAGGTAAAGCAATAACAAAAATCATCCAGTTGATTAATGGCATAGTCAAGACTAGAAATCAAGTCATCCAACTCTGGGTCTGGGATTCTTTTCACTATGGCATGCTGCCTCCCTTTGTTATAAATTCTCTTTCTGCCTTGGAATCTCCACAGCATTGTCTACAGACAAAGCCAAGAGGAGAGTGGGATGCATGGAAATTCTGTTGAAGAAGTAGGGGAGGACTTGCTTTTTAGAAAAAAAGTCAAAGTGGGATTGGTGACCTAAATTATCTGGCCTGGCTATTTACACCAGTCCTTCTTTCATTCTATTGTGTAGACTGTGTGACTTTGGGAAGATCTATAAAGAAAGAACCTTTGCCTATCTGGATGTCACTCAATCTATTTGGCCTCAGTTTCCTCATCTTTGAAATATATATATATATATACATATATATATATATATATATATGTATATATATATATATATATATACAAGTTCTGACAAAAAATGATCATGTGTGACCTGAGACTCAAGTGTATGAGTGAGTGAGTGTATGTGTGTAAAATATAACTACGATTTAAGATTCCTGTTGTGGGCACAGTCCATCAAAAAATATTCATTAAGTGTCTACTGAATGCCAAGAACTGTGCTAAATGTAGCAGATCCAAGTATAAACAGTTAAACAAATTCTATTCCCAAGGAACCTCCATTCTAACCAGAGAATACAATGTACAAAGTGCTGTTTGGTTGTATGAAACCTGAATTCTCTTCAACATCACATCTATCAGTCTGCATCCCTATTAGGCCTTTGCTACCCTCATGCCAACCTAAATCTTGTATTGTTTGGAGCCAGAAAGGGGAGGCAACATGCAACAGTGGAAAGAACATTGACTTTGAAATCTGATACAGTCTTGGGTTTGAATTTCAGCCCCTCCCCTTTGGTGAGATGAGGCAAGTCATTTAGAAATAGAAGATCTTTACAGCCCCTTCCAAGGAAACATCCATGAATTTTAAGCTTAGGTACTTTGCAGAGTAAATGTTTTTATTATTCAACTGTTTTTATTTCTCACCTCAGCAGGCATGATTTTGGGAGGTTACGCTGCCAAGAACTCACTGGTATCAGCCTACAATAAATCTTTTGTGATTCTATAATAGAATCACAAATTTAGAACAAGAAGGATCTTTAGAGGTCATCTTGTCTGACCCCCTCACTTTATAGTTGTAGAAGCTGAGGTTTTCTGAGATTAAGAAAATTGCCCAAAATCACCCAGGTAGCAGAGACAGAATTTGAACTCATTTCTTCTAACTCCAAATCCATCCCTCTTCACCCTGGGAACCGATGTGGTGCTTCTCTGGGCTTTGCATTTGGGAAACTCTAGCTGAGTGTGTCCTAGACCAGATTCCCTAGGTGCAGATTCTAGAAAGGCTTCCTTTTCTCCTTTGCTCCAAATTTAAAAGTTGCTTGCTTCATGGAGGATGGCGTTATGGCAGTCCCTCTCAACCCACCCAAACTGAAGGAAATGGATTGTTGGCCATTGCTTGCCCACAGTCCCAGCCTGGTCTTCATACAGACATCTAGCTACCCCAGGAGCAAGTATGTAGCTGCTCCCAAATGAAAACCTTTCAGATATCACTGAAGTCTTTGAAATGTAAAGTGCCTGCCATTTTCAAATCAGCTTTTGACCTAATGAGCCTCCTGATCCTATTCCCTTTATAACCACAGGTTTCGCTGACATTTGCTTCCTGGGGGGGGGGGGGGGGATTTCTTTTTGGCTGAGTGTTTGAACTTGGTCTAATCAGTGGTATGGATCAAGGGACCTTGTTAGAAAAAAAAATGGAAACTTTGCTTTTCTGAAAGGTTAACCTGTGAAATTGTCGAGGGCCTTTTTTTTTTCCCCAAGATCTAGTACAAGATCGCACTGAGATTAAAGTAGTACATCCTGGCCTCAGACACATCGGGCTATGGGGACCATGTTTTCCGTGATAGGTCAGGCCTTGGCAGGGAGGAAGCTGAGTAAAGAGTCCCAGAAAAGGACAGGAGAGTGGAGGTCGAGAGGGTATTTAGGCTTTAGGAGTATGAGGCTAACAAAACAATGGTAAAGATTTCTGAATTTTCTTGCTCTTTCTTGGGTAACAGTTAATCTCAGGTTGGTGTTAGATATTTTTAGAAAACGAATGAGTATAAAACTGTGTTTTTGTTGGTGTTGTTTTGATGGTGAATGGTTTGAGAAGAAGCTAGAAGGTAATAAAAGCAACAAAGCTTTTGTTGGTAGTGTAGACTTAAAACTGGAAAAGGCCTCCAGAGGTTGCCTGATCCATTGGTGTCAAACTCAAATAGAAAGGGGAATGGGGTGAAGAGGGGTCACTAAACCCTTCAGGGCATATATTGACTCAGAAAATTACATAGTAACATCATGTTTGATTGTGGGGCAGCTAAGTGTGCAGTGGATAGAGCACTGGGCTTGGAATCAGGAAGACTCATATTCATGAGTTCAAATCCAGCCTCAGACATTTCCTAGATGTGTGACCCTGGGCAAGTCACTTACCCCTGTTTGCCTCAGTTTCCTTATCTATAAATGAGCTGGAGAAGGAAATGGCAAACCACTTCAGTATCTCTGCCAAAAAAAAAACCATAATGGGGTCACGGGGAGTCGGACACGATTGAAATGACTCAACAACAACAATATATTCTATTGTATTTTTATTAATTTTGTTAAATATTTCCTAATTACATTTTAATCTAATTAGGCTATACTGGGAGTGTTAAAGGCCACCAGCCTATTTGATATCTCTGAAGTCTAAACACTTTGTCATGTTACAGATAAAGGAAATTGGGGATAAATGACTTGCTCAAGGTCACACGAGGCAATCCTATTTCCTGCCTCCCTATAATGGTAACCTTGAATATCAGCAGAAAATAACACAGAAACACTTACCAACTCATCGAACTCCTCCTTTTTGTTCTACACTTAAAAGTATCATATGTTATTCATCTCAGGTCTCTGCACGTCAAGAGGACTAGAATAAATCCCATAAATTATAGCTTCCATTTTTACTGAAACTCGTGCACACCCCACGTTGGAGAGGCACCATAGTGAGTAGATGGCGAAATGGACTTAAAAGGCAGGAAAACTGGAGTTCACATCCCATCTCGGACACTTATGGGTTCCGTGACTGAGGCAAATCGATTTCCTCATCTGTAAAATGGGAGAGTTTGCTTTGATGGCCTCTAAGTCCCTTCTGGCTCCAAATCTTGGAAGGCACTGTCCTTCTCCATTCTGTCTCTTGAACTTTTTCTGTGCACATCCTTCCTTCACAAATTCTATGTGCTGGACAGAATGGCCCAAATACTGTTACCATTCATGACATTCTATCTCCCATGACTTTGCGTACACTGTCCCAAGTGTCTAGAAAGGCACTCCCTTGGCCCCTTTTCCTCCCAGTGCCCCTGGCTTCCTTCCTTCCTAGCTCACATGCCTTAGAAGGCCTAGCCTTATTTTCTCAGTTGCTAGTGACTTGTCTCTTCCAAGGAAATTACTTTGTATATATTCAAGATTTTCTATGAAAATAAATGTTGTTTTCCCCAAGAAGAATGCAAGCTTCTAGACGGTAGGATTTGATTGGATTTTGACTCTGTATTCTCAGAAACTAGCACATAATAGGAATTTAATACTGCTAGGTAGGATACTTGGTTCCTACCCTCTAGAAGTTTACATTAAAGTAGCTTGTTTTTAGGTCGTGAGTCTGCCCCCTCAAGAAAGATTTTTATCTTTGGTTTTGTTGGCTTCTTTGAAGGATTTAATTTGTCATTTTGTTTGCTTTGAGAAATCTCCACTAAATCTATTCCAGTGCCTCATCATGATATGAAGCCCTAGATTCTTATGGGCAGCTAGTTGTATGGGCACAGTAGATAGAGTGCTGGGCCTGGAGTCAGAAGGACCTGAAATCAAATCTGGCCTCAGAGACTTATTAGCTGTATGACCCTGGGCAAGTCACTTAACCCTGTTTGCCTCAGTTTCCTCATCTGTAAAAAGAACTGGAGAAGAAAATGGCAAACCACACCAGTATCTTTGTCAAGAAAACCCAAATGGGGTCACGAAGAGTTGGACATGATTAAAAGCAACTAAACAATAACAAAAGCAGAGTACAAATCCTGGAAGATTAGGGCCTCCTGGTAGGACAAGCTGAAAAGGCTTTGAGTATAGGAGGGGGAAAGAGAAGTGAAAAAGCATTTATTAAGTGCCTATAGTATACCAGGCACCTTGCTAAGTACTTGACAATTATTCTTTCATTTATCTTCACAGCTCCCCTGGGAGATAGGTACTATTTTTACCCCCATTTTACAGTTGAAGAAACTGAGATAAAAGTTAATTTGCCTAGGGTCAGTTGTTGTTGTTGTGTTTGTCCTTCATGACATCAGGGAAATGATGACGTGACTCGTAGTTAACTTTGAGTGAGGGAGGGCTATGCAAGGTCACCAGCCTCACTTTCTCCTCCAGAGCCATCTGGGTGCAGTGGCCAGATATCCATCAGGACAACTGGAGATGGCCCAGGATGCAGTGAGGTACCTTGGCCCTTTGAAGCTGAGGTCTTGAAGGTTCTCACTTTGAGTGAGGCGACGCCCATTCGGTGAATAGGCCTCTTTAAGAAGTTAATCAAGGGATGGCCCCTTTAATCCAAAAAGAAAAAAAAATCAAACTGGGAGAGGAAGACCCTCAGGATTGCTGGCTAAAAGAGAAACAGTTACTATAGTAAATGTCTAAGACTGAATTTGAACCCAGGCCTTTCCAGCTCCGTATTCTATCTACCGCATCACCTAGCTGACAGACTCTGTGTCTTTGATACTAGGACCAGCATAGACAAGTTCAAGTAGATTTGGCACTGGAAGATTGGCCATAAGGTGACAGATTCATGGAGAATGCCCATTAAGGCTTTGAGGAGTTGCAGTTTGCCCTAGTTGAAAAACTACAGCATCCACATAATGAAATCAGAGATCCTTGAAGGATTGACATGTTGACTCAAAATCATCATTTACATATTGATTTAATTTTCTCCTTGCATGAACGATAAGGAAGAAGCACTGGAGAATATCCAGGGTAGATGAAAGATACTTGCAAACAATGCAATATTGTGAGTAATCTATCTTTAAATTATATTGTAGGAATTTGGAACTCAAAATCTTAAAAAAATTCAAAATATCAATAAATAAAAAAATTATATTATAGTACATGTTTCCTAAGAAGGATACTTCTAGGTAGCTAATCTCATGTGAGTTTTATTCTTTAATAGAATCTATCACCCAGGGTTACGCTTACTAAATGAAATTTTCCCTGGATTTGGACCCCATCTTAAAAGTAATCCTATAGCCCTCTCTCTACTAATTTCACCCACTTCTACTATCACCATGCCGAAGTATTTCACAATATAGCAAAGGTTGGGCGGCAATTGTGTAAAGAAATCTTATCCAAGGAAACTATACTCCTGAAGTTTAAATGATGTTGCCCTGAGATGGTATAGTCAATACAGATTGTGGAATAGTTTGCGATTTACTCATTGTAAAAGACTTTTTAAAAGCCACAATAAAAGAGTGCTTATGACGAGCTCAAAAGTATGCTTGTTGTGTCTTTCAAATGGATACAGAATCTTTTTCGATTAGTCATTCTTCCTCAGTTGTCAGTGAGCTAGGTCAGCCGTATGGTCTCCCTATTACACATTAGAAAACCGAAACCAAAAGAGCTTCGGTAATATATTCTAGGTCACAAATCAAGTGATTGGTAGAATTGGAATTACTTTTCCAATAGATATAACATTAGTTTAGGGCAGGTCTTCATGCCAAAAGGAAAGCAATTTACTGATAATCCTGCATACAGGAAAGGAGATCCAATCCAAATAACAGAAAGAAAAGTAGATTTCAAGATTTTTATGACCAGAATTATCCAAATTGATCAGATGAAATGCTTTGCTGTGAATCTAGTACTCGAATACATGCTGCCCTGTGACTTACTCTTGTCTCTCTGATTTGATGTTTCCCAAGGTTAGGAACTATACCTTCCAAATCGTGCTGGGCATGGTTCAGGCCCTCAGTGAATCCTTGTTTAATTTAACTGAATGTCATACTGATCTTGTTTAAGGGAATAATGTATAAATGTCTCTCTTTTCATAGAAAATGGGCAAATCTATGTCCAGAAGAAGCCTACCATGTACCCCCCCTGGGACAGCACTTTCGATGCTCACATCAATAAGGGGAGAGTGATGCAAATCATAGTGAAGGGGAAAAACATGGACCTGATATCTGAAACAACCATAGAACTCTACTCGTTGGCAGAGAGATGCAAGAAAAACAATGGAAAGACAGAAATTTGGGTAAATGAATTGTGCACATAAAGTCAGTCAATCAAGCATTTATTAAGCACCTACTGTATATTAAGTGCTGGGGATACAAAGACAGGCAAAAGACAGTTCCTACTTTCAGGGAGCTCGTGGTCTATTAGGGAAGACAACATGAAAACACCTACATGTAAATGAGAGAGAGAGAGAGAGAATGAGAATGAATTTGAATTTGAATTAATCAACAGGGCACCAGCATTAAGAGTAATGTTAAATTTTCATATTGGTGACACTAAAATTGTCATTACTGGCATTGAGATCAAAAATGTGTAAAGTAAGATGGTGCTAGCTCTGGTTGAGGAGGGGAGGCACTTCTCTGCAATTTTTACACAGGTATATTTTAAATGTGATTTCTTAGCTATAAATATACCATAAGTATAATAGGTATGATTTAGGAGAAGAAAATATGAAAGCTTGGAAATGTGATGTGTATCAGCTGCATTTGAAGAACATATTGGGGTTTGATTATGGTCAAAATGAAAGCAGCATTCCACAGACTATGCCCTGGAAAGAGTCTGGGATTTAGAATCAGAGTATCTGACTTCTAGTCCCACCTCTCACTTCCTCCTCACTTCACCTTGAGGAAGTTGTGTTCCTTCTCTGGTTCTCAGTTTACTTATCTATAAAAGCAGGGATCGTACTAGATGTGTGCTAAGGTCCCTTTCATCTCTAAATCTAAAATCCCATGAAGTTGGTTTAGAAAGTGCCACCAGTTTCCCAATCATGGATATTATCTGGAAACTTTAGGTTTTGTTTTGTTTTTTGTTTGTTTGTTTGTTTGTTTGTTTTTGTTTTTGGTTTTTTTGGTTTGTTTTTTTTTTTGCTTGGGGCCCTTAGGACATCCTTTTTAAAGAGATGGAGATAGGAATAGCACAGGGTCAAGTGAAGTAGGAAAATAAAGGGTGGAAAAAGAAGGTAGCTTTTTAAGTTCACTTTTAATTAATCTCTTTATGTCTACCCCTAATTAACCATTCTACCATTTAATTAATCTCTTAATGTCTACCCCTAACTAACTATTCTACCATTCGTTCCATGATCCTGTAATTATTTCATTTAACCTCCAGTGTTTGTCCAGCAGCTATTTGGAAACTTACGTTGAGATTTTGTATTGGTCTCATATGCCATAAAAGTTTTTTTAAAGGGTGATCGGAGCCTGGACCATAATGAAAAGTTTAGGGGCTCAGAAATTTTAAAAGAATTTTATATTTGAGAATTAAGTTGAGGAATTGCCAATTTTTAATATAGAGAAGAGCACTTGTTTTGCGGTGGACTTAAAATTTAACTTTCTTGCAACCCATAAAATATTATATGTGTGTATACTCAATTTAACAAGAGCAGTTAGCTGTTGCAGTAGATAGAGTACCAGGCTTGAGTCAGGAAGACTCATCTTTCTGAGTTTAAATCTAGCCCCAGATACCTACTAGCTGTGTCACCCTGGGTAAGTCACTTAACCCTGTTTGCCTCAGTTTCAACATCTGCAAAATGAGCTGGAGAAGGAAATGGCAAACCACTCCAATATCCTTGCCAAGAGAACCCCAAATAGGATCACAAAGAGTTTGATACAACTGAAAATGACTCAACCGATGGTACTCAATTTATGCCAGATGTTTTACACACATCTATACTGGTTTATATGTCTTAATTAAATGTATACACATTGCTATAATACACTAAATAATCTTTCTTTATTGTTTCCAAAAAGTCTTTCTTTGTAGTGCACATTGGGCATAGGAACTGGAGAGAGAGACTTCTTTCATCAGCACATTAAGGTGATAAGTTTATCAGATTATCCAGTTGTCATCATGGGAGGCAGAGAGAAGTAGAGCCTAAGGAGAAGAGGGAGGGAATCAGTACCGAACTGAGGTCAGAGGATAAGAGTATACATGGCAACATGCAAATACAGAGTTGGAGGAGAAGGTAGTGACCAGAGACAAAGACTAAAGAGGGCAAACCTAAGTGAGGTACATATGTTGACTTCTGTGCTTTGAGCATTTGGGAAGGAAAAGCTTGGAAACATGAGAGCATTAACAATGAATTCTACTTGCTTCCTAACTCTTTGTCTTTGCTCATGATTTATATTATTCTTTGGAAATTTACTAATTGTATACCTAGTTGTGTTCAGCTCTTTATGTAGCCAATTGCATGGTCTGTGATCTTTTGCAACTTTATTCTGCATGGCAATTAAAAATTAAACTATTATTGTTTAAGCTCAAGTGGTTCCCTATTACCTCTAGAATTAAACACGAACTCTTATGTCATTTAAAGCCTTTCACAATCTGATTCCAGCCTATCTTTCTAGTCTTATTTATTACACATCATTACCCTTCATACACTCTATGGTTCAGCCAAACTGGTCTACCTCAGATAGGACATGCCATCTCCATCCCCATTACAGACTGTCTATCCTATATATCTAGCATTCACTCCTTATCTCATCCTTCTAGAATTCCTAGCTTCCTTCAAAGATCAGCTCAAGCACCACCTCCTATTCGAGGCCTTTTGTGATCCCCCAAATTACTAGTACCTCACTCCTCCCCCACCGCACATTACCTCGTATTTACTTTGTGTATGATTTTTAGATACTTCTATGGGTACATGTTGTTTTCTCTAATAGAATGTAAGCTTCTTGAGGGAAGTGACTATTTGATATTTGTTTTGTGGACCCCATTGCCTAGAACAGTACCTGGTACATAGCAGACTCTTAAAAAATAACCACTGATTTATCAATGTCCTCTCTGTAATAGTAAAAATTACTCTCTTAAAACTAATTTGCTTTGCTATTTTCTCTTTACTTTTCTTGGAATCTTAAATTTGTGTCTGTGGTTCCTTTTCTCAAGTTTGTCATTCACCTATAATCCTTCAACTGGCTCTCCCTTTCAAAGCATCAAACCCAGTATCTTTACTAGTTTCTTGACCTTTTATACCGAAACACTACCTTTTATGTAGCAACAAAAATTGACTCACCATATATAATGCATTAGCATATAATGCAATGTTTTTCTTTTTTTAATTTTTTTTCTGAACTTAACAAACACCCAATACAATGAGCATTTCCATATACACTGTAGAACAGAAGGAAAGGAGGATTATACATAAAACTGTGAATTTTTATTATGTAGATTTTGCTCTTCAAATACATAATGAATTCAGTGTGTAACTTTCCTGATTGTATGTAATTCCTTCTGGCTTTCCTTCTGTTCTCCTCTCATTTGGGGGTTTGGGGGCGGTGGTAGAGGAAGGGAAAACCAGTATGCCTTCTCTCACCTCCTCCCCAAGAATGCATTGTTTTTCCAGGCAATAACTGCTTAGCTAAAGCACCTCCTAAACCATAAATGCTATATTTGGGCAACTTTGTTTGGTAAGGTGTTCAAAGAATGCTCAGTTTTCACCACTTTATTTTGATATCAAGCTCATAACCATAAACTTCATTTATAATTAGCAGGTATTTACTGGGCATCCACTAGATGCAAGTTATTCCTTTCTCTTTTGGTATATGTTTTGTTTTTGTTTTATTTTGTTTAATCAGTCTATACCTGATACAAACAGCTAGGTGACACAGTGGATAGAGTGCCTACTCTGGAATTGGGGGACCTGAATTCAAATCCAGCCTTGGACACTAAGTGTGTGACCCGGGGCAAGTCATGTAACCCTGTTTGCCTCAGTTTCCTCATGTGTAAAATGAGCTAGAGAAGGAAATGGCAAACTACTCCAGTATCTTTGCCAAGAACACCCCAAAGGGGGTCACCAAGAGTGAGACACAATTGAAATGATTCAATGACAACAAAACCCCTGATAACCTAGTCTAATGTTGATGATATATAGACACTTATTCTTTTACATACTTAATTTTCATTCCTCAACAGTCTAGGCTAGTGCAGTTCCATATCCTAAAAAGAGATTTGTCCTCACATTTTCCTTATTCTACTAACAACTCAACTCTTAACTGTGATCATGAACCAAGGCCTTCAATTTCTTTTTTGATTTCTTGTGTTGGGGAACATTTGGCCTTGAGCCTGCATGTGACCCTCTAGGTCCTCAAGTGTGTCCCTGAATCATGTTTGGATTCCATCAAAAGGACACACTTGAGGACCTAGAGGGCCATATGCGACCTCAAGGCCACAGGTTCCCCATTCCTGGTGCATTTAAAGACCTCCATAATCCACCTCCGACCTACCTGTCTAGTGTTATTTCTTATTTCCCCACTTCTCACACTCTTATGAACCAATTAGAATAGTAGCTCTTCCTGGAAACTGGCACTTCATTTCCTGGCTCTGTGGTTGAACAGGCCATCTGCCATGCTGCCTAATTTCTATATCTTAGAATCCTTAGCTTCCTGGTTGTATTTCTTCTGCTAAGCCTTCCTTGACCTCCCTGGTGGTTAATGTTCTCTTACTTCTCCAGCTTTTCTCCTACTGCCATTACACCATGAGCTTCTTGAGAAGGACTGTCTTTTGCCTGTCTTTATATCCTCAACACTTAACATGGTACCTGGCACACAAAAGGCACTTGCTAAATGTTTGTTGACTATTTACTTGTCTTTGCATGTGTTGTTTCCCAAAATGGTACTCCAGGGAGGTAGGAACTGTTTCATTTTTTGCCTTCGTGTCATCTCTAGTGTCTAACAAAATTTACACTTAGTAGATGCTTAATAAATGTTTGTTGAATTTTCAGTTATTTCAATATGTTTCCTGCCATATTTACCATAAAGTTTTGTTGAATTGATTTTAATGATTTCTTGCATTTTCCTTAGAAGTAAACTACTATAAGCTAGATCATTGCATCATTTCTTTATGGGAATTTTTTCATCACCTCCTGGGCCAATCTAACTTAAAACGTTCCCTACTGGGTTACCTGGTCCTTTGTCAAGAATACTCTTCTGATTCTTTGACAAATCACTTTCGTTTGCCTATTTATTACTCTTTCTGTCTGGATTGGTCAACCATGGTGAAGGAAATTGAGTATATCTACTTACAAAGTCAGAGTTTGTCCTTATGCCATGTTCATCTGTCCTTATGCTCTTTCCTTTGGCCTTAAAATTGAAACTAAAGCCTTTGCCCTTTACCTGTTCCCTTGTAATCCGTCTGTTATAACCAGGATCTACCCCAGGGGTGGGGAATTTTCTGATCTGTAAGTACTCACCAAACAAAAATTTCAAAAAAGAAAAAAAATCTGAGTCAGGACAAAGCAGGCCACTGTAAACCTCTCTTAAAAACCTGGTATACTTTCTACTTACTCCTTCCTTTTCGATTTTAACTTCCAAAAACCAGCCATGAATTTTGAGGTGTTCTAAGCATCATTGGTAAGAGGGCTGCCTTTCAGGCCGTTGCTACTTCTAATGGTAAAAATGAATAGAGAGAAAGAACCTAGGGAATTAAAAATCAAATTAAAAAAATTAAAAATACAGAATGGTCAGTCACTACAATAACCAACCTTTACTGCTAGAAAACTTTGAAATGCTTAGCCCAAGGTTCTCCTCTCGCTGTCTGACTGATCTTTCTTTCTTTCTCTCAACCAGTTAGAGATGAAACCTCAAGGCCGCATGCTAATGAATGCAAGATACTTTCTGGAAATGAGTGGCAAGTGACTTTTTTTCTTACTATTTGGGGGTGAGAAGGGCATGTCCTTTCACACATGTGCCCTTTTAAAATGTCTATAATGGTGCAAAAGGATGGGGGTAGAAATGGAAATACTCAAACATTCCATGTTGTTGACATCTCCAGTAGCCTGAATGGATGAACTTACTCTGTGGGCTGTATGTATAATGGGCTATAGGTATTTTTACTATCATTCTTTCGTTTTCTGACTCAAGGTAAACAATGCTTTCTGGGTGTTTCTGGGTGTAATTTTGAATCCAATTCTAATTCTGAAGGGCCCTTTCTTTTATCATTAGTCTGAATTCATACACACACATACAGTAGCAAATAGGATACCAGGTGATAATGTTATATCATCAATAACAGTAATGCCTACTATGTGCCAGGCACTGTTCTAAGCACTTTACAATTATTATCTTATCTGATCCTCACAACAACCTTGGGAGGTAGGTGCTATTATTAGCCCCATTTTACAGATGAGGAAACTGAGGCAGCCAGAGGTCAAGTGACTTGTCCAATGTCACACAGCTAGTAAGTATCTGAGGCTGGATTTTAATTCAGGTCTTCCTAGCATTCTATCCACTCCAGACCCAGCAACCACCTAACTGCCTCTTCCAGACTATAACAATTTACAAAACAACCTGAAGAACATAGATGGGTTGGGATTTGCTTCATTGCAGATGTACCCATGTGACTGCAATCACGCATCCTAAAACCGTTAAAGTATGTGTTTCTAGTGTGTATGAACACACGTTGACTATGTGGATGCACAGGTCCTCTGTATAAAATTGACATGACATAACATCTGAGTTTATTCCTAAGATGTGCAGGAAGAATTTAAGCGACATTGATCATTGGGAGCTTTGTGGAAACACTCTGCGTACAGAGGTGTAGGACCAGTTTAAATCCTGACTCTACCCCTCGCCTGGCTGACTTGGGGCGAGCTGCCACATGCATCATTTCCTCCTCAGTAAAATGCAGGACCTTGTCTAGGTGATCCCTAAAGCCCCTTCTGACTCTAAAGCTATGATCGACATGTATTAGAAGGTATTCTGAATTGGGAAAAGCCCTGTTCTACCACTAGTTAGCTGTGTGGCCTCGGACAAGTCATATAAATTTCTCATTCTTGGGTTCCTCACCTGTATGATGAGGGTGTTACATTAGACCAAGGGTTGCTAACATGACCTCCACAGACCTTTTTTGTGGCTAAATTCAGGGAGCATCTGAACTTAGATAGGCAACAGAGTCACATCTTTATTTTTACTAATCCCTTGTTTCCTCTGTATTCCTATGCATTTTATTTTGCGCATTTAAAAACATTGTTGTGAGTAAGAGTCCATAAGCTGCGCTAGACCACCAAAGGGGCCTATGATGCAAAAAAATTAAGAACCCCAGAATTAGAACACTGTTAAAGTTCATGTCCAGCTCTATAATTGTGCTGCTGTCCTGTCGAGTATCATATTAATCATTCCCTATTTAAAAAACAAACAAAAAAGCAATGCTGTAAAATATCAGGAATTTAAATTACATGTGTAAAAAGAGGCTTGTATCACGAAAGCTATATTTACATATACGTTGTATACAACCATTTGCTACTTCTGTGGCATCTGGTTATTTTCTTATGTGTGTACATATATATATATACATATATATGTACACACACATATACATATGTATGTCTATATACGCATGTATGTGTATACATAATATATGTATATATTTATGCTGAGTATCTAGGTACTCATATTAACCACTGCAACTCATAATATCCTCAACCTTAGAATGTACAAGACGATATTCCCATGATAATCAGATGCCACTTATCCTTAACTTTTTTTTGTCAAAGACAAAGGAAACTTGAATTTAGGCAGGTCTCAAATAGGGCATCTAGGTGACACAGTAGCTAGAGTTCCAGCCATAGAATCAGGAGGACCGGAGTTCAAATCTGGCCTTAGACACTTACTAGCTGTGTGACCCTGGGCAAGTCACTTAACCTCTTCAGCCTCAGTTTCCTTATCTGTAAAATGGAGATAATAACTAGCGCTTGTTGTGAGGATCAAATGAGATCATTGTAAAGCACTTAGCATAGTATTTAGCATACAGTATACACTATATAAATAATAATTATTATTATGCTTATAAAACAAATAATCTAAGGCTTTGCACCCTTTTAATCTAAATATAAATCACATATAATTGTGGTGTTTTGAAAATACTTTGGTATGTATATCGACTTGGGAAATCAGAAAAAAAAACTTTCCATAAATAAAAAGAAATTTCAACCACTGGCCTAACATATTAATGTACCCATTTATGTGTATTTTAAGAGAATCTTTTTCAAATATAAGAAAAACTATACTGTTCTCACCACTCCTTTCAAAATGCAACATTATGTAAATTGAAAAATCATTTGAATGCAAGTTATTTTAGGAAAGAATTTACATTTCTCTCTGAAGAAACAGCTTCATGAATATTCATATTGTTACCGTAAAACTTGAATTTGTCATTTGAATGGAGGACCAAATGCAGGTGAGAAGGGGGAAAAAAAGCCCCATAAAGTTTTACCTTAATTGTACATGCCCAGTAATATTTTCAAAATAAATCTCTTTTTAACTTTTCTCATGTAGATATAGAGAGGCAGTAGGGATGGTTGACAGAATGCTGGTCTTGGGTTCAGGGAGACAAGAATTCAAATCCTGCCTTTCACAATTCAACTCTGCGACCAAGAGAAAGATCCTCAATGTAACTGGACCTCAAACAGCTATCTCTCTAGATGGAGAGAGTTTTCACACAGATAAAATTACAAGTCACTGATGTAGTGACGCTAATTTAGGATCTGCGTCCCCAAGGCCATGGTTAGTGGGTTTTCACCTACATTTTCAACATATACTAATTTGCCATGTGATGCTAAAAATGGAAGGTAGAAGGTGCCTGGTATGAAGTATTTATTGCAGTTCTAGGCACTGTGGCGGTTACGAAGAAGTTTTTCCCACAGTACCCTCCTGCTGTCTTTGAAATGTAATCCTTCCCTGAGGCAACATCTTGAGCTCTTTTCTCTCTCTAGGGTCTCTCCCTTAGCAATCTCATCTACTCCTACAGTTTCACCTACACCTTTCATATGTGTGACTTAGAAATCTTTATTTCTAGCTCTGATAATTCTCTCAAGATCCACACCTAAATTTTCCATCTGCTTCTAAACCTAAATGTTTCGTCAGTATCTCCCAATAAACATGCTGAGTTTGCCTAATTTATCAGCTCCCTCTACCTCTTGCCTTCCTTATTCATATTAATGAAATTAACTTTCTCCCAATCACCAGCTCATATCTTGGAATAGTTTTTTGATTCCTTCCTCAACATCAACCCTCATGTTGTGTGATTTCAATGGTGTGGGCTGGTTCTGTCTCTACAGTAACTCTCCAACCCATCCCAATGTCCTATTTTGGGTCCTTAATACTTTTCCCCTACACTATTTCAGTAACCATCTATTCAGCTTCCTTACCTTCAAAATATCCTTCACAATTACGCCAGATCCATCTTCCTAATGCACAAGTCCTCATTAGTTATTCCACTGCTTAAAAAACTTTCTGATGATTCTTGAATGAAGTAGGAATTCCTTAGCTTAGCGTTAAAAGCCTTCCAACGTCTGGCCCCATCTATCTTCTCAGCTTCACTGCAGACTACTTGTCTGAACTCTTCTCCCTTTTTTTTATAACTATCTTATGTACTTGTCTTAATCTATTTTTATCATAGTTATTTGTGTATATATCATCTCCCTTACTGAAGTTTAAGATCCTGGAGGTAAGGATATATTGCCTTCTTTTTCTTAAGTGCTGAGAGACAAACAAACATTGTAAATGAATGAATGAATGGAAAAGCAGCCATTATAGTCAGTTAGGTGGTTCGGTGGATAGAGCCCTGGGCTTGGAATCAGGAAGACTCATTTTCATGAGTTCAAATCCAGCCTCAGACACTTACTAGCTGTGTGACCTTGGGTAAGTCACTTCAGTTCCCTCATCTGTAAAATGAGCTAGAGAAAGAAATGCCAAACCATTCCAGTATCCTTGCCAAGAAAACTCCAAATGGGGTCATGAAGAGTCAGACATGACTGAAACAACTCAACACTGACATGTACCAAGAGTGCACTGGGTATACAAATAGAAAAAGTAATACAGTTCCTGCTGTCAGGATGCTAGTTCTTTGGGTGAGGTAGAGAATCAGTCACTGTTTGCTAAATTGAAGCATGAGAGATGGTCCCTGCCCTCAAGCAGCTTACACTCTTGTGGAGAGCAGGGGAGACAAATAACATAAGAGAAACAAATAACAAGTATCAAACAGTGTAATACTGACTGTAGCTATGAAGGGAGCTCAGAGAAGAAAGAAAGCATCGAGGAGTATAGAAGTTAATATCGGAAATGGGATTTAAACTGTCTTAAAGAATGAGCAGAGGGGATGAAAAGGGATGTGCAGTATACAGTGAGGATGTTGACCCTCTGGACCCTATCAGGGAGTAAAAAAGATAGTGCCAGTGGGGACAGATTTTAGAGAAACCCGAAAGCCAGGCAGAGGACTTTGAACCATTAATGAGTTTTGAGAAGAGGTGGGCTATAATTAAAAGTGTGTTTTAATAGGTTAGTCTGTCAAGCTTAGAACAGAAAGTGGAAATACTGGAGACAGGGAAACCAGCTACCAAACTGTTAAAAATCATTTAGAAGCAAAGAGATGGGGCCCAGGACTTGTGCGATAGCAAGAGAAATGAAGAAAAAAGAAAATCTGAAAGCATAGCAAAGTGACTTGGTGACAGATTGTTGTTCAGTTGTTCAGTTGTGTCCTGTCCAACTCATTGTGAGCCTGTATGGGATTTTCTTGGCAGAGATACTGGAGTGGTTTGCCATTTCCTTCTGCAGTGGATTACAGCAAATAGAAGTTAGGTGATTTGTCCAAGGTCACACAGGTATTGAGTATGTGAGGCTGGATTTGAACTCAGATCTTCCAGACTTTAGGCCCCAGTGTACTATCCACTGAGCCACCAGTAACAGGTTAGCCACATGTAATGAAGGAAAAGGGAGAATCAAAGAGGACTACAAATTTGTAGCTTGAGAACATAGTAATACCACTGACAGAAGTTGAGTAGCTAGAAAGAGCTCATTTCAGAGGAGGATGAACTAAGTTTTTAAAACATTGAATCTGGAATGAAATGACTTGACCTCTCCCACTCCCATCTCAAAGGACATTAGGTCTCAACTTTTTCCTCTTCTTTCTCTAAAGTCCAAACCTTTTCCTATGACACTCTCCACATCTTCCTTGCTGGTGACTTTCCCCATCTATGACACATAGGGAAGCTTCTCTACCCTATCTCATGCCATCCCCCTTGCTTTTCAGTATTAGCAACCATATGAATGGTCCATCTAGCATTTTGACCTCACATTCCCATGTCCTTGCCACGTTAGCTAACCACAACCACATTTATACCTCGTCATAACTTGATTTTCAATACCTCAAACTTAGAGTTCCCTCTGTCTGACCACAATCTTCTGCGCTTAGATCAGTTCTCATACTTTACCTCTATCAACCTTACTCCTTGTCCTCATCAGTCTCCTATTGCTTAAGACCTCCAACTTCACCCTGCATAGTGTCCATTGATTCTTACCTAGTTGCAATCATTTCACTGTTGTCCTCACCAGTAACATATGTTCTCTGGCCACCTTCACCCTCTACTGTGTCTATTGTGCCCAACTCTAGTGCTAGAGATGTCCCACTTTCTGTTTTGTCCATTGCTAGAAAAAGTTACAAACCTGTGTTGTGTGGGATCGCTATCAATATGTGCCATTTGACTTAAACTGAGCCCTCTCTGATCCTCAGAAATCTTTTTATTTCTCTACAGTTAACTCACTAAGATATTCTTCATGATGGTCCTTCCAAACTTATCCTATTCCCCTCTAGTCTTTCTACTCCTTACTTCCGTAATGCCTGGCAGATGACCTTGATTGAAACAATCAAGACTTACCTCATTTACCCTTTCTGTCTCAAAAATCTCTCCTTCCTCCCTACTCTGCACTTCGAAATATCTTCTCAGTTTCTTCATCTGCAAAATGACAATGATACCTGTACTTACAAAGATTTTGTCAGGGACAGTACATTATAAACCTTAAAGTATGTCAGATTTTTTTTATTACTATTACTGTCTCTTCTATTCCTTCCTGACTCATGTTCTTTTTCTTTTTCAAAGCTACCCATTTTTTCCACCCCTTGTTTCCATTCTTCTCACTGCCTCTCACCTGCTCCATTGTCTTCTCCGTGGGCCATCAATTTTTCCTTTTCCTCTGGCTCTTTCTTTTCTTTATATATGCTTAAATATGCTTAAGAATCCTCTGTCCTGGGGGGGTGGGGAATCCTTGCTTTGAATCTTCTACATCTGTAGCCAGAATCCTGTCTCCTTCTGCCAAACTCTCAAAAGTATATAGTCTATGCTTTTTGCCACCATTTACTTCTTACTCTATAATCTAGCTTGAAACTCACTTCACCAAAGCCACTGGCAATCTTCTAATACCTAAATCTAGTTCCATTTTCTTTCCTCAGTTTCATTTGCCTTCATGCAGCATTTGATACTGTTGAAAACTTCCATCTTCCTGAAATCTCTTGGCTTCTAGGATATGGTACTCAAGATATCCCTGGATGTTTCTTCTTTCTCCTCCATTGGCTCCACTTCCTCCCCCATCCCCTAAATATGAGCAAACCCCCAATTCTATGAACTCTCCTCATCTATTGCCTTACATTGCATACCCCATCTCCTTAATTAGACCAAGATTCTTAAGGGCATAGTAAAAAACAGAGAAACACATTTCCAGGACACACAAATACTGTTTAACAATAGATGCAAATAATTTTTTACAAAAGTAAACTCAGGATGCTTAGATAAATCATTTCTATTCATACTACTGAGTTCACATGTTTCTATCTATTTCCACCCAAAAAAGAGGAACAGGTCTAAATCTTGGATCTCTCTACACTAGTCCAATACAAGCTATAACTGTATCTATATAATTATGCCACAATTAAGCAAATGCCCCAGTAACATTTATCTTAACCCCCCACATCCACAAATTCTGGTTCATTTTCAGCCTCAACCCAAACACAAATGTAGATTCCTGCTACCTCTAAGGGATTTGTCCCAGCCTAAGATTATGGTCGGTCAGTCAGTCAGTCAGTAAGCATTTATTAAGCACCTACTATGTATCAGGCACTGTGCTAAGCACTGGGGATACAAAGAAAGGCAAAAGACAATTGACGCCCTCAAGAAGCTCCTCATTTAATGGGGGAGACAACATGCAAACAACTATGTACAGGATTGATTGGGAGTAATCAACAGAGGGAAGGCACACACGTAAGGCACACGTACACCCACACATTTACACATGTGTGCACACCTGCTTCCATTATCATTATTTCCCTTTTCTGGCTTAGAACCACAAGATTTACCTGGGAAACTAGAGCAGTCCAGGGAAGATTAGGAAGTTTATTCCCGTTCTGGACAAGCTGAACCTTCCATTTATGTGAAGGGTTCTGACCTCCATGGAAAGCACTGTTTTCTGGAACATTCACCCACTAGCATAAAAGATCAATCAAACAAAACTTGTTCTTAACTATAGTGGAAGCAATTTAATTTAAATATTTATTTATTTACCAAACACTTTTCGTTGGTGAAAAAACCACCAGAAGAAGCAATTAGCCTCTTCTGCGGGCCCCTCATCTCTGACAGTGAGAGGTTTGGACCAGATTATTTTTAAGATCTCTTTCAATTCTATAAATGTTTATGATTTGTAATCATTTAAATGAGTTATCATCTTGCTCTTGCTACCTGTCATTCCTTATCAGAAATTCCTGGAAATCACATTATGCTGTTTATCCATCACAGCTTTACCAGTTTAATAATAGCTCATATTTCTGTATCTCCTTATGGTTAAGAAAGCTAATCATTTCCCCCACTGCATCCCTGGGAGGTGGTGGGTAGTACAAATATTATTGTCCTCATTTTACAAATGTGGACACTGAGACCCAGAGAGCAAATGAGACTTACTTTATCATCACACAGCTAATGAGTGTCAGAGCTGGGGTATATGAACTTGGGTCTCCTGACTCTAAGCCCCAGGATTCTTTCCACTGCATGACAATGTCCTAGGTTTCACTGATTTAATTTTTTTAATAATAAACTTTTTATATGTATACCACATAAAATTTTGCTTAAACACTATCATTGCTAGTATCTAACTTGATCTTCATAATAGTCATATATACACACATACGTATATTAAAGTATTTTTATCACTGTCTTACAGCTGAGAAAATTGTATTTTTGCTTTTCTTTGTATCCCTAGTGCTTAATAAGGGTGTATACCTAGCACATAGTAAGTGTTTAATAAATACTTGTTAACTGTTTTCATACATACATACATACACACACATATAGGTGTATATATGTATATGCATGTATATATACACCCGTGTGTATGTACATGTGTGTTTGTGTGTGTGTATAAATACATGTGTGTATAAAATCAGCTAGGTGACACAGTCGATAGAGTACCAAGCTTAGAGTCAGGAAGACTCACCTTCCTGAGTTCAAGTCTGCCTTCAGACACTTACTAGATGAGCGATCCTGGGTAAGTCACAACTCTGTTTGCCTCAATTTCTTCATCTGTAAAATGAACTGGAGAAGAAAATGGCAAACCACTCCAATATCTCTGCCAAGAAAACCCAAATGGGGTCATGATGAGTTGGACATGCCTAACAACAACATCTACATGTATGTAACATATATGCACGCACATACATATATAAATACATACATACATATACTGATTTGCGTGTTGTTACAAATATAATTCATATCACAGCTAAGACTAAAGCCATCCTATATCATGTTTGTCTTTTGTTTTGTCCCAAGGTAGATCATAATTTGGTCTTTTTTATCTCACCGATTCTCCCAGGCAGCCTACCATGACAGGCACTGATATATATCTATATAATATGAGATAGATAGATATCCCACATATGGCATCCCAAAAGTGTTAGTTCGGTTTTAAGCTACTAAAACTTAAAACTGAACTAAGACTTTCCAGGTACCCTGTATATATGTATAACCAATGGATGTAGGTATGAATGTATATCATTCCACATATGTGAAATTAGGATAATAATACTTGTCCTATCAATATCAAAGAGTCGGTGTAATATATGTGTACATATATACCCACATACCATACATGTGTACATATATCCTTTATACGTACACATATATGTACATATACTGTAAGTGTCTATGTGTTTATCTGCACACCCACATTCATACACATCCATATATCCTCATATGCCTGCAATGCTCTCCGTCCTTGTCTGTGCCTCCAAGCTTTCCTGGATTCCTTCAAGACTCGGCTCAAATCTCTGCTTCCACAAAAAGTCCACTTAGATAACAGTGCTTTTCCCGCTGAGATTACCTTCCATTTACACTGGTTATATTGTGCACATACAATATACAATCTCACATTATCTCCCCCATTAGAATATGAGCAGCCTGAGGGTACATGCCACATTTTTGCCTTTCTTTTTAGTTCAAAATGCTTAATAGAATGCCTAGCACATAGCAAGTTCTTAATAAATACTTGTTGACTGACTGATTACACATACATACAGACATGTAAACACACACTGATATATCTATATATAAAAAATTAGTCAGCAAATATAAACAGATACATATATGGATATAGATATATTATCTCATGGCATCAAACTTATATGTCTTTGTATATACAAAGCCATAGACATACACACATATCAGATCTGATATGTCTAAATATATATGTATATCATACTATGTACATGTATAATTTTTTGTCATTATACCCTGTCTACCCATGTTGATGAGCCCCCCAAAATTTACTTTTATGATGACTGTCAAGTATTTAGGTGTCTTAGTTTGCCACAGTTGTCCCTAAATTGTTCTAAGCCTAGAAAAATTTAATTCCTCTGTTGATGACAGTAACCACATTTTTCTCTAGAATTGGTAACTGAACATCATCTGTCACTTCTTGTCCCTTTTGGCTGAATCGTCTTAGACAGTAAAGGGACTAATAAATACTATGAAAGACTTAGCCCTTAGGAAAAAATAATCTCTGAAAAAAGTTAGCTCACAACAACCCAAGAAAAGAAGAGGGTTCAGTTCTGAGTTTTGGCCATGAAAACCTATATCACAGGATGGTGGAAAAGGAAAAGTCTGTGACTTATATTGAAAAATCATCATTTTGGGCAATCAATGCTTGCCCTATCCACCTATCTTTCAAAAGATCCTTCCTCCCATCTCATTCCCAAGCTAGCTCTGATGTACCTTTGCTCAATCTCATCATTAAGCTTTCCTTTTTCTCCCTTCTGCCCTTTCTGCAGATGCTAAAGACCTGAGCACATTTGACACAGAAGGCTTCTTCACACTGCATCACCGCCGAGGAGCTATAAAACAAGCCAAAGTCCACCATGTCAAGTGTCATGAGTTCACCGCCACCTTTTTCCCCCAGCCCACTTTCTGCTCTGTCTGCCATGAGTTTGTCTGGTAAAAATGGTTTGGGGGTTTCACAGTCTACCTTCGGGTTAGCCATCTTATGGCATTCCCTTCCATCTAGCTATGTAGAAAATGGTTCCATTTGGAGGGCATGGTGTGACCTATGTAGCTCAGGAGATTTCCAACTGCTTCAATGGAATCACAGTGAATGTAGAAAATATCATGGGGTGACCTTCACCAAACCTATTTGGTGATGTTGGTTTGCAGAAGACAAAGGCTAGGTCTAAAATGGAAAAAAAAATGTTTATGAGTTGTTAAAATTGTTAAGGGTGTGGAGCTGGATAGAAGGCGACAGGTATCTCAATTACAAGTATATTTTTACATTGAAACCATAAGTGCCCTATCCCCACAACTCAAATTTATCAAAGCAGACATTTGTATTAGTCAGCTTTTTCCCACTGAAACTAATAGGAAGAAATGTTTAAAAGATTCTTAAGTGCCCTTTCACTATTCAGTTGTTTCAGTCATGTCTTTGTGACCCCATTTGGAGTTTTCTAGGTAGAGATACTGGAGTGGTTTGCCATTTTTTTTTGCCATTTTTGCCATTTCCTTCTCCAGCTCACTTTACAGATGAGTAAACTGTGGCAAATAGGATTAAGTGACTTGCCCAGGGTCACACAACTAGGAAGCGTCTGAAGCCAGATTTGAACCATGGAGTCTTCCTGATTGCAAGCCCAATGGTCTATCCACTGTGTCACCCAGCTGCCCCAAGTGCCCTTTCAGCCCTCAAACATATTTGGTGTGGGCCTCATTGACTTCATAGGAAAAACTATGGTAGAACAGAAACTAGAAATTACTCCCATATCTTTGAGTCTCAGTACCTTTACATGTAAAAAGACATGTTTTTCTTCTTTGTGGCACTAAGGTCACTAATGACATGAATGCAAACAATGAAGTTAATAGGTACAACCCAAAGATTGAAAAGGCTCAGTAGATCAGTAGTCATTGGTCATTTTTCTCTGATCACAGGCAGATGGAGATGGAAAGGTCCTAAGAGATCAACTGGCCAGAGCTCATTTTTAAACCAGTAAATTAAGGCTCACAGAGATTAATTGACTCACCTAAGATCACGTGGGTAGTGAATGCCAGAGCAGAGATTTGAACCTCGGTCCAAATTCAGATCCCAAATCCAGAGTTCTTTCTGCTATTACCTAATTTTTTTTTGCAATTAGTATATATCAACAAAGATCCTAAATCATTTTTGGAAATGGGATGGAAAGGGATTTCATCAATTGAGAGAGCTTCTCATCTAGAAACTCCCTCTACCAGTATAGATCAAAGACTCACCTAAAACTAGGATCTTACAGAGTTCCCTAGAACTCTGAAAGAGGAAGTGATTTAGTCTGGGTCACACAGCTAGCTTGAGTTAGAGCAAGGACTTGAAACCAAACCTTCTTGACTCTCAGGCCACCTCCCTGTTTTCTATATTCTGTTTCCTCCCTTGATGACAATTTCCCTTAACTCTCTTCCTTTTAATAAGAGACATTCCCAGGGTATTAAATCAATCTAGGTACTTTGCAGAGTGTTTAAGAGTGTTAGATGATCATGAAATGAATATAAATCATTTTATAGATACCTACTTTCGACATGTCTCAGAGGGTAGTACAGCATATTAGCCTGGAAGTTAGCAATTTGGTTCAGCAGTCTGGAAATTAATAAGGGCAACCAGGTGGAACTAGCCTGCATTCAGGAAGACTCATCTTCCTGAGTTCAAATCCAGCCTCAGATACTTAACTAGCTGTGTGATCCAGGGCAAGTCACTTAACCCTATTTGCATCAGTTTCCTCATCTGTAAAATGAGCTGGAGAAGGAATTGGCAGGCCACTCTAGTATCCTTGTCAAGAGACAAAAAAGCGTCAGACATGACTGAGATAACTAAACAGCAGCAGTCTGGAAATATTCCTCAGAGGTCCCTTTCTGCTTTCTTGCTTCTACTTTGTTCAGACTTTTCAATTTCTCCCTAGTTTTCTAGACAATGAATAAATCAAAATACAGTATCCCATAACCATCAAATTCTTCAATTATTTAATTCCCCAAATGTTCTCTCACCCCCCAAAATGCCATGTGACAGTAGATCATTGATCAAGTGATGCACCTGATAAATAGCTATCTGCATTTTGGAATAGTAAGAAACAAACCAAATTGGGAGAGGGGGACAGGGAATTTGACCTAATGCAGCTGTGAAATTTTTAAATAAAATGCGACCCTGGCATCCAATATAAACTACTTTGTGTTTTCTCGTAGGGGCCTTAACAAGCAAGGGTATCAGTGCCGACGTAAGTAAGGAAGCTTTATGTCTTATCTCCCTCTTTCTTCCTTTTTTTTTTTTTTGGTTTGTTTCCTACCTCTTTTGGTATTTATACAGTATTTTTTTCTTCTCAGAGTGTAATGCAGCAATTCACAAGAAATGCATTGATAAAGTTATAGCCAAGTGTACAGGATCAGCTGTCAACAGCAGAGAAACAATGGTATGTGTTTTGATTTGTAGCAACCCTGAGTTTGTTTTCAATTTAGGAATTTAGAATCAGAAGCTGGAATCCAAGCTCTTTCACTTATTAGGTGGGAGATCCTGGGTGAGATAGTTAAAATTTCTGAACCTCAGTTTCCTCAGCTCAAAGTGAGAATAATAAAAAAATCAAGAAATACAATTAATAATAATAATAATAATTTAATAGGTTTTAATCAATCCATCAACCAGTAAACATTTGTTGAATACCTACTATATGCCTAGGCACTGTGCTAAGCACTAGGAATACAAAAAGAGGCAAAAGATAGTCCCTTGCCCTCAAGGAGCTTGGAATTTAATGGGAGAGACAACTGTGTAAAAAAGCATATACAAAGCAAGCTATATGCAAGATAGTATATAAATAGGTAATACTTAACAAAAGAAAAGCACTCATATTAAGAAGCATTAAGGAAAAAATGTAAAATATGAGATTTTAGTTGGGATTTAAATTAAAGGAAGCCTGGGAGGTCAGTAGGCAGAACTGAGGGAGGAAGAGCACTCCAGATATGGGGGACAGCCAGAGAAAATGCCTAGAGCCTAGAGTTCATGGAACATCCAGGAGGCCAGTGTCACTGGATCTATGAATATATGTCAGTAAATAAAGTTTAAGAAGACTGGAAAGATGGTAAGGGGCTAGGTTATGAAGGGCTTTGAATGCCAAACAGCATTTTTCATTTGATCCTAGAAGTGATAGGGCACCACTAGAGTTTATTGAGTAGGGGAGTGGCATGGTAAGACCTGAGTATTAGGAAAATCGGGTTAGTGGCTGAATGGACAATGGATTAGAGTGAGTAGAAACACCAGGCAGGCTACCCAGAGTGTCCACACCAACATTCTTCCAACGAGTGAGAGTCCCCAACAAAATGCTAACCTCTGAGTTTATATACCCTTCTTAGGGCCTGAAGGCTTCATACCTAATCAGCAAAAGGGGGTGGGCCTGGGGCTTTGCACTGAGCAAGACTTAATCAAAGGCATTTGATTACTTTAGCATTCTAAAAGAAAACAGTAAAAAAGAGTCCCACCTTGCTTAAAGTTATGCCATCTCTGGATCCAGTCAGCCAATAAACATTTATTAAGCACCTATGATACACCAGTTGTGCTAAGTCCTGGGGATACATAAAAAGAAAAGTAAAAGATACTCCCCTTTCTCAAGGAGCTCACAATCTAATGAGGGAGGCAACATGCAAATAACTAGTACAAACAGGATAAGTACAGGATAAGTAGGAAATGATTAATGGAGGGAAGTCATTAGAGTTAAGAAAGATCAGGAAAGTCTTCTGGTAGAAGGTGGGCTTTTACTTTAAGGAAGCCTGGAGGCAGAGATAAGGAAGGAGAACATTCCAGACATGAGGAGAGAGAAACTTACAGAGGGAAGAGGAAACAACTATATAATAAAAACCATGACGAGAATTGCTAATTATAGATAGAAATGAGTAGAAGACATTTAGTCACCTAAATATCTCGCATCCCTCCTTTTTGAACTATAAATTCTGTCTCTAGAGCTACTGACTTAAAATGCAGCTGTGTCCAAGCTTTGTCCCCACCTGTTTGTTCCTTGGTTTATGTCTTTAAAAAGAGGTTAAACAGTATCTACCTTTCCCAGAGGGTCCTTTAAGATGGCGAGAAGGGAGTGCTACTAAATTGAAATGTAGTCATGCTATGGTACTTTGCTAGCCCTTTGAAAAGTCAGGCATTTCAGTGACCTCATATGTTTGTTTCATTTTAGTTCCACAAGGAGAGATTTAAAATTGATATGCCCCATAGATTTAAAGTCTACAATTACAAGAGTCCGACTTTCTGTGAACATTGTGGAACCCTACTTTGGGGACTGGCAAAACAAGGGTTAAAGTGTGATGGTGAGTATAGCTTCCAATAAGGGATATATATCTATGAAACAAAGAGGAAGCAGCAAAGGGAAATTCATTGATTTCAGGGGAGGGAGGGTTGGGAAGGGCACAGCTTATGGGGAGCGGAATTGAAAAGGGGGACAAGAAGGGTGAGCAAACTTTAAGAAAACCAAGAGATCAAACTGCTTATGGTGCTTTGTAATTGGGCATAGGTGTCATCTGGGGCATTGGTATTCTTTAGTTACCACAAATGCCAAAACCACCACTCATGGATTGGAATAGTACAAGAAGCAAAGATTACTCAATTACCAGTGAATACCCAATTGCCTTCTGCTATCTTCAAGCCTTTGGAAAAGATGGAAGACATCTTTTATTTGTCCCTGACTCTTCCTCCTTCTTCAGTTGCCAGATTTTTGTCTCTTTATAACCTCTCTAGAGGGTCTGGTCTGAGAGTCTAGCTTCAGAAGGAGAGGTGCTGAATACATTTCCCTTTGGAGTAAATGAAATATGTTCAACCCTCATTCGTTTCCCTGTTTCACTGAGACGAAAAGAAAAAAAATTACATCTTAAAGTCTCTTTAATCAAAATACTCACAAGAGAGCAGAACTAGTAGGTCTTAGGAGTGTCTTTCTTCCTTTGCAAAATTAGAGAACTAAAAACGTATCCTTTAACTACTAACACATTACTAGCATGCCCCACTTCTGACTTACCCTCGTAAGAGGATTACAATATTGCCTGAATCTGCCACCAGTCACTAATGCAGCAAGCACGGCATGCCCTGAAATGTAGTCTCCTTGGTACCAAAACTTCAAGTCTGACTGTAATTGCTGCCCCATAGCAAAAAGGGTGTGATACACAGGAGAAAAAAAGCTCTTAGCTCTTAGCACTAATGCTCATACCTTGGGATCCTCAAGGTGTGGAAAGGTGCTTATAGAAGGCTTCTCCTTCCAACAGAGCTTTTACTTTTATTTTTAGAAGGCACTCTTTTCAGCTTATTTGCTTGTTTCCTTAGAACCCCGAACTTAAACTTACTCTGCTGTCCAATATAACCAGTTTATTTCTCTTCAATGAATCAATTGAGGTGCCCATCATTTGCCGGGCTTCTAACCTAAGCCTTCCTCCCCATCTCATCCCCTCATCCTTTAGGACTTGGAGAGCAAGTACACCCTTCTAAGAGCTCAGAACTTCCGGAAGAATTCCTTCATATTGTTTCTCAGGTCACATGACCAACTTTGTTGTATTCTTTTGTGACAACGTTCTTTTTTTTCAGTTCCATTCTTTTCTTCCCCTCCCCCTTACCTTCCCCCCTTCTCTTCCTCCCCTTTCTTATACCAATCCCTCCCCTTTTAATTTCCCTTCCCTTTCCCCTCCTTTTCTTTCTCTTCCCCCCCTTTTATCCCTGGAGTCCTTTCCTGCTGTGGTGTCTCCTCTCTTTCCTCCCCACTAATATTCAATTTGTTTCATCTCCCCATGCCCTTGTTCTGTTCTCCAGTTGTCCTCAATCCTTTCCATGTCATTTTTTTCTCCATTTTCTCTCTACTCCCATTTCTTCCTGTCTTAACCTATAATCACCCCCACCTTCTCATATACTGTATCTATTTCTACCTGTTGCTCTCTTCTTATTTTTCTGCATTTCCCATGAAAATAGTCCCAAAGAGGGATTTTATACGCAAGCACAAACCCAGACACCATCTGCTGGGTTAGTAGCGAAGCCCCAAGATGTCATTATGGTGGATACGATTGCCTTTCTTTATAACAGTGCTCTAGCCAGACACAGGCACAGATCTGTCCACTGCTATAAAGAGTGTGGAGAAATATTCATCAGTGTGGCCCCAATCCCTGCTGACTCTCCTGCTGTGTGTCATTGGGCCACAGAGCATAGGCTAGAGAGTATAGATGGTGCCACACAAGCCATAACCTTCATAGACGACTCAAGCGTAAGTCTTGCTGACAGTGCAGAATCCAAGAGGGGTAAACCACCATCAACAGCAGTATCTTCATTTTTTCAAGGGTGATTTTATATAGATATCTGATTTCTTTTCATTGACTGTGTACTACCTAAGAAAAGAGGAGACAAGGTTTTTTTTTGTTTTGTTTTTTGTTAAAATATTTTGAGCTGGTAAAAAAAATCTATGTATACATATGCATATATAGATATGGGAGAGGCATTGCTTCACTTTATACAAACACATACATATATATATTTATCGTATACATTTGAATGGAATATGTGATAAATGCACTGTTTTCCCAATGTTCTCTTAGGCAAAACATTAAAATCATAAAAAAAAAAAGCCTGTGGAAGGGCAGATCCAATTCCATTACAACAAGCCCCATGGGAGTTTTTCATATTTTTTGTGGTTGTTGAATTATGATTTTTTTGTATTAAATGTTACTTAAAATGAATAGGTTTTCCATTGAGGAAAAAATGAATAATTTTGAAAGACTTAAAAATTCTGATGAATGCAGGGATTAGCCCTAATAGAGCATCAATGATAAAGAATGTTACCCACCTCCTGACAGAGTCATAATAGACTAAATGTGCAGAAAGAGACACATTTTTGGACAAGGACAGTACCAGGAACTTGCTTTGCTTGACTATGTTTAGTTATTGCAAAAGTTTTCTTTTTTGCTTCTCCCAGTCAGGGCAGGGAAATGGTAAAGAGAAAAAATAAGTATTTGATAACTGAAAAAAGTTAGTTTAAAAAAATTTAAATGAGTAAGTTATCATGTGATCCTTAGAAATAGCTTTTGTTATATGGAGAATTTTTTTATTATGATAGTAGTTTATCTTTTTTTAACAGAATTCTATCTATATGAGACTACAGTCTACTACTATATAGAATAAATGTTGCCACTCTATTTTCATAATAAAAATAGATACCCTTGTTTAAGAAGAACCGTTCAGGCTTTGAAGACAAGGTTTTCGAGTAGGGTATACAATGCGTAGATAACATCCATCCCGGACTTTAGTTAGAGAATTCAAAATCATGCAGAATTATAGAATTTTAATCACAAAGAGACCTTGTCAAGTCCCTTTCATTTTAGGGGTGAGAAAAATATGGTCTCTAGAGGAAAAATGGCTTGCTTAAGTTTGTGCAAAAGTGATAGATGGCAGTAGAAGGAACCCAGGCTCCTAATTCCTAATCTTGCTTCTGTGGCTTCTTAAAGTATGCAAAGGCCCTTAAATACATTATCTTATTTGACCTTCATAACAACCTTGTGAGGTAGGTATTTCAAGTCTTATTATCCATGTTTTATAGGAGGTTACTGGAGGTTAAATGACTTAGTCATTGTCATATAGCTATTAAGTCTCAAGAAGACCTGAGTTCAAATCTGGCCTCAGTCACTTACTTAGCTTTGTGATACTGGGCAAGGTGCTTAACCTCTTTACCTCAGTTTCCTCATCTGTAAAATGAGTTGGAGAAGAAAATGGCAAACCATTCCAGTATTTCTGCCAACAAAACCCCAAATGAGGTCATGGAGAGTGAGGCATGACTGAAATGACTAAACAACAGCATTAAGTCTCAGGGGGCAGCTAAGCGGTGCAGCGAGTAGAGCACTGGCCCTGGAGTCAGGATGACCTGAGTTCAAATCCAGCCTCGGACACTTGATACACACACTAGCTGTGTGACTTTGGGCAAGTCATTTAACCCAATTGCCTTGACTTCCTCCCTCCAAAAAAAAAAAACGACATTAAGTCTCACAGGTGGGACTTGAGCCCAGATCTGCTTGACCACCAATCCTCTATACTATCCTCTATGCCAAGTGAAAGAATAAAGTAGTGGCTTTTGTCGTCAAAAACAACTTCTTTTAGGGCTTCTTTCTCTAATATGAAAATCCAGAAGTGAATTATGCTAGCTTTTATTGGACCTTCATAATTGGCAACAAGAATGGTGTGGAAAGAATCCTGAATTTAGAATCATAGGACTTGGGTTCAAATTCTGACACTGATACATGATAACTATGTGACCTTGAATAAGATGTTTCATCTCTCTGGGCCTCAGTCTCCCCAATTGTACAATGAGGGCATTCAACTAGATGTTCTCTAAGGTCCTTTCCAGCTCTAAATCTGTGATCATGCAGTTTAGGAACAAGTCGGCAAACATTTATTAAGCACTTACTGTATGCTGGGCACTGCGCTACAGCACTGGTAATACAAACACAAGTAGAAATAAAGACAATGTCTGACCTCAAGCTTCCGTTCTAATAAAGGAGACAAAAAATAAAAAGGAGCTGAAAAGTGGGTAGAGGAGAAGAGATAAAGGTATCTGGGTACAGAACTGGGATAGACACAGTCTAAGAGAGACAGGAGTGTAGTCTGCAGAGAAACGAAGGCTTGGCTGGCCTACGTGTCCTTCTTGAAATGGAGGTACTGGGGGGAAGTCGGTCCCACAGGATGGGAGGACACTTTGAGTGGGAGAATTCCACAGGTTGAGTGAGGTTCCAGGGCGAAGAGGTTGCTAGGGCATTGTGGAAAATATCTGGGAGAGTCAGAAGTGGAGCCTGAAGAGGAATGAGACAAAGCTAGCCTGGGTGGCATCCTCAAAATGCGAGGTTCTAGAAAGAGCCAGCCGATAGTAACGATATCTTCACTGAAATGGATAATTCTTCCTTTTCTTTTTTTTGCCATCTCTTTTGTGTTAGATGTGGGATGAAGTTTCTGGAACTTGTCTACATATGTTCCTAGGAGAGTATTTATTATGATAAGAATTAGTGTACATGGTTCTTAATCAGTGGAAATAATATCCATCTCAGAAAGTCTTTGTCACCAACCAAAGCATAAACGATATTGAGAAGAGTTGCATTAATTTTTTAATGGTGATAATACAGTAGAAGGCTATGTTTTCATGGCTTTGTAAAAAGTACTCTTTCTGGCTTTCAGCAGCTGTATTTTGTACCTGGAGATCTTAAATGACTCTTTCGTTGATGCTTTAGTTAATGCTTTAAGTGGACTGCTCCTCAGGAGAGACTTAAGAGGCACCATATATGGCTATAGATTTCCATTTCATTGACTTACTTCTATGCCTTGCCATTATTTTGCTCTCAGAAATCCCTAGATCTAGAGATGTCTCATTCATCTGTGGCTTTATCCTTAATCTGGTCTTAGAAATTGATCTTTACCAACAAGGAAGTTTTAAATATATATATGTGTGTGTGTGTGTGTATATATATATATATATATATATATATATATATATGTCAAGAAGGTTTTAAAAAAATAAAAAGGTTAGCTTATTCAGCACTCCTGGTACCTAAATAGATCTTAGGATTATAGATTTAGAGCAGGCAGGAACCTCATGGTTCATCTAATGAAATCTTCTTATTTTAAATAAGAGGAAAATGAGGCCAGAATGTGGCTTGTGCAAAGTTCACAACAGTAGTACCAGAGCTGAGATTCAAACTCTGGTCTGGTGAGGCCAAGTTCAGTGTTCCTTAGAGGCAGGATTTGAACCTCTATCTTTTTACTCCAGATTTAGCACTCCATGGAAACTAAACTCTTTCCTCAGTGCCAAGCCCTCTAAAAAAGTGTGGTCTGGCTAATTTTGAGTACTTTGGTGCAAAGCTGCCTAAAAGTGATAGCCCACAGGGCCTATTCAAAATGTAGCCCAACACTGCATAATGAATACTGCCAGTATTTAAAGATTTTGCATTTCTGTTATTTGTTATTAATTCTAATCCAATAAAAACAATTTAGCCACCTCAAATGCATCTTGGACACAAATAGTTCTAAATAGATGAGCAGATGGGGAGATAGAAAAAAAGAAATGTAATTCATAGTCTAGAAGCATGACAGCTAGTACTTCGGGGAATATTAGTCATTTCACCACTCCATTGCTTTCTTCCTTTCAGCATGTGGCATGAACGTTCACCACCGATGCCAAACAAAGGTGGCCAACCTTTGTGGGGTAAACCAGAAACTCATGGCCGAAGCTCTGGCAATGATCGAAAGCACACAACAGGTAGGGAATACGCTTTACGTCCAACGAATTCACTCTAGAAATTGAATTGGAGATGTACTTAACCAACAGGGGCCTTGTATCCACCGTTATGCTCAGTACAATGGAGACATACAAAAGAAGTATAAAATATATTTCAAAGATCCTTGTAGTTTAATTTGGGAGGCCTTATATCAAGTGAGAGAAAAATGCACTTGAGTGTATAATGTTTCTTCAGGACTTCAAAATGAGCAGGATTCGTCTTTGTTCATACTTTCTCTACAACATCGATTACAACCTCTCGATGCCCTAGGATCAATCAGTCAGTTAAGAAGCATCTATCGAATGCCTCAGAAACTGGGTTAGGAGGCAAAACCAAACATTTATTGCCCTCAAAGAGTACAGGTTCTAGTGGAAAGGGGAGAAAAGAGATTTCATTGCATGGGCAGCTGGTGTGGAGGGAGCATTGAAGGAGGTGGCATTTGAACTCAGTTTTAAAGGGAGGTAATAATTCGGAGAGATAGAGGTGAGGAAAAAAATATATACCAGGCTTGAGGAATAGCTTAAAGGCCCAGAGATGAGAAATGCAGTATGATGCAGATAGTCTCCATGACTTTCTCTGGACAAAAAAAATCAATGACATGGTGAGGCTCCCTGAATTTGGGATTGTCTTTGGACAATAGACACAGTCTAAGCTTATACTCAGAAGGCTTCCAGCTTGGCCAAAGACCTGAAACAACTTTTACTTTGCTTTTGTTATCATCAAGGACCCAGGATTACCTCTGTGTTATGATAAACTAAGTATAACTTTATTGGAGGAAATTTGATAATATTTGGTTAGTTTAATCCACACCCAAATACCATATATTTGAATTGGGTTGTGTTCTTTTTTTTTACTATGTTTTTGTTTTTTCCATTCATTATGCACTTATTTTCCTTTTAAATGGTTCTGGAATCTCTGTTTTAGTTCAAATCAATTTGAAAACACTTCAGATTTTGCTATGTTATAGCCTTGGTGTTGTCCTAGTGACCACACAACATTCATTTATATTATCTGGAGATTCTGTTCTTTCAAGCCCTTTGGTGCCAACTTCAGTTGATGAATTGTCAAAGGATGGAACCCATCCATTAGTGGTGCTTGTTGTTTTTTGACAGCATTCTGAGGCTTCCTGACTTGATAGAAGCCATTTATTTAGGGCCTTAGTCCACTTCTAGGGACATCCTGGAACTGTAGGTGTTGGTCCAGGCAACACTGGTCCTTACTTTCTTAGTCTTTGCAGAATTTTGCTGTCCTCCCCTTCTGTCTACCAGTACTTCCTTACAGGTTATGTGTCTATTATTTTCAGTGATTAATACCATATCAAACTGCATATATGCAAAACCAAAACAGCATTGTCTTTTAACATTTTTTATTTTTTTCTCTCATTTGTTATAGGATTATGTAGGAAAGCCAGTTAACTAGCAGAGAAGATTGAGGAAGATAGATATATCTTCAATTTATGAATAGAGTATAGCAATAGACTTCCCCAGGGTTTGGGATTTGACAAAAAGGATTAGGAGAGAAAACAATGGCTCTTCATGGATAATTGGAAATGATACTAGGAAAGTTGGCCTCTCCTTAGACATCGTTCTTTCCCTTCCCCATTAAAGGAAAGATACCAGTCTTCAGGACACCCCAGTTCACTAATCCATCCAGGGTCCAAATATGGGAATTTACCATGACTAGTGCTTAATTGCCAAGTTGCTCCTTTAATAAAAGAGAGAATAACTTGTTGGTTGTTTTTTTGTAACCCAGGCTCGATGCTTACGTGACACAGAACAGATCTTCAGAGAAGGTCCGATTGAAATTGGCCTCCCTGTCCATATAAAACAAGGAACAGCAATTCCATATTTACCCATTTCTACAGCTGGAAAAAAAGGTAGCTTTAATGAGAGATGATGATGATGATGGTGATGATGATGATGATATTAGTGAGCATTTACATAGCACTTTAAAGTTTACAAAGAATTTTAAATATGTTATATCATTTGATGGAAGGTAGGTGATATTACCGTTCCCACATTACTAATAAGAAAATTGAAGCATGAAGGGTCAACTGACTTGCCCAGGGTCACACAACTAGTAAGTCTAGCATTCTACCCATTATGCCATTTAGCTGTTCTCAGTGGGATCATTATTTACGATTAGCTCTGACCTCATACCTTTAAAGTTCTCAGACTGTTTGGTCACTCCGTTCTTTATGCAATGCAGCATACCGTAATAGAGAGCAAGCACAAACTAAAAGGCAAAAGGCCCAGGTTCCAGTCCCAGTTATTCTATTTATAAGATCAGTGACTAAGAAAGTACCTGTTTCTTCATCTATAAAATGAGAATCATAATCATAATCACTGCCCACCTCATAGGGGCTTCCTGAAGATCACTTCTTATAAGACGCAATGTAAATTGTCAAAAAAAAGTGCATAACCTCAGGTGAATTGCTTAACTTGACCTCAGTTTCATCATTTATAAAATGATGGGTTTGAACCAAATGCTATCAAAACTGTAAAACAGGCTTAGCTATTCTCCAAGTGACTCCTGCTATAATGAGGGTGGACACAGATGACTGGAAAGGCGCTTAAAGAAGAACGCATCATCCCCACACAGAACAGCAAGGGCTTCCCTGGTAGCAATGGGCTGAAAGTAAACAAGATGCAAAATTTTGCTTGAGAACAAAACTGGCAATGGTTTGTGGGGACAGTCAGAAGAATGGGAACAGCAGCAGAAAGTGCCCAAAACTTCTAAAAACCAATTGGAAGAAGGAAGTTTGAAGTGTCTCTTAATTCAGCCAGATATCACCTCACATGCGTAATTCTGGGCTTCCTCCACAAGAGGAATATTTTTCTTGCTCTTTTGGCAAGATAGAACTAATTGCCAATCAAAAATAATGGTTGGACAAACTTGAGGAAAGGTGATAATACTGCTATTAATATAACCTGTCTCAGAAGTTTCCAGTTTTCCTCTGGTAATTTGCCCCAGCAGAACCCTTTGAAAGATAACCACAAGCTGCCAACAAGAATGGCAGAACACAGCATCTCCTTTACGGACAGTAGCACACAGGGCAAGGAGAATTCTTTAGTGACTTGCTAGAATATGCAATGTTTGTCTTTTTGCCATGGCCAAGTTAAAGCTCTCTGGGTTCAAAGTGTACCCTGCTCTCCCTCCAGTAAGAAAAGGGTCTACAGAAACATCTCTTTACTCTCCAGCATTTGGAGAATGGAAAAGGTTCCTTGAAAAATGGTTTCAAGGTGAAAATGAAATTTTTAAAAGGGATCTGAAGGAGGAAAAGGGAATCCTGACCTGTATCAGAAGGTTAGAGAATGCCATGATGTGATGCAGAGGGAAAAAGGACACTTTAGAGCTTAGTAATAGGTATGATGCCTTTCCCATAGAAGGGAGATCTGGACCCTCTGAGAAAGAAGCAGCTGTTTATTCAAAGGAATTATGGACATAATGAATATATATTAAGTATTCAATCAAGTGATTATTGAATTAATCGGATTGTCATGTGCTGTAGGAAGAAAGAGTACCTTGCAGGACTCAAAGGAATAATAGCAGAGTAGTAATGATGATTCTTTGCTGAAGGGTATCATGGCACCACTTTTCTTGTATCTGGATTATGACTGAGACCTTCCTAAGACTTTGTAGACCTGATGACCACAGCCCACTTCTAGTGATTCATATGACAGCTGATATTGCCAAAAGGAATCTAAAAAATATTGCAGGAAACATCGCTAGAGGAAATTAAGTCCAAGGCAAGAAAACCAAGGACTCAGGGACAGAGATAGTATTTTCATCTCTGCAACCAATAGCAGGCAGGGGCTTCAGAAGAGAAAGGCAGATTTGGTAAATGAACAGCTAGCTAGGAAGATGGCAGATGAAAATTAGGATCAAGATTTTTGGAATATAGCTTAAAATATAAGAATGAGGGCCAGGAATGGACCTGGTAAACATGGGCCTGGTAAAAACATATTTGCCTGGTGTCTTGCAAATCTAACAGGGCCTGGTAAAAACATATTTGCCTGGTGTCTTGCAAATCTAACCAAAAGGACTTTAAAGTGAGGGGAAAGAAAATTGTCTACAAAGCTGTATGTCATATATAGTCCTGACAACGAAGGAAGAATAGAAGTAAAGATGCCCATTAATTCACCAGAGAATCCAAGAATCGGCAATAAAATGCATGTCTTCATATGTCTGTATACAAATGCACAGTATATTGATAATAAGCAAAGTGAATGAACTGTATACCTTAATGGAGACAAACTGACCCCATGACATCATTGAGACTCACAAAGGGAATATGTAGCTCAGAAATGTATACCTTAATTCAAATGAAACAGAATAGAAAAAAATGGGGCATGGCTGCAGAAGACAGGGTATATTGAGAAATACTCTTGTGGAGGAATTTAGAAACCAGAGCAGGAAAAAAATTATAAGGGATATTTGAATGAATTCAATTCAATAAACTTTTATTGAATTGAATTCACTCAAATATTCCATATACCTACTATGTGTTGTCCTAGGCACTAGGGATAGGAAGAGAAAAATGAGTCTTTTTCCCCAAGAAGATTATATTCCCCAGAAATTTCCTTGGAGGAAAAAAACTGAAAATATTTCTGTAGAAATAAATTATAGATTACCTGGACAGGAAGAAATGGGAATTTAGGGAAAAGGTAACAAGCCTGGCATAGAAATATGATAAAATAGGGCTGGGGAACTTCAATTATCGAGGCATCTGCTAGAGTTCTCTTTTCAACTGAGATAATGTGTGTAAAGTACTTAGCACAGTGCAGCCTGGCACATAGTAGGCACTATTCCTTTCCCTTTTGCAAAAGCATAGCAGCTAATAAATTCTTGGCTTGCCTTAGTAACTGCATCCTTCCAAGTTTGGGGAGTATAAAGGGAAATTGTTATTCTGGACCTGAAGCTGACTGATAGGAAAGAACTGGTTGCTGAAAAATAAATGATGGAGAAATTGTTAATGGAAATAAATATTCCATATTAGAATTCACAGTCTAATGTGCATCCTGTGAGAAAGTTTCTTTTAAAGTGTCTAGACTAAACCTGGGACAAATAGAATCCCATGGCTTAAAATTGTGTGGGGAAAGATACCTTGGAAGGATTAGAAACTATCAAGAATGAAATTAAAAAGATATAACAAATATTTCCAACAAGGGTACAAAGGTGGCATTGTCTAAAGGAAATAATGTAGATGCACAGGGAGTTCATTGGTCAACTTGGATTTTTAAAATATATGTATAAAAGATGGTAACGTGACATACTGGGACATTAACACAAAAGTATGGCAAAGTATTGTAAGAGTTGTATTTTGAATGCTCACAATGAGCTGAAGCTGATGAGGAATGTGATTTTTAAACAGCAAAATGTGATTTTTAAAAAATTATTTTATTAAGAAAAAGACAACAATGAAAGAAGGAATAGGACTGCTGTTGCTAAGGGATGATGGGAAGGAGATAAGGGAGGTCAGAGAGATGGCGAAAATACTCAAAAATTACATTGATTTTGTTTGCTCAGTCAAGGAAAATGTGTTTTGCATTGGCAAAGATAGAACAAAAAATGTCTAAGAGAGCAACTAGTTGCCTTTTATGAGTTCCAGAGGGTGTGATTTCTTAGACATTGTCAGTGATCTTTGAAAGTCTCTGAAGGACAAATGAGGTACCATATAATTGAAGAAGAGCAAGTGTATTCTTTTTAAAAAAAAAAAGTTAAAAGAGTAGAATCTGCAGATTATATGCCAGTAAACTTGACCTCCATTTTTGGTAGAAGTCTAGAAAGGATTGTTTGTGAGCACTTGGTACAGGAAGCACTGACTACTAACAGCCTGCAGAGCTTCATAAAGAACAGGCCATGTCAGACTAAACTCAAGTAGTTTTGTTTGGGCTTTTTTTGGTTGAATTACTACACTCGTATGTGAGCAAAAGCAACAAGCATTTCTTAAAATGCCTTTAATGTGCCAGGTACTGTCTTAGTCCCTGAGGATACAAAGACAAAGACGAAACATGCTCTGCCATCAAGGAGCTTATATTCTCTCAGTGGAAACAAGATGTATATAAACAAAATATATGCAAAGTATTTTAAAATTAAATATAAGACAGTTGGGTGGGGCACTGACAGCTGAGAAGATAATAAAAGACTTCAAGTAGAAGGTGGCACTTGTGTTGAACTTCGAAGAAAATTAGGGATTCTAAGAGTCAGGAAAGATAAGGGAATGAGTTCCAGGCAAAGGAGACAGCCTACCCAAAAGCCCAGAGATAGGTGCTGGGGCGGGTTAGATAATAATATAATTAGGTAGATTTAGCACCAGACTCAGAGTAGTCATTAACAATTTGATTTAAATTCAGAGAATTTTATCTAAAAGGGGAGGCACTGTTCTTGGTATCTGTCCCGATCCTTCATTGTTTAACATTTTTATTGATAATTTCTATGAAAACATGTGACATTTTAAAAATTTATTTACTTATTTTTAGTTTTCAACATTCATTTCCTTAAGCTTTTGACTTTTAAATTTTCTCGGGCTCCCTCCCTTTCCCATTCCCCAAGACAGCATGCAGTCTGATGGACTTTACATATACGTTCTTATTAAACATATTTTCACATTAGTCAAGTTGTCAAGAAGAATTACAATGAATGGGAGAAACCATGAGAAAGAAAATAAAACAAAAGTGAAAAGAATCTGCTTCACTCTGCATTCAGAATCCATAGTCTTTCTCTGGATGTGGATAGCATTTTCTATCATTAGTCTTTTGGAGTTGTCTTAGATCCTTGCATTGCTGAGAAAAGCTACGTCTATCAAAGTTAGTCATCATGCAGTGTGGCTGTTACTGTGTACAATGTTCTCTTGGTTCTGCATAAGTGACATTTTTATCAAATGTTCAGATAAGGCACAAATTGGAGGGATAGTTAACATCTTGGATGACAGGATCAGAATCCAACAAGATCATGAAAGACTAAAATGATGAAGCATATATAAGAAGATTAAAATTTGATAGAGATAAATGCAGCCTAAGTTTAAAAAAAAAACTTCATGTCTTATATGAGATGGGAGAAAATGTGGATTCCAACTCAATGTGAGGCAATAGTATGATATGGCAGCCAAAAGGGTAATGGGATCTTAGGCTGCCTTAAGACAGTTATAGCCTCCAGGAAAAAGGAGGTGACAGTCTGGTTATACTATTTTGTAGTCCAAACACATTAATTTCAATTCAGTTAAATATGTATTAATTAGGCTCTTGTTATCTGTCTGGCACTACTCTAGGCACCAAGACTACAAAGCTCAAAAGAAAATACTCCCTGACTTCAAACAGCTTGAATTCCAGTATACAAATCAGTAAATACAAAGTATATGCCCCAAAAGTAATTGGGATGAGAGAAGCACTAGGAAGTGATATTTGAGCTGAGATTTGAAAGAAGCTAGGGATCTAAGAGACAGAGGGGAAAAAGGAAGAGAGAGAGGGAGGGGGAGAGGGAAATAGAGGAGGGGAAGAAGGGGGGGTGGGAGAGAGAATATGAATGAGCATTCCAGGCATAGGAAACAGCCCATTCTAAAGTACAGAAAGGAGATTTATTATATGCATGGGGCAGCTAGATGGCACACTGGATAAAGCACTGGACTTGGAATCAAGAAGGCGTATCTTCACAAGTTCAATTTTGGCCTCAGACACTTATTAGTTGTGTGACCCTGGGCAAATCACTTAATCCTTGTTTGCCTCAGTCTCCTCTTCTATAAAATGAGCTAGAGAAGGAAATAGCAAATCACTCCAGTGTCTGCCATGAAAACCAACTGAAGAATAGGGACATTGAGTAGGCCAGATTGGCAGGAACACAGAGTGTGTGATAGAGCAATAATTTCTATTCAGCCTAGAAAGGGATGTTAGAGCCAGATTTTGAAGGACTTTACATGTCAAATAGAGAAGTGTGTATTTAATCTTAGAGGCAATGAGGAGCCCCTAAAACTTCTTGAGCAGGGGTGTAACATAGCCACTCTGTGAATTGCAGAGGGGAGAATATTTGTGAAGGAAGACCTAGTAAGGGAACAGATACAACAGATGTTACGAGTTGACAAGACTTGACAACAGATAAGATATGAGAAGGTTGAGGAGTATGAAGAGCTGAGGAAGGCCCCAAGGCTGTGAATATGAGTAACTGGAAGAATGATGATGCCCTTGGGGAAAAAAACAGCAAAGTTTGGGGAGGGATGGCTTTAGGGAGAAAGATGTATTCTGTTTGGTATATGTTTTATATGCTAAGTTTGAGATGCTTATGGAGAATCCAGGTGCAGCTAAAGCTGAGGAGAGAGACAAGGGAAATCTATGTAGATTTTGGAGTTATCTGCATTAAGTTGATAGTTAAACCCATGAGAACTTGTAAAATTATCAAGAGATAGTATAGAGAAGAGAGCCCAGAATAGAGCCCAAGGATATACCCACACATAGGAGTAGAACATAGAAACTACTCTTGGAAGAGCCAGAGAAGGGAAGAGTAGAATCAGAATGAGACAATAAGGTCATGAAAACCCACCTAGAAGAGAGAATCCAGAAAGAGGGAAGAGGAACTACGTTGAGTTCAGAGCACTACATCTTAAGAAGGCCATTAAGATGGAAAGCATCTAGTTAAAGAGGACTAGAAAGATAAGATCATGTCATAAAAGCATTAATAGTTTAACCTGGAGAAGTGATACTTTAAGGAGTTAGGGAAAAGGTTAGAGGAGCATGCATAATGACTGCTTTTGAGTATTTGAAAGGGAATGAAAGAAATATTAGACATGTTGTGCTTAGTACCATAGGACAAAAATGGGAACCATGGATGGAGTTGAGAGAGGTAACTTTCAAACAACGCAGTTACCCAAAAGCAGAATGGAATGGAATGCCTCAGGGAGTAGTGGGGTACTACACCCCTCCCTTGAGGTCATCAGGTGAAGGTTAGAGGATCATAACCTGGAGTACACTTTAGTAGATAGCCTCTAGTTCCCTTACATTTCTGTTATTGTGTAAGTATGCAATTTAAACTTGTCACCATTACCTCGGTTACAGAATTATGCAGACATGAATCCGACTATGATAATAGTCAACAGTTGGTTGGCTGGACCCCAAAGTGTAACATATCTCCCTGTTACCCACATTTTACAGATTTTAATCGGCAAATAGAGATGGGCAGGGACTGCCAATGGTCCAATTATGCTTTAATACTTCAATAAAACCATTATACCATGTGGATATTCCCCCTGTTGGTGAAGATCATAACTCATCTGTGTTTTCAATACTTTCTAATTATTGGTGTTCTCTGTCGGTGTGTGTGTATATATACATGCATATATACACACACCACTCATCATGTAGTGATCAACCAACTGTGGCTCTCCTTCCTATCTAGGTTAGTACTGACACGGTAAACTCATTCCTTTCCAGCATGGTAGAACCATCCATAGCTTATGCTTTGCTGGTAGTACATAGTCTTCTAGGACCTAATGGTCATTATACACCATGATGACACATAGGAGAACAATTTTATGAAGAAATAGTCTGCCACACTCTAAATTCTATTTAGCAAGAATCAAAGTATTGCTGCTCATCTAACAATTTGAAGGTAGTTGGGTGTTTGCTTAGGAGATAAGCCAAAGGAAAATAATGGACATATGATGCTGAATCTGGAGATCTTCTAATATAAAGGAGAAAATTTGTGTTTTGCCTTAAAAGAGAATAGAATATCTGATGACTTGAGTCATTAAGTATATTAAGTGTTGTAACAAGGAAAACAACAAAAAAAGTTGTTTTTCACATCTGCTGATAGCTCAGGTAGGTCAAACAGACATGCTTTGGGTCATATTCTGGTTTATAGCAGGTTAGAGCTCTAGGAATCCAGGCCTTTTAATTCCCATCCAAATGCTTATTTCACTATACTACCTCCTCTAATTAAGAGGAAACGGGCTCAAATTCTAGCAGTATGACTACAAAACAAAGTTCGTGCCATGGGATCATAGATTCAGGGATAGAAAGGACCTAAAAAACATCAAAAAGCATTTATATAGTGTTTTCAGGTTTGCAAAACACTTTTACAAATACTTTCATTTGATCCTTCAACAGCCCTGGGAGATAGGTACTGGTATTAACCACCTTTTACAGGTGAGAAAATCGAGGCTGGTAAATCTTAAATGACTTGTCTAGGGTCACACAGCCAAGAAGTATCTAAGGCTAGAACTCAGGTCATCCTGGCTCCAGGTTCAAGCACTCTATCCATCGTGCCACCTAGCTGCCACCTTTGGCATCTAATCCAACCCTTCAGTATTCAGATAAGGAAACTGAGGTCCAAGCAGGTTAAGCTTCTTCTGTAAGGTTACACAGGTAGTAATTGATGAGGGATAGGATTTGAGTCTAGGATTTCTGAGGTCCAGAGTAAAGGAGAGGCACAGTGAATTTAGCTTTTTCATGGAGACTTTGATGAATGAAAATAAATACCTCAGTGTTAAGTAACATAGAGTCAAGGAAAGTTGAATGGTTTTGGCATTTAGGGGAGAACTGGGTTCGAATTTTGCAATGACTCTAGCCATGTGACAATGGGCAAGTCATGTAACTATTCTGAGCATAATTTTCCTAATCTATAAAATGGAGATAATCCTCTGTGTGGTACCTGTCATGGGGCTATTATGAGAATCAAATGAGATAACATACAGTTTTAACTATTGGCTGTAATTATTTTCAGGCACCCTTTCCAAATTCGTGCCATTGGAGTGATATGTCTGATAGCCATCAGCCACAATGACCCAAAAGACAGTCAAAAAGGAATCTCTTTTTCGAGTTTCGGTTCAGATCCCAATTTGTCCATAGCCTGATTTTGTTCTGCATTTATGGTCAGTGGGCGATGGAGGGTTTTATCCATGACTACCAGCTTGAGATATAGCCCCTACAGAGGGACACAGAAAAATTTGGACTGTACTTAAAGGTCCCTACCCCATAATTAAATAGCATGAGCTCCTCAAATGGGAAGTTTGAAGTACAAAATACATGAAGTCTGTATGATTGGGAAGCCATTCGATTTCCTAAAGTTCATTTTCAGTAACTGGCTTGCTCATTTCAGAGCCTCAGGGAATCTCCTGGGAGTTGCCAGTGGAAGGGATGGTGAGCACCGAACCTCTTTCAGGACCAGTACTGAAGACAGAACAACCATCCCTCAGGATGAAATTCAGTATTGAGGATTTCATTTTGCACAAAATGTTGGGAAAAGGAAGTTTTGGCAAGGTACGTCACAGGATGAGGAAGTGCCTCTGGGATGATCCCAGAAATTAAAATGAATGAGGATTCTTGTCAGTGGGGCTAATCATTCTGGGGCTGGAATTACATGAGGCATTCATTGAGCAGCATTTCAATAAGGAAGGATTTGTGTTTGGTATAAAAATCTAGAGGCTTCCCTCTGAATACTATTCAGCTTATCAATATCCCTCTGAAAATATGGCACCTATACTCCTGAAGCCATAGTCTATAGAAATATTGGTTAAAAACCAGGATTAACGTTTCAGTTTAACCAGCTTTTATAAAATGTCTACTATGTTCAGAGTAGGGACGGCTAGGTAGCACAGTGGCTAGAGTGCTGAGCCTTGTGTTAGAAAGACTCATCTTCCTGGTTCAAATCTGGCCTCATACACTTTTTAGCTGTGTGACCCTATGCAACTCATTTAACCCTGTTTGCCTCTGTTTCTTCATCTGTAAAATAAATTGGAGAAGGCAATGGCAAACCACTCCAGCATCTCTGCCAAGAAAACCCCAAATGGGGTCACAAAGAGTCAGACACAACTGAACAACAACATTGTTCAAAGTACTTTGCTAAGTGCTGGAGACGAAGAAGCTTAAAAATAATATTGTCCCTGTCTTCATGGAGTTGCCTATCTAAGAGAGAAGATAAGGGGTTTTCAGAAATGAATATGATACCAAAAATGTGATAGAGGCAAATTACTGTAGGAAAATTGAAGAGGGGAGAGATGGGAGAATCAGGGAAGGATCCTGTAGCCTTTAGTGATACCAGCACCATGGAATAATGCCCAAGGGCACCAAGGGTATGAGAGGCAGGAAATAAAATAGGGGAAAAGAAGAAAAGGAAAGAGAACAAGGCATGTTTGGGGAAGAGGAGTGCCAATGGCACTTCCATTCTGTTTTCTACCTTTAGTATATGAAGTTGGAGTAATGGGCAAGTATGATTGGGCATATCTGCTTTTTTATTCACTAAGTGATTTTCCATCCCACATCTCAATTATGATGAGGTATGGAAGATAGGACATTGATATCAATTTGGGATGATTATTCTAAAGGTAAAATGACTTAGGGGCTACAAGCTCATATTTCTAGGCTGTTGCTCCTTCTCAAGAACCCTCAGTTTGCCAGTGAGGATCAGTTGAATGAGGATGTTTAACCTTGAGAAGATGCCAGTGGGGATATACATAAGAGCTGTCATTATTTAAAGGGCTCATCCTTTGGAAAAGGACTAGTTCCACTCGGCTTCATAGGGTAGAACTAGAAGCAGTAGTTGCAAGGTGCAGAGTAAAATCTAGGCTTCTTAGGAAAAGCTTCCAAATCACTACAGCTATCTCCATGTGGAAAGGACTTCCTTGAGATGTCATGGATTCTCTCTCTCTGGAGAGCTTCAAACAAAGGCTGGACCATCTTTTGTCAGGGAAGGCGTAGAGAGATTCTTGTTCAGGTACACGTTGGACTAGATGGCTGCTGAGGTCCCCTCCAACTCTTAAGATTTTGTGAACCAAAAAGGGAACCAGCCATCATAACCAATTGTCATGGGCAAGTGGAATATTTATCAACTCTGACATCAATGAGGATAGGGAATTTTCAAGATAAGACATTAAGAAAGGGCCATGGGAAGATAAAGAGATATGTTCATAATATGCAGGTATCCTCACTGGCTTTGTAATTCTTTTATATACCTAAATGTAGCCCTAGAAAAAGTCCACTGGGACTGAAGCCCACTGGCATGGATCTTTCCCCACCTGGGAAGGATCACCCTGTTTCATGCACTTGTGTAACTCTTTTCAATGTAATACTTAGACACCTGTTCTCTAGACTTTGGCAGGGACATTCACCCAAATTATATTGAGCAAACTAAAACACAAGTTAGCATCAAAAACCACAGCAATAAAGCTGTGTCCCACTCAGAATTTGGGTCTCAACACCAGCAATTGCCTTCAGCAAATTCCACTCTTTTCAAACTGCCTCTGGTCATCTTTAATTCTTTCAGATGTTTCTTGCAATAATATTACCTACTACAAATTCATTTGGCATTAATCTGGGCACAACAATTTTATAGCCACTCTTCATTATCATTTGTCATCAATGTGCAATTATAACATGTTACCAAAAATCCTCAGATTAAAACTGCCTTTTCAGCTGCTTAGTTTATAGCTGGTTTGGGGGTGTTTATTAAAAGAGGTAATTATAGCAAGAGCACTTTTAATTGTTAATGAAATGGTTTTTCCTTTTTGTCCCCAACCCCATGGCTTTCCATATTTGAATAAGAAAGCCATTCAATTAAATTTACAAATTACGTCTCTATCTGAAGGACAAATAAAAGGTCCAGTTTTACTCTGTTATGTACAAGGATTAGCACCTCAGAACCTCATTTAATCATCTAATCCAAGCAAGTATTTGCTAAGCGCCTACTGTGTGCTGGGTAATTTACCTAAAGAGCAGAAAATTTGAACTCTCAGTTCAAACTTAAAGCAAGAAGGCAAATGACCTACACCAAAGCCTGGAGTTCTTATCTTTCCCACAATAATGGAGATCCTATCAAATCAATTTTCCTTTTCTCCTCTCATTTTTCTCTGTCTTGAACTGCCTCTTCTTCTATCTTGTCTTCTCCCATCTTTCTTCCTAATTTGTTTCTTCTCTCCTTTTCCCTTTTACTGGAAAAGGAAGCATTCATCAGTAAGAACCAGCACATCTTCATCAAGAAGAGATCATACTAAATTCATTTCCTTTGTTAAAAAAAAGTTACTAGACTGGTACCTCAAGGAATAAATGCTATAGGTGATATACCTAATGATAATATTAATATAGTGCCCAATATGGGCCAGGCACTCTACTAATATAATATCATTTGTTCCTCAAAACCCCAAGAGGTAGGTGCTATTATTATTCCCATTTTACAGATGGGAAAACTGAGGCAAACAGAAGCTAAGTGACTTAACCAGGTTTTCTATCTACTGTACCACCTACCTGCCCACTGTGCTTCATCAGTGCTTTTGACAATCTCTCGTGGAAGCAAAATAGTCTCTCTTATAGGCAAGATAGACAGTGAAAATGAAATAGGTAAATTCAGAACAGACTAAATAAATGATCAGATCCAAAGAATAGCTATTAATTACTTAATGTCATGTTGGGAAGGAGGAGTTTAGTAGAGCGCTCCAGGGATCTGTCCTTAACTGTAGGATTGTCAGTGTTTCTATCCATGAGGGGGCATGTTGTACTCTACCCTCATACTTGTAGGAAGACATGGGTAGCATGCTTATCAAATTTGCTAATATCATGAAATGAGGAGGTATAGCTAATATAAGAGATGACCAAGTCAGAATTTTAAGATATATACAATGTAGAACAGCGGACTAATCAAATGAAATTGAATTAGGAACAAATGTAAAGTTTTACATTTGGAATTAAATAATCAATTGTTCAGTATAGGTTGGGAGAGAACTAAAAGAGTTCTGAGTGTTTCACTGTAGTACAAGATAAGAGCACATAAATGAAAGGCAACCAAAACAAAGCCCTAATTCAGTCAATCAGTAAACATTTATTGTTGTTCAGTTGTGTCTGACTCTTTGTGATGCCATTTGGGATTTTCTCCACAAAGATACTGGAGTGGTTTGCCCTTTCCTTCTCTAGCTCATTTTACAGATTAGGAACTCAGGTAAACAGGGTCAAGTGACTTGCCCAGGGTCACACAGCCAGCAAGTGTCTAAGGCCAGATTTGAATTCAGGAAGATGAGTCTTCCTGAACTCAGGTCTGGCACTCTATCCACCTAGCTGCCCTAAACATTTTTTAAGCACCTACTATGTGCCACGCACTGTGCTAAGCTCTAAGGTGACAAAAAGAGACAAAAGACAGTCCTTGACCTCAAGGAGCTTATAGTCTAACAGGGAGACAGCATGCAAACAAATATATAGAGAGTGTGCTATTATATCATTAAGGCAAAATTCATGACCTTGAAGAAGACCATGAGCATGCCTGAGTGGTTTGGAATCACAGAGTGTAATGAATTCTCTAGGTAGAAGGCAGAGGAAGTATACCATTTATTTAGACTCCAAAGGATTAGACCCAAGGACCAATGCCTCCAATTCGATATCGTGGCAACAACATTCCAAAACCGATAAGGCCACCTCACTATAGTAACAAGGAAGTTACAACAAAATATTATAGCAGCAAGCCAGACCATATTTGTGCTTCCCCTCTATGCGAGGGCCCTCTTATAAGAAAATCACTTACAAATCCTAAGTCCCTTCTCAGCTCTCTCTCCTGCAAGTTTGAAACTCCCTCTTGTGTTCAGCACTCTCAGCTCTGCATTCCCTGGAAGCTGGCCCTCGGCTCCTGAATCCTGCTGCTCTGTTTCCCGGTTTCTTCAGCTTCTCACTTCTAGTCTTCTGTTTCTCAGTTTCTGCAGCTTCTGCCATTTCCAAGCTCTGTTCTCTCTTTTTATCCAGTCCTTAGCCATCATCCAACTGACTAGAATTCAGGCGCATACCATTGGCTCTGGTCTTAGCAACTCCCTTAGGGCCTAGGGCTTCCGAACTAGTTTGCTAACCAGCCTGGGCCCTCACACCTAGATAGTGAAAGGGCCTCTCTCTAATCAGACCTCCCTTTGTTGCCCCCGCCCAAAGCCTGTTCAATGGGCAGAAAGATCTTTTCACTTACTGATTGGCTTTAAGGCTATACATAGGAAAATAGAAGACAATTAATAAAGGGATGGCACTGGAATTAAGAGGAGTTAGGAGAGGCTTCCCAGAGAAGGTGAGATTTTTGTTGACACTTAAAGGAAGTCAGAGAGGTCTGTAGTCAGAGTTGAGGGGAGAAATTGTTCCAGGAATAGAGGAGGCCATTGTCCCTGGATTGAAGAGTACATATTGGGAAGTAAGATGTAAGAAGACTGGAAAGGTAGGAGGGGACAAGGTTATGAAGGGGTTTGAATGCCAAACAGAGCATTTTGTATTTGCTCCTGCACACAGTAGGGAGCCACTGGAGTTTGAGTAGGTGGGGAGGGGCTGAAGTGATTGGGCCTTCACTTCAGTGGCTGAATGAAGAATGGATTAGAGGAGGAAGAGACCTGAGACAGGCAGCAGCACCACCACCAGCAGGCTATTGCAATATTCAATGTGTGAGGTAACGAGAACCAGCACCAGAATAGTGGCAGTGTCAGAGGACAGAAGGGGACATATTAGAGAAAGTGAAATCAGTAGGCCTTGGCAAGATTGGATTTCACAGTGAGAGGTAGAGGAGGGCAGTGTGGGAGATCCAGGGTGACTCCTCCGTTGTAAGCCTGAGGGACTGGGAGGATGGTATTGCCTTCGACATAAATAGGGGAGGGGGAAAAAATGAGTGCTAGTCTTAAGCTTTATTAAAAGATAATTAGTATCCAGAATGAAACAAATGATGCCCCTGCTCCAGACCATATGTGGCATACAGTACTCTCTTCTGGGTGCCATATTTTAAGAAGACATTGATTAGTCACGAGGAAAGTAAGCAGGATGGTGAGCATCAGTTGAAGGAACCAGGGATGTTTGGCCTAGAGAATAGAACACCCAGGGAATACATGATAACTGTCTATAAATATGTGATGCCATAATATAGACAAGAAATTAAATTTGTTCTTCTTGGTCCCAGAGGATAAGAGTAGGAGCAATAGTAAGAAATCACAATGAGGGCAGTTAGACAGGGTGCATGGAAAAACTTCCTAACAATTAGAGTGGTAGAATAGTCTAGTTTGGGAGCAATACTGGATTTCCCCATCATTAGAAGTCTTAAAGCAAAAGGGATAGATGATCACCTATTGGTTAAGTTGTAGAGGTAATTCCTATCCATGTAAGTTGGACTAGATGGCCTTTAAGTTCTATTCCAACTGAGATTTTATGATTTCTTCTTTTGCTTAGGTGCCTACCTTCATGTGATTTATGATTCCCCAGAGAAATCTCTACCCTTTTCTCATATTCTCATGTAATTATAGTAGGCTCGAAATAATGGGGGGGGGCGGTCAAGGAGGAAGTAGTTGGAAACAGATCGTGATCATCAGGGCTTCTTTGTTCAGTGGACCAGAATGACCTTAAGGTCCCAATTAGTGTGAACAATGAATCCCCTGAATCAGTCACAGATATTTGAATTCACACTATTTGAAGATATAATTATGTAAAATATGGTAACTGGTTCCAGCCCAATGGAAATATGAAATGTGAATTCTAATAAAATGACTGTTTCACAGGATCCATTGTTTCAACTAATCAGAACCTAGCTGTGACCCTCATTGATTATTCCCAGGACCCCTGGGGTTAGGCATTTTCCTAATTCCAAAATGCATGACTTCCATACTTTTTCACAAAATTCAGCAGGGAGACAGGAGTTTATGAATGAGAAACTTATATACGGTATGTTTACCATATCAATGGCCATCCAACTTCTCAACACCCTTGATCCTTCTTCTATTATACAGGGATAGCCAATGGCCTGAAACTAGAAATAAAAGTTAGCTACCAATGCCAATATTTTCCCCAAACCACTCTGTCACCCCATTTACCCAAGAAACAATTTCCTTCCTCCCTACCTAAATTGACACTAATTGATATGGCGGGGGGGGGGGGGGGGGGGGGGGGGGGGGGGGGGGGGGGGGGGGGGG
>CM053623.1:145627237-145664136 GCA_028646595.1 Phalanger gymnotis
AGACAATGTGAAATATCTCATTGGAAAAACCACTGACCTGGAAAATAGATCCAAGAGAGAGAATTTTAAAATTATTGGACTACCTGAAATCTATGATCAAAAAAAGAGCCTAGATATCATCTTTCAAGAAATTATTGAGGAGAATTGCCCTGATATTCTAGAGCCAGAGGGTAAAATAGAAATTGAAAGAATCCACTGATCGCCTCCTGAAAAAGATCCCAAAAAGAAATCTCCTAGGAATATTGTGGCCAAATTCCAGAGCTCCCAGGTCAAGGAGAAAATACTGCAAGCAGCCAGAAAGAAACAATTTGAATATTGTGGAAACACAATCAGAATAACACAAGATCTAGCAGCTTCTACATTAAGGGATCAAAGGGCTTGGAATATGATATTCCAGAAGTCAATGAAGTGACTTCACCAAGAATCACCTACCCAGCAAAACTGAGTATCATGCTCCAAAGCAAAATATGGACTTTCAATAAAGTAGAGGACTTTCAAGCTTTCTCAGTGAAAAGACCAGAACTGAAAAGAAAATTTGACTTTCAAATACAAATCAAGAGAAGCATGAAAATGTAAACAGGAATGAGAAATCACAAGAGACTTGCTAAAGTTAAACTGTTTTGTTAACATTCCTACATGGAAAGATGATGTGTATAATGGGAATATACACATATATGCATATATATGTGTATATATATTATATATATAGACAGAGGGTATAGGGTGAGTTGAATATGAAGGGATGATATTTAAAAAGTAAAATCAAATTACGGGATGAGAGAGGAATATATTGAGAGAGGGAGAAAGGGAGAGATAGAATGGGGTAAATTATCTCGCATAAAAGTGGCAAGAAAAAGCAGTTTTGTTGGCAGGGAAGAGGGGGCAGGTGAGGGGGAAGGAGTGAATCTTGCTCTCATCGGATTTGACCTGAAGAGGGAATAACATACACACTCAATTGGGTATCTTACCCCACAGGAAAGGAGGAGGAAGGAGATAAAAAAGGGGCGATGATAGAGGGGAGGGCAAATAGGGAGAGGAGGCAATCAAAAGCAACCACTTTGGAAAAGGGACAGAGTCAAGGGAGAATATTGGATAAAGGGAGATAGGATGGGAAGGAGCAAAATATAGTCAGTCTTTCATAACATGAGTATTGTGGGTTTTCCATAATGATACACATGTGGCCTATGTTGAATTGCTTGCCTTCTTAGGCAGGGTGGGTGGGGAATGAAGAGGGGAGAGAATTTGAAACTCAAAGTTTTAAAAGAAGATGTTCAAAAAAAAGTTTTTGCATGCAACTAGGAAATAAGATATACAGGCAATGGGGCATAAACTTCTATCTTGCCCTACAAGAATCTAGTAAAGGAAAGGGGTATGGGAGGTAGTGGGGTGACAAAAGGGTGGGCTGACTGGGGAATGGGACAATCAGAATATATGCCATCTTGGAGTGTGAGGGGAGGGTAGAAATGGGGAGAAAATTTGTAATTCAAACTCTTGTGAAAATTAATGCTGAAAACTAAAATTTTTTAAATAATGATTTTTTTAAAAAAAAGATTTAAAAACAGCCTGGAAAAGCAGTTGTTTAAAATGCATCAATGATGATTCCTGGTTCTCAATCCTTCCCCCAGGTTTTATGCTGCTGAAATCATTCTTGGACTACAGTTCCTTCATTCCAAAGGTATCATCTACAGGTATGTTATGTTCCTTGAAAAGAGTAGCTTTTTTGTTCTGCTTAATTCATCAGAGTTGCACTGACTCAGCTGGCTGACCTTAGGCACTTACTAGCTGTGTAACCCTGGGCAAGTCACTTAACTCTGTTTGCCTCAGTTTCCTCATCCATAAAATGAGCTGCAGAAGAAAATGGCAAACCATTCTGGTATCTTTGGTAAGAAAATCCCAAACGGGGTCATGAAGAATCAGACATGACTGAAAGGAGGCAGCATGCCTTCATGGCTAGATATTCTGTACCTGTCTTGTGCACATATGTCAGCACTTTAAGGATCTGGAGTTTTGTCATTTTGGGACCTCCCTCCATCTTGCAATCTTAGCCTAAAACTTAGAGAGGTTAAGTGACTTGGTCCATGATGGTACAACAAAGCAGTATTTGAACCTAAGCTTTCTTGATTCCAAGTTCAGCACTCTATCCACAGGGCCACCCTGCCTCTCAGATTTTCGTATCTGTCTAGAGAAAATGGGACCGTATCACTGCCTTTTCCATCATTTTCTTTTCTTCTTAACCCTTTATTTTTTACCCCTCTATCAACTTGGTGCTGGCTGCTTCTTGTCATCTATTTATGCTTGAGATACTCTATTTTTGAATTCCATTCTTGCTTCTTTGCATACAAATCTATAAGGGGTCAAATTTTATGAAGGTGGGAAGAGGAGGGAAAAGGGGAAATGTCACTGGAAGAGGCAGCAGAATTGTATTAAAGCAAAGTACAGTGATTGCTATGGCTAATGATGATTTCTAAGTCAACAGTGGGGCAGCTAGGTGACATGGTGGATAGATTGCCAGGCCTGGAGTCAGGAAGACTTATCTTCATGAGTTCAAATCTGGCCTCAGGCACTTACTTGCTGTGTGACCATAGGCAAGTCACTTAATTCTGTTTGCCTCAGTCTCCATCTATAAAATGAGCTGGAGAAGAAAATGGCAAACTACTCTGGTATCTTTGCCAAGAAAACCCCAAATCAGGTCATGAAGAGTCAGACATGACTGAAAATGACTAAACAAGTCAACAACAATAACAAAAAAGATTTTATGTTCACCACAGAAAGAAGTTCTGTACTCTGCATTTTAGACACAAGCCTGCCAAGAACAATTTTTATTAAATTTGAGTATTTCTGCTTAGAAACAGCGCCAAAGACAGACAAAATCTACCCCATGACTCTGAAAATCTCTAACACAAGCCATTTCAGTTACAGTTTTATCATTCACAAACAATAAATGAAACTTCATAAAGAAATAAAACATAGTTGTAGCACTCTAGGTAAAGTTCAATTAACAGGTTGCATCTTAAAAACTAAAATTTTAAAAATTTTTTAAAACCAATAGTCATTTCACTTTTTTGGCACACCCTTAGAAAATTACTTTTCTGAAACCATTCAGTCTCCTTTTGATCACCCCCTTTAAAGATGCTCCTTTCCAACAGGTCCAAGGTAGATACTTCCCCAGAAGTAATCAAGATTTCTACCTTCCTTAGTTCGACTATTACCATAATCTCACTAATGTGAATCAAACCAGAGCCCCTATCCCTAGTGTAGTCTCTGCCCTAATTACTTTATGTAGGAGCCCTTTCTTGGGATGATCTAGAGAAAAGGGAGCAGGCCTCCTTTTGGAACTGATAGTTAAAGAAAGACTGATAAGATTTCTCTTTCAGATTAGTCCAAAGTCTTCAGATAATTTAAAAATATTTGATTTTTCTAAAAGATGTAGGAGAAAGAAAGGAGAAAAAGAGTTAGTCTCCTTTTATACACATCAGTGTAGTCTATTTAAGAAACAGAGAAGTTTAAAATGAACTTTAGAAAGATTTCCATCAAGAACAGTTAAATAGAACTTTGGGTGCTTAAAGGAATCTAGTTTTAATTATTCAGGAAGCATACCTATGTGGAACTTCATTTTGACAATAAAATTTCAAATTTGTATCAGTTTGTACTATGTATTAGGTACTATACTAAGTACTAGAGATAAAACAATATCGCAGTCCATGCATTCAAGGAGATTATGTTTTACAAGAACTAGGAGTGGGGAGGGGAGGGGAGGGGGAAAATGAATGTAAGTAAGCATAATATAAAGTTAGAAGGAAACAGATGCCGAGAAAAGTTGTGGAAGGAGAATCATTAGGACTTGACAAGTGATTATATTACGAGGAGTGAGGGAGAGGGAAGGGTCAAAGATGACTGAGATTTCAAGATTGAGTGCCTAGGAGATTGCAGTATGTTCAGGGGGAAAGGGGTAGGGGAAGTTTAAGAAGAGGAAATAAATAATTTTAGAAATTGTTAACTGCCATTTCCAAAATCTAGAGACAATCACAACCCACACTCACAGAGAACTTAGCTAGGTATAATTATTTATGATAAAACAAATGACAGATCTTTTTATACCAATATAGAACATGCCACACCATACCTGAGATCAAACTGGTTGTGTCTTCAAAAAAAAAATCCAATAGTCAAATATCAAATCAATATCAAAAATATGGTCAATTCTACTAGACCTGTAGACTGGCCTTAGTGATGCCAAAACTTTAGGATTTATATTGTTTTATGTCTGGGGAAAAAAATCAAAAGGAGTTGACACCCTTTGCCACCAATCCAAGAACACCAAAGGAAAGCATGAATAAGGCATGTAAGAAGAAAGGCAGGGATTTATATGATTCCATTGGTGATAACTGGTTTGCGTCTATGGATTGATTAGTTGGTTCTATCTTTATGACATCATTCCCTACCCCCAACCCTTTCCCTTCAGGGAAGGTACCTAGTCTGACCAAAGTACCACAGACAAGCTAAATTTGTGTTACTTCTGGGAAATCCAGACAGAAATATCTAGAAGACAATAAGTTGCAGACCTGGAATTGAGGGCAGAATCTGGAACTAGGAGTCATCCATACGGAAATGATCATTGAACTCCAGAAAATAAGGGAGATCACCAAGGAAGAGAATAAAGAGGGAGAAAGGCAAGAATCAGGCCTAGGACAGAGATTTAGGAAACCCCCATGATTAGAAGTCAGAAGGAGACGATAAACCATAAGAGACCAAGACAACTTTTACCTGGTCAGACAAAAACAGGAGGACTAGGAGAGAGCAATCACTGTCTTAGAAGCTGAGAGAAATTATCCCAGGAAAATAGAGGAAGATGGTTAGCATTCTTGAAAGCTGAAGATATATCAAAGGCAATGAAAATCTTTAAAAGGTTACCAAATATAGGAACTGAGATTATTGTTGACCTAATTGAGCAGTTTCAGCAGCATAGTAGGATTAGAGACCAGATTACATAGAATTAAGAGACAAAGGAATAATGTAAATTCCTTGGGATCAGGGACTATTTTCATTTTTGAATTTGTATCCTTAGGCCTTTATTGGCCTATCACAGTACCTAGCATCTTGTAAACATATACTTGATAATGCTGTTGAATTAAATTAAGTTGGGTGGGTAGTGAAGCAATAGACACATATAGTAGCTGACTAAGATACTATGGCAACAGAAGACACAGAATGATATCTTGAAACAATGGCAGACCCAAGGGAGGTTTTCTTAAGGATAGAGAAGACAGCCTGTTTGGAAGCAGCAGGAAAGGAACCAGTAGATAGAGGTTGACAGTGAAAAAGATAGAGAATAATCAAATTCATAAAGGAGAAGGGAAGGACAAGATAAGCAACACAAGTAGAGGGGCTAATACTGGCAAAAAGTAAAGCTCCTTTCTCCTCTGAGACAAGAACAAAGGAGAAAAAGATAGGGAAAGATATAGAGAGGTTTTGAAATTAAGGAATAGAAGCGATGAGAAGCCTTATAATGATTGGCCTTGATCTTCTCAGTAAAGTAGGAAGTGGGGTCCACTGCTGAGAAAAAAGCAATTGGAGGTGGGCCTAGGGACTTAAGAAAAGGAAAATGTATGGAACAGCTCATTGTAGGTGTCACTATGATAATCAGACCTTGACAATGACAAATAAATGAAGCAAAAGTTCTTTGGATACAAATTATAAAGCTGTTCTTATGGGATAGTTTTATAGCTTCACCAACTTTATAAAAAAAACATGGAAACAATATTTGTCAAAATCATATATCTTTGCTATGAAAAATTAAAACCTTCAGAACAAATTCCTAATGAGAGTTAGCAAAAGAGGATTATGTATAATGTTGCCATTGAAAAGCATTGTAGAGGACTGAAAACCAGAAAAGTAAAATCACTTTTCTAAGATCAACGGGGTCAGTTAGAGAAATAAGTGAACTAGGACATAGAGGATCCTAACTCCCAGTCCATCATATCATACTGCAACCATTGTATTCAGGCTTGGCAGTTACATGGAATCTTCATATTTCAATTGATGGGAGTGTGTGCGTGTGTGTATACACACACGCACATACACACATATATATATTTTAAAAACTCAATTTTCTTTATGGGTAGTATTTTTAAAAATGCATGAGTGCATCATACAACATGTTTTTGAAGCTTTAGTAGCTGCTGAGAGCTAATTAAATTGTCAGGCAAATAATTTAGTGTAGATGTTGTAATTGAGGTTGTTGGGAAGAATGACTTGTTAAGAAATTACTGTTTCCTAAGTACATTCTGACTCATCTAATCTGTATTGTTTGTTTTTAGTAGCAGACTAAGCAAGGGCCTAGCTTCCCTTAACTACTCTTAATCCTTTAAGCACAAAATAAAAATTAATAAGTGCCAAGGGAGCAAGAGATAGAGAGTTTTCACAGAATATAAGATCGATGATCATAGATTTTGAGATGAGAGTTTATAGATCTTCTCTAACGCTTGGCTAAGTCATGGACTCTGTTTATGACATTCCCAGGAAGTGGTCAGCCACCTTCTCCTTGACAACCTCATGTGATGGGGAGCATTAGCACAAAGCAGTCCTTTCCACTCTGCGGTGTTTCTGATGGTTAGGAAGTTTTTCCATAAGTTGATCTAAACTTCTTAAACTCATCTCAACATAAATTGAAGTAAACTTCATTAAAACTTCTACCCATTTGTTTTAGTTTTCTACTCTGGGCCCCACAGAATGTTTCTGATCTTTCTTCCCCATGAAGGTTTTCCAACTGTTTTAAAATTTCTATCTTATCACTCTCTAAACACAGCCAATTCTTTCACTGGATCCCCCTATAAAATATTTAAAGTTGCTTTACCATATTGGTACAATTCCTCTGGATAAGGTCCAACTTGTCAAAATATTTTTCTAAAAAAAGACACAACGAATAGGAACCAGATCTCCAAATGTCATCTAGCTAGGGCGGTATACAGTATCACTTCCCTTACTGTAGGTGCCATACTTCTAATGTAGCAAGTAGATCCCGTATCTCCACAAAAGTCCTAATTCAGTGACTCACCATGGTGTGGGGATTACCTAGAGTCCTCCAAGGCTATGTTAATGGAGTATGAGTTCTGATGGGTTCAAAACTTTAAATACAATCCCAGTGACAGTTCGTGTCTGCCTTCTAAAAATCAACCTAAGTACATATAGGCTGCTATCAGTAGAATGGCCACAAGGTGATTAATTCTTTGGCAGTAGCAATGGAAAATATCTGGTGGCCTTAGCTCTGTGGAGCTTTATTCTGTCTCTTCAGTAACCGTGGCAAAATGAATGAAAGGGGAGTAGAGAGTACTAACAATCACACTGTTTTTAGGGGGTCTATTAACATTAATAACTTTTGGTGCTCCAAATGTGAGATCTTTCTCCAGAGTACAGGGAATCAAAATATTAATAGAAGATTCAAGTCATAAACAATCAACATTTCTAATATAAATGAGAATACAAGACAAAAGGGAATTACAACTAAATGACAGGATGGCTCACAGATTCTTACTGAAAAGACAAACAAAGGAGTTAGTTTTTATCAGATAGCCAAGGATAACTAGAAACATAGGTCATCCTGCGTGACGAATGATGAACACAAGCTAAAATACAACTATGGAGATAATTGCCGCTTGTATATGAACATCTGTTACAGAAAATAAGGAGAGATGAATAGATAGAAGATTATATACATACGTGTGTGTGTGTGTGTGTGTGTGTGTATTTTAAAGGCTCTCTTCCAACAAGGAATCTCCCAAACATATGTCAAAACATACAAGAATCCTTGAAAGAAACAACAACAAAACCCTTAATTTTAACAACGCTCTGATTGTCAACATCCTCTGAGGCATAAAATAGTGAAACTTGCTCACTGAAGGTGGTCACCACCACCAAGAAGAATGTCCATCACAGAGTCCAAATAAAAGAGGAGTTCTCTACAGAGCTTGAAGTCCTCCAGATTCTCTTATTTGTGGACAATAGTCTGATGATTCCATCAAGCCTCTCCTTATATTGTATTCAGAATCACTCAAAAGCAATAAGCTTAACTATACATAGATAAAATCAAAATAGCTGGCGAACGCTCATTGTCCAAACTATGATGTGCTTTTGGGCCCGCAGTCCATAGAATTTGTCCATCATTACACATTCCTTGTGTATGGACAATATGGACAGTGAACTAGGCTTGGAATTGAATGGAAGGAACAGAGGTGGTGGCTAGATTATATTTGTACAACACTTTGAATGACCCCAAGACTCTTCCTGAAACAAAACTCCTCTTCCTCACATTCTTCCAGTGAAGCTATCATACCATCATCTCAGAACAAAACTGTAGGTTACCCAAAGAGCAATATAGAGATAAATGATGGGTGTAAGTGGACTAGCACATTAACCAGTGAAAGTTTATGCATTAAAATTATCGTGAAAGAGATTTACAACTGGAAAAGATGGTGAGCTGGTCATATAGCAAAGGTGAAGAATAACTGAAAGTCTGTGCTCCATTGATAAACATGTTAATGTCAGAAGACATTTAGGAAGGGCCTCCATACATCAGATTGAGTTACAGAAAGACATGGACAAGAGTTGATACAAGATGAAAACGTTTGAAAAGATTTTGGATCGATTGCAAGTTGTACCATTGGAGTGAGTACCTATGTTACTGAAATTATAGATCCATTAAAACAACATAACCCACTTCAAAGTGTCAGAGAGGACCACATTGAGATTTTCAGTTACAGGTCACATTCCTCATTCATACTGAGTTTTATTCCAAGAGAATCTTGACTACCATCCTCACTACTAAACTGAAACAGCTCTCAGAGAGCACCACTGTCATCCTTGTTGCCAGATTTGGCCTTATTATCCATCCTCATTCTCTTGGACCTCTCCATAGTTTTTGACACTGATAAACACTCCCTAGGAACACTTTTCTTCTTTGACATCTGAGATTGACTTCAATCCTACTTCTCTCTCTTCTTTCTCTGTCTCCTTTGCTGGCTCTTCTCTCCTACCGATTAACATTGGTATTATGTAACATTATATAACATAATGCGATGTATGTATCTATGTGTATTGTATGCATATATATATGTATATATATATTAGGGCTACTAAAATACATGGGGATGCCATTTACATAAAGGTGATAAGTAAAGCCATATTTACATAATGTATTTGTTTATATATATATATATATTCACATATATGCACACACATATATATTCATGTAAGTATGTGTGTATATGCATAGCTTTGGCTGTCACCTTTACATAGAAAACACCAGTATAAATGTAGATCTGGATACAGAGCTCAGTTTCACATTATGTCTTCACCAGGATTTCCTACTGGTACCTCAGAACTCAGTATACCAGATCCAGGGGATTTATTTCACAAACTGAAGAGTTTGTCAGTTTCTCCTGCTTGTTCCCTCACATTTACTATCGATTGATCTCTAAATGGATGGATTTGTAGTCTTTAAGCACTACAAAGAAATAAAAGAACAATCTACAAAATACAATATATATTCTAGCTAAAAAAAAAGGAGGATAAAAAGGGGGGAGAAGGAATCCAGGAAAAGTATGCCTTATCCCATGGGTAATATATGAAAGGTTAACAAATACCTCCCCTGGCAATAAATGAATAAGTAAATAGATTAGACAGGCAGACAGATAGATAGATAGAAAGATGGATAAGAAAAAAAGTAATTGAAAGTTAGCCCATGTCCTAAAAGTATATAACAAATCTTAACTCTCCTGAGTTGCTCTCTAAATTTTAAAGTAAGCTATATAAGTTCATTAGATAGGTTAACATTCATCTAGATTTTTTGTTCAATATATTAATATATTCAATATATTAATAATATTATATATTAATATATTATATATTAAGGCATCTTGCACCTATGAGTGGATCAGCAGGCAAATATGAAGAGACTGGAAAAAATCTTCCAATACATTCTTCCCCCATTGCCTAAGGCAAGTTACAGTAGGGTCCACGCAAGGCCATCCCTTTGCCCTATAGAGGCCCAGAAGAAGAGAGTCCCCAGAGCACAGTCTTGGGGTCTTCTAAGCCAGTTCATGAACTAAGGATCACCTGCTCTGTTCCTTTCATAGCTGCCATACTCCACATTGTATTTCTTGACCAGCTGATGCCAATTTTATATTTTTTACATATACAATGTTTGTCAGATGTCTGGATTCCACAAAGAATTATTGGTCATGCACTCTTCCTATCACTGTGAATATCCAGAGCAGGGATATCTTAAAAGTGTTGTTTGTTCTAATATCTCTTTTTTCTGGCTCAAATTGGCTCTGCAAAGACTAGTCACTAGTGGATAGACCACTGGACCTGGAATCAGGAAGACCTGAGTTCAAATTCCTACTTAGTTATGTGACCCTGAGCAAGTCACTTAACCTGTTCATCTCAGTTTCCTCATCTGTAAAAATGAAGGTAATAACCTGGGTTGTTGCAAGTTTCAAATGAAGTCATAATTGTAAAGCTCTTAGCACAATGCATGACACGTAGTAGCTGGTATATGATTGTTTTTATTATTATTACTACTACTACTATGATATTATTTGCATCACTGGTGATGATAACAGTTGGATATATTCTTTATTTTTATGCATTAGAACTTATTGTGCGAGGGGGAAAGATTACATTGATCCTGTCCTGTTGGATCTGAGTCAAAGAATTACAGGCTGACCTTTTTTTTTATTAGTGCGTTGGGACTCCTTTCTTTCAGCCCTCTCTGCTCCTGAGTAAAGTGTGAGTTTTATAAAATTGGAGTGGAGATTTAGAATTAGAAGGAACATTGAGGTCATCTGATCCATCCCCTTTCTTTTTGTGGTCATTTTATACACTAAAACTGAACAGTATTCAAGAAGGACAATAGCTAAGGCTGTAGTCAGCCAGGTTAGAGTTTTCCTTTTCAAAGAGGGAGAACAAAAAATAATAATAATAAGGAAAGTCCTGTCACTAAATTTTGAAACTGATTTCTTGATATTCCTCACTGGTCCCATTCATCCACCTGAAGCTGATTTAATATTCAGAGATCTCCTTCAGAATACTCTGATAGTGTAAGTAGCAAGTAGTCTGGTAAGTAGTCTACAAACATTCTCCTCCTGCCTGGTGGCTTGGTGATTGTCATGAATGACTTTTTAAAAATAAAATAACTTCCAACGCCAGCTTCTAATTCAGTGAATATGAATAGAAGTATCTCATTAAGGGTCACAAAGAATCACAGGCAAATGATAAAAGTAACTATACTTTTGGACCTTTGTTGAGCCCAATCCTATACCATAAGCTCCATGGTTTATAATCATTACAAAATGTTTCATGCTATGTTGTTGTTGAGTTGTTTCAGTTGTGATCAACTCTTCGTGACTCCATTTGGGGTTTTCTTGGCAAGGATGCTGGAGATGTTTGCCATTTCCTTCTCTGGTTCATTTTACAGTTGAGGAAAGTGAGGCGAACAGTTAAGTGACTTGCCTAGGGTCACACAGCTAAGAAGTGTCTGAGGCCAGACTCTTCCTGACTCAAGGCCCAGCACTCTATCTACCGCACCACGTAGCAGCCCTTTAATCAAGAAGTAAGATCCTCCTGCTGCTCACTCCCAGAACCCACGCTGTTCAAGTTGGGAAAGTTGACATCTATCATTTCTGTCATTACTTTAAGTATCTAGGAAAGAATTCACGTATTTAAGATTTCAAGCCACAAAGCAGGTGCTTCTTTCTAAAAAAAAAAAATTGACAATCAGATCTGTATTAGCATTAGTATTAATAAATTCATTCCACCCCAGTTTTCCATTTCAATTATATTTCAAATGTTCCATCCTCATGATCTACATTTTTCTAAGAGGACTCAAGTTCTGTGCTCTTGTCTTGGACACGTAATGGTGGTGCTGCAAACTCAGCTTTTCAAACAAGTTGTTAGAAAATTTGAATGAATTTAGAAACAAATCAACTCTTAATTAGCTATTGTTACCATCCTTCCATAGGAGAGTCAGATATCAAATTTTATAATCCAAAAATTAATTTCCTTATTGTTATATTTAGACAAGCTCAGAATTCCAGTTCAAACATATGGCCATTCTTTCAACTTTTTTTTCCAAGCATACAAAATTTTAATGGAAATGTTTTCCTCACATCAGATCAGAATCTTGACATTCTTTCTAACTTCCTAAACTTTCTTCTACTTTCCAGTTGCTAAGGAAAAAACCTTCCCAAACCATGACACATCAGCTGGCGTGCACACATTTCTTTAAACATTTGGTACCCAAGACCACAAAAACATCCACAAGAATCACTCAGAGGAAGGATACCAGCTCCCTCAAGCAATGTTCCCAATACTTCTTGTCCCAGCGAAAGGATTCCTGCTATTTTTCCAATCCATCTCAGGATTCCAGAGTCTGTAAAATTAAGTTGAAAAACCACTACAAGCCTCCCTAACTCTCAAGAAGCAGGACAAAAAAAGACAATTGTAATTGATATAGGAGCCGAATGGAGAGAAAACTTTCCACACGATATATTTCGCTCAGACCCACGCGTTAGGCACTACAGAATCCTGATAAGGAAAATGAGGACCAGTGGACCAGGTGATTCACCTATGTTCACATGGCTGACAAGAAACAGATTCAGGTCCTGAACATAAATCTCCCCTGAGTCAAAGTCCAGTGCTTCTATTTTTATTTTTATTTCAAATTCTTCTGGTATTATTTTCTCACAGAACCTCAAGGCAAATACACCAGGACTGTAGGATTCCGTGGTTAACAAATGAGAATTGCTAAATTCTCAAGGCTGAAACCTATCTTTCAAGCTAAAGTTAGAACTTCTAGACCTAAGGTTCTGCTGTCTTTCTTTTAGCTTAGTGATTTTTTTTAAAGACTTTTGCATTTTACTGAGATTTTAAATTCTCCCAGGTCACTGGTTGTTAACAGGAATTACTGTATTTTCAAATCTCAAGACTGTTTCATTTATTTTTGCATTCGTATTGGGGGGCACACAGACCCATGCTGATTAGTGTCAGATTTGTCATTCAGGACTGCTTACTTTCCAATTTCAAAGTTAAAGCCTAAGCATGCTGAATGTTAGCATTCAAAATTGTCTCTGTTCACACTTGCAAATGCAGCATTAGTGCTCTGACACAAAGAGAAAGCTGAGTCAAACCTAACTAACACATTGCCAGCACTGTTCAGAGATATGCACAAACACATGCTTATTTTACAGATATTCCCAAAGTCTCATGAATTCTGAGCTCTGGCAATATTGTGTCTTGGCAGATTACAACCAACAACTTGGATTCTCACAGTTCTATTTTGAAAACAGTAGTGTAAAATTACAGCACTGAAATAAAATATGCATTAGTCCTATAACAAAACTTTTAGCTACAAGATTATCAGATAGATTATCATTCATTAAAATGAGAAGTTGCTTGATCAGAGAGTTCACACCAAGGGCTTAAATTTAATGCTTCTAATAGTAAATTAATTATAAACTCTCAGAATCGAATGGGAGCAGCAGGCATCATGGAGAGCTGGCCTCAGAACAAAGACAATTTGGTTTAAAGTCTTACCTCTGACGCACACACTGGTGCCCCCAAGCAAGTCACAGCTTCTCAGCACTCTAGGCAACTTCTGTGACAATAATTTGCAGAGAAGATGCTGACCTGCACTGATTGAGGAATTTTTCTTACCCATAAGTTCCACATAGCAATGAAATTATAGATCAAATCTTCCCTCCCACCTCTGTCCCAGAGCTGCTCTGAAATAATATAGAACAATAAAAAACAAAAAGGAGAGCTTCTCTGAGCCTCTTAGCCTATAGAAAGGTGAACATCCTTAAAGCATGAGTGAGTGTCTATTGTAAAGGAGATAAAGTAGGGTCACTACATGATTTGATATAACATCTATATCCCACAATATTTCCACTTCTATAATAGGTGGCATTCATTGTGGTAGTGGAAAAGGAGCAAAAAAATGAGAATTGCTAGCTTACTCAAGCATTCTAGGTACAAGTGTCCAAATGCTTTAAAATTTCAGCTCCTCCTAAACAAGCCATAGAGAAGCGTATCCAAAGGAACTTAACCATGATGCTGGGTATATGTCTAATATAATCATATTAAAGTCCGTTTTTTCCATCATAAGTTTCACCTCCATCAAAATGACATTTTAACAAAGAATCATGCTTGATGCTTTGATTCCCTAGGTATAATGAAGTTTTTATTCGGTTTCAGGAATTTAGTCTTTCATTCAGTGTAATCGATTTTGAAAGCAAAAGATGCAGTCTTTTTTCTCATTTTATCCCATTTCCCTTTATTGCTTAGCCAGACTAAAAGGAGCAAAAGTAGACAAAATAGTACAGATAAGTATGTTCAAATCAGATAGAAGTTTCTTACTGAAAAAACTGCTATTTTTTTTCTTATCCCTGACTCTCATTTTATTAGGGGCTATTTCTCCCTCTCACTGATGCATATTTTTTTTCAAAAGAAACTTCTACCCAATTCACACACAAATACAACCAAACACAAGTATTTCGGCATTCATACAAAGAGGGAAAGGAATACTTTTAAATACTCACAAGCCAACTCTCTTGGTTCCATTCCAAGTCTTATAACTTTTCTCTGCTCCTTTCCTAAAGATAAGTTGGAGACAGGGAAGGGAGGGCTCTTATTACTGAATTTTTCTTTTATATTCCCAATCACCCTTTCAATCCCTAATACTAAAGTGAAGTTTGTGGTATTCTGTCATCAAGAAGGTTTAAAAAGCTAACTACACTTCACTTATAACAGACTCAAGAGCCTGATTTTCTTTTTTTTTTCGCTGCATTTCCTGTGTTAGGCACTTGAAATATTTTTCTTCAAGTTTGGTAGGAGTTGTTCCTAAGTACTCAGGAAAGAGGGAGACATCCTTACAATTCAATAATGTTATCAGAGGCAATTTGATTGAATATTCAGCTGCATGCTTATAGGAATTAGAGATCTTCTATGCTATCTCTGGTATTTCTTACACTGAACTATGTTGTCTTTTTCTTTGGTTCTACCTCTTGCTACAGGATTTCTAGCACTAGGCATCTTCTTGTAGTCTTACCTTAGTGTTCCCCTATACTAGAATTAGCGTACAGAAGACTTTCCTTTGTCTCCCTGGTTGACTGGTTGACAATAGCTTAATACTATTCTTGCTAGGACCTCAAGACCTATTGGGAAACACTCAGGATTTTTAATCCTCTGATAAAATATAGCCCAAAATATCTCTTGATTCATGATTTGTAATCGAACCTAATTGAGTTGATCATGGGGATTCTGATAAACCAATAATCACATTCCAAAGGTTCCCCTGATTTATGATTTAATTACAGGGATAACGGATTTTCTTTAAATTGGGTGATAATCTCATAGAACTGAAACTACTCAGCAAACAATAGGGGAATATGAATCTTCAAGTCAAGTTCCAGCTTCCTAGATACAGTGTTCATTAGCTACTGCATCTCTTCTTATTCTAGGAGTGATTATGGGATGCCCACACTATTTACTTTTGATACCTGCAAATTACTGAGAGCGATCTCCCAGAAGTTCACAAATACCCATGCCCTAGCTGCTTTTATGTATAACAAAAAATAGCAAACTTTAGGTAGTCAGATATTTAAAGGCCAATCAAGAGCCAAGAGAGGAATTCCAACTACTGATGTCAGGTTTGTCTTTTGATCTTAGTGACAGGTTACTATGAAACAATCCTGTTCAATGTGCCAAATGTTATGGGTTCAATTGGCTTATTGTGGGAGACTAGAAACATGGTAAGCCTCTCCTCTCTTTCCTTATCATTTAGTGTTCTTTAAATGAGTAGTTAAATCTGATAAGTCTGCCATGATGCTAGAGAAATTAAAAGGCAGCTGATACATAAAATATATGTCCTAGTGAAGTTTGTGAAAGGATATAGGAACAGCTGGCTAGGACTCAGATAAAGACTTGAGAACGAAGGACATAGAAGCTAAAATTTTCTTCCAGGTACTTCTAGAGGAGAGAATGTATTTTTATGTAGGCTATAAATAAAGTCAGAGGCCCCAGGTACAAGTCTCAGCTCTGCCACTTGCTACCTATGTGACCTTGGGCAAATCATATCCTACCTTCAGATTCTTCATCTATAAAATGAAGGTATTGGACAAGATGACATCTGAAGTCCCTTCCAACTGTAAGTCTACCACCTATAAACCAACCAACCACCTGTGCCACAAAAGCTCCAGGATCCCCATATCAGTCTGAGAAACACAGCAGCACAAAAGGCCATCCTACTTTCTTGGAGATGTAAAGAAAAAGAGATTGTGTTCCCATCTCCAACATGATGTCTCATCGGTTTCACCAGTTCTAAGTCTTGCTTTGATGTTTCCAACGTTTTCATTGGTGAGGACATACATTGTTATCTACTGCCTCCATTCCAAAATCTATGCTTATACGGCGGCTAGGTGGTACAGTGGATAGAGCGTTGGGCCTGGAGTCAGAAAGAACTGAATTCAAATCCAGCATCAGACACTTACTAGTTCTATGATGCTGAACAAGTCACTTAATGTCTGTTTGCCTTAGTTTCCTCAACTGGAAAATGGAGATAGTAATAATACCCCCCTCCCAGAGTTCTTGTGAGAATGAAAATAACAATTATAAAGCATTTAGCACAGTACCTGGCACATCATCCTATGCAATTGTTAGCTATCATCATCATTTTTATTATTATTATGCTTTGAAACCATAGGATCATAAGTTTACAGCTGGAGGTCCTTAGAGCTCATCCAGGCCAATGCCCTAATTTTTACAGAAAAAGAACTAAGACTCAAACTGATTTGCCTATGGTCACACAGAGTAGTAAATGGTAGATTTGAACTTAGATCCCCTAATTCTAGATCCAGTATTCCTTCCACTGTACCACTGGTTGAAGGGGCAAATACATGGAAGAAAAAAGAGGGTGCCAAGAGAGCCTAGCATGTTCCATGGTCTTTGGTGGAGCCTCTTTGGCATTTCTCTCTTTATATTCCCAGATACAAGGGGTTCACCCCCTACACGCAAACGTCTTATCTCTAAAGCTGCAGCCCAGTGGAAGTTTGGCCAAGCAACCTAATGGCTGAGCTTTACAAGGTCATCAAAAAGCCAAAGACCAAGAAACCATTAAGTTGATCCATTGCTTCAATATATGACGCCTAAACCAGACTTCAACCTTTAAACGTGCTTTATGGATTAAGTAAATGAATAAATGTTCACTCAGGCATTTTATTCAATACTACATATACTGGGCTGTCTTGTATCTTTGAGACAAATCAGTAGACAAATGAGAGGGGGCAACTGGGTAGAGAATCTGCGGTCTCAAGTGTGGCCTTTTGACTGACTTGAGGACCTAAAGGGCTATATGTGGCCTTGAGGCCATAAGTTCCCCACCCCTGGCTAGAATATGCTTCTATTATACATATGTGTGTGTGTGTGTGTATAAATGTATGTATATATATATATATTTATATATATACGCACACACATATGTATGCATGTATACGTATATACATATAGATGTATGTATGTATGTATGTCTACAGCTAAGCTTATTTTCCCCAAAACCCCATTCCCCTTACTGACTTTTTTTTTCCAGTGGTACATCAATGTATTCAAGTCTCTCATGCTTGAGACATTGGTGTTGCATAATTCTTTTTATTTGGTTAAATACATTAATAATCTGCTATATGCAGAGCTTTTAACTCTGGGTATTAGAGACAAAAGAGACATACAGTGTAGTCTATGTCACTCTCGTCTGCCAATCTGCTAGAAACTTATAACATTTGTGGAGAAATAGAACATGTATCCCTGAAAAAGAAACAATAATCGGCAAAGCCTGGCCACATTAAGTAACACATTATCGGGTGTATTTCTCATATTCCCTTTGCAATGTAGTTATTTATGTCAGCCCTGTCTCCTCCATTAGGTTGAAACATCCATGAAGACTGGGACCCGGTCTTATGACTTTGTGTCCCTCCACATTTAGCATAGGATTCTACCCATAATAAGTCCTTAATACTGAATAATTGAAAGCAACATAGATAAGGAAGTAGAAAAGAATATCATTTTAATTGAGTGCCTAAGTATTCAATAAACAAGGCGGGAAGTCAAAAAAGTAATTAGAATGGGGCTGATTAAATGAAAGAAAACTATCTGGCATAAGTTAGTTTTTGGTAGAGGGAAGATATTCCAGACAGAAGAGATTCAATTCAGTGCAACAAGAACTCATTAATTATATATTAAATGCAAAGGTACTGTATTTCATGTTGAGAATATATAAATAAAATAATCCCTGCCCTCAAGGAGTTTACTACATTCTACTGAAGAGAGGGGGAATCATATGTACAAAATTAGCAAAGTAATATAAAATCATTTCCCTCACAGGATGGTGATGGTCAAATGAGATAATATTTGTAGTGCTTTGGAAAAGGGCTATATAAATGCTAACTATTCTTATTGCATCATCTTGACTTTTGTCCTGCCATTGGAATTCAGTGACTGTGGAAGAGAGAGTGAGGCTGATGACTTTGCACAACTCTGCCTCACTTAAATCCAATTCGTGGGCAAATCAAGACATCACCCATGTCATTGGCCTCCTTCGAAAAACTAAGGACGAACAACAGCTGTTGTTCTTCTTGTTACTGTTACAAAGGAAGAGAAAGAAGACATTAGGAAAGACTTTGTATAGAAGGTGGTACCGGAGCTGTGTTTTAATCATTGGTGTCAAATTCAAATAGAACTAGGGGATCCCTGGGTCGCATATTGACTTAGAAAAAATATTAGCTTTATCTGTCTTCTATTATATTTTTATTTATCTTGTCAAATATTTCCCAATTACATTTTAATCTGGGTCTGGGCATACTCAGAAGTGTGGCCTGTGGGTTCTATGTTTGACACCACTGTCTTAAATGGAGGCAGGGATTCTAGGAGGGGGAGATTAGGAAGGAGTGTATTCCAGGAGCAGGTGGTAGAAACAAGAGATAGAATGTTATGTATGGGAAAAACCAACCAGGACAGCTCAGCTTAAACAGAGAGTATGGCAAAGGGAGTAATAGGAAATGACTGGAAAGCTCAAATTGTGAAGGATTTTAAATGCCAAGCTATGGAATTTTTTTTGTTTTTTCCAGCAAGCAGTAGGGAGCCATTGATGACTTGGTGGTAAATAGCATGGACACATCTATGTCTTTGGAATAACAATTTGTTAGCCACACAATTTGAATTGGAAAGAGAACAGAGCACATTATGCATGAGAATTTTATTTATCACATACCTAATAACATCCATAACCTTTTGATTCAGTGTCTCTCTCTGGTGTCTAACCTTTATTTTTTTCCCAGACACACCTAGTATTTAAAAACTAGACTGAGTTTTCACAGTCAAGATGACTGAAAGACCTTCTTAGGCTAAGGCACAGAGGACATCTATTTTCAGAACCAGTAGAATGTTGACTTGTCATGATATTGGATCTCCTGGCAGTCTTAGCAGAAAGGGAATGACAAGGGTTAACTAAATGTTCATGGCTTACATGATGGTTAATAATGTCTGGGATTGGGGAAGAAGGCTCACGAGTACTCTCTCACCACAGAATCCTGAGTACCTAGGCATGATGCTCCTCTAGACATCTGAAACATCAGGATCCATACACAGACCCAAATGTCTTTAAGCACATTCAGGTATATTAGAAACATATGTATTTGCAGAAAAGAAACACAGATGAAGACCATATACAAGCTGTTATCCATAGCATAGAAGATCCATTAGCAAATTTTTATGAATTACTATTCTGCTCAGAACTCCTTTTTGAAGGAAAACTATTCTTTACTTTAATTAAAATCTTAGATCTTTGTAAGAGTCAATTTAAGAAAATGTTTCCTAGATTTCTTCCTCTATCTTCAGTGTTTCAGAGATCTGTGATTTAGTCCATGTGGTTATTGTGATCCCCAGTAGACAGCCTCTGAGAATGTCCTATGGCCAAAATAATTCATCACCCTAGAGCCCATCTGGTGGTGATCCTTTTTGACCTTATCTAACTTCAGACAACGAGCATAGTCTATCATCAGACCCATAGTTTCACTTGGTAGGACCTTGAGGTAGAGCTTGCTCTTTTCTGGCCTCCTTCAAGTATCCAGGTAACCTCTCTGCCATAAGGAGATGCTAGAGTAAGAGCAGGCTTGAAATTATCATTCACTGTTAGAAATTTAAATGTATCCCCATTTGCTAACAAGCAATAAAAATTAATGAAAGCTAATTAAGAAACCTCTTGTTGAGGGTGAGGAGAGTGTAAAAGCTGGCTTGAAGCTTAACATCAAAAAAACTAAAATCTTGTCAACTGATCCCATCGTTTCCTGGTAAATAGAGGGAAAAGAAATGGAAACAGTGTCGTAGTTTATATTCTTGGGTTCAAAGATCACTGCAGAAGGTGACTGCAGCCATGAAATTAAAGGACACTTGCTCCTTGAAAGGAAAGCTGTGGCATATCTGGACAGCATACTAAAAAGCAGAGACATCATCTTACTGACAAAGGTCCATAGAGTTAAAGCTATGGTTTTTCTAGTATAGCAACGTATGGCTTTGAGAGTTGGACTTATGAAGAAAGCTGAGTGCCGCAGAATTGATGCTTTCAAATTGTGGTGCTGGAGAAGATGTTTTAGAGTCTCTCAGACAACAAGGAGCTCAAATCAGGCAATACTTAAAGAAAATGCAGCCTATTCACTAGAAAATCAAATATCAAAGGTGAAGTTTAAATACTTTGGCCACATAATGAGAAGACAGGACTCATTGAAAAAGACACTGATGTTGGGAAAAATTGAAGGCAACTGGAAAGGGGGATGGCAGAGGATATGAGAGGGACAGATAGTATCATAGAAACAATGAACATGAACCTGGACAGACTCCAACAGATAGTAGAAGATCGAAGGGCCTGTTGTGTTATTGTCTATGAGGTCACAAAGAATCAGACACAACTGAACGACTAAGCAAAATATTTCAGTTAAAATTGGCAAATGATTTGAATTAACATAACACCCTAATTAATGAATTAGTGAATTGAATGATAGCCCTCGGAGCCTGAAGACATGAGCTCCTACAACCTCTGATGTTTGCTAGCTGTGTGACCAAGGGCAAACCACTTAATTTTTCTGAGTCTCAGTTTCTTCATTTGTAAAAATGTGGATAATGATACTTATTCTATCTACCTCACAAGGTTGTTATAAGGATGAATCGAGGTAATGTATTGGGTGCCCCAGAAGTCTTAGCACAGTTTTAAGCTTTAATAGCTTATTAAACATAAGCTATTAAGGCTTAAAACTGTGCTGAGATTTCTGGGGCCACCCTGTCTGTGTTATAAGCCTTTAAATGCTACATAAATGCCAGCTATTATTTTTATTAATTTCCTAAGTGACCTTCTCTGTTAAAATATTAATCCTGGTCATAAGTCATGATATAAGCAGATTATATACATGTTAATATAAAAAGGTTATGAGGGCATTCTCTTTCATATGAAGCCTTCCAATTTCAACCACATTTTGCCTGTTTCTCATCTTGGTGATCTACATCACACCATCCATAATTTCTCTCTTAGCCATGTCCCACCTTAACATAATCTATAAATCCTTAAAGGGGTTCAGCTGCTGACAGAAATTCTAGGTGCCAAGTATTCCTAAATCAACTCAGGTTTGGTGCATACACTATGGTTAATAGAAATACGTATGCATCTTCCACTGAATGAAAACATGCATGAACAACTTGTAGAGAAATACAAACACACACACCCATCCTCCTCCACATGCATGACCTTTGGGAGTAATACTATTTCTTTCATAAGAAGTGGCAGGCCTAAAATAATGGAATCATTAGTTTGCAGAGTGCCAGTCTCCCAGGGGTATCAAGAATATTTCCGTTTATCCTAGCTCTTGACTAACAAAGGAACTGAAGTTTATGGATTAGAAGTCAGGAAATCAGCTTTTATTTCTGACTCTCATTGAGCTGTTTATCAACAGACCCTCTTGTCGCTCTTTGCCTCAGTTTCTAGGTTAATAGAAAGGATGAATATGAGAACGTGCTTATTCTTCCAAAGATTATCAGATAAATGAGAATGGCCTTAACATCTGCAAAGCACTTTATAGACATTGTTTCACTTAATCCTAACAGCCGCGTAAGGGAGGTACTCATTTTATAGATGAAGGAAGTGAAGCTGCTTATGACTGTTGTTGTTCCTGTCTGACCCATTGTGACCCCATTTGGGGTTTTCTTGGCCAAGATACTGGAACTGTCTGCCATTTCCTTCTCAAACTCATTTTACAGAGGGGGAAACTGAGGGTTAAGTGACTTGCCCAAGGTCACATAGCTAGAAAATGTCTGAGGCTAGATCTGAACTCAGAGAGATGAGTCTCCCTGACTCCAGTCCAGCGCTCTAGCTTGGGCTCGTAAGTGGGGATTGGTTAATTCATTGCACTTGTGTGCCCAGTGCCTGGCACCATGTCCAATACATAAGAAATGTGTAATAAATACTTGTTGATTGATTGAACAGAGTCACCCAGCTGGTAGGTAACAGAGGCAGGATTTGAAGCCAGGTCTTCCTGATTCCAAGTCTGGCAACATCTACACAACACTATGCTGTGCTGACTTGGATGCAAGAAGTGGCGTGACCATATATCATACAAGAAACACGGGGTTACAAATGGAAGTGAGCTAATCCTGTTATAGGAGGGGAAATTGAGTGATGTGGCAAGGCCTAGAGGAAGCTCCCCTCTGCACATTGAGTGGAACCCCTATAGAGAATTTATGCATCATTAGATCTTAGATTTAAAGTCAGAAGATTATCTAATCTAGCACCCTTATGGTACAGGGGCAAAAAGTGAAGGTCAGAGAGGCTGTATTACTTGGCTAGGGTCACACAGCTGGTAAGTGTCTGCAGTGAGGGTCAAACCCAGGTCTTCCTCTGACTCCAGGTTCTCTATCTATATCACCACATGGTTGCAAATCTGGACTACTGGAGGGGAAACCTACATGGCCAAAGTCATAGCTCCATCGTATTGGGGTCCCAGTATTCCTTCTTGCCACAATGCCATGCTTAGGATAGGTTCTCAATAAATATGAACTGATGACTATAAAATGTGACTTTTTTCAAAGCACTACTGAAAAAAAGTCTAAACCCATTTCATTTCTATTAAGTAAACAATCCTTTTTTGCTGTCTTTTCTTTTTGTTTTGGGGGTTTTTGTTTTAAATATGAAGAGTGAATCAGAGGATATATAAGTGGTTTGTACCTGGCATATAAAATGACATAGTTAAAACCACATCCTCTTCATTTTACTTCTGCTCCTTTCTCAGACCTTTCTGCCCCCAACCAGAAAAGGTTACAGAGCAGAATAAAGGTCCCCAGTTTAAGGTCCTAACCACATTTTGTTAAAGTCTTACATCATAGTACATACAATTATAGATTTAGAGCTGGCAAGAGCCTTAGAGACCATAGAGACCAACTCTTTTGGTTCTACAGATAAAGAAACTGAGACGCAGAGAAGTTAAGCAATTTGCTCAGGGCCACTCGGCTAAGTATGTGTTTGAACTCAAGTTTGCCTAACACAAAGTAAATGCTTAATAAATGCTTGTTGACTGACTTCCAGTCTAGTGCCTTGTCTACCATACCATGATGCAGAGAAAGTAATAGCACTTAACCATTCCAGAACGGTTAGGATAAAAAGCGACTTGTGATGTGATGTAATTCAAATCATGTGGAAGTACCCCATTTCCCCAAATTCAAGAGGCCTTCCATGATACCTGAAATTATGACATCCACGCAGTTAAAGCTACAAAGGACTTTAAAGATCATTTAGTCCTAGCCTCTCATTTAACAAATGAGAAAAATAAGGTCTAGAGAATGTAAGTGGCTCACCCAAGATTATACTGACAGCAACAAAGCCAGAATCTGAACTCATTTTTTACTTTAAATCCATCTCTTTTTCCACTCCACCAAGTGTTCATCAGTAGCTACCACCTCCATGAAACCTTCTATGGCTCTTTAAGTCATAAGTGATCCTCTTTCTTAGAATTTCTCCTACCATTTTGTTTGGATTTCTCCTAATTTATTTTTATATATAAATATATATGTCATATATACACACATATTATACATGTGTGTATATGTATATATACATACATGTATAATATGTGCATATGTGACATTATCATATATTAAATAATAAAAAGAATATACTATAGAATATATATTATAATTAGTAATTAGGAGAGGTCCAAACAAAATGGCAGGAAAAAATTCTAAGAGAGAGGATCATTTGTGACTGTATATAGGAAACTACTGCTACTCAGTATATGTAACTTGTAGTAAAATCATTTTTGTTGTTAAGTCATTTTTCAGTTATGTCCAGCTCTCCGTGATCCCATTTGGGGGTTTTTAGGCAGAAATACTTGAGTGGTTTGGCATTTTCTTCTCCAGCTTATTTACAGATGAGGAAGTAAGGCAAACAGAGTTAAGTGACTTGCCCTGGGTCCAGCTAGTAAATGTCTGAGACCAGATTTGACCTCATGAAGATTAGTCTTCCTGGGTCGAAGCCCAGTGTTCTATCTACTGCATCACTTAGCTGCCCAAGTAAAATCACTACTTGAGGTTTATTCTTTCTTGAATGTAAATGTGTTACCTGGAAAAGTAAAAGATTAATTTGTTAGTTAATATCTACTAACACATTGACATAAATTAGCTTATCCCTAGAAATGCACGAGGCCCAAAAGGGACAGAACACAGCACGAGTGCATTTTGATGAGGAAGATGAATAAGGAAAAACTGCAAAGCACAGACAGTTCCCTAAGTAAAGTCTAAAATGGGGGTGGGGAACCTGTGGCCTCGAGGCCATATGTGGCCCTCTAGGTCCTCAAGTGTAGCCCCTTTGACTGAATCCAAACTTCACAGAACAAACCCCCTTAATAAAAGGATTTGTTCTGTAAAACTTGGACTCTGCCAAGAGGCTGCACCCAAGGACCTAGAAGGCTTCATGTGGCCTCTAGACCTCAGGTTCCCCTCCCCTGGTCTAGAAGAAAGGGGCACTGGGTTTCAAGAGATGGCACGCATCGATTCATTCGTTCATTGTGTATATATGAAGCACTTAGAGGCTTTTATGCTCCTATAAAAAAGATAACCAAGTTAGAATTCCTGCCATCAAGGAGCTTATTATAGGTATTTCAAGGAGATAAAATACAGATAATTATAATTTAAAATAGAATATGATAACTTTACTATACATTTAAAAGGAATAGCAAAATGTACATAACAGATATGAAATTTCACATACAATATTTTTTCTATTCTGTGTTACAAAAATGCTTGTTTTATTTCTCAAGTTCAGAATAAAATTTTAAAATATTTAAAATAGAACTAAGTCTATAAGAAAAGCACAATATACTATTAATGAGATGATTTCAGTTGGAGGAATCAGGGGAAAGCTTCATAGAACATTGAGTTGAAAATTTCAATTGGCTCATGGCATGAGGATGCCCCATATTGGAAGTGAGCAAGGGAGGGAAGCATAAGAAAAATTTCTGATGAGGAAACACTGACATCTTCTACAGAACATTACCTCAAAACTGAGGTCTCACATGAAGTATTGCAATAGCCTCCTAACTGGGTTCCCTGCCTCCACTTCCCTCTTCAATCAATTATCCAAACAGCCGCCATATTTAGAGCCCTAAAGTACAGATCTGACTATGTCATTCCCCCTCTCAAAATGATTAATTGGCTCACTATCTATCCTAGGATAAAATACAAACTCCTCTCACTGGCATTTCACAGTATCCCACCCCCCCACCCCCATCTTTCCAGGCTGATCTCTCATTACTACCTCTTACACATATTTCAGCCAAACTTGTCTACTTGCTGTTCACCATACACTGAATCCTCTCTCCCCCCTCTACCTTTGCATGAGCTATATCTCCTACCTGCCATGTGCTTTCTCTTAAACTGTGCCTCATGGAATTCCTAGCCTCTTTCAAGGCTGAACTCAGAGTCATTTCCCACGTGAGGCCTGATCGCCACCCATCCATTCCCACAACTGGTTGCACCCTCCCTCCTGAAATTACTATATCTTCATTTTGCATATATTTTGTACTGGTGTACATACATATATATGTGTGTGTGTGTGTGTGTGTGTGTATACATATATATGTATGTGTGTATATACATATATGTATACGTACATATATGTATATAAATGCTATTTCTTTCAATACCCGTAATGTAAGCTGTTGTCTTTATATCCTTAGCACCTGCACATAGTAGGCCCTTAACCGATGTTTATTGTATCAGTCAGCCTGATCCTGTTTGTCAGTTGCTAGTCTTGTTCTGGGACTAGCTAAACTACCCTGTTCAATGGTGATAGCGCAGCATCTGAACTGAAAAGCACACATTGCTTTCCCTTTTCTTTTCCAGGGACCTAAAACTGGACAACATTCTGTTAGACAAAGACGGACACATCAAAATAGCTGATTTTGGCATGTGTAAGGAGAACATGTTTGGAGACATGAGAACAAGCACCTTCTGTGGAACCCCTGACTACATTGCTCCAGAGGTAAACAGCTCAGCAGATGCTGAGCATTCCCTTTCCAGAACACCTGTTCATTAGCTTGAGCACTGCCAATTCTCCCTCCTCTTAATATTGAAGGTGGGAGGATTTGGATTGTTTGGGCTCATAGTATATGAACTTTATATTCTCACAAAGCTTTGATATTAATTCTCCCTAGAAATCATTTCAGTAGACCTTTCTCCATATCTTAATAAAGCTATTTCTCAGAGAGTTATTGGGAATCCAGCTTTATCCTTCCCTACTCATTCCCAGAATATGGCAGCCATTAGTTAGTGAAAGGAACCAGAAAGGGAAACTAACGAGAAACCAAACAGAAAGTGTCTAAGTCTAGCTTCAAGCATACACTTTGAATGATCAAAAACCTAATGTATTTTTACATGGTGTCCTTTTAAAAATATTTCAGTAATTTAAATTAAATTCAACAAATATTTCTTAGGTGCTTACTGTGTGCAAAGCATTGTGTGAGGTACTAAAGGAGATAAAAAGTTTTGTTAAGAGAATCCCTTCAAACATGAAGCGAATAGGTCAACAAATATTTAACGATTTTGTAGCAGGGGAAAAAAGCACATATAATTATAATGCAGTACGTCAATGGATTTGTGATTTCCTCCTTCCAGTGGTAAAGAATGTGATATATCTGTGCTTTCTCAACCTATGAGACTTGTCTTCCCATAAATCCACAGGAGATGCACCCACTATATTGGAAGTCTTACTCTATGTCTCACATTGAATGGCTGTCAATGAAGTATGTGGCCCAGCTGTCAGTTATTCCTCAATCTTGCCCCGTGGCCGGTCCCCCTCCTTTTTACAGCTCTTTCATGATATTCTTTATGCCACTTCTTCCATATTATCTTCATTGGTGATATGTTGTTACCTACTCATGAACACCACGTGCATCTCCATTGCCTTTTGGGTGACCCACAACTATAAATCTCCAGAGACTGACATTTCCTGACTTTCAGCAATACAAGCATCACCTGAAGAACAGAATTGCTTGAAAGATAGGAGGGGACATTGAGGTCACTGAAAGTACTGTATGATGGATGGATGGATGGATGGATGGATGGATGGATGGATGGCAGGAAGGAAGGAAGGAAGGAAGGAAGGAAGGAAGGAAGGAAGGAAGGAAGGAAGGAAGGAAGGAAGGAAGGAAGGAAGGAAAAGAAGAAAAGACTTATGACTATGTACCAGTCACTGTGCCAAGTGCTTTACAAATATTAACTTGTTTAATCCTTATAGCAACTCTGTGAGGTAGTTCCATCTTAGACATGAAGAAACTGAAGCAGGCAAAAGTTAAGTGACTTGCCCAAGGTCAAACAACTAATAAGTGATTGAGGATGGATTTGAACTCAGGTCTTCCTGACTCTAGGTCCAGTGTTACACCATGTTACTGCCTGCTCTCTTCTTCACAATTAATGTTAGGTTCAGTTCCTTTTCCATCCGCAATATTTGTTCAATATAGGTGTGCTCATGTTTTACTGATGACATTTTGCTGACTGCAATGAGCATGAAACATTACGAAGTTTCCTACATTATATTTTTAAATGCACAAGAGCAAAGGTATCAAGTTCATAAAAGAGACTACTGCTACAGATACTGCTACTATGTCTCTGAGAAACAGAGAAATATTGGACAGTTACAGTTTTAATTCACATTCTATGGGAGTCTGTGAGGAGACTAGAATTTAACTGTCCTTTTCAAGAGATAGTTAACTGTGATAGCTAAAGAGAGGATAAAGAAGGACTAAGAAAACTTATTTCCTGAGAGAACTGAATATAACCATCAGCTTACAACGAAACATAAAGGGAATTCTTGAAGAGATTTTAATTAGTATTCTTAGAGATCTGAAAAGGGCAGCTAGGCTGTATAGTAGATTGAGCACTGGGCTTGGAATCATGAGTTCAAATCTGGCCTCAGACACTTCCTAGCCACGTGACCCTGGGCAAGTCACTTAACCCTGTTGGCCCTAGTTCTTCATCTATAAAATGGGCTAGAGAAGGAAATAGCAAACCGCTCCAGTATCTTGCCAAGAAAACCCCAAATGGGATCACAAAGCGTCAGACATGACAGAAAAACAACTGTGCCATATAAAGTATTAGCTATCGTTGTTATTATAAGAATCAAAGAAATGCTTTTTTAAAGGATTTTCATAGGCAATTGGGAAGGAATCAGTAGGGGGAGGAGGAGGGAGAGGGGCAGAGAGAGAAGGAGGGAGGGAGGGGGAGAGGGAGGGAGAGAGAGAAAGGAAGGAAGAGAAGGAGGAGGAGATGAATGAGAAAGATTTTATGAAAGCTGGAGTAAGGTCTTGGAGGAAGCAGGAGAAAATGAGATGTCAAGTAGAAGGATTGGCCTTAGTGAAGAATAGGGATTAAAATAATAACAAGTAATGACAATTATGTTCTTTGAAAAAGAACAATTAAGAGAGTTTAATAGTTTCTGCCTGTGGTAGTAAATGGAACATTGGTAACTTTGGAGTCACAGGACCTAGCTTCAGATCTCAGCTCTGTCACTTTGTTTTTTGGAAGGGGGAAAGTGAGGCAATTGGAATTAAGTGACTTGCCCAAGGTCGCACAGCTAGTGTGTCAAGTCTGAGGCCGGATTTGAACTTAGGTCCTCCTGAGTCCAGGGCCGGTCCTGTATTCACCGCCACCTAGCTGCTCCAACTGTGTCACTTTCACTATCACAAGTGTTACTTTGGGCAAGAGACATCAGTTCTGGGCCTTAGTTTTTTCATCTGAAAAATGAAAGGGATAGATCTTCGAGGTACCTTACAGATCCACGATCCAGTGATTCTTTCCATTGGTGGTGAGGTTGGTTTGGAAAAGGCTTCTGACCTTCCTACAAAAATAACCATAGGCAAGGTTATTCAATCCAGCCAGGACAGTAGCAAGTACTCAGTGGACATGCAATAAATGTTTATCGAAGGTCTTCACAATTGTGACCACACCTGGGGCGTTCAGATTCAAAACAAAATAAAAGTCCTTTGCCTTAATCACCTGAATACATATGTGAACCTAACTTAAAATTACGTGGTTTCACATTTTAAGCCTTCAATATTTAAACAAAATTGCATAGCTGTTAAACAAGAAATGCCAAGTTTTAGTTTTTAAGAAACTGTTGAACCAGCTCAGCTCACTGATTTTAGTTCGCTAAGATTGGTAATCTACTCTTCGTGTATATTAGCATGGACATACCGATTCTAAGAATGCACCTCAAGGGAGCAGGAAATGTCCCAGACCAGAATTCTCTGAACAAAGCCCCTTCTCCCTTTCCCTGGTTCTATATACCACACTCACTACTGTAATAAATCTTTTCCATTCTATTCAACAATCCTCTCTTAGCATGTGATCTTGCCTGCTACTCGGGCATAGTGGTTAAGGGTGCTGGACGTGGCATCAGGAAGACCTAAATTCAAATCCAGTCTTAGACACTTAGCAATTGTGTGACCTTGGGCAAATCACTTAACATCTCCCTTAGCCTCAGGTTCCTCATGTATAAAATGGGGATAATAGTACCTACCCCACAGTGTCATTGTGAAAATCACATGAGATAATGTCTATACAGTGCTTTGCAAACCTTGAAGTACTATATAAATACTAGTTACTATTGCTAGTAGTAGTAGTAGTAGTATACACATATTAATTTTAATTAACCATGTAATTTATCAACCTTCCTGCTCCTGAACCACAAAATTTCTGTTTCTCTATTCATTTGCTACATTTTCCTACTCATCCCAAATGTTCCCAAAGCATCTTTACAACATCAGTTATTCCCTCCTTCTCTTAAATCTTCAACTTTTCCCCTATTGGCATATAAATAGCCTTTTTTTTAACATTGAAGATTTAAAAGAATAAGAACCTTCCCTCAGTCTAGCTACCCCACTGAGCTACTGGCCTAAATCCGTCTTTTCCTCTGATAATTAGACTGGACTACAAGAACGATTCTCAAACTGTTTGGTCTCAAGACTCCTTTATACTTAAAAAAAAGTATTGAGAACCCTTCCAAAGAGTTTATGTTTATATTGGAGACATACAGGCAAAGAGAGAGAAAGAGACAGAGAGTAATGACAGAGAGGGAGAGAGAAGGAGGGGGAAGGAGAGGAAGGGGAAGAGAGGGAAGGAGGGAAGGATGAGAGGGAGAAAGAGAGAGAGAGTGATTAACTATATCAGAAATTAAAATATATTGGTATTATTATGAAAATATTTTGACCTGACAAACATTCTGAAAGCCTCTCTAGGGTGACCCCTAGGGTCCCCGAACCACACTTTGAGACCACTAAGCTGGATGATATGCAATCATCCAAAAGAATGTAAGTTCTTTGAAGTCAGGAACTATTTTTATTTCTATCTTTGTACCCTTGCACATAGTAAACATATACTATATGCCAGTTGGATTAGATGATCACCAGGATTTCTTCTAGGTCTCACTACCAGACTTCCTGAAATGATGGCACCTTGCTGGCAGATGTTTCTTCACCATTCACTCACTCCTTAATTATCTGTGCATCTCACATCTGCTGCCATCATTCCACTGAAACTTCTTAATCACCAAATCTTGTGGCTTTGTCAAAATCCTTATCCTCCCCAACTTCAATGCATCAATTAACACTTTAGACCATGGGCTTTCTACCCTCAGTTTTCCTTTTGCCTTTCTGCTTGATTACTGTTTCTCAGATTCCACTGATGCCCCATTTTTCTTGCCATTCTTTAAACTCAGGTATTCCTCAAGGTTCTATCACTGGTCATCTTGTCTGCTCTTTCTACCCATTTTCCTTTTTGTGATTTTCATTTGTTCTACAACTTCAACTAGGACATATAAGCAAATGACTTCAAAATCTGTCTCCGGCCTAATCTCTAGTCCCTATTCCAGACTAGCTGCTGGATACCTCCACCTGTATGGTCAACCTCCTGATACCTCAAATGCCACATATTCAAACTGAAACTCATCTTGTATCCAAACCCCAAAAGAAGCTCCTTCTGACTTCTCATATTTCTATCAAGTGCATTAATCTTTCAATCACCCAGGCACAAAATTGAAATCATCTTCACTCCTGCCCCTATTATTTTTCTCTCTCCTTTCCATTCCTATCACCCTCTCAGGGCTTTGTCACTCCCACCTGGCCTACTACAACAATTTTCCAATTGTTTTCCCCACTTCACCTCTTCTACCAATCCATCTATACTATACACTGCTTTGAGACTAATTTTCCTAATGCATTGCTCTGACATTAGTCCTTTGCTCCAAAAAAAAACCCTCCAAGGGGCCCGCATTGCCCATAGAATGAATTCTAACCTTCAATTTGCCATTCCAATCTAAACTTCCACTATTTCTTCTACCATACCCTTATTTCAGATTGCTTATTGTTCCCTCTCCCCCCTGGCCTTTCTTCCCTCTACGCATTCACTTATACTTTTCCCTCCACCTTAAATTCCTCCCACACCGCCGCAGTCTCTGCCTACCCAAGTCTTATGCCATCATTCAGTACCTAGCTAAACCTTTACCTTCTTCATAAAGCTTTTCTTAATGTCTCTAACTCTTAAGTGATTTCACTCACCTATGACCTTCCATAGCATGTTTTTGTATTTCCCTAATGCATTTGTCTTATTCTGCCTTGGACTACATTAATTAATGTAAATACTTTTTAATAGCTCCTTGAAGGCAGTGAAACCTGTCTCATTCATCTTTGTATATGCAATGGTACCTTGCACAGAGTTAGTTGCCTGATTAATATTTATTAGATTGAATTGTCAAAGACCAAACCCTCAGAGCTATTTTGAGTGTGAATATGCAGGATTACAAATTAACATGATTGATTTGTGAGGGGGCTAAGGGAAGGGATTATAACCAGGTTGTAAGATCAAGATAGAATTTTTTTAAAAAAACAAACAATTGAAAGCCTGTATTTATTTGACTACAGTCAAATAAAAGTGATGCCAACCCAGTGAGCAAAGACTAAAGGAAGCCATCTGGTAAGCACAGAAATCCATCAAAGGACTACTAAAACCATGTAACAGGCTCTTGGGGGAAAAATAAATCCATTTCGGAGATATTACAGATATGATGCATAAACCCTCTCAGTTCTCCCCGCAGCCAGGGAACATTTTAATTAACCCTGCTTGACTAGAAAACGCATACAAACCTCTCAAGAAAACTTGTACAGCATTTGATTTCTTTAGTATTGACAACACAGATATCACACCTTAGGATGTCTGTCAATTGGGGAAGGCTAAACAAGTTATGGTATAGGATTGTGATGGAATACTACTGTGATAAAAGAAATTATAAGCCCATTGGATTTAGAAAAACATGAAAAGACTTACATGAAATAACAAAGAGTGAAATGAGCAGAACCAAGAGAATGTCGTATACAGTAACAGCACTGTTGTTTTAAGAAAAACTTTGAGTGACTAACTCATTTTGAGTATTATAAATACTCAAATCAACTACAAAGAACCTGTGAAGGAAGATACTATCTGCCCCAGAGAAAGGAACTGATAAATAGAAGTATATATAGTATGGTTCTATATATGTATATATACATATATATATATATATATGCATACATACATACACACACACACATTTGTATTGAGTGGTAGCCATCTCTAGGATGGGGTGGGGAAGGAAGGGAAAAAACTATAAAAAGTGCACAGCAAAGAGTAAAAGAAAATTTAAAAGGAAGCAAAGAAAGAATAGCTTTGAAAACAATGTATAGTACTTATGTAATTTTTCAGAAAAAAAGCAAACGTGAAATATAAATTCATGGTTTTATAGTGAATCTTCTTTGTATGCTGTGCTGTGTAGCCAGAAATGTTCTTTTTTTGTCTTTATGTGTTTAAGCTCAAAATGAATAACAAAAGCTTTTTTAAAGCAATTAGAAGAGAACCACGCAAATAAAATGTCATTTTGTTATTTTGTCCAAAGTTTATATATAATTTTTCTTTAATCAAAATAAAAAAATTTAACAAAAAAATACCACACTTTATATTTTCTTGTCACAGTCACAGAATCTCAGGTTGGAAATGATTTTAAATCCTAGGTAATCTAACTTGTACCTGAAAAATAATTCTCCCTATGACATCTTCTCTAAGTGGAGAGTGAGACTCTTCTTGAAGACCTCCAGACGGAGTCCCTTACATACCAGATGCTGCCCTGCTCTAAGCTCTCTAACAGGTTAGGAAGTTTTTCCTGATATCAAAGCAAAATCAGCTTCTCTGAAAACTTTGCTGATTGCCCTGTGCTCTGGTTAGGATAAAACAAGCCTAATCTCTCTTTTTTATGATATCTCTTTGGATGGGTGACCAGCTTGATACTGGCTTCAGAATCAGAGCACATGAGTTCACATCTTTGTTTTACTACTTAGGACTCCTGAATGAACTTGACCCTTGAGTGAGTTGTTAATTGCTCTGGTCCTCAAAAGTGCCCATCTACAAAATGAGTTGGATTAGATGGCCTTTAAGGTCCTTTTCAGCTCTATACCTGAGGTCATTCATACCTTTCTTTTCTAGGCTAAACTGCCCCAGTTCTATTCATCAGGTCCTATATAGCATGATCTCCAGTCCCCTCACCAGCCTAATTGATCCCCTCCCCACTCTACCATGAGCACAGTCCAGCTTGTCAATAAACTTCCTAAAATGTGGCACATATAGAAATGAACAACTTCTGATGGTAGTCAAAGACACTACCATCCTTCCAGTTTCCCAGGTTTGCAACCCCATTGTTGTCTTCAACTATTCACTCTCATATCATGTATCCCATGATTGTCAAATCATGTTCTTTCTACCTCCATAACATCTGTCTTCCATGTTCCCTCCTCTCTATTCACACAGCTATCACCAAACCAGACTTTCATCACCACTCACTTGAATTACTGAATCTTTTCCAGTGTGGTCTCTTAATCCATTCCATCCTCTGCATAAGCATCAAAGTGCTTTTTCCAAAGCACAGCTATGTTACCTCCTCTGTTCAATAAACTCCAGTTACTCCCTGTTACCTTGAAGATCAACTCTATCCTTGGCCCCATTCAGCCTTCTTAGACATCTCATTCCTCTTCTTTATACACTCTATAGTCTAGCCAAACTGGCCTTCTCACTGTTCAGCACATCCTCCATCCCCAATCTCTATGCCTTGGCACTGGAAAAATAAATTTATGTATAAAATAACTAACATCATGCACAAAAAAAAAAGATCTGGGAGGCTTAGTGAATTAGTAGTCTTTTGGTGAATGGGATGCACTCCTCCTTTGTGCCTTTTTGTACACTTCAAGATTCAGCTTGAGTTCTACCATCTACAACCTTTCTACCCCACCCCTTCTAGTGCCTTCCCTACAGAAGTTTACCTTATATCTGCTTTTTATGAATGTATATATAAATATGTGTGTACATGTATATATGTATAAATATTTGTATCTATATAAATGTATGTGTATGTACATATATATGTACGTGTCTGTGTGTGTGTACACGTTTAATCCCCATTTAGAATGTAAGCTCCTGGAGGGCAGCAACTATTTTAGTTTTGACTTTGTGTTCCCAGCATCCAACATGGTACCTGGCACATAAATGCTTAATAAATGATTGAGTAATCTATGATATTCTAAATATATTTTAATCAGGAAGCAGTACTAACACCTCCTTTTCTATGGCACCTTTGCCACTCTTAAATGCAATTTAAAATCACATTGTAGGTTTTTTTTGGGGGGGGGAGGTGTTGGCTGTTGTAATATTGACTCATACTGAACTACCAATCTACTAAGTCTTCCAGATCTTTTTCTCATACATGAAATTTTTTATTTCATACATAAAGTTATTTCTCATGCTTCTGCCATCTTGTACTCACAATTAATTCCTTGAATTCATTATTAATAATTCATTCATTAAATTTATTACTAGTAAATTTTGTTTTATTTAATGTAGCCCATCATTCTAACTTGTCAAATTATTTTTCGGATTTGTCATCAAATGTATTAGCTATGTCTCTAACCTTCAAGTCAACTTCAAATCAGACAAGAATGCTGAGCACGTCTTCAAAATATTCATTGATAAAATCATTAAATAGCAAAGAGCCAAAGACAAGTCTTTGGGGTGCTCCTTTAGAGGCCTTTTTCCAAGATGACATCATGCCATTAATCAGTGGCTATTCTTAGGGCCCAGTCATTTAACCAGTTCTAGATTCACTTAGCTACACTGTTATCTAGTCCATTCCTTTCCTTCTTGTCCAACTGAGAGAATTTTTTTTAAATGTTCTGCTGAAATATCAGGAAACTGTATCTACAACATTCTCGTGATCTAGTAACACTGTCCAAAATTTAAAAAAAAAAAGAAATGAGATGATTCTGAAATGGCCTATTCTTAATGAACCCATAGCAACTTTTTTTTGGTGAATGGAACTTTTCGTTTTTTTTTTTCTAAATGCATAGCTTTATTAACTTTTTTTGTAATTAAGATTTTTTATTTTTAGATTATAACACTCAGTTCCACATAATTTTAAGTTCCAGATTTTCTCCCTCCCCAAGACAGCATGAAATCTGATATATCTTCTACATACAACTTCGCATTGAACTTATTTACACAATAGTCAAGTTGTAAAGAAGAATCATGACCAATGGAATAGATCAGGAGAAAGAAGAAACAAAACCAAAAAAAAAAAAACAAAAGAGAAAAGAAAAACAAAGGGAAAAAAAAGGAGAGCATATAGTGTGCCTCACTCTAAATTCAGACTCCATAGTTATTTCTCTGGATGTAGATAACTCTCTCCATCATGAGTCCTTTGGAGTTGTCTTTGCACCTTGCATTGCTGAGAAGATCAAAGTCTATCAGGGTTAGTCATCACAGAATACATGTATCTGTGGTTGTATGTAATGTTCTCCTGGTTCTGCTCCATTCACTCAGCATTATCTTCTGTAGGTTTTCCCAGGCTATTATGAAGTCCTTATCTTCCCCATTTCTTATAGCACAATAGTATTCCATTACCTTCATTTACCACAACTTGTTCAGCCATTCCCCAATTGATGGGCATCCCTTTGATTTCTAATTCTTTGCGACTACAAAAAGAGCCGCTATGGGGACAGAGCCAAGATGGTGGCTGGAAAGCAGGGACTGGCATGAGCTCCCCGCCAAGTCCTTCCAAAAACCTATTTAAAAAAATGGCTCTGAACCAATTCTAGAGCTGCAGGACACACAAAATAGCAGAGGGAAGCAGGGCTCCAGCCCAGGACAGCCTGGATGGTTGCTGGGTGAGGTCTTTTGTGCATGGAGCTGGGAGCAGA
>CM053623.1:145664636-145760065 GCA_028646595.1 Phalanger gymnotis
ATTAATCTCTCCTTTGATTTTCAGTATCTCTAATTTGGTATTTAATTGGGGATTTTCAATTTGTTCTTTTTCTAGCTTTTTCAGTTGCATGCCCAATTCATTGATCTCCTTTTTCTCTATTTTATTCACGTAAGCATTTAGAGATATAAAACTTCCCCTAAGAACTGCTTTTGCTGCATCCCATAAGTTTTGGTATGTTGTCTCATTATTGTCATTCTTTTGAATGAAGTTATTAATTGTTTCTCTGATTTGTTCTTTGGCACACTCATTCTTTAGAATTAGATTATTTAGTTTCCAATTAATTTTTAGCTTATTTTTCCATGGTTCTTTATTACAAATAATTTTTATTGCATCATGATCTGAAAAGGATGCTTTGACTACTTCTGCCTCTCTGCACTGGATTTTTGAGTATGTGCCATGTACTGCTGAGAAAAAAAAAAGTATATTCTTTTTTGTCCCCATTCAGTTTCCTCTAGAGGTCTATCATATCTGCCTTTTCTAAAATTCTGTTCACCTTCTTAACTTATTTCTTGTTTATTTTGAGGTTTTATTTATCAAGTTCAGAGAGGGGGAGGTTGAGGTCTCCCATTATTGTAGTTTTGCTGTCTATTTCTTCCTGTAACTCTTTTACCTCTCCTCTAAGAATTTGCATGCCATACCACTTGATGCATATATGTTAAACAATGATACTGCTTCATTGTTTATCGTGCCTTTTAGCAGGATATAGTGTCCTTCCTTATCTCTTTTAATTAGATCTATCTTTGCTTTTGCTTCATCTGAGATTAGGATTGTTACCCCTGCTTTTTTTACTTTAGCTGAAGCACAATATATTCTACTCCAGGCTTTTACTTTTACCCTGTGTGTATCCCCCTGTTTCAAATGTGTTTCTTATAAACAGCATATTGTAGGATTATGGTTTTTAATCCAGTCTGCTATCTGCTTCCATTTTATGGGAGAGTTCATGCCATTCACATTCACAATTATGATTATTATCTGTGTCTTTTTCTCCATCCTATTTACCCCCCCATTTATGCTTTTATTTCTCCCTTTCCCCTTCCACTGAACAAAGTTTTGCTTTTGACCACCGCCTTCCTCAGTTTACCCTCCCTCTTGATTCCCCTCCCTAATCTTACCATTTTCCACTTACTACTTCTTCCCTCCCTTCTAACCACCCCCCTCCCTTTTTTCCCCTTTCCCCTCCTATGGCCTATAGGACAAGTTAGATTTCTATACTTATCAGGGTATGTTATTTCCTTCTTCAACCAAATCCAATGAGACTAAATCCCATAGTGACTTTTAATAATCACTGCTTCCTTTAATAAAAATAGTCCCAAATTTTGCCAGGAATTTACATCAAGCTCACTGGCCTATAGTTTGGTGATTTCTCCCTGTTGTCTTTTACTGAAAATTTGTTGATGTTGTTCAGTCATTTCAGTCATGTCCAGCTCTTTGTGACCCCATTTGGGGTTTTCTTGGCAAAGGTACTAGAGTAGTTTACTATTTCCTTCTCCAGCTCATTTTACTGATGAAGAACTATGGCAAACAGGGTTAAGTGATTTGCCCAAGGTCACACAGCTAGCTAGCATGTGTAAAGCCAGATTTGAGCTCAGGAAGATGAGACTTCCTGACTTCAGGCCTGCCACTATTCACTGTACCACCTAGCTGCCCATCACTAATTTTTTCACATCTCTCTTCTATAATTTTTCTTTACTCTGAAGAAGTATTTTTATTTTAAAATGAAATTTCTTGATAATTTTTGTCCTCATGAGGCCTGAATTTATATATGTATATATGTGGGTGTGTGTGTGTGTGTGTATACACACACATATATATATATATATATCTTCCTCTACCCCTCCCAGAAAGCCATCCAATATAAGAATTTTTCTGTATAATTTTTGAAAGATTATAAATGTCACTCAGCAATCATATCCACCACATTTTTTAGATCTATGAATATAGTTTGTCCAGGCTTTGTAACTTGAGTTCACTGAGAGCAGCGAGGTGTTTTCTTTCTATCTATTGATTTATATTATGTTTTAACTCTCTGTTTCTCATTTTTTATCTTTCCCAGTTCAAAGATCACTCTCCTTAGAAAACTGATTAGTTTTGCCTTGACTCTGAGAAATAGTTCTATCCACTGTTTAATCTATGTTAGATTAACAGAATCTAGTTTCCCAAGGTGATCAGGAGAAAAGGAAAAGAACCCACTTCTAAAATATTTATAGCAGTTCTCTTTGGGGTGGCAAAAAACTGGAAATTGTGGGGATGCCCATCCATTGGGGAATGGCTGGACAAGTTGTGATATATGATTGCGATGGAATACTACTGTGCTGTAAGAAGTGAAGAGCGGATTGATTTTAGGAAAACCTGGAAGAACTTGCATGAATGGATGCTGAGTGAAATGACCAGAATCAAGAGAACATTGTATACACTAACAGCAGTATTATTCAAAGAGTAACTGTGAATTACTAAGCTATTCTGAGTTACATGAATATTCATATCAACAACAAAGGACCTATGATGGAAGAGCTATCTACCTCAGAGAAAAATACTGATACATGGAACTCTGCATTGAGTAGTTTCACATACTTATCTTTGTCAAATGTTGGCTGTCTTTAGTGTGGGGTTGGGAGTGAGGGAGAGAAACAGCTTGAAACTCAAATGTAACAAAAACAAAATTTTTTTAAAAGACAAAAAAATCCCAGAATTTGTTATCCCAACTTAGCTTTTTTTAGAAACCCTTTTTCGTTGCCCTTTACTTCATTATTTTCTGAGTTTACTTAGGGAGAAACTTAGGTTCAGAGAAATTCAGAAATTTATTTGTAACCATACAATTAGGATCAGAATTTGGATTCAAATCTAGATCTCCCTACACCAAATCTAGGGTCCTTACTGCCATACTATACTGCCCCTCTAATAAAATAATCATAATAGCAACAAACTTTCATTTATATAAGTCCTTATGGTTACAAAAAAAGAAAAAGAAAAGCCATATTGTAGTAGGAAGGCCGAATTTATGATCTCAAATATAATCATATATATATTTGAATGGTTCCAAACTGCAAGGTGTGAGGGATTCTCTAAGTAGAAAGCATCAAAACATTTATTTAGGCCCCACAGCAACAGATTCGCAAACCAGCCTCCCCATTCCAACGTCTTGACCAAAAAACTCCAGGCCCAATAGGCCCGCCTCACAAGAGTAACCAGGAGGCCACATGAAAACAAGATGGTATTTAACCAATTCATATTTACTTGCCTCAAGTCGTCGCTCACACTCCTGGGTTCACACAGGTCAGCTCTGCTTCCACAGCCCCTGCTTCGGCGTTTTCAGCTTCAGCTGAAGTTGTCTCTTGGCTCCCCTCTCCTCACAGCCGAGCCTCTGGCGTCCTCAAGCCCCACCTCAACGACCAGAGACCATTGGTTCCTGAGTTGACCCCTCTTAAGTCATTAATCTACACCCACACAGGTTTCACATCTGATAGGGCTTTGGGCCTGGGGCTTAGCACTTAACAGCTGAAAGTACTTTCATTCAAAGTAAACAAAAGCCAAACTCCTCAAGCGCTAAGGAGCCCATTTTGCTTTACCGACACACACATATATATACATATATACACACATTATTGAATTTGATCACCACAACAACATTGTGAGGTAGGTAGTTCAAGTATTATTCTGACTTTACAATATGTAGAAACAAACTCAGAAAGATTAAGTAATTTGCCCAAGGTCATGCCAGGTGATGATGGAGCCGACATCTCAGGATCTGAAGGCCATCTAGGCCAGCAATATTTTATAGATGAAGAACTGAGGCACCCATAGATCAAGTGACTTGCACAAGTTTATACAGGTGGTAACCAGAAAAAGAAAAACTTGAACCTATCTCATCTTCTGATCCTAAATTCTATTGTTGGAAACTTAATGCCTAGCATAGTCCTTTGGACACAGTAAACACTTAATATGTTTTTATTATGCTGAATTGAATTGAGCCACTGATAACAAACCTTCTATTCTTTCCACTCCACACTACCCATTTTGACATCAAACATACATTGTGGTGTCCTGGGATATTATCTTTAATAAAGATGGGAAAACTGAGTTATTTAATTGTTATCTTCAAGTTCAGTTAAAAACATCTCTCTAGTGCTATTTATATACCCCATAATTTCAGTTTCTGAGAATTTGTGGTAGCATCGCTAAAAGGAAATAGCATACAATGTATACTAATGGTGTAATGGATAAAGCACCATGGCCTGGAGTCAGGAGGACCTGAGTTCAAATCCAGCTGTGTCAGCCTAGGTAAGCCTGTTTGCCTCAGTTTTCTCATGTGTACAATGAACCAGAGAAGGAAATGGCAAACTGCTGCAGTAAGTCTCCGAAGAAAACCCCAGATGGGGTTGCAAAGAGTTGGACACAACTGAAACAACTCAACAACAACAACAACGAAGTACTATCTAGACATATTTTTCCCCTACATTCTCGTTTATGTAGCTAGCATTCATAAAGTTCTTTAAGGTTTGAGAAACTCTTAACACATATTACTTTATCTTTACAACCACTGTTGGAGGTAGGTAATATCATTATCCTTATCTTATAGATGAGGAAACTGAGGCAGGCAACTGTTAAATGACTTGCTCAAAGTCACAGTTAGTACATGTCTAAGGCTGAATTTGAATTCAGGTCTTCTTGACCTGAGGTCGAGCACTGTATCAACTATCCCTCCAACCTGACTCATGAGTTAAGTTCAATGAGTCAAAAAGTATAACTCAGCCACTCAAAAAGTTAATTTTTAGACTGAATTCTTATTATAATTATATTTACGTTAATTATATATTAGTAATATTATATTTAGTCTGACATTATATTTAGACTTACTATAATTAGCCTCAGCAATTTAAACTGAGTTCTTATTTTCATTAGTAATAATAGCTCACATTTATATAGTACTTTTCAGTTTATAAAGACCTAAGTGGTAAGAACTCCAAGAGGATTATTATTGTCAACCCTATTTTATAAATGCACCAGGACTCAGGTGGGTCGATTGATTTGCCTGTAGTCATGTGGTTTGGTTGGGTTGACATCATTGTGTTAGAGTCAGGTTACAAAGCATCTAACTGCAGCTATCAGACCAATACGAGCTCAGAATGTTCTACTACAGGTCGGGCACAAATAGTCTGTGTGAGTATTTGGAGTGGATTCTCTAAATTTGTGCATCTCACATTTCTTTTGAGCTATTTCACTTCTGCTTTGCTCACAGAGCACAGCATCTTCTCTGATGAGGGCATGCTACGCTGGATGGTCCTGTGCCAGTGTCTCCCATGTCCCACAATCATTTCAAAGTTTCTAAGAGAGACCTTAAGAGTCACGTAGGAAACGTAAATGAAAAGTGAAGAATCCACGTCTTCTGATTTCCAAATCAATTACACTTTCCATTCCTTCATGCCATTGTTCCTATTAATTGAAATGTGTAGAACAAGGGAGGTAGTCAATAGACCACGTTTGGAAGGCTGTGTTCAGTTCTGGGTACCATGATTTGGGTAAATATTGACCAGCTAGATTATGGCCAGTGAAGGAAAAACAGGGATAGTAAGAGACCTAGAAAACATGTCATCTAAGAAATAATTGAATATAGAGCACATAATCCTAGTTTCCTTTAATTAATTGAAACCCTATCATGTGAAAGATTCATTCTGTGTGATTCCAGGAAACAAAATATGACTTGGAATCAGATTTTATCTTAATAGAGTGAGAGCTGTCCAAAAGGAAAATGAGCTGCCTCAGTAGCAATAGCTACCGCAACACTAGAATGTTCAAAAGGAATATTACAGAAAGAACTCTTGTGTTGGGTAGGATATTAGACCAGATAATCACTCATTTCCTTTTCCACTCTAAAATTCAATAATTCTATAATGTGCTTTTATGACTTTATTCCTTGTGGTCATACAGATCCTGCTGGGTCAGAAATACAACACTTCTGTGGACTGGTGGTCCTTCGGTGTCCTCCTCTATGAGATGCTAATTGGTCAGTCACCTTTCCATGGCCAAGATGAAGAAGAGCTCTTCCATTCTATCCGAATGGACAACCCTTTATACCCAAACTGGCTTCAGAAGGACGCCAAGGATCTTTTAGTAAAGGTAAGGCATCAAATCAAAAGAAGAAATCCTTGAGCATTTTCCATGTTTGAGATTAGATTTTTGTTGACTGTTGACCCTTTCATTTTAATATGCTTTCCCTCCGCATCTCTTCCTACTGCAACTAAAATCCCATCTTCTACAGGAAGCCTTTCCCAACCCCTCTAAGTTCTAATGTCTTCTCTTTTTTAATTATTTCCTATTTATTCTGTATAAAGCTTGTTTGTATATGTATTTGTTTGTATGTTGGCTACTACATTAATTGTAAGTTCCTTGAGGGCAAGAACTATCTTTTACCTCTTTTTGTATCCCCAGCACGTTACCTGGCACATAGTAGGCACTTAATAAATGATTATTGACTAAGATAGAAAACTCAAATGCAATAAGGAGTCAGGAAGTTACCCTCATTTAAAAAAAAAATACCAAAAAACTTTTATTAAGCACCTATTGTATGCTAAGTACAATACTAGAAGAAAAGGATGTAGAGATAAAAAATGACAGTCCCTTCCTTAAATAGTTCATAGTCAAAATAAGGTTACTGCATGTACATAAATAAGTATTATATGAAAAAGGTAGGGGATGATCAAAGCAAAGGAAAGCTCTAGAGAAAGCATCATAATAAAAGATTATCTGTGGCTAGAGGGGCATGTCAGGCACCATCTCCCATGCGCTGCACCCTCCCTTCTCACCCTCCACAACCTAGCTTTCCTGACTTCCTTGAAGACTCAACTCAGAACCTTCTCCAGGAAGTCTTTCCAGGTACTGCAACCCCCTCATTCCCTCCTCTGAATTGTCCTTTTATTTACAACAGAATAGACCTTGTATGTATGTAGCCATTTCGATGTTATCTCTAGTAGAACGTGAGTCTTTGGAGGGATTAGAGGGGAGGAGTACAATACTTTTTGCCTTTCTTTGCATTACCAGCTCTTAGCACATTGGCTGTCATTCATTAAGTGTTGGGCCTGGAAGCAGGAAGACTCATCTTCCAGAGTTCAGATCTGGCCTCAGACACTTACTGTGTGACCCTGGGCAAGTCACTTAACCCTGTGTGCTTCAGTTTCCTCCTCCATAAAATGAGCTGGAGAAGGAAATGACAAACCATTCCAGGATCTTTGCCAAGACCAAGAAAACCCCAAATGGGTCATGAAGAGTCAGACACGACCGAAAGGACTCAACAACAAAGCAACAAAATACTTAATAAATTTTTTATTGACTGGCTGACTGACGAAGCTTTTGTTAACCTGGAAACAAGAATATATAAACTAGAATTATACCTTGATTTTAGTGCTAATCTGGTTTGCATGGTACCTCGCACTTAATAAATGCCTGAATTGAATTTGTAAATACAAAAATAGTACCAGCCTAAATTATATTTTTCACCAAGAGTAAAGAAAATACTGCTGGAACTATCAGAAATGAAATTATATCAGCATTGTTTCTTATTTGCAAAACACAACTCAAAACTCATCTAGGATGCTTGAAATTCTTGTGGGTCTCCACCTTTCTTTGTGAAGTCAAGACGTTGGATTTGAGGAATCCTGACTCTGCTTTCTGCAGAAGACCCAGATCAAGCTTAAGGGGGCCAGGGAACAAACAGTCCATCTCTATTGGTGGTAAATCATAGGCAACCCTGAACAAACAAGAGCTCACTGGATTTTAAACAGAGAAACTAGATTTAAATCATATCTCTAATCCAACACTTAGCACATAGTAGACACTTAATAAATGTTGATTGAGGGGCAGCTAGTGGCACAGCAAGTAGAGCACCAACCCAGGAGTCAGAAGGACCTGAGTTCAAATCCAGCTCAAACACTTTACACATTTACTAGCTGTGTGACCTTGGACAAGTCACTTAACACCAATAGCCCTGTTTTCTCCCCTCCGAAATAAATAAACAAATAAGTGAATAAATAAATAAGTAAATTTAAGAATAGACAAATAAATAAATAAATGTTGATTGAGGATGATGACGATATGTACTGCCTGTGTGTCTTTGACTAAAACAATCTTCCTTGCCTTCCATATCCTCACCTATATAAAGGGGATCCTGTTGCCTAGCCTCTAAGATAGCCTTCCTCTAGCTCTCTGATCCCTATGACAAATTTAGAGAATAGAACTGAATCTATCCCTAAATGAATAATTAGGTCTTTTTTAAAGGGACTAAAAATACTATAAACCAAAATTCAAGTGCAGTATATTATTCAAATAAATTTTAAAAACTCAATTTTTTTCCACTCAGAAGACCTAAATGTGAGTCTGATTCGCCATAATTTAACCTCTCCAACTGTCAATTTCTTCCTCTACAAAATAAGCATGATAATACTTGCAATATCCAGGCCTTAGGGTTATTGTGAAGATCAAATAAGATAATGTACGTAAAGTTTTGTAGCCATAAACATTATGATAATGAGCTATTATTGTTATTAACAAATTAACTGATAAAACAGCAGAATTCCAGTCACATAAAATAAGCTGCCAGAATGAGAAAGGCAAGTAGTCCTTTTTTTTTTCTTTTGCATTAAAACATCTAGACATTAATCCAAGCCCTATTTTCAGCTCTGGTTTCTACATGACTCCCAGGGTGGTGGTGAGAAAGAGCGACCCCAGCATGAGCCCTGGGCACCAGCAAATGAAAAGAGGCATATGAAATTAATAGCTTACATAAGACATAGAAGGTCTCTGAGGTCCCTCCCAGCTCTGGATCGATGATCCGATGGATTCTAAGCAGGAAATCCCCATCCCTATGACTTCACGGGATGAAATTATGTCTAGAAGGACAAGCTGGGAACGATCTGCTTTAGACACATTGTGATGCACTGGTTCTAACAGAGCTTAGAAAACACAAAGACATAGAATTCATTTTCCTTAAAATTCACGCATTCCCAAGAGACAAAGAGGAGAGGACTGGGTGCCGGGAGAAACCAAAGTATTGCCCCAACTCCATCATTAGCTCCTTCTTTATATGACCTTAGGTGATTAACTTGATATCTTTAATACTTCATTTTCCCATCCAGTAAAAGGAGAGAATTGAACTAAATAACTTCTACCAACAACCTTAATAATGTCCTACTGTGATGAATCATTTGACGACTTACTGGACTCTCTCAATGGCAATGGAGAAAGAGTCCTGGGGTAGGATTAGAAAAACATAAGCTTTAGGCTCCTTTCTGCCGCAGATTAGCTGGGTGTCTTTGGGCACATAGCTGGGCCTCTCTCATCATTTGTAAAAGAAGACGGTGAGATTTGATAACTCCAAGCTTCCTTCCATGTCTAACATCATATTTCTATAACTATAAACAGAAAACACAAAGAAATAGCATGGTTCAGTGGAAAAAGCAGTGGCTCTGGAAGCAATTAGATGGCACGGTGCATGGAGCACCTGGCCCGGAGTCAGAAAGATCTGAGTTCAAATCTAGCCTCACACACTTACTAGCTGTGTGACCCTGGGCAAATCACTTAACCTTCTTTGCCTCAGTTTTCTTATCTGTAAAATGAACTGGAGAAGGAAATGGCAAACCACTCCAGTATCTTTGCCAATTGGGTCATGAAGAGTTGGACACGACTGAAACAACTCTACAACAATACTGTAGTCAAAGGACATGGGTTCAAATCCTGATTCTGATGAATGCTACCTGTGTGCCTAAAAAGAAGTCCTTTAACATCCCTAGACCTCAGTGACCTTATCCCTAAATGCCTTGCATCTCTTCCAGCTTTAGCTCTGTGATCCTAGGAGACCTCAAAGACTACCTTGTCTGAACTACACCTGAACAAAAATCCTCTCTACAAACTCCTGACAAATGGTCATTCAACCTTTGAAAGACCTCCAGCAATGGGAAACTCATTACTGACCTCCAGCAACTTACAATTGAAAAGATAGGATAGGGGCAGCTAGGTGGTGTAGCGGTTGGAACACCAGCCTTGGAGTCAGGAGGACCTGAGTTCAAGTCCGACTTCAGACACTTGACACTTAGTAGCTGTGTGGCCCTGGGCAAGTCCCCAACTAGGAAGGAAGGAAGGAAGGAAGGAAGGAAGGAAGGAAGGAAGGAAGGAAGGAAGGAAGGAAGGAAGGAAGGAAGGAAGGAAGGAAGATAGAGAGAAAGGAAGGAAGAGAAGGAAAAGAAAGAACAGGATAAACATGCCTGACAGATCATGAAAACTGCCTAAATGTGCTAAAGGGATGTGAGTAGCTGATGACAAGTGGAATTAGTCAGTGATCACTTCCCAAAGAAGTGAATTTTGAGTATGATTTTAAGAGAGAGGAAATCTTTTGCAGAGAGTGGGAAAGAGTTCACTTCAGGTCATAACAATGTCATTTCCAGAGGCAGAAACTAGCATGAAATCTGAAGAGTACAGAAAATAGATTATTTGGCCTAGGGTGGAGCATCTATTTAAAGGACTAAAATAAATCGATTAAGGATATTAATTGGTGGAGGACCATGAAACTCAAACCGAGATGTTTGTTTTCATTAAATTTTACTCTAGCTGATGAGGATTTCATGACCTTTCTCTAGGCAGAGTTGGGACATGTTGTCCCAGTCACAGGTTCCAGCAACTCTAACCTTAAATATCATTACTCACTATAGTGTTACGCACTATTGTATTGGCCCGTAATCTTGCCTCTGCTTTTTACTTATTAAGTGACTTTAAACAATTAAACAAACTTCATATCTTTGTGCCTCTGTTTCTGCCTTCATCAGATGAATTTGGATGAATTCACTGGGTAGGAGAGAAAAGATATATTCAGAAATGAAACTGATGTAAAAAACAAAAGATTTCAATAAAAATAACATTTTTTTAAAAGTGATGATTTTGAATCCCAATTCAGTCACATATTAACTGTACATTATTGTCCAGTAAATTCAGTCATGTTTGATCTTCACGTGACCCCTTTTTTGAGGGTTTTCTTGGCAGAGATACTGGAGTGACTTGCCATTTCCTTCTCCAGTCATTTTACAGATGTGGAAACTGAGGCAAATGTGGTTAAGTGACTTGCCCAGGGTCACACAGCAAGTCAGTGGCTGAGGCCAGATCTGAACTCATATAGATGAGTCTCTCCACTGTGCTACCTAGCTGCCCAAATATTAGCTATGTGACCATGAGCAAACCCCTTGACTCCCCTGAGTCTCAATTTTCTCATCTGTAAAATGAAGACGTTAGAAAAGATGATGTCTAAGGCCCTTCCGATAACAAAAACTATAACATTTAGTGTGTGTACATATAGTGGAAACAATATATATTTTAATATAGTATGAAAATTATTCATCATATATGAGAATTGTTATTACTGTTACTTGCATACATATAAAACACTTTAAAGCTTAAAAATCATTTTCCTCACCATCCAGTAAGCTCGGTAATATAAGTATCATCTCCCCTTTACATATTTGGAAACTGAGGCTCAATGACATGTCCAAGATCGTGCAAAAAAATCTGAGCCCAGGTTTACTGATTCTATTCTAATACTCTTTCTTCAACATTATATTTTTCCTGAATCCATGAATCCTATAAGAAATGTAAAAACTAGCCATGTAAAATCTCCCAGGTGTTGGATCTTCTAGAAATGCTGAGTAAGAATTTTCCCTAAAGGAAACAGCATTGGATAACATCCATACGAGAATTCTGCATTCACAAAGCATTTAATTCACATAGTATAGTGAAGAGGAACAGCTAAGAGACACAGTGGATAGTGTCAGGCCTAGAGTAAGGAAGACCTGAGTTCAAATCTGGCCTCAGACACTTACTACCTGTGTGACTCTAGGTAAGTCACTTAACCTTGTTTGCCTCCGTTTCCTCATCTGTAAAATGAGCTGGAGAAGGAAATGGCAACCCACTCCAGGATCTTTGTGAAGAAAACTCCAAATGGGGTCATGAAGAATCAGATATGACTGAAACAACTGAATAACATCTTACTCAATATATGGTGTCCTATCCATTTGTTTGAAAAAGGATGGAAATCAAAAGCCCCAGAACAAAAACATCTTTTTATAGAAACGTTTTTCTTTTTGGAAAAATCTCTTATGAAAGAGATACTCCTGTGATGGGGTAAAAGATAGAGGAGAAAATTTCTCAGGCACTAATATGTCACCAGCTGACAAGTGCTGAGCACCGGTGGCAGACCTCAATAGCCTTGGGCTGGTTCCCCCCCAGACAGCCAGATAAATTTAACAAAACCCGAACTGCATGCTGGCTGTTTATGTAAGAGGCCTACTATTTCCTGTAAATGTAAACCACCCTTCTTGACAGCCTTTATGGACAAAGGCAAGTCTCTCTTCAGGAGAATTTATTTTTCCAGCACAGCTCCCTGCCCCAGATCTGCTGATTCCAACCTATAAGTGAAGTCTCCTGCCAAATCCGGGACCCCAGGGCACTCTGATTTGCTGTGGGGAAGACAGCAATTTACTCTGCTGTGTAGAACTAGAAAGAAGATTGGGCATGGAAATCAGAGTCTCAGAGACTCCCCCTGCTTATAAATTTTATTTTTATTTTTCCTAGAAGATAAAGTAATCCAGGAATAAATATATTCAGCTCACAAGACAATTTTTCATTCAACAGAATGGATTCTGAGTATAAATTCAACATGTTGAGAAGCTATGTCACGTGTAGTGGAAAGCACAATGAATTTGGAGTCAAGAGACTTTAGTCCATATCTCAGCATAATCCCTACCTTAACCCATCTGTGCCTCAGTTTCCCAATCTATTAAAAGGAGATAATAATACTTCCATTATCTTTTCTCACAGGGTTGATATGAGGCCAGTGTGAGCGAGGCAGTGGTTGGAGAGTCGGCCTTATAGACAGGAAGACCTAATTCAAAGCCTGCCTCTAATACATATTGTGTAATTCTCTAAGGGAATTTTCCCTTGTACACTAAAGAGCAGGTGCTTATCTACAGTGCTAAATGAAACTTTTTTTAACCAAGACTTCCCTATACCTCTCTTTGCATCAGTTCCCTCCACAAAATGGAATTCAACCCTATTATCTGTAAGGTCCTTACTGGCTCTGAATCCTATGATCCTATGATTGACATTTGTTCTTGAGGTGCTAGCAAAACACGGGGATCAAAAAGAAAAAAAATAATTTTAAAAAAGGAAAGTCAAGGAGGGATAGAAAGCTAAGACAGAAAAGAATAAAGTATAGGTTGATTAAAAGAGGATTAAAAAGTTTTAAGGGGAAAGATGTCCTAGAGGGGTACCTAGCCATCGGCACTGCTTCCCACCCCAGAGAAAGAAAAATCTGGGAAGGGAAGGGAGATTACTGGCACCCAGAGGAAGAGAGACAAACACAAAGCACCATAGACACCAAGAACAAAGGTCCAAACCCTGATGAACATCAGTTCAATTGATGAGCTTCCCTAAGAATAGATCACCTCCCCCCCAAAAAATGGAGCTAGTAATAAACTAGTCTCCCTCTCTTCCCAGGCCTATATGCTTTACATTATATCAGTGTCACCCAAAATGGAACCCAAAGACCCCATGCTATTTGGAAGGAGTGAGGGATACTCAAGGAATAAAGTGGAAGATGAGTCAAAGAAAAGGCTGGGTTGTTAGCAACACTAGGTTGTAGGAAGGGTTTTCTGAGTACAATTGACTCTCCTCTCCAGCAAGTTAACTGTCAAGATATTTGAAAAAGTGGGAAAAGGAACATTATGGTATGTGCAAAGAAGGGTGGGAACTGAATTTTACTCAATAAAATAAACAACTTTCTGAAAGAGAAAGATTTGTTCACAGCGAGAAAGCAGGGATGTTTCTGGTTCAGCTTAAACAAGCAAATCTGTGACATCTATATATTATGGATATAATTCTTAATATAACCCTCAAAACAAAGAGGCAGTGTGGCACAGCCAATATAGGGCTGACCTTGGATTCATGAAGATCTGGGCTCAAGTCCTGCCATTGACACCCATTAGTTGTATGACCATGGGCTTAACCCCTCGGTGTCCCAGGTGACTCTCAAAGACCTTGGGTTGCAGATCTGCCTCAGTGGAAGGGCCAGATCCAACCCAAAATAATAACAACCAAGCTTCCCAGAAAATAAAACAATTAGCCCTCCTGGTGCCAGCTGCTGCTTTGCCCAAAAAGAAAGAAAGCCCCTCTGACCTGATCTCAGGCACAGAGCCAGGGTGAGGAAAAGGGAGCCATTGCATCTGAGTATTCCTTTACCTCTCCTGGGAAGTCAAATCAACTGCATTTATTAAGTACCTACTATATACCAACCACCATGCTAAGCAGTGGGGATAAAAGACAGGTAAAAGCCAGTCCCTGCTCTTGATCTAATGGAAGAGGCAACACGCAAACAACTCTGGACAAACAAGATAAGTATAGGATAAGAGGGTCAAAGGAGAGAGAGTGGAATTCTTGCATTTTTTACTCTACATCCCCTTCACTACTTCTGGTCTAGTCAGGTCACGTAATTACCTTCCTTTCTCTGAACTATATAGCTTGTTCCTCAACTTCTCCTGAGGCTTGGGAGGAAAAGATTTCTTCATGTGAAGCTATATCTTAGGGTCATTGTGGATGCTTTTCCTTTCCAAAACAACTCATTGGGTTTGAATCGAGAAGGTCCTGCCCTATTGGCAACAGAAAGTTGTCTTCTCACTCCAGTCTCCTGACTTACTACTGCCCCCCCCCCAAGGAGGGACAAGTGGGGAGGATGCCTATAATGAGGTTTCAATTGGCAATGACAATATTGCCAATGACAATATAGGCACTATTCTCATCTCCATTTTACAGATGAGGAAATTGAGGCAGATAGAAGTTAAGTGACTTGTCCAGGGCCATACAGCTAGTAAATGTTTGAAGCAAGATTTGGACTCGGGTCTTCTGGACTCCAGATACAGCTCTCTATCCACTGGGCCAACTACCTTAAAGGTAAAGCTATATTAGATGGGGAACCATCAATCACGAAATATTTATGTAAGTCTTTTTCTACTACATTCAAATAATTATGCTAAGTATTGCAGTTAAAACAAAGAGGTACAAGACATGGTCTCTGCCCTCAAGGACCACCTAATTGAAGAAATAGGACATAGGCATTGGACATGGAGTTCTCTCTCATCTCAATAAAATATTATCGAATGTTATCGAAGGCATGCCTGCTTCTTAAATGTGTCTATTGTCATAATCTGATAGAATATAAACTCCTAAAGGTCAGGAACTATTTGGTTTTGATTTTTTTTAATCTTTGGCATCCTCAGCTCCTAGCGCAATGACTTACATGTAGTAGGTGCTTAATAAATGTTCATTGGGTTGCAGATAACTAACAGTAAGATATTGTTATAAGATACCTAACAATATGATGCAGCACACAGTGAAGCAAATGAGTAGTATAGGAAATAAGGACTGCAGGAGATCAGATGAGGAAGAGATAAGTATAGGTTCAGATAGTGCAGGGAAGACGCATGGAAGAATGAGCAGGATTTGGAATGGAGGGCAGCCTAGGCAGAGAAAATGGAATGGATGAAATGCAGAAGCAAGAATATGCATGACATATGGTATGCAGTAGGTATACTAACGTAACTGAGGCAGAAGGTTTGCCTGAGGGAGCACAGGGTTAATACTGCACCGAGTACATTAGGGCCGCACTGTGGAAAGTCTTGAATGCCAAGCTAAAAGAAATCAGAAAATAATATAATAAAGAATCATAGAATAACAGCATGTTAAAACTGGAAGGAAACTTAGAAATTACTTTATAAATGAGGAAACTAAGTTTCTGTGAAGTGACTTGCCAAGGTTCACATAACTAATTAGGACAAATCTGAGACTGAGTAGCACTAGTGATTGGACTTTATTCTCTAGGATAGTAGAACTATTGAAGTTTTGAGAATGAACCAGACTGGAAAATGCAGAATAGATTAGGGACAGAAGCTAAGGTACAAGAAGTTTAAAAAAGATCTAGAATTTAAATGCTAAAAGTGGATCAGTCTTTGATTACTTTCTTACTCATGTTCCTACCAATTATCCATCATCCCTGTCTTTAAAAAATAAAAACATAATCTTTATAAACAATTGAGAATAGTTTTAGGAATAATTTTTAAAATCCTGATTTAAGACTGTCAGGTAATAAACCCAGACACTCAGGAGACCTGTTATTTTTCTCGGTCCTGTTTAGATTTTATTCTTCCTTAAGATCCTAGACATGTTTTATTTAAATTTGAAGTTTTTCAGTTTCTTTTCTGTCCTTTCCAATGTTGGCTTTAATACGCTGGGGAAAATTCAATATATAAAGGACAATGGGAAGAGAGAGAATATATATGTAGCCACTGGGAGATTATCAAAGAGAACCTTTGAGTTATGTTTCTCAGGTTTGCAACCAAGATCCTTAGTGGCCTGGAGGGCCAATATGCTATGTGAAGTTCATCTCTGACTACCCTGCACTACACCAAGAATATTTGAAAATCTTTAAGAGGATATTTCCTGGAATGTAAAAATTCTATCCACATGATGCCCATATTTACCCAAATCAAAGGAGGGAATTGAGCTAATGAATTAAAAAAATTCCAGCTTTGCAAAGAACTCAGTTCAATTCAACAAGCATATCCTATATACCAGCCACTGTGTGAGGTACTGGAGATATAAAAATACAAATGAAACAATTCCTGCCCTCAAGAATCTTCTGCTCTAACAAAAGAACTGTGCCACATACAATGAAGTATAGCAAAAGGATGGCTATTTTAAGACCAAATGAGAAATCCTGACAAACTGATCTAGAGAAATTTGGAGAGAGAAAGATAACTTTCAACTGAGAATAGAGGGAAATCAAAGAAGAAAAAGAAGGCTTTTAAAGGCAAGATCTGTAGAAGGAGTATGTTTCAGGCATATGGGATGGTCTGTGCTGAACCTTTTTTGTATCCTGGACCCCTTTGAAAGTCCCGTGAAGCTCATGGATCCTTCATCAGAATCATGTTTTTAAATGCATAAAGTAAAATCCAAAGAATTACATAAGAAGACAATTACATTGAATTAAAGAAGTAATTTTCCCCACCTACATTCACAGACCCTCTGAAATCATGGAACCCTGGCCAATGTGAATGCCCAGAGGCATTACAAGGAAAGAGATGGGAACAGCTGATAATTGTTAAGTCGTCCTAGAACGCTGAAGTGCCTGAAAGGGAATATTGTGAAATGGGTCAGGAAAGGTAAACCAGAGCCAAATTGTAGAAGAGCTTTAAATATCAGGCTGGTGACTTTGTATTTTATCCAAGAGGGGATCGCTGTAGTTTTTTGAATAAGAAAGTAATACAATCATATGTGTTAAATTAGAAAGATTAAGATGAGAGATTTAGAGTTGAAAGAGACCTTAAAGGTCACAGAGTCCAATTTTCCCACTTTACAGATGAGCAAAGTGAGGCCCAGAGAAGTTAAGTCACTTGCTCAAGGTCACACACCTGGGACTTCAACCCAAGCCCCCTGGGCTCAAAGCCATCGCTTTTTTTTTTTTAACCCTATAATGACACAATATGTTCTGTTTGATAGCTGGAGGAAATAAATGCTCCACATTTTGCCCTCCTTTGGTTATGTTGTTCCCTATGTCGAGAATACCTATTGAACTGAATTTAATAATTCAATTTCATAATTCAACTGAATAATAATTCAACTCAGGAGAGGAGGTGTGATTTAGGCTGGGCCTTAAGGAATGGATAAGGTTTTATAGATGAATGGAAGGGTAACATTCCAAATGAAGTAAAGAGCATAGGCAAAGGCATAGGGGCAGGAATGCACAAATCTTATGCAGGGAACTGGGAAGAAATTCATTTGAGTGAAATATAAAGCTTGTATGAGGGAATAATTTAAGATAAGATTGGAAAGGTACATTGGGAATGCCACGTTTGGGAGTTGGCACTTGATTCTCTAGGTTAGAATTTCTTAACTTGGGGTTCGCGAACTTTTTTTAACATTTTGATATATGTTGTTAATATAATTGGTTTTCTTTGTAATCCTATGTATCTTATTTAATATATTTATTAGTTATATTACATATTATATATATCATATTTAATATATTTATAACATTTCAAATGTTATTCTAAGTAGGGGTACATAGGCTTCACCAGAATGCTGATGGTTGGGGGGAAGGAGGTGGTCCACAACACACAAAAAGATTCAGAACCTCTACTCTAGGCATTTGGCAGCCACTGAAGGTTTCTGAGCCATAGAGTTACGTAAGAAAGGCTGTGTTTTAAGATTAATCTCTCAGTGGTATGGAGGGTGGAATAAGAAAAGATTTGCCTTTAAAAAAAACAACAAAATCAGTTATAAGGATATTACATTATCCCAAGTATGAATTGATAATAAGGTCAAAAAAGTGACAGTAAACATGGGAAATAAGAAACAGATGACAAGAAAAATGACAAAGAATGAGCAGGACTATGGAGGATACAGGAAAAAAGGACAAGTGAAAGATGGCTAAGATCTTAAGTTTGGATAGCTAGGAGGAAGATGACTAATTTAAATAAGGAAGTCAGAGGACAAAGATGGCAAGGTCACTTTTAGACATGTTGACCTTGAGGCATTGGCATGGAGTTCAAGTAGACATGCTCAGTCACCGACCTTACCTCAGTACATGTTGGAGACTGTATTTTGCAATTGAAAGGATTTGGAATCAAGACCCATACTGAAATCATAGCTCTTCTGCTTGCTACCTGTGTGGCCTTAGGCCATCATTTCCCATTTTCTCATCTGTAAAATAAGGTGGGGTTTATCTACATGAACGTTAAGGTTCATGAACTCTAGCTCTAAACCTATGAGTCTATGGTCCTATTCCCTTGTACATACTCTTTGTTTGAATTATTGGTCATCTTTCATACATAGGCCACACTTCTATAACACCACACCTTACCTCAGGCTGTTCCCTATACCTAGAACAAGGGTGGGGAACCAGCTGTCTTGAGGCCATACTTGGCCCTCTAGGTCCTCAAGTGTGGCTGTACTTGAGGACCTAGAGGGCCACATGTGGCCTTGAGGCTGCAGGTTCCCCACCTCTGGTCTAGCATGTCATCCTTCCTCTCCCCCCTAAACCTTTACACAATTCCTACACATCCTTTAGAGTTAAACTCAACTGCACCACCTTCAGGAAGCTTTCCCCTTATTTCCTCCTTGGATCTCACATAACACTTCATAACTCTCTTACACACTTATCATCTCTTGTTTTATACAACATATATGTATAAAGTTATATACGTATATGTATATGTCATCTCTCTCTACTGGCCTCTAAGCTCTATCAAGGCAGGAGAGCGGCGTAGTGAAATTTCCTATCTCTCAGTGTCCAACAATGCACTCTGCTTCCAGAACAGTATTTAAAAATATCTGGGTGGGGGGGGTTAGAATTGGTTTGGGTTATTTTGGAGGGTGGTTCTTGTTTTGGCGGAGGGGCTAGACTAGTAATTTTGTTAGTAACAAATGAATGTTTCCAATGAGGACACTCCTGTCAATACAGATCGGCATCTCCACTGCCACTAATAGACTTGGAGAATTATCTGAAATAGTAAGAAAATAAGTGACTCGCACAGGGTCATACAGACAGTATGTGTCAAGAGGCAAAAATTGAACCCAAATCTTCATGACCGAGACTGACTATCTCCTGTGGCTCATTACCCTTTTTCCCCTCCTTTCTTTTTTTTCTGAGACAATTGGGCTTAAGTGACTTGCCCAGGGTCACACAGCTAGTGTCTGAGGCTGGATTTGAATTCAGATCCTCTTGCCTCCAGGACCTATGCTCTATCCACTGCATCACCTAGCTACCCCCCACATTGCCTTTCAAACATTTGTTAAATGAATTAAATTGTACTTTCTACCCGTGAGGAGCTTAATAATCTCCATTATTTGCTTTTCTCGTGATGACCTGGGTGGCAAAACTAATACCAAGTGTTCTGTTTTCTAAGAACAATCCAAGGCCTAGTGAGGTTGGATGACAGTGATATGGCAGCAGAGAGAGAATTTACTCTCACAAGATCTCCAACTTTGGAGCTGGCCTCCTGAGCTCTAAATGGAGAAAATCTACCATGTTACTAGTGCCAGGAGGGAAACATTTGCCAAATGAGAAATAAACGGCTTCTCTTTCTACAACTTCCCAGCTTTTTGTGAGAGAACCTGAACGAAGACTGGGGATAAAAGGGGACATCCGTCTGCATGCCTTCTTCAGGGAGATCAACTGGGAGGACCTTGAACGAAAGGAGATTGAGCCACCATTCAAACCCAAAGTGGTAAGGTCTTAACCCCCCCTTCCCATTCTCCTACAGTTTGACTGATAAAACAATTACAAGGCATTACTTAAAATCATGCCCCCATTCTCCCCAATCCTACATAATTTTAGTTCACAGTATCGTTACTGGGTTCCAAAATGGTGGTAGAAAAAAAAATAGTGGAAGCCTCTGTCACTGGGACACTGATTCACATCAGCTGACATTTCAACCACACATAGTACATGACCATGAACAAGAAATGAACCAAATAGTGCGTGCTTACCTTGGGCTGTACACATTGGTTCAAAACATAGCTACAGGGCAGCAAATGAGTTTGCTTTATGAGGTTAATTATGTACTACTCAAAGTTACTAGATAGCACTCTACTTCTCACCTCGTACCAAAAATCTGCAATTTTCTTTCTACTTACATATCAGTTTTCTCGGTTAGCCTATGTCAGATAAGAAGATTTTGTGTTTGCAAATAACTCTGCCTCAATTGACTTCAGGAGAACTCATTATGTGAAATAATGTGAAAGGGAGGATTTATTCATTCAGTGAATAAACATTTGTTAATTTTAGGTCTCTGTGCTAAGTATTGAGGATATAACGATAAAGCAGAAGAGTTTCTGCCCTCAGAGAGCTTATATTCTATTAAGTGAAATAGCACATACACAGATCATTACAAAGGTAGGGCACTAACTATGATGGAGGATCATAAGGTGTAAAGTGCTGGACTAAACCAGGGGTAGGGAACCTGTGGCCTTGAGACCACATGTGGCCTTCTAGATCCTTAAATGTGGCCTTTTGGATTCACCTTGGGGCCACATGTGCCTTCTAGATCCTTAAGTGTGGTCTTTTAGATTCACCTTGAGGCCACATGTGGCCTTCTAGATCGTTAAGTGTGACCTTTTGGATTCAGTCAAAAGATCGTACTTAAGAATCTAGAAGGCCACATGTGGCCTCGAGGCCACAGATTCTCACCCCTGACTAAACTGTGCCTTCCAGTGACCTAGGGATTCAAGGAAGTGAAATTTAAGGAGTGTATTCTATCTATGGGGGATAGTTTGTGCAAAGACCCAGAGAAGGGCAAAAGAGTTTTGAAGGTGGGAAATAAGTAGGTCAGTTTGGTTAAAACACAATGGAATGTGTGAAGGAAAGTAATATGAGATCAGCAGTGGAAATATAGGTTGGAGGCAGACTGTGAAGGGCTTAAAATATCAGGCATAGGAGTTTGTATTTTATCTCAGAGGCTGCAGGAAGCCAGTGAAGCTTCCTGAGCAAGAGGGTGCCATGGTCAGAGCTGTGGTTTAGGAATATGGATTGGAGGAGCGAGTGGCAGGAGGCAGGGAGATCAAATATAGTTGTGGCTATAATCCAGCTGGGAAAAGATGAGAGCCTGAACAACAGGAACGATTCTATGAGCAGAGAGAAAGGGAATAGATGGAACAGATATTGGGGAGATAGATGAGAAGAGACTGAGCCACCATTCAAACTAAAAGTGATAAGGACTTAACACTCCCTTTTATACTTCCCTATTCTCCTACAATTTGATGAAACCTCTATCAGGCCTGAACTAGCCCCATCCCTACATAATTTCAGTTCATCGTACCATTATTGGGTTCCAAAACGGTGATGGAAACAAGCTAGTGGAAAGCTCTGATTCTTTTTGACCTGGAGCAAACAACACAAGCCATACCCTAGGGAAGCATCATGAAAGGTACCATCAATTTAGGAGATGGGGGGATAAGGAGCAGACTCTAGTCTGTGCAAGGAGACAGAGACTCCAGGATACCCCAAGGCCACCGCTGTGAAGACAGCTCATTCTGCCCCACCTCCAAAGGAAGAGGACCATTAGGTAGCTTTCTATTTAAATAGAAACCAACCTTAGCACCTCATTGTAAAGAATAATGAGTTGTTTCTTCAAGCATGGCATCCAAGAAGCTTTATTATTTGGCGGGGAGGGGAAGGGTAGAGTGGTACACAGATATGTGCTTCCAAAGAAAATCTCTCAAAGTATCATGCTAATACTGGAAGGATCTTGGGTATTGTCTAGTCTGGCTACTTGATTTTACAAAAGAAGAGACTAGGGACCCAGAAGAGAGGACTGAGGATTGTAACTTTATGGTTGGCTTTTAAGCCATGTATCAGTAATCTTGGTTTGAAACTAGATTAGTCAGATCGCACATGCCTGTGGGACATATCTATAGTGACAGACTTCAGAAGAGGTTAACAAGGGAGACGTGTTAAGCCATATTTCTTTTTATAAACTAATATAAAGAGATAACCTTTTATAGGATAGGAAGAAAGACCTGAAATACGCAAAGTTCACTAGAAAAATAAAAAGCAAAGTGAAACAAAACTGATGGCCTTCTTGATAGATTTGCTAAATTTGCCAAAGTTTTAGCTGATAGTTAAGGCATTCTTTACCTTAATAGATGTAAATATTCTCTCTAAGGTTGAGGGATAGCAAAGAGTAAAAAGTAGGATTCCCCAGGGGATAAGTTTCTTTACCCCAAGACCAAAAAGTTTCTTTACTGGAGAATCTGTAAAAATAGTGCTCAAAACAATGAGCACGTTAAAGAAAACTCACTGGAGATAACCTGAGGAGTTAAAGAAGTGGATGAAACTCGATCTAAATGGCTGAGACTCAGTAGACTGAATTGCCCAGTTTCCAGGCAATACAGACTTCCAGGCTAACGTCTTTAAATAGGCATCACTAGGGGTGGGACGTAGATGGAGATATTAAAGCTGACTGATTAGTTTATGTGTGTATTTTCCTTATATGATGAGCTCATCTTGGATTGAAAATGTTACCTAATTCTTATAATTGTATTCATTCTTTCTTGGTTTCCGAATTTTCTCCACAGTAGATGAACGCAATATCTTATTGCTAGCTTGATTACCATTCAGACAGACCTTGAGTAGTATGGGGAATGTGGAGGGAGGAGGAGCAGAGAGAAAAAAGGGGGTATCAGTGTCTTTCCCCATGTCCTATTTGTTTTGGAGGTAGGGGGAAACAGGATGGAAAGCCCCTGGATCCTGGTAATCTCTGTCATTCCTTTATAATGAAACACAATTCAGAATGCTCTGGACCATAACAAATGTCAAGTTAAGAAGTTATGTCTATATAATATATGCAAAGTACTTTTCAAACCTGCATTTTGCATTGTAAAAATTTTTATTGTCATCAGCATAGATCAGGTCTATAGAATGATTTCTTGGAAAGGTAGATGCCTTCAAAGTCAATCTATTCATTGGCAGAGCTGATGGTTGTTAAGGCCCAGGTATACTTTGTTCACCATGTCAGAATAGTGGTAATCCAAGTATAACTCCACTCTCAGTACTGCTTCTTTGGGATGCCCCTTTTGAAGGCATTCAACAGGCTTGTCCATTGTAGTACTCATGTTCAAAATGTGACATACCTATAGCTTGGGTTTTTTTGTCACAACTTAGGAATTTAATTGTGGCATTTAGCAATATAACCATCACCCCAGTGGGTGTCCAGTCAAAAGTTATGCTATTCATCTCATCCAATACCTGTAGGTAAAAGATGACTTCCTATACAGGTCAGCCTGAATCGTTCAGCATACAAATGGAGGTTTTGAACTAGGTATTGACGTACTTAGGCTGATTTCAGGAAATTCAGCCATCTGTCAACTCCACAGCTTGCTTGGGGTAACAGAAGGTAAAGAGGGTGCCACTGTTCTTTCTTAGAGTCATTTAGGTGGTACAGTGAGCCTAGAGGCAGGAAGACTTGAATTCAAATCCAGCCTCAGATACTTACTAATTGTGTCACCCTTGGCAAGTCATTTAAATGCTGTCTGTCTCAATTTTCTCTTCTGTAAAATGGGGATAATAGTAGCACACCCCTCCCATTCTCCCACCCTCCCCATCCCAGCCCAGTGTAGTCATAAGGATCATGTAAGGTGTTTAGCATAGTGCTTGGCATCGAGGTGGTACTAAATAAATGCTTGTTGCCTTCCTTCTATTCCCCAGTACCATGGAAGGTTTTTTGTTTAACCTTTGGGGCCCGCCTTCCAGTATATCTCCTGTTATATAATAACACTGCAGAGGTTCATAGGAGTCTAAATTTAGAGCTGGGAAGGACATTAGAGGTCACCCAGTCCCATCCTCTCAGGAAGGCTAGAGAGATGAAGTAATTTCCCAAAGTCACTCAGCTAGGTATATTGGGAATCAAGATGGGCTCTTAGCACTTATTCAGCCAAGTGCCCTTGAAGAGTTTGGCCTTTGTTTCCTTGATTAAACTGAGAGTCTTTGACCTCCTTGCCTCAAAGGAAAGCCTAGTTTACACGGGTTTGAGTGATATGTTTGTGACATCGGAAGCTTTCAGACCACGTGGCTTTAAGTCGCATGTGTGACTCACCTTTGACCCTGAACAAGATATGTAAAACCAGACATTGGCTTTCTTTTTTCGGAGCTCTGAGCCGCAGCAGCAGTGGTGCGTGACTCTAGGCCAGCTGTTGTTATTAGCTCCCTGGCTTTGATGTTGATGCTTCTCTGGTAACTATGAATTGAGATTTGAATCAGACAAGGTCTGTCTGTTGATGTTTGTAATCTGTTTGTATTTGCTCTAGAGTTCAGGGTGCTGGCTTTTCCCCTAAACTAAGTGAATATTTGTATGCTGGATCAAAGTAAGACTGTTAACCCCTTAACGTTACTTTCCTTAGTAAAGCAGATCAAAAGAATTTGGGCTTGCAGTGTTTTGTATGCTGGTTGTTGTTGGTTTTACACCCCCACAGCAGCTGCTAGCTGGATTGTTGAAACACTAGTAAAGTATAGAGCTGTGATTCGAACTTTGATCCCCTGGGTCCCAATCCAGCATTCTCTCCATTGTCCCAAGCTACATTGCTAAGCTAGGAAAGATGGGAGTTGTGTAATCAAAGAGTGCCCCCTATGGCCCACACATCAAAGAATGATGGTTTTGTGGGGTGGGCTCCCTGAGAGGCTGCTTCTCACCTTTAGCATAAAAACAGCTCAGCATCAGAACTTTAATCAAAGTCTGAATGGAATTTAAAATGGGAGAGGAGGAGTAATTTCAAACAAAAGACATTTTGTATTCCCAAGGACAAGGCAGCTAAGTGGCGCTGTGGATAGAGCACTGGGTCTGAAGTCAGGAAGACTCATCTTCGTGAGTTCGAATTTGGCCTCAGACACTTACTAGCTGTGTGACCCTGGGCAAGTCTCTCAACCCTTTTTGCCTCAGTTTCCTCATCTGTAAAATGAGCTGGTGAAGAAAATGGCAAACCACTGCAGTATCTCTGCAAATAAAATCCCAGATGGGCTCACAGCTAGTCAGGAATGACTAAATAACGACATTCCCAGTGACATGCTCTCCAATAAAGATTGTATTTGGTGGGTAAATTGAGCAGGTCTGACTCAGGCCCATCCCTAGTTAGTTTAGATTAGATTCAGTAGGGGATGTAGTCACAACCCTCAAAGACCTGACTCCAGAGCTATTGAATGTGGACCTTGTAGGTGTCTCATGGGAAACCTCTAAATGGAGTTTTGTAATCCACCTTCCATCCTCTTTACCCGGTTGTGACTGAAGTATATTACCTGGGCTTTTACTTCAGCTAAGACAACATCCCTCACTCTGAAACTGATGGATTAAAGTTCTTGATTACCGGCACTCCCACCTCTAGGCTTGCTTTGTGTGGTTCTGAGCTTTCTCAGGTTAGAGACTGGCTCAGTAAAAATCTTGTTAAGAGTACAGACATGAACAGTGACACTCATGGTCATTCAGGGGTTTACAAGAGGTTCACTTAGCAATAACGTGGAAAGAATATTCATTGAAGATCTAATAATCAGCTTGAGCAGACACATCCCACCCTCTCCTTACCCTCGCCTTCACACAGCCACAATCTGGGCAGCACGGCAGGGCGTAGTCACTCCCATGACCTTGGTACACCTTCTGCCAAGTCTGAAGAGCCCAAAATCTGGGTGGGCTTTTTAATGCCTTTAAGTGACCAGGAATCCACATAGGTAGCTACCAGGATCTCCCTGAGTCAGTCAAGTCTAGGAGACAGCTTCCTTGTCTTTTAGGAAGAGAACTATCCTAATCTATGGGGATTGAGGAGCTAGAGGGGCTGGCAGATAATGATCCCATGACAGTAGGGGAAATGAAATAGGTGGGAGGATGAGAAAAGCCATGCCGCACAGCCACTGAGGGAGAAGGCAAACAGTCACAGCAGCTTTACACTGAAAGTGAATTGGTTGAGATGAAATATCAGAAGCATTCATCAAACAACAGAATTTCAGAGTTGTCCATGAACACTAAATGTTTAGTGGTTGATCTACTTTCCTTCCAGACTCCTAGCATAGGTTAGAATTTCTTCTACCTCTCCAAAGCCTTCTTTATCCTTGAAATCTTTCAGGGTTTAAATAACGGCTCTTCCATTTTTCAGTCATTTTTCAGTCGTGTCCATCTCTTCATGACCCCATTTGGAGTTTTCTTGGCAAAGATTCTGGAGTATTTTGCCATTTCCTTCTCCAGCTCGTTTTACAGATGAGGAAACCGAGGCAAACAGGGTGAAGTGACTTGCCCAGGGTCTAGGGATAGGATGACAATATCTGCTTAGCTGCCTTTAATTGGGGACTAGTGCATTCTCTCCCTGTCCTGAAATAATCAAAAGCCACTCCATAAGCAGAAATTTGATTACCTAAATAGATCTAATAGGATCGTCTGCCACTTTGATTCTTCTTTCCTGCTTGATTTCCTGATGTACCATTGTATAAAAATGGCCCCTGATGCTCTACCCAAGCAGATGTTCACTAATACTATGTGTTATGATGCACATGTACCATGGTTAAAAATCACATCCCTGGGAATATAGCGACTGAATCCAGTAGAAAAATGTTATGTGTTTAATTACCTTGTAAAATAGGCATCAGTCCTGACCCCATCACCAGAATTAGAAGGGAGTTGTTTCAATGTAGAGATTTTAGACCTGGTTAGAAAAATAGAGTTAATAAATTTAATGCCTGATCTATTTCTCTCTCTCTCTCTCTCCCTCTTTTTTTTTGTTTTGTTCAAACCTGCTGAAGAAATCTCCAAGCGACTGCAGCAACTTTGATAAAGAATTCCTGAATGAGAAACCACAGCTATCTTTTGCTGACAGAACACTGATAAACAGCATGGACCAAAATATGTTCAGCAACTTTTCTTTCATTAACCCTAAGATGGAGAGGATGTTATCCTGAGGATTCAATATTAGCAGATCCCTTTCTGGACGAAGGATTTTGCCCTTTTTCTTTGAACTGGCCCAAACAACACTTATCATGTTCCTTTTTCCATCTCAGAGAAGAAAAGAAACACTCACCAGTGAGGACTCCCAGCTTTTACCAATACTCCCCACATTTATCTGTAGAGTAAGCCACCTCTACTTCACTAACGACAAATGTCTTTCGTTACATCTCCTGCCATCTTTTACAGAGTGCTCTCGAATTTCAGGGCATTCGAGAAAGGACTCGCCATGAGGTTCAGATTTGCCACCTCGCTCCCTGCACAGTAGTAATTTACTTGAAAGATGGTACTGCGTACTGTGAAAGATTGAACAACTTAATACCGCCCTAAATTAGCCCCTGCACTTGAGTACAAAGTGCCGATCAATGGACTCTTTGGTGAATCAAGGCACAAACTACATACAAAACGTCTCAGGACTGTAACAGCGCATTGCCAGATGCTGTAACAATTGTCCTCCAGCCTCAGACCAGGAGCTGCTGACCTATTTTACCCCGTTCACATCTGTGGAAGCTTAAATGGCCAAAAGAAAACTGAGAACAGTAACAAGGTTTTCATGGGAATCCTTTCACAATAAATGTAGCCTGTCACTTGAGATTTTCAAAACCATTCATTCTGATTATCCATGTCCCCAACACTGTTTTGCAAGAGATAACATTGGTAAGTTGGAAGAACATGTCACCTGGTGTAGTTTTCCCCGGAAGCTGAATAGACTATTTCATCCGATTGTCCTGGCAATGAAGAAATTAAATGTAGAATCTACTAAAGATGATATCAAATTATTTCCCTCAATTAAAACTTGCCTCGACTTTCTACTGATACACTTTTCACTTGATACCATATTTCATGGCGATCATCCTCACTTTATAAAAGGAAAAGGAACAACTATCACGCCAACTGAAAACACCCAACATCATAATGCTCCAGGGAGACTAGCCTGTTATCTCTTACATCTCTTTCTGTGCAACGTTCAAGATAAAGAACCGTGCCTGTTACTTACAGTAGTCACCTGTTTAATTAGAATTCTTAACCAGTGCACTTTGGAAGTGTCATTGCTGTTTGTACAGTTTAATAAAATGTTGTGACTTAATGGCAAATTGTATGTGTGTGAAAATGTAATTTTAAAAAACCTAAGAGGCATTAAATTTTATAACTCTCCAACAGTGAAGTTTTATGGCCCCGCCCCACTAGTGGATTCTGTGATTTTCAGTCATTAAAAACTGACTAGCATCTACTATTAAAAAAAATCATCTAGGTACTTAAGTTTGTTCATTGTGGATTTGTCGTAAAAAAAAACACAAATAAGCTTTGTGATAATAATAATAGTTTGCTTTATAAAATATTTTGCCATTTACAAAGCATTTTCCTCACACAAAAAAGAGATAATGTGCATGTGGTTGTCTTTATTTTACCAAGAAGGAAACTGAGATCCCAAGAGGAGTCACAGGATTCAGAACTGGAAATTACCCCAGAGATAATCTAGTCCAGTCCCCCCATTTTGCAGATGAAGAAACCAAAGTGAAGAGAGCTAAATCCCACCGACACTAAACCTCAGAGACACAATTTGAAACCAGGATCTCGGATCCCAGAGCCCAGGCGCTTTCCATAGTCTCACATTGCCCTTAAGGAAATGGCAGATTACAAGGCTTACAGGTGATATAAAGCCAGGTTTCCAGACAAATCCAGAACTCATATGTACTATAAGAAGAAATCCATAATACATCATTGAAAGAGCTTGCTTGAGATAGTCTCAAATGATACTTGTCACTGCCCATCTCCATTTCAAATGCCTTATATCCCAAAGGGAATCATAAGCTTCCCTCTCTGAGCCCTATGACTTACCATTAGCTGGTGACTTGGCCTTCTCTTAATTATGTAGAAACTCCTTTCATTTAACTCTCCAGATTAATTGTTCACCCTTCTTTGTGTGTCTCTCTGTCTGTGTCTCTCTCTGAATGTCTCTCAATCTCTTTCCTTCCTTCCCTCTCTCCCCCTTCTTTTACTCTCCCCCCGTTTTTCTCATTTTCTTTCTCCTGTGCTACTTTCCTCTTCTCCAATCTCTTTTCTGTAGCTGCTGAGTTAGCATTCTGCTTGCCTAAATTCTCTCCTGCTTTTATATTTTATGAATCAGCAGCTGTTTCCTCCTTTAAGTGAGATATCCATATTGGATAGTATTTCTTAATATTTCAAGGATCTGTGATTTTTGTCACTTTGAGTACTCTTTACACCAATGTAGACTGCAAGCCCTCTAAGACAGTCTTAGTGAAATGCTGAAGCCAAAATATTCATTACCCTGTTTCAACAATCCGGCTAGCATCTACTGTGGGGGTGAAAGACCAACACAAGCCCAACAACAAGAACACTACCAGCACGCTGCAAAAGCACAGGTTCTTTTGATCTGCTCAACTAAGGAAAGCAAGGTTGAGGGATTGGCAAGCTTACTTTAATTCAGCATACAAACATCATTCACTTAGTTCAGGGGAAAAAGCCAGCCCTGAACTTCAGAACAAAATACAAACAAATTACAAACATCAACAGACAGACCTTGTCTGATTCAAATCCCAATACGTAGTTACCAGAGTTTAACAAAGTCTCAGCATCCGGGTTACAAGCTGGAGGGCTCTTAGCTACAGCTGCCCGGAGTCTCCACATCAGCACCACGGCAAGTGAGAGCCTTGCGCAAATGGCTCTGTCTTCTCTTCTTATAGAGTTTCAGACATCATCGAACATCATCTGAACGAGCAGAATTTAGGCTGCTATGATTGGCTCTTGAGTTAGCCCCTCCCCTTAGGACCCTGGGAGGTTCACATCCACATAGGTTAGGTTAACACCTAATAGGGGTTAGAGCCTGGGGCTTAGCACTTAGTAAGACTCAGTGAAATACACTGAATCACTCAAAGGAAACAAAAGCCAAGCTCTTCAAGGGCACTTGTTGAACTAAGTGCTAAGAGCCCATTTTGCTTAACAACACATACCCAGAAGCCCACTTCCTCCTGGCTTCCCAGGAACCAACCTGGTGATGGAATCGCTCTGACCTAAGGTTGCTTCTACTGCATTAGGCTGTATTGGCTAAGGCTTGATAAAAGTCAGGTTGGGGGAAAGAAAATGTAAGCAATTCTTGGGCCACGAAGGTCATTGTCCTACAATAGTTAGATCTACCTCCGTACAAAGAAGTTTTTAAATAAGAGAATAGAAACTAACAGGTCTTATATTCCCAATCTTCTTCCCACTGAAGAAATCTCTCGTATAACACTTGAAAGTCATTCTAGTTACTACTTGAACAATAAAGCCCATCCCATGTTTAGAAACTCTTAGTGGGTAACCTGGTAAGCTCCTTGAGGGCAGGGCTTTTCTGTTTACAGTACAGTTTATTAAATGTTCATTAGTTGAATACTTAGCTGAAGAGATAATCTGGCATAGAGAGCTGGGTTCAAGTCACACCTCCTGACATATGCAGACTGGGTGATCCTGGGCAAGTCACTTAACTTCTCAGTATCCTGGTAACCCTGAGACTATAAGAAGCAGCCCAGGTGCTAGTCTGCAGTAGACAAAGCAACCCTACTGGAAGGCCCTCATACCAGTGAAATTACAGGTCCAATGCAAAAGAAAATGCAGCTGAAATCTGCATCTGTTTACTTCCACATAGTAATTCTAGTTCTGCCCTTTGAAAAACACAAAATAAATGTACTCTGTCTTCCATGTTTGAAGATGGCTAGTATATTTCCCAGTGTTCTATTCTCTAGACTAAATGTCCCTAGTTGCTTCAACTCTTACTCATAGGATACAGTTTCCAAATTTCTTATAACCTGTGTTTTTTTAGGGGAAGCATTCTAATTTATCAATATCTCCCTTAAAGCACCCAGAGCGAGATACAGGATAGCACTCCAGAGAAGGACTGATCATAGCAAAGCATGGTGCAACTATCATAGACCTTGACACAAATGCTAGGTTTCCATTAGGAAAGAGCTTTGGACTAGGAGTCAAAAGACTAGATTCAAGTCTCTGGTTCCACTATTTGTGAGCTACATGACCTTGAGCAAGTCTTCACCTTTATGAACCTCAGTGTCCTCATCCATTAATTAATAAATTAGTAAATTATTAATAATTAGTAATAATAATTATTAACAAATTAATAGTTGATACTTCTATTACTTTTCTCAGAGGTAAGTGTATCAGTAAGGCAAGATTCACAATATCGATGGTGACCATGAATATACCTGTATTCAGAATCATAAAATATAAGAGATTCTCTATATAGAAGGCAGAAGAAGTGAAACATTTATTCAGACACCAGAGGATCAAATCCGAAAACCAATAATTCCAATTCAACATAGCAACAATTGTATTCCAAAACCAGTAAGTCCACTTCAATATAACAGCAAAGAAATTAAAATATAATATCGAAGCAAGAGAGCCAAGCCATCCCATAACCTTGCCCTCTGCTGGGGTCTTCCCATAAACACTCACTCACAAACTAGCTGTCTGCTTGCCTGTATCATCTCCTCCAGAAATTCTGAGAGCTTGCAGTTCCTTCTCTCTCCTTCTGTCTCCTTCTCCTTGGGCTCAATTCTGAGCTTAATGACTACCCTCAGGGTGGGTGGGTGGGTGTGTGTACACACACACACACACACACACAAACACACACACACACACCCCTTCTTAGGGCCTGAGGGCTTTACACCTAATCAGCAGAAGGGTGTGGGCCTGGGGCCTCACACCTAGTTAGCAAAAGAGTGTAGGCCTTCCTACAAACAGGCCTCCCCTAATCAAGCTTCCCTTAACTAGCTCCAGCTGAGACCTGTTAAAGGGATGAATGGGTGGGGAAGATCTTTAATCACATTAACACCACAGTACATAAATGAAAGGAAAAAGAAGGTCACTGTCCTGAAGAGGCTTACATTCTAATGAAGAAGAGGTGTGAGAGTGGGATTATGGTGGAGAAAAAAGTCCAGAGAGTCAAGAGCAGAACCCAGAGAGAAATAAAAAGGTGAACATGACTGGGCTTGAACACTTAAAAATGGAGGTTCCAGGAGAAATTGACCAATCAGAGGAAGCAATCAAGGGGTGAAGTGAGCTTCTATAGAAGAGTAAAAAGGCTGAAAAGTCATGGTGGAAAAAGAAGTCCAAGAATAAGAAGCAGAGCCCAGAGATGAATGAACAAGTGTACGTGACTGGACCGAGGCACTTCCCTTTAAATGAAGGTCCTGGGAAGAATAAACCAAATCTATATTGGGGCAATTAATTTTTTAAATTAAAATATAGCACTTTAAAATTATGCCATTTAAATTTAATCCTATTAGACTGACAAGTAATTCTAGACTCAAGATTTTTTGAGATCTTGACTTTGTTAATTGTCTCATGTCAGGCTGCCCTTCAAGCTTTGTTTTCTATACAAATTTAATAACCATCAAAACCACGTCTTTAACAAAGACGCTGATAAAAATGAACGGCTTTAAGGCCAGGGACAAATTCCTGTGACATTTTACTAGAAACATCTGTCTAGGTTTACATTGATACTTATTTAACCAGGTTTGATCAGTTTAGCTGTACTGCAATCTAGACCACATCTCTCCAACTTGACACAAGATGATCATCATAAACTTAGCATAACTGACCTCCCACAAGATATTTGACAATGCCTTTGACTGCCCCTATCTATTACCCTACACAGCATTGTGAGAAAATGAAATGAGGTTAGTCTGGAATGACCTATTTTTAATGAAGTTATTCTGACTCATAATTATTTCTACTTCCCTTTCTAAAATCATCCCTTTAGTAATAGGTTCTGGAAATTCACCAGAAATCAAAGTTAAATACATTGACCCATGGTTTAAAGAATTCACTCTCTTTTCTTTTTGCAAATCGGGGACAGTTGCTGATCTTCACCGTTTTGAGGAATCTCTTCTGTCTTTTTCTAAGATCACCAACATCAGTCCAATTGTTTAACTATTTGGTACCTTTGGTAAACATTTGATAGTCAAATAAATATCCTGAAAATATTCATAAAAACCCGTAAGATTATCATCCCATGTGAGGGACAATGTGGTTCAACGTGTGTACATGTGTACCTTCTCATGCTATGAAATTCCCATCTACGGTCTCTCATAAATCTTCTATGAAGGTTCTACCCAGTGTGCTGGAGGCTCTCTTCTTGATCCTTTAACATTCTATGCATACCAAGGAAGTACTTGCTTTCCATCTCATTTCCTCAATATAACCGATAATGGAGAAGCAACAAGGGGTATAAAAAGTAGAATAAAAAATTTTATCCTGGAAGTCATACTACATGCAAATCAAAATTATAACATGCTGGAGGTTTTATTCTTAATTCTTTTAATACCTTAAAGGTATCATTACATACCTTGGGTTGGCCATCTATTGTCACTTTTTCATAAATTATCATCATAGTTAATATTTATGTAAAGTCTGCTATGTGCCAGGCATGGTGCTACACACTTTACAAATACTGTCTCATTTGATACTAACAATAATTCTGTGAGGTAGGTAGGTGCTGGTATGATCCTCATTTTGTTATCATTGTTGGGGAGTAATTTTTTAGTCGTGTCAACTCTTCATGACCTGATTCGGGCTTTTCTTGGCAGAGATACTGGAGTAGTTTGCCATTTCCTCCTCCAGCTCATTTTAAAATGAAGAAAGTGAGTCAACTAGGTTAAATGACTTGCCCAGGGTCATACAGCCAGTGTCTGAAACCAGATTTGAACTTAGGAAGATGAGTCTTCCTGACTCCAGCCCTGGCACTCTATCTACTGTACCTCTTAGCAACCCAATAATCCATATTTTACAGATGAAGAAACTGAGGCTAACAGAGGTTAAGTGACTCACCCGAGTCACACAGTTAGTATCTGAGGTCCGATTTTAAACTCAGGTCTTCCTGACTACAGGCCCAGGACTCCATTCACTGTAGCACCTAGAGGCCCCCATACACAACTGGTCCAAGTCATGTATGTTTTCCATTCCTATATTCCCTTGGTAATGTCTTTTGTGATATATGTAATCCATAATTCATCATTGGTACCATGTGGCTGCCCATATAGCGATCATGAGTCTTTCTACTACTCTTTGGATAAGTTGTAATTTTAATGTGTTATTGACAGATAAGTTATATTAAGTACTACTAAGTTCTTCAAGTTCAGAAGAGCCTAATATTTCTGTGGACTGGATTTAGAAAGCTTCCTAGATAACACAGCTTGATTTAGATCTTGCAGGATGGGTAGGATTTAGAGAAGGAGAAGATAGGAGGAGAACAAACCAAATCACAGATTTGGAGAGCTGAGACTTCATTGGCCAGCTAATACAACCCATACATGAAAGGATTTCCCACAATAACACACGTGACAAGTGACCATCCAGCATCTGTCTGAATACCTCCAGAGACAGAACCACCATCCCTTGAAGAAGCACAGTACACTACTTTTTTTACACTTCTAATTGTTAGAAAATCTATATTGACATCAAGCCAAAACTGGCCTCTTTACAACTTCTACAACTTCTGGTTCTGTCCTGCTTCTGCTCCATGGGGCCAAACAATAGTCCTAATGTCTTCTCCTCATGGCAGTCCTTCAAATACTTAAAGAAAATTATTATGTCCTTCCTGAGTCTTGCCTTCTCCAGATTAAACACACCCATTTCCTTCAATCGGTCCTCATCTGATTTTGACTCAAGACCTTTGGCCATTCTGGTTATCTTCCGCAGTACATTCTTCAATTTATCAATATCCTTCTTAAACTGTGGCATCCAGGATTTAATATAATATCCCAGGTGATACGTGAGCAGGGCTGAGTAATGTGGGATCAACACTTCCCTATTCCTGAGAGCTCTATGCCTTACGGTTTAAAAAAAATACCATCACCCTATGTCCACCTAACACAGAAGTGGGCATTTTGCCTCCTCCCATCAACGCCAGAGCATCTATTTGTGTGATTAGCTGTGTTTGCTTGGACAACTGCTATGATTGCTTCCCTAATCCCCCATTTAAATTTCACCAGTTGATCTACTCAGATGTTTGTCTAGCAGGAAAGGCCCGTGGTTAAAGGCATAAATAATCCAGGTGGGGCTCTGCACAAAGGCAGAAATCTAATTGCACCTGAAACAGGCTGGTCATCAGGAGAGGGGGAGGAGTTCTAAGGAGAAAGCATAAATCCAGTCCACCAAATCTGTCTCTAAAAAATTTTACCTCTTCCTTTTCTGTGCCCAACTGGTATACTAGTTGCAGAGGGAATTCAACTTTGTGAGGTTAACTATGCAGAATTCCCCATTTTAACCACATATACAATACACACACACACACACACACACACACAGGCAAAGGGCAATCACACTCTGGAGTGCCTAAGTGGTTCACCTGACTTCACAAGAACAAATCCTCTACAACTGACAAAAACTCTGAATTGCCACCTCATTAGACTTTAGCATTATTAGTCATTGTTCTGATGATTCATTGGCTCTCTGTTTAAATGTCTCTTGCCATTGCCCAAATTCCTTAGTGGTGGAAGTCCATCCCCCTCCCCAGTTCCTCTTTAAAGGAAGTCATTTATTGCTCAGGAGGTAGTAGTGGAATAAGGCTGAAGTTGTCTTATCACAACATTTCCAGATTCTCATCTTATGGTGGCTCCCATTCTCTCTCCTTAGAACTCTCATCTCTTCAGGTCTTAATACATCCCCCAGGGAAACTTGTGGGCCAGACATCATAGTACACATCTGTAACGTATCAGTCTTCAACCTTCTTCCTCTTATTCTTCTTACCTTTTTCATCTGTGCTGTTACCAGATTCATAAGCTGCTGTTCTGTCTTCAAAGAACAGTCCTTAAAGATCGAAAGTTCATTCAGCTCTGCTTCTAACTGTGAAATCGCAAGGACAATTTATCTTCGTTTTCTTTACTTGGCAATCCAGTTTTCACAAAACCTCGAAAAAAAGCCAAGTATACTGAATTTTACTATATTTCTACTTTCTCCTACCAAATTCCTTAAACATCCACTGTTCTAACCATACTGGGTGAATGGGAGCTTCCCAATCCTTGTCCCACGGAGAGGGCTACCCAAAACACCCCTAACAATGCTTGGGCCACAGGTTGCCAGGATTCCCTAGCCATCCAATCATTCAAGGTTCCCTTTGCCACACCACCCTCCCCTCACTTTAACAATGAATTCAACCAAGAAGACATTGCAAATATTGCCTGCCTACTTTGACAATCATTCTGGGCTGGACCTAACTCATTAGGGCTTAAGGTTAGAATTCAATGAGACACTCATGGACAATTAAATGCAATAAAAAAATACAATAAAATACAATAAAAAAATTGCCATACTAACAACAAAGAATAAAAAGGATACAGTTTCTAAGGTTTAAAAATTAGTTACCCTACTACCCCACTAAGTGGCTAGTCCCCTCTATCTCTGAATTTACCATGGCAACTGGTCATGCTATATCAGAAAGGCATCCTCAGATGGAAGAGTGAATTCCATAAACACTTGAAGGACCAACTCCCTACATACAGGCTTAGGTCTTTTATGCTTTAAAATACAAGGAAATAAAATCAATGATGATGCCAAGGATAACCTACCCACCTCCTTAAAGGGGAACCAGCCTGGCCTACACAAAACAGGTGTTGCTCATACCACAGAATTGAAAAAACCAGACCTATTACAAACATAAAAGTTACAACTGTATTCCACAATCTGTTTTTCAAATGCCAGATTTGAGGCTTCTATTTATTATATTTAGAACCATACAATAATCATATATCCTAAGAACCCATTCTTCATTCACTCCAGTGAGAAAAGCAAAGGAGATAGTGAGTGCTTGGGACTGTGTATAACTCCAATTCTCTTGCATATTTGAATAAGCTTGTCAAGTTGTCGATGCAAAAAACACCCATAAAATAATATAAACTTTTATGAGACCAAGTGGAGACTGAGGAAACATTGAACTTATACACAAACTGAGTTCTTCACTTATACCCTTGATTAGAAGAGAATACCATCGTTGTTCAGTCATGTGAGATAATCAATGGACAATGTGGCATGATTTGAAAAGATATTGTCTCCCATTAACATGTCATGGAGAAAATTAAGCTGTATGCTACCAATTACTGGAGTCTATTGCCTGGCTGTTGTAACTGTTCCCTTAATGTTGGTGCCTTTCCTCTGGGATTATCCCCAATTTAGCCTGGATTTATCTTGTTTGTACATAATTGTTTGTACTTTGTCTCCCCTGATAGACTATGAGCTTCTTGAGGACAGGGACTGTTTTTTGTCTTTCCTTGTAGGCTCAGTTCCTGGCACACAGTAGGTGCTTATTGACTGACTAACCTCATATATACAAAGGTCTTGGATGATAGAAGTTGGTGATGCCTTTCATTAAGCCTGTAAATTAGTTTTCCTGACATTTTCTGTACTTTCTCACCATCTCATCAACTCTGAACTTTAGTTTTTTCATGTTAAAATAGAGATAACACTTACATAAGTTTATTGTCATATGCATTATATTATAATAATAGAACCTACCCTGCAGAGTTGTTATTTGTAAACCTTAAAGCAATATGTTATTTGTTTTTGACTAAACTATGCTGTGTAATATTGGGAAATATATTTCACTTTTCTGGGCCCAGTTTGCTCATCTGTAAAATGGAGAGGTTTGGATAAATTATTTCCGAGGCCTTTTTTAATTCTAACATTCCATGGAGATAGTTCTACGGGATCAGGAACAGGGCTAACCAGGAAACAGTGTTGATCTATCTTCCTTATCTTCCCAAAACAGCCAATAATAATCAATAATCTATCATAATGATAGGGACAGGAAGAACAGAGATAAGTGACTTAAACTTGTATCCAAAGCAGTAGTGGCAAACTCAAATAGAAATTGATCCTCGCTAGGGCAACATATTGACTTAAAAACCATAAATTAACATATCTTTATTGTATTACACTTTTACTTATTTTTTTCAACATTTCTCAGTTACATTTCAATGTGGAATGTGGGCTGTTTAACAATTTGGTATCTCTGAAAGTGTCTTAGAGAAGAGGTATCAAACTTCTGATCAGAATTAAAATGGAATTGACAAATGTTGAATAAAATAAAAATGCAATGCAAGACAGGTGATGTTAATTTGTTTATTACACCTATGGCAAGATAATCAAAGAGATTGGGGAGGGGGAGGTTCTTACACCCATCAAATTCCACCACATAGGCATCTAAGTACCTCCAGTGTGTCTATGCATAAAACTGGCCCTCTTAACACCCTTTGAAACGAGTATCTCTTTTACCCAGTTTTGCTGACACTTTTGACAGTGAGGGTGGGAGAGAGGAAGAGATAGGGATGAAAGGGAGAAGTTCTGCCTGCCTATCTGTGGCCCGTTGATGACAAAATCTGAATAAAATTCATATCCTTAATCTAAGTCAAGTTCATATCATTAACACCTTGAGTTCCAAAGAGACTGGGGCACTCAGATAAGTGCATGGTAGTTGAAACACAATGAGGTTTCAGAGACCTGGGAAAGTCCTATACCATCCCCAAATCCTCCTCAATATCTTAATTTAGCTGACACCCAACCCAGTCAATATAGATGCAAATATTTCTTAATACCTTATCAAAAGCACTAGAAAGAGATTAATGTTGCACATTTTAGGAAGGTGTATTATGACTAGTCCTGTTAGACCTCTATTAGATATCTAAATACTGTCTTCAATTAGAGTTGCCATAGTTTGGGGGAAGATGGGTTTAATTAGCATTTGTTGGTAGAAAAAAATAATGACAAGGAAGAAAGCCATCTATTCAAGAATGTTCATTCTGTAGTCAAACTAATGACAGAACACAAAGCTACAAACACTTATATTTTCAGTTCAGGTATAAGTTATTCCAAACGTTCATTTGTACAGGTAATAGACATAGTCCTGAGTAAAGGTGGTATACAAAAAAGACTAAAATGCGTCTTGATCTCATTCCCTTTCAAGAAGGAAATAGAAGTATTTTCCCTGATAGATTCGCCCCAATCCAGGCTACTTCATGTTTTCTGGTCCATCACCCATTTATGATGTTACCTTGCCAAAGCTGACAGTCAAGATACATCATAATCACAAAGAGGTACTAACGATAATCAGTGCAGAAATGTGTAACCCAACAGTTATACTGAAACCCATCCAGACATTACAGAATCCCAGAATCTCAGACCTAGAACAACCTCAGCAACCATTTAGGCCAATACATTCCTGTTCAGGAATCCCCTTTGTTGTGACCAATAAGTTGTGACTCAGCCTCTGCTTAAAGACTTCCAGTGATGAGGATTCTACTTTTCCATCTTTGAAAAAGATCCTTTTCGAATCTGGGATGCATGTCCTGGAGTCAGGAGAACCAGCACTCAAATGCTGCCTCAGATACTTAGTAGCCGCTTAGGCAACCCCCTTAATTGCTGTCTGCCTCACTTTCTGTAAAATGAGGATAATAGAACACTCACCAAGATAATATTTGTAAAACACTTAGCATAGTGCCTGGCAGACAGTAGGCACTTTAAAAAGGCTTGTTTCCTTCTCTTCCCTCTTTCCTTAGAATCCATAAAATAGGTAGTTTTTTCTACTTACTGAGGAATTAAATTCTCATTAGAAACAGTGCAGAAATTTATTAATTGATTTATTTTTGGGAGACAGGGAGGGAGATCTCCAATAGAAGTCCAGGTAAGTGAAAGTGTCCTAAAAATTACAACATACCTCTATGACATTCATATGATCTCTTTCCAGAGTTCCCAATCTCTTTTTCTCCTATGCAAGTGGTCCATAGTATACCCTGTATCATCCACTTTGATCATCTATGTACTCTCTGCCACGTTTCTTCCCTTTGATTTTTGGATTTTCTCATGTGAGTGTATATGTTATCATCAGCTAGATTGAAATATAGTATTATTCCACCCACTTCTTATCTCTTCTGCCAGTTTTCAATAAAGTATACCCTTTCAGAGACATAAGCCAATCACAAATTCCATAATACCTTTGAGGTCAAATTTGCCCACTAGACTTAGGAGTCCCAGTTCTTTTTACTGCCCCTATTTCATGAAATTGTGAATAGAAATGTAAGGCCATGGGTTTTATTTCTGCCTCATGCCCTGGAGGTTATCCCTTTTGAATTATTAGACTTCTCTACCATTATCCTACTATCTATGGCATCTAGCCCTGTGTGTGTATGTGTGTGGGGGTTGGAAAGAGCAGAAGGAGTATCTGGACTTTATTTCCTCATGTATAAAATGAGAGATCATAGGATAACAGATTTCAAGCTGAAAGGGACTTAAAGGTCAACAGGTCCAAATCGTAAGGTCCCAGATGTCAGATTCTAGGTTCCCTTGTCTAGCTAGTATTGTCTAGAGCAAAATTCGAACCCTGTTCTTCTTGATTCCACAGATAGCCTTCTCTCTAAGCTGCTTGGGGGTTGAGGTACCGGTGGTTTGAACTAACTAGTTTCTGAAGTCTCTTCCAGTCCACAGATCCATGATCTGAATGTGATTAGATGCAGGCCTACAAAAAGTGCAATAATTTTTAAACTATGATGTCCCACTTTACTACATGTACAACTGTTGTGTCTGATCAATACAGAGAAAAATTGTTTACTAAATACCACCTGTGTGCAGTGTCACCTATGCTACGTGACAAGGAAGTTTAAATAAGATATATTCCCTGCCCTCTGGGAGCTTGGACTCTAGGAGCTAAATAAGACCCCTACACAAATAACTATATATCACCAGCTTGTGAATATAGTAGATAGGTGGAAAACTAAATGCCATGAAGTCTGATGGGAAGAACAGTTACCAAAGGTGATTATGGGAAAGGTGCTGTTTGTGTTAGGCTTTAAGGGAGGTGTAGGGATTCAACAGGTAAGTAAAACTGGGGGTCCAGAGGAAGAATCTGAACAAGGCAGTGGAGAACGGTAGATTTTCAAAGAATAAAGCGCTGTCCATCTTGATTGGCATATATGATGCATAGAGCAGGGTGATTTGAGATAAGACTGGATTAATAGGATGGTTCCAGGCTGTGGAGGGCTTTAAATGCCAGGCAAAGAAGGGTGAACTTTACTTGATGGGCAATAGGGACCCACTGAAGACCTTTGAGAAGGCAAGTGATATGTCTAAATCTATGTGTTGTCTAAGAATGATTATTCTGCAAGTAATACGTGAAGGATAAATTCAAGAGGGAAAGAGATGAAAGGCAAGAAGCCCTAAGTTATCGCACTGGTCCACAAAGACGGAGACAGGGACTTGTACAATTTTGGTGGTAGTAGGAATAGAGGGAGGACAAAATGGAGAGTTGTTGGAGATGTTGGATCAAGAGGATCTATGATTGATTCAACCTGAGAGGAGAGGAATTGGGAAGTGTAGAAGATGGCCCCAAGGTCATGAATACAGTAAAGGTGTAAATACAGTATTCAGAAAGAACAAGTTTAAGAGGAAAGATAATGAGCTTGGCTTTCAATATGAGGGGCTGGTAGATCAAATGGGTGAAAATATTCTAAAGACAATTAGAGATGAAGATCCAGAGGCAAAGGAGGGATTGAAGATTCTTGAGGAATGATAGGAGAAAGGAAATGGGTTATAGACAGATGGAATCAACAAATCCACAAAAGGGAGCATGGTCATGTGAACAGAGCACTCCACCTGCAGTCAGGGAGATTTTGTACAAATCCTGCCCTCGGATATTTATCTGGTCGTACAACATTGGGCAAGTCACTCAACCACCCTGCACCTCAATTTCATCATCTGTAAGATCGGATCAGATAGGATAGGCTCTGAGGTTCCTTCTGTTCTAAATCTATGATTCTATGGTCTTCTAAGTCTTTATGGATACAGATACCCAGTGTTTTGCCAGATTCAATGCCTGTTCCCTCCAATTTCATGCACCTATAGTATGGAACGTTTTTATTATCTTTTCCCTACAGCAGGCCTACACAAGCTGGGGCTGCTTCCAAAGGATTTCAGGTGGCCCATGAAAAATGCCCAAAATCCTGGTGCCTAAGGGCCCCTTACAGCCTACAGGCCACAGGTTGTGTAGGCCTGCCCTGCAGCCTCAAGTCAGCCAAACCAAACATATAGAATGCAGAGTCAATGGTTTTGAGGAACAGGGACATGCTTTCCCATTTGGTCTTTAAGTCGGGAGACCTATACCTTTGACATTTGAAATTCTGATTTGATATCAAAGCCTTTTCTTGCCTTTTCTCCAGCTCTGTAGTATAAGGAACACATGGAGATGTGACACCAGGAGTGTCATTACCTCCAGTAGTTTACCTGGGGAGCAGCTGGGCCATCTCTAGTCATCCTGATGAATATCTGGCCACGGGACCCAGATGGCCCTGGAGGAGAAAGTGAGGCCGGTGACCTTTCACAGCCCACCCTCATTCCAATCAAAGTCAACTACAAGTCATGTCATCATCTCCCTGATATCATTGTCATCTTCAAGAACAAAGGACAAACACCACCTGGGGAGCATCAGTAGGCCAAGTGGCTATGCTAGGTGACTCTTCTCTCCACTCTGTTATCAGTGGGCTGTTTTTCTCTCTTACTCTCTCTTAGCTCTCCCATTATCTCAAACACTGACTCTATGCTACCCCTCTTCAACAAATGCTTCAGTCTTTCTTTGCAAACAGTAGTCCAGAGGAGACCATCACTTTCCTGTGAATACAATATGTTGCAGAGGACAAATCCAACCAGCAACACTTTCTTCTTAGCTACCATGTAAAGAAGGGGGGGGCGGTGCAATAGCAAAACAGTAGCTCACTAAATCCATTTCTTCTGTACCTTACCAGCTGCCAACAAACATGCCCTAGTCGGCCTCGTCCTTAAAAAACTCTTACATGACCCTGGCACCCACTCAAGCTCTTACTCCTGTCCTTTTCAAAGGCAAACTCTCAGAAAAAAAATCTATAATTGGGACCTCCACTTCTACTTTTCTCGCTCATTTCTCAATCCTTCACAATCTAGCTTCCAACATCATTGCTTATACACTACTTCTGGAAGAAGCAGCCCACAAATAATCTACCCCCCCCCCAGAGCTTCAAGTTCTCCCAGCTCAAAGCATTGTGGGAAATGTAGTCTACCATGTGCCCTTATAGCTACGTGTTCACTTGGCATTTACTTACATGCAACCTTATATTGTGGTTTAACTTTTATCTTTTGTGTGACTTGTAAGCCATCAAAAATGTTAACTCCTTGAAGGGAAGGGACTTTATAATATACTTTTTAAAATATCCTACAGGGTGCCTAATGTACAGTATACTCAGAGTAGACTCTCAAAAAATATTTGTTGATTGAATAAGAGAGAGTGAAAAGAGATTTGAAAGGGAAAGAGTAAAAAGGTAAAGATGGGTAATAAAACACTTTTTATGGCATTGTACAGTTTATAAAGTCCCATAACAATCCTTTGAGGCAATTAGTGCATCAGTATCCCCAATTCACAGATGAGACAATCAAGGCTCAGAAAGGTTAAGTGATTTGTCCCAGTCACATAACCAGTGAGGCAGCCCCCAAACTTGAAGGTAGACCTTCAGATTACATATCCAGTGCTTTTTCTATACACTATGATGGGCATGAAAGCAGGGGTCAGGTTGGATAATGGTGACATTACAGATTACTGTTGACTAAAAGGAGTTCCATTAAAGCACACTTTTCACTGAGTCATTTCCTTTCTTAAGAAATTTCAGTAGATCCTTAATACCTATTGGGACAAGTGCAGACTCCATCATTGAGAATTTAAAGTCCTTTCACCGTCTGATATCAGCCTACCTTGTTTCACATTACTTTTCTTCTTGCACTCCACACGTTCTAGCCAAGCTGACTGGCTATCCCCTAAACTCAGCATTCAGTCACCCACCTCTATGCCTTTGCACAGAGTTGTCCCCCATGCCTAAGATACTCACCCTTCCCACCTCCACCTCTTAGAATTCCTAGCTGCATTCAGGGCTCAGCTTAGATGCCACTTCCTATGAAAAATCTTTCAAAAATCAAGCACCTTTCCTTGTGAGTGTTTCCTCTTCAAAAATTACCATGTCACATGTTCTATTCTTCCAACTGGGATGTAAGCTACCTGAGGGCATGAGAAAGTTTGTTGTTTGTTTATAACCCCAGTGCCCAAAGTATCTAGTACATAGGATGCTCTTAAAAACTGCTTATTGAATTGAGGATTCTCTCATTTCTGAATATGTTACAGCCATTGGAGTGTTTTTTCACTAAGTGGGTCTACAGAAAAGGATGCTTTAACCAAAACATTAGCACATCTGCTACAGATGTAATCAATTATAAGAATTAGGGGCACTGAACCACTTGAACAAACACACAAAAAAACCCAGCACTTTCTATTTTTAATATATTTTATTAAGGTTTTTTGCTTTTCATTACAGTCACTTTATACCCATCCCTCCAGAATCTCTTTTAAACAAGAAAAGCATCTGATACAGAAATGCTGTCTAACAACACATATGATATTCTAAACTTGTAGTCTCTCACTTCTTTGCAGTAAAGGAGGGGATGTGTTTTGTTGTTGTCTTTCTTCTCTTGGAACTTTGTTGGTTTTTCCATTACTCAGAGTTCAAATTCCTTTCAGGGATCTTTTCATTTAGTATATTAATTTCCCTTGGTTCTGTTCTTTCACTCTGTTTATCTCTACATGTTTCTCTGAATTCCTCATATCCATCATTTCTTACTGCACAATAGTATTCTATTGCAGTCATAAACCATCATTTTTCATCCCTTCCCCAATAGATTTAGGGTGCCAAATGATTTATATATATTTTTGTATGTGGCCATTGAGGGATTTGTTTCGCTTGACTATGCATATGTTACGAAAAATTTGTTTTTCTATTCCTTTTTTCCCAATGGAGTGGGGAGGTGGGAGAGAGAGAAAATGAACTTCTGGTTTGCTTGGTTTTTTGTGGGTGGGGGGAGATTTAAGAGAGAAATGGGGGGTAGGGTAATGCTACTGATGTGAAAAGTCACTATATTATTATTTTGACTTAGCTACTTTAATTTGTTACAAGAGACTTCTCACAACATGTGAATAATCTATAAGTGTTATATTTTTAAAAACTAATAAAAATTTTTAAAAATATATGGGCACCCCCTTTGTTTCCAGTTCTTGCCTGACACAAATAGTGCTAAGATGAAATTTTTGTTATATATTGGAACTTTGTGTATCTTATTTTTTCTTGGGGCTCAGTAATGGGGTTGTTGTGTAAAGGAGTATATAGATTATTTAACTACTTTTCTTGCATAATTTCAAACAACTCCAGAATACATAGTTGGACCATTTCACAATTCCTACACTCCATCAGTGCGCCTATCTTCCCAGACCTTTTCCAACATTCACTCTTCTCATCATTTTTTTCATCTTTGCCAATTTTAATGGCAACAATTGTTTTTAAATTAGAGTTTTTTCTGAGGAAAATAGAAACATGAATGTCACTCATTGAGTTTCAATGAGTTTTCCTTTATTTATCTGTTGTTGAGTCCTTCTAGTTACATCCAACTCTTCATGACCCCATTTGGAGTTTTCTTGGCAAAAATCCTGGAATAGTTTGCCATTTCCTTCTCCAGCTCATTTCACAAATGAGGAAAGTGAGGTAAACAGGGTTAAGTCACTTCCCTAGGGTCACATAGCTAGTAAGTATCTGAGGCCAGATTTGAACTAAGGAAGAAGAGTCTTACTCTAGGCTTGGTATTCTATCCACTGTGCCATCTAGCTGCTCTTTCTTTATTAGTGAGCTTAAATTATAAGGAAAAACACATTCAAGGAGATGTCCAGGGAGAAATAAATTCCTGAGTTATGTCATCTTAGACTTTAAGTTTTAAGGACCTTCCACAATTCAACCAAATGCAGGTATACTCTACTGCACTATAGAGCACATTGGAAAATACATATGAGTATTAATTTAGGCATGTGCTTTTCCTTTGGCAGTTTCATGAGTATATCATCATAGCTTTCAGGGTAAAGACTTTAGTTAAATAAGTTGAGATATCAGGATTACCACCCTTTACAGGCACATGGGCTTGGTGTTTTTTATATTAAAACTATATATCCCAGGAATAGAGAGGGCTCTATTGGGAATACAGGGAATAGTAGAGGTTGAGGGCACCTTAAAGATTATCTAGTTGGCTTTGGTGATTAATGTGGTGATATGAAAGGTCCTAGCCATGCCAATTTCCTACCAAAAGCACCTCCATTAAATATTTCAAGATCTTCACAACAACCTTTTAAGGGAGGTGCTATTATCCAAATTTTAAAGATAAGGAAATTGAATCTGAGAGTGATTTGCCCAAGTTCACACAGCTAGTGAGTGACTCAAGCGGGATTTGAACGCATTTTCCTGACTTAATATGTAGTATACCACACTGCATTTCCCCAATGAATGTCAATGTAATAATCAATGAAGCAAAAGGTCAACCCTGTAAACTCCTCCATCTAGGCCAAGACTATCCAAGAAGATTAACAGAAGGCTTCAGGTCCTCTGAGTACCCAGTCAGTCAGGGTGGTTGCAGTCAGCCAGAGCTTGGCCCTGGACTATTGGAGCTGGAGCAGGGGACAGAGAAAGTACTTTGTAGTTTATTGCATAAGAAGATAGTACCAGCATCGTCATCCCTCAAGAAGCTTGAGGTCAGTACAGTCATACATCATTTTATTGTGCTTTGCTTTATTGGGCTTTGCATATAATGAGTTTTTTTACAAATTGAAGGTTTATGACAACCCTGTATCAAGCAATTCCATTGTAGGAGGCAGAGCCTGGTCCAGGCTCAAAGCTTCCATCTAGGAACTGAAGCTAGAGATATGAGTGAATAGAAGAAAACTCTGACTATCATAAAGAGATGCTATGAGATTAAAAAGAAAAACAAGAAGGCTCATGTACAATAGGCATAGGTATAGTCTCAGAAGAAAATGGCCATAAGGTGTCTCTCCAAGAATGTATGGGAGAAATAAAACAAGATATAAATATATAATTAGAGCTCTTTAGGAATGAAAAAATAGAAAGAGGATAAATAGCTTTGAACAGAAGGCGGAAAATGTTACCCAAGTAGTGTATTCCCTAAAAAATGACACAACAAGAAATATAACAAAGTCAAAAAACTGGAAAGTTAGAAAATGTAAGCATCTACTATCAAAAACAAGTGACCTGGAAAACATATTAGGAAAAATAATTTTAGAATCATCATATTCCCTAAAAATTAAAACTATGACCAAATAAAAGCCTGAATATCGTATTTCAAGAAATCGTTAGGACCAAAGGTAAAGTGAAAATAGAAAGAATCTACTGATCATCTCGAATTAAAAAAACACAACCAAACAAATAAAAGTTCTAAAAATCAAAAAAAGGAAAAAAATTGAATTGATAAATAAAACTAGCAACTATTTTAAAAGCTAATAGATAAACTATTAGCTAATTTGATTTAAGATACAGGGGAAAACCAAATTTCCATAAACAAAAATGAAAAAGAATTCACAACTGATAAATAGGAAATACATGAAATTTTTAGAAATTATTTTACCAAGCTATATGCTAATAAAACCATTAAACTGTATAAAGTGGCTATACGTTTTTAAAGTGCCTATGTTAAAACAATAAATACCAATCTAATAACCCAGTCTCAGAAAAATAAATTAAACGAACCATCATTTGACTTTCAGAGGGGAAAAACAACCACAAACATATAGACACAAATCCAGACAAAGTTCCAAGTGAATTCCATTATTCAAAGGGCAATTAACTCCAAAGCTACATAAATTGCTTACAAAAGTAGAGAAATCATATTAGCAAACTGCTTCTATGAGAAAAATGCCTTTCTGACACATAAACACAGAGAGATAAAGCAGAGAAAGGATGAGAATGAAAGCTAACATTATATTTACTTCAAGGTTTTCAAAGGGCTTTACATACATTATAGTATTTGATCTTCACCATAACCTTTTAAGGGAGAGGCTACTATTATCCACATTTTACAGATAAGGAAATTGAATCTGAGAGTGATTTGCCCAAGTTCACACAGCTAGTGAGTGACTCAAGCGGGATTTGAACTCATTTTCCTGACTTAATATCTACTATACCACATTACATTTCTCCAATAAATGTAAATAAAAATATAGTCAATAGAAATTAAGCAAAAAGCTATGGCAATATACTAAAAAGATTTTATATTATGACCAGTTTGGATTTATACCAGGAATGCAAGGTTGGTCCTATATTAGAAAAACTATAAAAACGATAGGCCATATTTTAAGACATTACATAATTATCTCAAGAGATGCAGGGAAAAAAAGCTTTTCACCAAATACAATATCCATTCTATCTTGGGAAAAAAATAGTGATAAATGGACTTTTCCTTAATATGGTAAAAAAAAAAAAGTATTTAAAATCAAGGGCTAGTATTATCTGTAATGGAGAAATGCTAAAGGCCTTTCCAGTAAGATCAAGAGTAAAGCAAGAATACCTATTTAATCACCATTGTTATTTGATATAGTGCTGGAAATGCTAGCAGACAGCAGAAATCACAATATAAAAGAAACCCCCACAAATCAACCTTTCTGTATATGACCAACAAAACTCAAAAAGATAGAAAGGAAATTCCATTGAAAATAACTACAGAATGTATAAAATATTCCACCTACAAAGACAGACAACTCTACAAAGTAGTCTTTATAGAAATAAAGACCTAAAATTTTTGATTCTCATGGTTGGGCCATGATAACATGATAATAACGACAATGCTGCCTAACTTAATTTACTGGTCTAGTGCCTTATCAAACACCAAAAGTCGACTTTATAAAACCAGAAACAATAATAACCAAATTCATCTAGAGTAATAAAAGGTCAAGACAGTCAAAGGAAATACTAAAGAAAAGTGAGAAAAAAAGGGGAAGTAGCAATATCAAATCTCAGACTGTACTATGCAGTAGACACTGGTTAAAAAATAGAAAGGATGATCAATACAACAGATTAGGCCAAGACTGAGAAGCGACAGAACATGGTAGCATAACGTTCAGTAAACTGGATATCAACTAATGAAGAACTCATTATTTTACAAAAGCTTTGAGGGAAAATGGAAAGCCATCAGTCAGTTGGTCAGTGAGTATTTATTAAATACTTAATATATTCAAGGTACTGTGCTATGTACTGGAAATATAGAGAAAGGAAAAAAAATCTCAATACGTGCTGCAGTAGGGTCCAAAGATATATATGAGTTAATTATAAAATTGTAGGAACAGGGAAGAAGATACCATTCACAACTACAGATGGAAGATGCCTTCTTGACTAAACAAGGGACAGAAATTATTATGACAGGCAAATGGTCAATTTTGATTACAATTAAAAAGCTTTTGTCTAGGGAGCAGCTAGGTGGCACAGTGAGTACAGCACCATCCCTAGAATCAGAAGGACCTGAGTTAAAATCCAGCCTCAGATACTTCACACACTTACTAGCTGTGTGGCCTTGGGCAAGTCGCTTAAACCCAATTGCCCTGCCTTTTCCCTCCAAAAAAAAAAAAAAAGCTTTTGTCTGAAGAAAATCAATGCAGATAAAATTTAAAAAGAAACCATTAACTGGGAATTCCATCAATCAACATTTATTAAACATCTACTATGTGCCAGGCACTGTGCTAAGCACTAGGGAAATAAAAAAGAGACAAAAAACAGTCCTTACCCTCAAGGAGATTATAATCTAATGAGGAAGACAACATGTACAAAGCAAGCTATATCCAAGACAGGCAGTTGTTAATGTCTTGATAAATTTAATATAAACTTTTTTAAAAACTGTACATAAATTTAGCCTTTCATGTGCAATCCTATTTTTCTGTTCCTTTTCACATATTGAGATGATTGTATTTATTTATGCTTGCTAAATACAAGAAAATGAAAAGATTTGGTCCCAATTCCTCCTTTTACTTGAAGCTGATAACATTACGACATTATAACATCATAGTATTACATGAATTCAGATGTAAATGGGGCAGATCATGTCCCCAAATAAAATATTTTAACATATGATTTAAAAGCCTGCTATAGTGATGAAGGTCCACAAGTGTATTCACAGTTTAGGTCCCTTAGAGAATGACTGCCCCAGTTTCAAAGTATTCTGTGCATCTATATTCCTTAACTATACCTCACAAGCCTCACTAATGTTTACCTTTAATAGTAAGACTATACAATTAGTTTAAAGCAAAGGCATTTGATGAAATGATATAGCATAATAGTAACAAAGAATTCTCCCCTGGAACACACTCTTCCACAAATACAGTGCCAGTGAGAAAAGTGGACACACACAGAATTCTTCAGTAAAAAACCATCCATAGGGAATACACACGGGCAAGGTATGTACCTCTGCAACTACATGGCCCCAAAGTCCTTTCAATTCTCATGGCCTCTGCAAAACCATCTCTTCTGGGAAGGTTGCTCAGCTGATCTCACCTGGGTAAGGATCTACTACAGAGAAGTGGAAAATCACAAAAATTCTTAAGTCAGAGGCCAAAAATGTTGCTACCATTTGAATACGTATTCGATGAGCCAGAAAGGACACAGTTGATGGTAATGATAGTGGGAATCATATTATTCCCTCCTCCAACATGCATCATCTTAGTGCATATCACATTTGGGCAAAACTAGAAATTCCAGGGTGGGGCTGTAGTTTAAGGAAGAGGGCCAACACAAGCATATATTCACAGACTCTCGGCATCAAGACTACAGGGTCTTCACACACTGGTTCTCCAGTCATCCAATCTAATTCCTTCTGGCAGGAAAAGATAAAATTCAGAGCTTTGAGCACCTCTCCTTAAAGGAAATATTCTGCAGAGAAAGGCTGCTGTACCAAGATTATCATTACTATTGTTGTGTCATTGTTGTTGTTATTGTGGGCATGTGTGTGTGTGTGTGTGTATTTTCCCACAAATTATAGGCTTTCATCTTTGAGAGCTCAAAAAAAGACAAAAGACTTGAATCTGAAAAAAAAATTAGTGGAAAATCTGTCTAGCATGTCTTACAGTAAGACACCCACACAGTAGGAACTAAAAAGGGCCCATTTTGAACTTGATCTCTACCCCAATCCTCCTTACACCAAGTACAAAACAACCATGGCCTATTACTTTTACCATGTCAGGCTAATTTTTTTTTTTTCTGTGTGTGCTGCAGGAGATTTTTTTAATGTGATGCTGTTTCGCCCTCTAGTGTTCCAGATGAAAATTTTCAAAAGGAGAACAGCACATTCAATTTACGTAAGTGCCCAATGGATTTGTTGGAGTTCTAAAATTCTTGGAGAACAAAATGGAAGCAAAATGAGAATTGACTTGTTTTTCATGGTTTTCTCGCATCCTTCTCATTTCTCTTCCCAATTTTTCCTCTACTTCTCTAAGACATTTATTGAAATGGCATAATATGGACAGTGGTAACAATTTCCCCAACAAATCTGGGATATACTCTCCCACAAATATACTCAGAACCAGTGGGAAGAGTGGGCACACAGAGAGAGTACACTAGCAGAGAGGCACACATGTAGGAAACGCATATGGCCAAGGCAACTTATACCTCTTACACTGCAGGGACCCAAACTCCTCTTTTCATGATGTCCCCATATTGTGACTTCTGAGCTAAAGAGATTGCATGGCTACTAAAGTTGGCTTGATCCTTATGGGATAGCTACCCTTTGCTCTACTGCTTCCAGCTCATTTGTGGTGAGGGGCTGGAGTATTCCTTTCCTCTTTCAGAAAGAGCAGGAACCTTTACCTTTAGCAGGACTAGCAGAAACAACCTCAGGTCTATTCTCTCAGGGTCTCATCTCTGAAGTTTGTCATTTCCCAGGCAGGAGATAGGAAAGTGGGGTTATCCTGGCAAGTCAATATCCTTAGTCTTAACCTCTCTTTTCAATGACTTCTTAGTGCAAGGCTGCATACCCTAAATGTGAGACTTCACCTTAACTTATGGTTTCTAGCCGGCACATTTCCCAAATAGTCAATCTATTCAAGCTAGGCCATAACCAGGCAATGGCATTTTCCCAATAGCTTTGGGGCTAAGGGTTCCCAATTTTTAACTCTAAGTCCCTACCACTTGTCTATACAAATGAGTGTGTTTAGAAAAGTTACAATCTGTGCTCACAAGGCAAATTCATCATCTCTGTTAACCATTCCTTAACATCCTACATTTTCACAGTATTTGACAATTAGGACCCTAGTAGCCATCTAATCCAAGCCATACATGATAGAAATCCCCAATATACTAGGGTGATCATCCAGACTCTGCTTGAAGACCTCCAGTGAAGGAGAGTCCACTACCTCCTAAAGCAACCCACATTATCCTTGGGCAGTTTTCATTGTTAAGAAATTTCCCCGTACATCAAGCCTTAATCTGCCTCTGTACCCTCCACACATTTCTGTCATTTCTGCCCTCTGAGGTCCAAAAGGGCAAATTTAATTCTTTTTCCATGTGGCAGACCTTTAATACTTGAGGACAGCTACTACATCCACCCTAATTCTTCTCTTCTTCCAACTATGCATTCCCAGTTCCTTTAAGTGATATTCCTATGACATATCACCCCATCATCTCACCACTGTTTTCTTCTTGTGGATTTGTTGCACCTTATCTCTGTCCTTTCTAAAATGTGGTACCCTGAAGAAAACACAGTACTGGAGATGTGATCTGAGCAGAAGACTATCAATCACCTCCCTGGATCCCTTTAAATTGCAACCAAAATCCCATTTTTGTAGGAAGTTTTTCCCAATGCCTCTTAATTCCAGTGCCTTCCTTCTGAGGTTTGATGTCCCCTCAGAAGCAGGCATGTCCTGATTTAACCACACAATCTGGCTTTAACCACACCTCAGGCCCCCAGACTCAATACAGGCACTGCCCCTAGCTAGCCACTGCCCCCAGATACAATTCACATATTTTAACAGGTGTATGTATTGTATCCATTGAATACAACCACAATCATGTCATCCATTTAGCCCAAGACAGGAGCACAATACCTAACTATCCACCTTGACCAGACAGGACCACAATAGCTAGGCAATCAGAAAGCAGCTTGATCTGAATGTTTGACCACCGAATCACAGAAGGGACCCCTCCCCATCACCTACTCCCTTAACAAATCTCTCCTGCCTTTTTATTAGTTACAATTTCTGTTGTGTAATCAACATCATTACACTATAAAATTGCCTGTCTGGTCTTACTAAGTTGCTGGTTCCTCTTGGAAACTAGCTGTGTTGGTAAGCAAAATGGGCTCCTTAGCACTTAGTTCAACAAGTGCCCTTGAAGAGTTTGGCTTTTGTTTGCTTTGAGTAATTCAGTGTATTTCATTGAGTCTTACTAAGGACTAAGCCCCAGGCCCAAACCCCTATTAGGTGTAAAACCTGTGTGGGTGTGGATTGTCAACTAAGGTGGGGCCCAAGGTGGGGCTAACTCCAGGAAGGGCCTAGTTTACATGTCTGGGACAGCAGAGGTTCTTAGACCACGTGGGCTTAAGTCCCCTCTTACGTGGGTGACTCACTCCTGACGCTGAAAAGGATATAAAACCAGGGGTTGGCCTCCTCTTCCTTGGAGCTCTTTGCCACAGCAGTGGTGGCGCGCGTGACTCTGGCCCAGCCCTTGTTCTGAGCTCCCGGGCTGAACCTAGACTTGGTAACTATGAATCTGTATTGGATCTGTCTGTTGATGTTTGTACTTTGTTTGTAATTTGCTCTGAAGTTCAGTGTGCTGGCCTCTTCCCCTGAACTAAGTGAATGATATTTGTATGCTGAATTAAAGTGAGCTTGTCAACCCCTTCACCTTGCTTTCCTTAGTTAAGCAGATCAAAAGAACCTGTGCTGTTGGCAGCTTTCTGGGTGCTGGGTGTGGGTGGATCTTACACCCCCATAGAAGCTGCTATCCGGATTGTTGAAACACTAGCCTGCTTCTGAGGGACGTCAAACCTCAATAAATGCCTACTTGGATTAGAGGTGATCTTTGAGATGACCCCCACAACACACCATGAAACCACAACACCATTATTGTATCATCATTCCTTTAGGCTGAGGCTTTATTCTTTTGAGAAATGTAAATCTTTCCCTCAAATCTTTTTAGTTATTTATACTTTATCAGTTCTTCATGCCTCCATGTCAATGCATTCTCAGATCATCTCAGAATCAAAAAAGGAACCTTTGTGGGAGGTCTGGCCATGGCTGAGTGAGACTACTACAGTGAAGCAACAAAGCGAAGTCAAACATCTCACTATCTTAAATACTGGGAAAGAGGTAAATGAGGAAAGATACTGAGGACAATGGGTTTCAGAGAATACCTAAAAGATTGGTTGGGTCCTTGCCCCAAAGCCTCTCCTTACTTACTCTGGTTTCTACTAACTTTCTTTTCTTTTTAAGAATGTTTTCATTTTATTTTTTCTCAATTACAAGTAAAAACAATGTTATTTGCTTTTTATAATTTTGAGTTCCAAATTCCCTACTTCTCTCCTTGAGAAAGCAAGCACTTCGATTTGGATTATACATGTGCAGTCATGTAAAATATATTTCTATATTAACCATGTTGGCAAAAGAGAATACATACTCAAAAAAGAAAAAAAAACAAGAAAACTAAAGAAAGTAAAAAAGTATGCTTGAATCCACGTTCAGACTCCATCACTTCTTTCTCTGGAGGTGGATAGCATTTTGCATTGTAAGTCTTTTGGAATTGTCTTAGATCATTATATTGCTAAGAATAGCTAGGTCATTCATAGTTGATCATCATACAATACAGGGTTACTGTTCTGCCAACTTTCTTATAATCAAAGAGAATCTTAAACAAGGTTATGTAACTTTAGTAAATTTGTTTTGATCTCCACAACCTTTTTAGCATACTTCATGAGGGGTAAAATGTCCCTACTAGCTTAGAGAGTTGTAACTTTGCCATTCAGCTATTTAAAAAGACACTTTATTTGTTGCATTCTCAGTCCCCCTCTTCCTGTAACCTACAATGTCAATGTCATAAACATAGTTTGGGGTTTGGGGGGTTTTAGTACTGTATGTCAATAGTCATGACGTAGAAGCCCTTCGAAATACAAAAGGTTAGGTACTCGTATGTCATTACTGGTGTTGGAACATGGTCCTGGAAATTCCAGATTTTTTAATAGATGTGCCAGAAAGTCTAGAGGCTTGTGTATGCCACATGTAAATTGAAGAAGTGCTCAGTGGTGCATAGAATCTGAGTGTAGAGTCTGGAAGACCTGCGTTCAAATCTTGCCTCAGACACTTATTAACTATATGACCCTAAGCAAGTCACTTAACCCAATCTTCAAAATGAGAGGGTTGTCTCTAAGGTCTCTTCCAGCTTTAGATCTCTGATCCCATGAAATATTTAATGATCTAAGAAGGTCCTGATTATTCTTTAGTGAAGTCAAAGGGGGAAATGGCCAACCCTCTATTTATCGCCCGATCAATTTCATAGATACAAGATAACCCAACATGTGATGTACTGCAACAAAGACCTGAGCGAACATCAGCACATTTACTGCAACCTACATAGCATGAATTAAACATTAGAGACTGGCATAGGAGACATGGACACTAATAACCTCTTGACTTGATTTTGATAAATTCATACTTTAAAAGAAGTATTCAAAATGGGGAAATTCTCTTCTAGATATGATTCTCATTAACAAAGAGAAACTATTTCCTGGGATGAAAATTATAGGAATCTTGGGGGAAGTGAACAATCCTACTAGAGTCTGTGATAAAGGAGAAGAAAAATGAACAGGGGCTGTTATGAAACCTGGATTTGGAAGGAAAAAATTTCAGAGTTGAAAAAAAAGACTGAAATCCTTGAGGGTAGCCCAGAAAAAAAAAATAAGAAATGCTTAGGAATAAAATAATGAAGACAGAAAAGGAAATTATCCCAATAAGCACTTTGCTTAGCATAGCATCTAGCAGACAGTTAAGTGCTAATAAGATCTTGTCGACTTGACTGAGAAGAAATAAATGGAAGTTATTTTAAGAGATCAATAAAGATGTACAGGGAACTCACTAATCAATTTTTTAAAAGATACGTGCAACAGGGCAGATAAAAAAAATATTAATATGGACTATTTTGTTGTCGTTCAGTCATTTTAGTCATAGATTCTATTTAGGGTTTTCTTGGCATAGATACTTAGGCTGTTTGCCATTTCTTTCTCCAGTTTATCTTGCACATGAGGAAACTGAGGCAAGGAGGGTTAAGTGACTTGCCCAGGGTCACACAGCTAATAAATGTCTGAGACTGGGATTTGAATTTAGGTCTTCCAGCACTTCCAGGCCCGATACTCTATCCACTGCACCACCTAGCTGCAATATTGACTATACATATTTGTAATGGGCTTGGGTTTTCTTGACTTCTCAGTAGGCAAAGAATTTGGAACTAAAAATAAAATTAAACTGAGTTTTAAAAGAAATTTAAAGGGAAAAAAATGAAGGATAAATGTAAGGACATGGCATGGACCCATAAATACAATGACTCGAGTTTAAAAGCTCAGAATAAGCTGAGGCTGGAGAAAGATCCAGAAGAGGCTCTAGTGACACTGCCAAGCATATAGTTTAATTAATAACAGTAATAGTTAGAGGTCGTAGAATGCTGTGAGGTCTGCAAAGCATGTGATATAAATTTTCTCATTTGATCTTTGGAACAACTCTGTGAGGTAGATACTTTTATTAGTCCCATTTGACAGGTGAGGAAACTGAGGCTAACGATGTTAAATTACTTAACTAGGCTCACGCAGAGGCTAAGTACCAGAGATCATATTTGAATTTAGTCCTCCCAGACTGTAGGTCCATTGTTCTATCCATTATACCACCTGGCTGCCAATTATGGGGTGAGAGCAGTATATATGGAGTCACTGCTAGTACTGTCTTTTTACCTTTAGACCTGAATTTCTGAATTGTTTAGCCTTTATCTGTTAAAATAGGGCAGCTAGGTAGTGTATAGAGTGCCAAACCTGGAGTCAGGAAGACCTCAGTTCAAATCTGACCTTAGATACTTCCTAGCTGTGTGACCCTGGGCAAGTCACTTACCCCTGTTTGCCTCGGGTTCCTCATCTGTAAGACGAGCTAGAGAAGGATATGGCAAACCGCTTCAACATCTTTGCCAAGAAAACCCCAAATAGAGTCACAAAGTGTTGGACACAACTGAAATGACTGAATAACACAAAAACACATCTACAAAATAAGGCATTTAGACTAGATAATTTCTAAGATGCCTATCAATTCTAAACCTTAAGAAAATTTAAATTTCTTCTTTTACTAAATCCCCAAGCCAGCAAGCCTCAAGGAGAGATTGCACTGACTCTACAATTCATCAACAGAATGGCAGATGTTCGATTTTACAAAAATACCTTCGGCAAAAGCTATCTCATTTGGCCAATTATTCTGCTACAAATCATTTTAGCAGCTGAATTTTCAAATAGGCAAGTTATCTGAGGTTTTCTTTCAAATGATCTGTTAAAACTCACAATTGTCTTTGGTTAGTAATTGAGAGGCAACCTTGCCTCTGGTTTTTTAAATTAAGCTTAACTGATCATTCCGAAAGGGGTTCTTCTCCTGCCCTCCAGGAAATGAAAGTGCTGCACTGGGGTTTAGATATTTGAAGTGTATTCCTTCATTTCAACTGATCATTATCTCTTCAAATCAATTTTTCCTGTTTTTGAAGTATTTGAATTTTTAATTGCCTTGGTTTTTTCCCCCCACATGTTAATTGTGTGATTAACTGTGATTAATCATCAAATGTAAATTAAATATCCAACCTCACACCAGACATTTTAATTGGAATACGTTCTCTCTGTAATCCAGGGGTGGGGAACCTGTGGTCTCGAGGACACGAGTGGTCGAAGGTTCTCCACCCCTGGTTTCACCAATGAAACCTGTGATCTAGGATTAAAGCTTTCTGTTGATAACATAATTTGTTTGAGTTTTGGGTTTTTTTTGTTTGTTGGGGAGGCGGGGTAGTACTTTCTTGTTCATTTGACCACTAATTGAATGGCCGTGTAAATTTGTGTTTAACACACAGCTTCAAATAGTTGTCTATAAAATGGACATACTATGATAGAACCTACATTCAGATAATAAGGCTCATGGCATTTCTGAAATATTGCTATTACAAACAAAAATCATGCTTTCTTTTTGCAAAGAGTTCACTTTTCTACCCAGATAAAATAAAGCCCTGAGAAATTTTATTGATGAAAATATTCAAATAGTAAATAATCGAAGGAGGAGAGGTGCGGGGGAGGGGGGGGGGGAGTCTGAGAGACTCTTGTCTTTTTATCTCTGTAGAGATTTTCAGAGTGTGAGAAATCATTCACAGAGGAAAGATGGTAGAACAAATTCTGAGATTCTGACCTAGGAAATGGATTTCACCTACTTCATGACCAGGATCCCGACGATCAATTTGTAATGAAAGCAGGAGCTGTACAACACAAAACGCTTTAGTTGTACTTATTGACATCTTCTGATTTGGGACTTTGAGGGATTTGAGATGACAGGCAGGATTTGAGAGACATCACATGCCTACCTAGACTAGGCTTAGGAGAAAAAAAAATGCCAAGATAAATTGTCAGCCAGAGTTTGTGGAGACATTATAGGCAGCGATGATGAGGCCTGCTTAGCCATCAACTAGGATCCCACTGGGTGAACCATGAGTCTTTGCTCCTTGTCCTTGGAGAATGCTGCCAGTCTCTCCCTACCCACTACTCATATGAGGCAAAAGGAGGTTTGCTCGAGAACTTTTCAAGCCCTCATCAAAGATCTGGAGGGAGAGGTAGTGACAAAGGAAAGTTTATATTTTCTTTTTCATTTTAATTCTTTTATTGAAGCAATGTGAGCACATGTTGAGGGTCTGAATCTACGAATGCCAAGGGAAGACATCTAAGAGAATAAAATATCTCACAGGAGAGGGATAATGGGCCAAAAATATAAAATGTATAAAATAGTAAATTTTATTTTTATATAATTTCATTTTTTTTATTAAACAATAGGCATTTCAGCTCCTGGGGCAACTAGGTGGCACAGTGAATAGAGAATTGGGCCTGGAGGCAGGAAGATTCATCTTCTCAAATTCGAATCTGGCCTCAGACACTTACTAGCTGTGTGACCATGGACAAGTCACTTAACTCTGTTTGCCTCAGTTTCCTCATCTGTAAAATGAGCTGAAGAAGGAAATGGCAAACCACTCCAGTATCTTTACCAAGAAAATTCCAAATGGAGTCACTAAAAGTTGGACACAACAAAAACGACCTAACAACAATTTTATCTCCTAGACTAGATTATGACCCAGGAACAAGGTGAAAATGTCACATGGAGAGATGCAGGGAAAGCCCCCCTGGCTTGTTCAGGCTGTTAGCCTGTAGTGTAGACAAGTGGCAGAGAGAGAAGCAATTAACTCAGATATTGCACTCTGCTTATTCAAACCTTTTGAGCAGATTTTTTTCTAACCTATGTTACTGCACAAATATACTAATATTGCAAGCAAATACCCTGTTAAAGGTGTTTACTTCCTCTCATATACATGCCACCTGTGTTTATGTCACATGTAGTTACCTGCAAAAATTATGGTCCAATGTCTAGGAACCTGGTTCATTTTTAAATTAACTCAACAAATATAATTCAGTTTGCACTATGTACATACAAGTTCTATGGAAAATCCAAAAAAATTTAAGTCATGGGTCCTGCCTTTTTTTTTTTTTGAGACTGGATCCCCCAGTCTTGCCAAGGCAGAAAGTACATCGGCCACTCACAGACCTAAACCCAATACAGATTGGTACAGAAGCTTTAATGTGCTTTGTTTGTCTGACGTGATCCAATTTAATGCTCCAGTCCCAAGAAGCTCACCATATTTGTGCTAGACTTAGTGAAGACACCCCATCAGCTTAAGCCAGGGGTGTGCTGGTAAATGTTTAACGACAGACTCTCTGTGGGAAAAAAAAAAGAGAGAGAGAGAGGATTGTATTTATGATACACTTTTTAAGTTTAATTTGCATTCTTAACATCTCCCCATCCCTTTCTTAAGTCTAGATAATCAACAAAATAATAAATTAGGCCCCGATTCATAGTAGCATTTGCTGATTTCCAAGTATAAATGCTTACAATGGAAATTTAACGGTAAGTTCTCCTGCCAGTTCAAGGACATTCCCTATTTAGCTCCTACTGCAGCTCTGACAAGCAATCTACCAACCTCAGCCTCCCCAGCAGCAAGCACTAAAGGTGTGTGCCACCGTACCGGCTTCCTGGGTCCTGCATTTAAAAAAGGTTATGATCTACTTAAGAAGACGGCACCCACGTTCTTTCTTTGAGGCAGTTCAGGTAAAGAAGCTGGTAGTATAGCTAGAGTTTCGAAATAAGCAATTGCTGGTATTACATTCGAAAATTAAGATAAAGTGAGAGACAACTGTCTGAGCACAATCAATTTATTAGTTAGGCTAGCAATAATCAATAAATTGGGTCAATAGCCTCTCTCAGTGACCAAAGTCTCTGAGTGAGGGCTGACAGGGTCTTTTAAACCTAGGTGTAGCTTCCTTTCTGTTCGGCCTGACAGTATATCATTTGGACCTACCCTGGCAAAGGTAAGACAGTCCTGATTGGTAGACATTTTAATGAGGGACGCAGGTTATGAGTCACCTTGGCTCTTCCCCTTTACTACCTGGTTGGGACCCCAGGTAGTAATCCTCCGGTGATAATATTAGTCAGCAAACACAGTTGTGATCTTCAAAGGCTTTGATCAAATCAACTTGAATTGGAGTTAAGCCTTTTTTTTTTTGTTTTTTTTCTGGTTAGCTAATGGGGACTGCATCATAAAACAGCTAAAGAAAGACTCTGGGGATATAAACTTAACAGTTGTAATTCCCTACCTTTGCAGGAAAGACCTGAAGATGGCAGCAAAGGACAGCAGTTCAGCTGAGATTCGCAACAGAAAGACAGTTGAGACTTGTCCAATTCATTGTGAACCCTTTTTGAGGTTTTCTTGGCAGAGATACTACTGTGGTTTGACATTGCCTTCTCCAGCTCATTTTATAGATGAGGAAATTGAGGCAAACGGGGTTAAATGACTTGCCCAGAGTCATACACCGACTTTTCACGACCCCGTTTGGAGTTTTCTTGGCAAAGATTCTGGAGTGGTTTGCCATTTCCTTCTCCAGCTCATTTTACAGATGAGGAAACTGAGGCAAACATGGTTAAGTGACTTGCTCAGGGTCACACAGATAGGAAGTATCTGCAGCCGGATTTGAAATCAGAGAGATGAGTCTTCCTAACTTCAGGCCCAATACTTTATCCACTGTGCCACTTAGCTCTCCAGAAGGATAGACCTCAGGGATATCGCAGCACATCTCTTTGCCATAGCTGAGATCTCCACTGGCTACAGTGAATATCCTTCAATTAACTGCCGAGATTTCTAAGTTTTATGCACTTGTCCCTATTTCATCCTCTCCTGAATGTGATGGTTAGTTAGCCACAAATCACTCATTTAAAAGGCAAATATTGCTAAATGCAAAAAGTCGTGTGAATATAAGAGAATCTGGTCAGTCCTCCCCTATGACTTCTCACAACCTCACCTGCATCTTTGACTCCTCCCTTTCATTTCACAAATCAAATTTATTGCCAAGTTTTGTCATATCTACCTTCACTATATCTTTCCTTTATGTTGCCTTCTCTCCCCTCACAGAGACGCAAACCTGGTTCAGGCCCCCATCACCTTTGCTTGTTCAATTACAAAAGTTATCTAACAGGTTTCCCTGACTCATTTCTCCCCACTCTAGTCCATCTCTCACTCAGCTATCAAGGTGATTTTTCTAACATATATTTGTGACCATGTCACCCCACTACTCAGTGAACTTCAGGGGGTCCTATTCCCTCTAGGATCAAATATAAACTCCTCTGTTTGACATTTAAAATTCTTCATCACTTTGCCCCCTCTTATCTTTCTAGGCTTATGTATTTCTTCCCTCTACCCACTCTGTGACCAGACAACACTGGCCTACTCCAAATTCCTCAAACAAAACATTCCACTTCTCATTTCATACCTTTTCACTGGTTGTGCCCATGCCTGGGAGGCTCTCGTTTCTCATCACTGCTTCCTGGATTCTCTGACTTCTTTCAAGACTCAGCTCAAATGCCACCTTCTGCAACAGGCCATTTCCTGATCCTCCCTTGCATTCCACGCCCCCTGCCCAGGTGCTAATGATTTCCCCTCTCAAAGTGCCTTCTATCTATCCTGTATATATCTTATAGGTACCTAGTTATTTACACATTACCACCCAAAATTTAAAAGCTCCTTGAGGGCAGCTACTGCTCTTGCTTTCCTTTCTATGTCCAGCATTCAACACAGTGCTGGGGACTTAATAAATGCTTGTTTCCTGACTCTTAAATTACTTCCTACAAACCCCAACCCAAGAGTAAGCCTGACTTATCTGGGAAAAGAAGGAGGCAGTAAGACATCTCCAGAATAAACACCTCCAGTTCTTTCAACTGCCCAGTCCACTTACTATCCTGATAATACTTCTCTCAATATATTTTAGCTCATCACTGTCCTTCTTAAAATGAAATGCCCCAAATGGAACATAATGTTCCAAATATGCTTCAACCAGGGTAGAGTTAAAATAGAACAGACTTTTTCTGACGATTATGCTTCTTTTAATGCAGCCAAAAATTGCGTTAACTGCCCAAAAAACTATACATACGCATACATCTTATGAAATTCAGTCTACTATTGAAATCATTTTGAATCCCAATCCTTTCATCCAAAGTATTAGCTACCAAAAAACAATTTTGATTTTGTACAAATTTAATAAAGATGGAAGGAAGGAAATGAGCGTTTATTAAGTACCTACTCTGTGCCAGACACTGTGCTAAGAGCTTTACAAATATTATCTCATTTGATCATCACAACAACCTTATAAGGTAGGTGCTTTATAATCCTCATTTTATAGTTGAGCAAAGTGAAGCAGAGGTCATGTGACTTGCCCAGGGTCACACAGTTAATAAGTATCTGAGACTGGATTTGAACTAACGTCTTCCTGACCCAAGGCCCAGGGCTCTATCCACTGCACCACCTAGCTGCCTCATGGGATCTATGCATTTATTAAGTTCATTGATAAAAGTATTTAACAGGACAAGTTCTTAAAAGGAGAAAATCTTGTAACTCTCCCATAGGGAACTTTCTCCAGGTTAAAATCCATATAATCAAACCACAGAAACACAGAATCATTCCTGTTGCTCAACCAATTATGTCCAAATTCACCTACATGTGCTATCATCCGGCTCCCATCTCTCCGCCTCATGTCAACCTATATCACGTGATGGACTTTGTCAAATGCCTTACTGAAATTTACAAACCCTATATGGAATTCCCCTGGTGCATCAGTTAATAATCCTACACTTATTGAATCATCCACTCAAGAAACAATGTTATAAGTGGTGGATTTATTCCCATGCCGATCCACAAAATAGACAAAAGTCTATTAAATGAATAATTTAGCTGATCTCATAAAGTAAAGAGAAGTAGTAGAGGGTAGGCCTAATTTAAAGAAAGCTTGGTGAGAAACCCAACTGTGCAAAGTCATCCTGAGGGCATTTAAGGATGAAATTTAAAGAGGACGATGAAGAGATCTGCAAAGATTTTTTGTGTAAACTTTAATCAGACCTGCCCTGATTTTTTTTTCCGAAAGCTGACCAAAAACCAACAGTAATAACCACAACTTCTAACCTTTGCCTAGTTTCCCAACTATATAAAATTGGCATTATAATAACCTACACATACACTAAGGGAATGGATGTTCTTAGGGAATATGCAGGTTTTCCATAAGTGACATTCTGCTGTAGACAACCTCTTTACCATCACACAACTGACTATAAGATGTGTAGAATATAAGGTTTCACCCCAGTTACTATTTTTTAAAAGCACTTAGTTCAGCATTACAAAAGGATTCCTTAAAGTCTTTCTTCTAACCAATAGTCTCCCACTGACTGGGAAATGAAGGAGTTGGCCCGATGGAAGCAGTTGCTTACAGTTCTATATCCAAGGTCATATGAATTCAATTGCATCATAGCCCTGCTTGGTCTCTGGCAATAAAGACATTTGTGATTTCAAGCTTCAGCCACTAGAGGGAGGCAGAGGAACAGTAATCACAGGATTGGAAACAATTTCAGAGTCAGTCCGGACCTTTGTGACTGTCTACTCCCAAGGGTGGGGAACCTGCCGCCTTGAGATCATGTGCGGCCCTCTAGGTCCTCGAGTGTGACCCTTTGCCTGAATCCAGACTTCAAAGAATAAATCCACTCCTGACTTTAGTCCAAACTACAACTGAATAAGAATGCCCTTTTTATCGTACGTGACAGCTGGTCATCCAGCTTTTCCTTGAAGATCTCCTGTGCAAAGGGGGGCCTACCACCTCCCAAGCTAGCCTTTCCCACTCGTGGAGAACAGATTAAAATTAGTAGAAAGTTTTGTCCCCATAGCCAGCCAAAATAACCAGGCAAGGTTGTAAGGTTGATGCCCTGGACCCCACTGGCCTGGACCTGAAGGCATCTAGAATCACAAAAACAAATGTGGCATAGCTTTGAGCATCAGAAGAACTGGTTCGATTCATTGAATCAAAGGACTATCTCAATCTTTTAAAAATAGATAACAATTTCTACCCATTAGAGAGCTGATTAAAACTCATTAGAGAAATCTGGTTTCTGAAGATTAAATGTTTAACATGATTTTATCATGTGAATACATTGACACTACAGAGTATTGTAATAAAAGATGAATAAAGTGGCCCATAAGGATGGGGCCAAGATCCGCTCCAACCTGCGTCACCTGGCCTAGATGAACCACATCTTTGGATTAAAATAACAGATAAAATATAAATAAAATAACAGATAAATATTTGAAATAATTCAGAAAATGGGAGGTATACAAGAGGAAGGAAAATGTCTTGATTTTCAAAACGTGAAGGGAACTGAGCCTGCCAACTATAAGCCAGTGAGCCTGACTTTGATTACAAGGAAAGTTCTAGAAAGAATCGTTAAAGAAAAGGTTGGTGACCATCTAGAAAGGCAAATAGTGATTACACCATTTATGTAATCAGCCTAGTTTCACCAAGAACAGGTTATTCCAGATTAATCCCACTTCCTTTTTTGACAGGAATACTAGACTAGTAGATGAAGGGAACATCATAGACAGGGTTTACTTAAATTTTTATCAAAAAACTTCTGATTGTTTCATGCTATTTTTGTAGAGAAGTTGGAGAATACTGTGGAGAATTTGGAGAATTTTGTGGAGAAGTTGGACAATACTGAGAAGTTGGAGAATACTGTGGAGAAGTTGGAGAATTTTGTGGAGAAGTTGGACAAGAATACAGTCGGAACTAATTGGACAGCCAGATTCAGAGCATTTGTTAATAATTCAACGTCAACATTGACATTGAGAGGTCTCTAGTGGAGTGCTACAGGGATCTGCACTTACCTGGTGCTATCTAACATTTTTATCAATGACTTGGATAAAAGCATAGGTGGTTTGGTTATCAAATTTGCAGGAGGGAAAACTAATATACTGGATGAAACAGGTCTCAAAGGGATCTTGACAGGCCCAAATATGAGACTGAATCTAATAAAATGAAATTCAGTAGGGATAAATGTAAAGTCTTAACTTAGGCATCAAAAAAAGAAAAGTCTTTCACAAATATAAGATGGGGAAGGCATAGAAAGACAGTAGGTGTTCTGAAAAGGTTTGGGGGGAAGGAGCGATCTAGTGGACTGCAAACAATCTGAATGATCAGCATGATTGGGCAGCCAAAAAAAAAAAAAGCTAATTCAGTCTCCAACTGCATTAGGAAGGACTAAGCTTCCTGGAATGGAGAGACGATAATCCCACTGTGCTCTGCACATTAGGCCATATCTGGAACACTCTGTTCAGTTCTGTGTGATTTGAAGGACATTGGACGGCATCCAGACAGGGGTAATGAAGATGATAAGGGGCCTTGAGTTCACGATATTACATAAGGGTCATTTAAAGGTATGTTAAGCTAGAGAAAAAGATTCCAGAAGGGACACGATAGATCTCTTCAAATATTTAAAGGGCTCTCATGTGGAGGAGAGATTAGACGTGTTTTGTTTGACCCCAGAGGGATGGATAGAAGTTGCAAAGAGGTAACTTTAGGCTTGACGTTAGGAAAAGCTTCCTCACAAGTATAGCTGCCCAAAACTGAAATGGCTTGTTTCAAGAGGTGCCGGGATCCCTCTCTTTAAAGGTCTCCAAGCAGACTCTAGACAACCACTTGCCAGATATGTTATGGCGGACATTCCTTCATGTATGGGTTGGACTTGACAGCTGCTAAGGTCCCTATCAACTCACAAATTCTGTAATTCTGTGATTACCTAAAGAGATGGAAATTCCCTAACTCTACTTAATTACATATTATGCAGTATAATCCACCTTGCTGTGTATTGTATGTCCTTTACATTCAGCATCCTCAACATCTTTGTCCTATGTCCTTAGGTTAAAGGAGAGCTCTCTCTATACTTCACTAAGTACAAGCCATTGCTCCAATAATTACTCATTCTCTTCCTCTTGCATCTTTGATCTATCTCTCTCCACTAGCTCTTTCCCTTCTTATGATGGAGGTGGTTGGCCTATTTCTAGGCCCTAGAAGAAATTACTCCATGTTCAACCACCAACTGACCCTCCAAAGTACTGAGAAGTTCCTATGTGCCAGTAATCAATTTAGTTAGCTTCATTTAGGCAATGAATGTGAGGCTCTGCTGATAATAATCAGTTTAGCAAACTTCATCTAATCCAGGTGTACAATGTTAGCAAACTTTCCTAATCAAATGACCTTCTGGTCAATAACCAGGATCACCTTCTGGGCCACCCACTAACTGATTGCCCCTAAGATCTTCCTCCCACTTGTTCCCCGCGAATCTGCCTAGTAACAACAGTCAGACATAAGTTCAGAGACTTGGAATTTGGGGCCATCTGGGACACATAATCCTTCTGCATTTGCACATAGATCTGAAGGTCTGGGGAGCTGAAAATCGTCACGTCTATGAGAAATAAACTGTCTGACATGATTCTTGAGCACTCGTGTTCCTGCTTAGTACCTCACCCACAATCACCTCACTACTACCAATATAGGAGACTGAGGCCCAGGGAAGTTAAATGACATATCAAGGTTATACAAGTATTCTCAGAGATGGGATTCGAACCTAGGTCCTTTGACTCCAAAGAAAAGAATCAATGCTCTTTCTACTGAACCACAGGAGACATGATTTCTTCTCCCAAAAACTAAAAACACCTCCCCTTGACTCTTCTGTCCTTCTCAGATATTGTATTCTCCCAAATGTCATTTGCTACCGAGTGTGAAAACTCAAAGTGGTCCTTAGTTCTCTAATCTGTAACATAAAGGTTTGTTCTAGAAGGTCAGGATAGCTCCTTCCAGCTCGAGATCTGTGATCATCTATGATTCATAGTTATTGAGTTGCTTCAGTCGTGTCTGACTCTTTGTGTCCCCTTTGGGGCTTTTCTTGGCAAAAGTACTGGAATGGTTTGCCATTTCCCTCCTCCAGCTCATATTACAGATGAGGAAACTGAGGCAAACAAGGTTAAGTGACTTGCCCAGGGTCACACAGCTAGGAAGTATCTGAGGCCAAATTTGAACTCAGGTCCTCCTGATTCCAGGGTAGATGATCTAGCCTCTGTGCCACCTAGCTGCCCTATGATTCTATGTGCCTCCTCTTAAAAGCTAAACTTCTTGAAAATGTTATCTATATCTAACGTTTCTACCTTTTTACTCCTCCACTCTTTCCTCAGCATTCCAGAATCTTTTGCTTCACCAGCCTCAAGGGGGGGGGGTTGTCTTCTACTATATATATACTATATACATAGCCCTATCTCTAGAAACTTTGGGGCAAGGTCAAGGCTTGAACTGAATTATCTTGCTCCCGATGGGAGAGCTCCTTCACTCTGTATTGTCTAGTATATATTCTCTTAGGTATACCTTCTCTTATTTCTGTTTTGCTATGCTTTGGATAAATGGCTTTCTTTGCTTTTCACTATGCATGCTCATTTTGGTACCAGTATTTGATGGGAAAGGGGTCAAGCCTTGAATATAGACCTTGGGCTCCTGCTTCTTCCTCCTCCCCCTTCCAATAATGACAAAGCAGTCAGAAGTTAGATTAAACCCGATAATATCCCCTAGACTAACAATAAATAAGGGAACAGATAGACATGATTCTAGCCCAGTTTCCCCCACCCTCTTTGAGGAGAACAGAGTGAACTGTGGCCCCAAATTCTTTCTCTTCCTCCTGGTAGGAATTAAAGTTTCCTTTGGAAAAAGGTGGAGGGAAAGGAGCTTAGATGTCTATTTGACCTGCCTTCAAGCCATATACAAGGATATCCCCAAGGTTCTCATTGCTTGTGTGGATCCTCTTTGGTTATATTAGCTGTTAGAGATACCCAAAAAAGAAGGAGTACACTGGGGACCTGGAATAAGCATCCCTTCCAGCACCTTCAGCTGAGCTGGGTGGCCAGGGAGGGAGGGCAAGGACCAATTTACCATCTGTGGAAACAACCCAAGATACCTTTATGAAACTGCTATAACATTTTCTTTTTTTTTTGTTACAAACTATTTATTAATAGACAAGGCCAGTGAAGTTGTTCACTTCTTCTTGGACACACCCACAGTGCGACCCCTACGGTTTGTAGTCTTGGTGTGCTGGCCTCGAACCCAGAGACCCCAGAAGTGCCGAAGCCCACGATATTCCTGAATCTTCTTCAGTTGCTCCAGATCTTCATGCAGCTTATTGTCCAGACCGTTGGCCAGAACCTGGCTGTATTTTCCATCCTTTACATCCTTCTGCCTCTTAAAGAACCAGTCTGGAATGTTGTATTGCAGGGGATTCTGCATGAGGGCAATCACACACTCCACCTCATCTTCAGTGAGCTCACCAGCCCTCTTGGTGAGGTCAATGTCTGCTTTCCTCAGTACTACATGAGCATATCTTCAACCCACACCCTTGATGGCTGTGATGGCAAAAGCTATTTTCCACCACCCATCGATGTTGGTGTTGAGCACTCTCAAAGTGTGCTGGAGCTTCTCGGGGATTACAAGACACGGCTGCAACGGCGGCCTGGGAGCCTTCTCTGGAAGCCTGCTATAACATTTTCAAGAAGTCTAGCTACAAAATTGATGATCACACGTGATTATAAATTTAAGACTATAGGGGAACTTTGACGTCACCTCATCCAACACCCCTCATTTTATAGATGAGAAAAATTTACACCTTACTCCCCTACATGTACTCTTCGATCAAGTGACACCAGTCTCCTGGCTGTACCACAAACAAGACACTCCATCTCTCACCTCCAAGCACTCTCTCTGGTTCTCCCCCATATCAGGAATGTTCTCCCTCCTCCACTTCCACTACTGAGCTTCCCGGCTTCCTTTAACTCTCAACTAAAATCCTACCTCCTACAGAAAGCCCTCCATATCCCCTACTAATTCCAGTGCTTTTCCTCTGTTAATTATTTCCTACTTATCCTGTATACCGTTTGCTATGTATATATTTGTTCACATGTTGTCATCCCCCCACCACCAATAAATTATAAGCTCCTTGAGGGCAGGGACTTTTGCCTCTTTTTGTATCCTCAACTTAGCACAGTGCCAGGCAGATAGGAGGCACTTAATGCTTATTGAATTGAGTTGACTTGCCCAAGGTGACATCGGTAGTAAGTACAGTGCAGGAAAAGGTTCAGATGAAGAGTAACAGTACCACACATAGATAGCAGTTAGGAAAACTTTGTTGCTATTCACAAGGAAAGGAGAACATACACCAACATGTTGGCATGTAACCTCCATTGCCCCTAGACCAAGGGCAGCACACAGTGGAATGACTTACAAAGAACAACCATGCAAAAGTATTTACACTCTGGTTGAAGGCTTTGTGGTTCAAATTCATGTCAATTTTTAGACAAAGAACAGATGTGGTACTAATTAGAAGATTTCCCCAACCAAAGGTAATGGGGTAATCGGGACCGTTGAGATAAGAATATTTTCTTAAAAGTCTAATAAGTAATGGGAATTGAGGGTCAGGGGCCCAGGAAACTTTACTATGCCATGCAAACAAGAGGCTGGGGGCTATGGGTGTGAGGCATAATGACCTATCTCTGGGTTTATTAACTTTAGTACACAGGCATCTTGGGAGGCTGGGGCCATGCCAGTCAAATCGATTTTCACCAGCTCACAGTGATAAAGCTGGGATGGGTCAATAACTGAACAGGGTGGAAAGGTCAGAGGGAGGAGAAAGGGGAAGATTAGTGATCAAAACTGAAAAGGGTCAGTAGAGAGGGAGAGATTAAAGATTCATGAAAAATGAGGGGAAAGCTTTACCCAGGCTGGCACTTAGTAGATTCCTATTTTAGTCACTTTTGATTTTTATTATTATTATTATTAAAGGGGCCATCCCTTGGCTCACTTCTTAAACAGTCTTAATCACTCAGTGGGTGTTGCCTCAGTGAGAACCCAGAAAGACCTTAGCTTTCAAAGGCCAAGGTCTCCCATTGCATCCTGGGCCACCTCTAGTTGTACTGATCTATATCTGGCCACTGGACCCAGATGGCTCCAGAGGAGACAGTGAGGCTGGTGACTTTGCAAAGCCCTTCCTCACTCAAATCCAATTTACTTGCAAGTCATAGCATCATCTTCCTGATATCATGGTCCTCTTTGAGAATGAAGGACAAACCACACAAGTTACTCTTGCTAACTAAGTTAACTCTTGCTAACAGAGACTGAGCTCTGTTGCTTCCATGGTGCTGAAAGTCTGGACATGCTGTCAGTGTCCTCCAGGATCCTGGTAGCCTGGGACAACCTGATACAAATTCCTAATTACCCCATCCTAGTTACTGTTCTAATAACTAAGTACTAAGAAATTTCATTTCAAGCAAATAGAGAGAGCAAGAAGAATTTTATGGTAATCTGGAGAAAATATGAAATATTACTGCTTCTTCCAGTATGAAACCATAGTCAGATATACCTACCTTGGCCTCCAAGGAGGACAGAAGGACCTACAGAAGAGGGTGGAAGGGCCAGAGAAAAGACTGTACATTTGTAGACGATCAGAGAATAAAGTATTTCTTAAAAGAACTGAAGATGTGCCTTTAAGGAAGAAACAAAGAGGAAAAGGCTGTGGAGAAGGAATGGGGAATTTTCCCCTCTATTAGGAGGTGGGAAGGGAAAAAAGGAAAGGAAGTATTTTTGCTTCGATTGTCACGACCTTAGGCATATCCCTTAACCTCTTTAAAACCTCATTTTCCTCATCTGTAAAATGAGGAGGTTAAACTCAATAGGCCCTTTCCAAATCTAAATCTATGATTCCATGGTCCTATGATCCCTCTACAAAGATGTGGGAGGCATACTTCTTTATCAGTCTTTAGAAGCCACTATTGCTCAGTGAATATTGAAATGTTTGTGTTTGTTAGTAACTATTAGGTTTATAGTTTTTTTTTAATTTTTTCTTTTTTTTTTAAATTTTTTTGAGCAGGAAAAGCAGGGCAATTGGGGTTAAGTGACTTGCCCAAGGTCACACAGCTAGTAAATATGTCAAGTGTCTGAGGCTGCATTTGAACTCAGGTCTTCCTGACTCCAGGGCCAGTGCTCAACTCACTGAGCCGCCTACCTGCCACCCTCAAAAAAATATTTTCTGCTATCCTCATCCAGAGAAAGAACTATGGAGTCTGAATGCAGACCAAAACACACTATTTTCTCTTTCTTTTGTTGTTTTTTCTTTCTCATAGTTTTTCTCTTTTGTTCTGATTCTTCTTTCACAACACGACTAATATTAATATGATCATACATGTATAACCTATATCAGATTGCATGCCATCTTGGGGAAGGGAAAGGAGAGTGGGGGGCAGAATTTAGAACTTAAAATCTTACAAAAGCAAATGTTGAAAACTAAAAATTAATTTTAAAAATTTATTTTCAAGAAATAAAAGGAAGGGAAAGAAAAACGGAAGGAATACTGAGCTTTTGGAGTTAAGTAACAGGTATGTTACTAAGAGAGGAGACTGCTGAGCCATCTTAGAGAGCAGCAGGATCTTCACCCCTGGGAATAAAGCCTGGGGCAAAACCAGAAATTTTTAGGGTTAGAGAAGGTATTTTCATCATTGCTGCCAATTACATACAGGAGATTCAGAAGAAAAAAAGACATATTTTGGTTACTAACTAAGAAGCTAAGAAGATGTTATCTGAGAATGGGATTTGGGTTTCTGGATGTCAAATACAGCTGGTACAGTGGATAAAGCACTGGGCCTGGAGTCAGGAAGATGTGAGTTCAGATAAGGCCTCAGACACATTAACTGTGTGATGGCAGGTTACTTAACCCCCATTTGCCTCAGTTCTTCATCTGTATAATGGGGACACAATGGAGAAGGAAATGGCAAACCACTCCATTATCTTTGCCAAGAAAACTCCATAGACAAAGTCTGTTGGGTAATGGAAAGTCGGACAGAACTGAACAAACGAACAATAACAAGAAAAAATGTTAAATATGAGTATAGAAACTGGATTTAAAATATAAGCATGATGGACTATTTGGATGATGATAGAGTACACTTAAAGCCAGTAAAAATACATTTCCCTGGAGTACTGCAAATCTGATTAAGGGGGCATTAAATTGAAAGTGGTAACGAAAACTATCTACATATCCCTGCCAAGCCAGAGACTACAGAAAAAGCAGACACAGCTTAGGAAGAAGAATGGCAGAAGACACAACTGGTAAATAACAGGAAATGATATCCAAGAAGAAGATCACCTGTGAAATCCATGGTTTCCTTTTGTCCTTTGGATAACAGACCAGATAAACTAGAGGTCTTAAGAGATGAAGACAAATTTGATACCACAGAAATCACTGAAATTTGATACAAGAGGAATTAAGACTAAAATGAAGCTCTGGATTACTATAACCTTTAAGTTTTTTAAATTATGAATCTAAATACCAAAAAAAGGAATATTTTCATACACATGACAAAACACAAAAAGATGAATGTATTTTATATATATATATGTATATATATACATGTATACACATGCAATGAAATCATGAATATCCATTTCGTGGTACTTGCTTTTTAAAAAAAAAGCATATAATAAATTCTAAATGTCATTTTCAAAACTATCCTACTTATCTATACTTCCTTTTGAATTTCCTTCTGTTCTCTTCTGTGCATTTTTAATGTCACAATGGCCTCCTTTTGGGGGGGGGCATTACTATTATACACTCCTCCTCATTCTGACCCTCCCCCAAAAGGTATTGTCAAGCAAAATAAATCCACACGATGACTGCGTCCAAAAATGTCTCTACAACTTGTATTCATCAATTCTGTCTCAGGACTTGAGTCCTTGCTTCTTAGGTCCTCTTTAGTCATTGTATAAATTAAAATTACTGTCATTGTATAAATTATTCTCCTGGTTCTGCTCATTTCACTCTGCATTACTTCATACTACCCAAGATACTCTGAAATAGTCTCATTGGCATTTCTTATAATTATATATATAATTAATATATAATATAAATTCATATATTTAATTTTATATATAATTATTATATATCATATTATATGTAATATATATTATATAATTAGTTCCATTTATATACCACAAAATTATGGGAATTGTTAAGCCATTCCCCAATTGTGTAAGAGGAAATCTGAGGAACGACCCCCCCGCCCCCCGCCAAGATTCTAACTCTTTGCTTCTCTTTCTCTCTGCCTTCCTTTTAATCCTTCCTTCAGAATGAGGAAGTTTCTTTTTTTTGGGTGGGGGGGATACGAGCCTTTATTGGTGTGATCAGGGGAGCTACAATGACAGGCCAGGCCCAGCCAGAGGCCAACCTGTGCATGGCGGTCATCTGGGGCCAAGGGGCAGTTTCTTTCAGCATTTCACAAATTGATGAGTGACCTCGTAGATTCCCACCGATTCCTGCGCTTTTTCGTCATAGTCTGTCCAGTCCTTTTCAAGCAGATTGATGTCACTGAAAATAGTCCCGGTCTCTGTGCCCTCGGCAGCAAAGCCAGCTTGGGGTTGGAAGTCCACAGGCTCCAGGCCCCGACATTCAAACTCCACGATCGTCTTGAACTTCTCACTGTCTTCAGCATTGTAAGGCTTGATGCTGTTGCTCAGAATATCGATGGAGTTGTCCCGGGAGCAGAGCTTACATTTCTGCACCATGGGTGCAGAGCCCCGGCCTCCCTTCAGGGGGACACTGTCCAACAAGCGAACGTACTGCCACTTCTCCGACACCTCCCCGCAATTGCAACATTTCATCTTAAGGTACCAGCGGAAGTCGTCACCCACGGGCCGCAGGTGTGCCACGTTCTCCAGCGTGGCCTTGAGCTGCAGCCCGATCCTCCCCGTGGCTGGCCGGAACCTCGATGGTAGCTGCGGGCGCGCTGCTTTCCGGCCTGGCGTGAGGAAGTTTCTTTTGCTTGCAACTTTTCCTTTCTTGATATGAACTTCCCTCTTAACCTTCCCCTCTCTGTCGTTGCTTGTTGAGATTAATATGCTTCTGCATCAACCTTGCATATGCATGCTTGTTCAACCTTTTTTGTCCATTTCAGAGGTATAAGATTCACCCAACGCCAGCTCCCCAACCCTTCTCCATGTTTATATACTTATCTTCTAGTATACCCCGGTTGTGAGAAATAGCAAGTTACACCTTCTTTCTTTATTCTTTCTACACTAATGCATTTCTTTTACCTTCTCTTTTTTACTTTGAACGCTCAAAACAGAATCAACCCACCCGTAAGACCTCTGGTTTTCTCATGTAATTCACTCTATATCCTTTGAAAACATAAACGTTCTGGAGAGACTGTTATTTCTTCTCCTACTAAAATATTAACACTGTATCACGCAGCTCCTTCTAATTGTTCAAAGAGGCTTACCTTTCTAGTTTTTTAGTTACCTTTCTGTTTGTATTTCAAAATTCCTACTCAGCCCTAGTCTTTCATCAGAAATACTTTAAAGTCCTATATTCCATTAAAAACTCTGTTTTCTCCCGATAGGATTATACTCAGTTTTTCTGAGTAAATTATTCTTTGTTGTAAGTCTATCTCTTTTACTCTCTCATATTCCAAGATCTCTTCTGGTTTAGAGCAGATGCTGCCAAATCTTATATGATACTGATTGTAATTCCTCAGCATTTGAACCACTTCTAAAAGCAGTATTTTTTTTTTCCTTTGGTCTGTATTTTGGCTGAGACATTCCTGAGACTTCTCCTCTTGGGCTCCTTTCCAGAGCTGATGGCAGATTCTTCCTATTTTTACTTTGCCCTCAGGCTCTACTAGATCTAAAAAGTTTTCATCTATGATTTCAGGAAATATTATTTCCAGGATTTTTAAAATCATAGCTTTCAGGGAGTCCAGTGATCCTCACATTTTCTCTCCTGGATCTTTTTTCACATATTATTATTGTCGTTTTACAGATGAAGAAATAGATTGAGAGGCAAAGAGGCTTTCCTCATCACATGACCACTGACAACCAGAACTTGACCCCAAAGTGCCCAGTAAATTGTGTGCTTTTAGTTGTGTAAGAAGGACACAACACAGAGTGAAAAGAATCCAGATTTTTCCCAATTGGGAGTCACTAAAACTACTACTGGCTTATCTCCACCCCTCCTTCCCAAAAATGTTGATTCAGCCACTCAAGGCTGAGAACTCTGTGTGACCAACTCTCCTTTCTTTCCTATGGGCCTCTTGCCTTTCCTGTTCTCATGATGCCAGCAGGACTCCAGACGTTTGTTTAACCTGCCTTAAGTCACCTTGTGTCAAATAGCAGATAAAGTCCAAATTTCTACTCGAGTTAAAATACAAGCCTCTTTCTTTCTTGATCCACAGAACAATAATGGAGAAAATATTAATAGCCGAGAGACTGGCTAGTTCATACAAGAAAAGCTTCACGTTTGAGTCAGGTCAACATCCAGTCTTTAAATCATATTGCTCTGATATTTTACAGTTTTTAGAATTGAGTGACATCTGTAGTTTTCACCCAAGTGACTTTGCCTTTCTGGGCTTCATAGGATCGTAAGCCTAGAGGGGAATCTCAAAAACCAGATAGTCCAACCCACTCATTGAATAGATTAAAGGAACTAAGACCCAAGAAGGGTGTGTGGCTCACCAAAGGCCATATAAGGAATAAGGCAGGGGTTGAATGGAGGTCCTCTGAATCTGGTCAGTATTCTTTCCATGTACTGCAGTGGCTTTCTATTGCCTCCAAGATTTCATTTTATTATAGCTAGAGAGATAGACATAGATGAGATAGAGATAGAGAGATATCAGTATAGATACAGATATAGATGATATAGTTAGAGATATGTGTGTATATATGTATTGTGCAAGTACATGTGTATATATACATATAAATATGTACACGTACACCTGTGTGTATGTGCATGTGTGTGCGTAGCATATGTGTATATATATGTGTATGTGTGTATGCGTGTGTATACATGTGTGCATGTGTGTATTTATTTATTTGGCTTAAGTCCTCCTTGACCTGGCCCCTTCCTATCTTCCCTGTTATCTATTCTTTATATTCTTCTCCCTACCCCTAAACACTGGCCTCCCTGCTGTTCCTTAAGCATGGCACTCCATCTCCTGACTCCAAGCATTTTCTTTCATTGGTCATCCCCCATCCTTGGAACTGTCTCCCTCCCCATCCCAGACTCCTAGTTTTCCTGACTTCCTTCAAGCCCCATCTAACATCCCACCTTCTGCAAGAAGCTTTTCCTCAATCTCCTTAATGCTAGTGCCTTTCCTCTGTTGATTATTTCCAGTTTATCCTGCATACGTACATACTTGTTTGCATGTTGTCTTCCCCAATTAAAGTGTAAACTCCTAGACAACAGGCAATGCCTTTTACCTTTCTTTATATACCTAGCACTTAGCATCATTCCTCCTAGCACATAGTAGGTGCTTAAAAAGTGCTTTTGGGGGGGAATGGCTGATTGCCCCATAATGCCTCAATTTCCTCAGCTGTTAAAAATTGAATTGGTTAATTGAAAAAATTTTAAAAATTGAATTAAATGGTTACTAAAGCCCCTTCTAATGCTTATATTCTACAAGTCTAGGAATTTTTGACATAGGACTTCTCAAGGTATTATGTACAATCAGCCCAAGTCTGAATAGCCCATTGTTTATTATCTGTGAGAGAATTTGTCCTGAAATTGCCCCATATCTTATATTTGCAGAGTTAAGACCTTTTATGTCCTTATTCTCCAAGGCAGAAGGTTGTCCAGCTCCCAGAAAGTTTCTAAAGCCTCAGAATATCTCCAAATGTGCAAAAATGGATTAAATGGAAAATACGTTATTTTTAAAATAAAGTTTTAATTTTACCATGTTTACAGACAAGGGATTGAAGGAGAAAGTTTGGCAGATAAAGCAAAAGACTTGCTCTCTGGCTCTTATTAAAATATGCCTAGGAAACAATTAATTATTCATTTAAATGTGATAAGATTAGGCTTTAAATTCCATGAAGAGAGATAATTTCACCATCAGGAGATATTGCATATCAGGCACTTGAACTCAGGAGACCTAGGTTTGAATTCCAGCTCTAACATTTTCCAACTGCATAACCATGGGCAGGTACCTTCATTTCTCAGACTCTCTGGTTTTTCATCTATAAAGTGGAGTTAACAACCCTCAGTATTGCTTCTTTCTCAGAGTTGCTATTTAGAAAACACTTTGCAATCTTAAAGTGTGACATAAATGTGAGTTATTCTTTCTTTGTATTTCCAGAGGTATACCATATGGTGACCATATTTTCCAAACCAAAAATCAGGACACATGGTCTGACAAATGTTATTCCTTTGGGGAAGCCTTGATAAAAGGATGTCTGGGTTTTTTTTTTAATTGGGACAATCTTGAAAAATCTAGAACATGTAGTCAGTATAACAATTTAACGAATCATTTTTCACATACATTATTTCACTTGGCCCTTACAACAATTAATCCTGGATCTGTTATGTGCGACCCTGGACAAGTCACTTAATTTCTTAGGCCTCAATTATTTATCTTTAATACGTTGTTATAATAGAAGACCTTTGGGGTCCTTTCCAACTTTGAATGTACGATCCTATTTTTAAAAAAAAAGCTTCGTGAGGTGTCATATCCCTTTTTCCATATGAGGAAACAGGGTCAGAGAAGTTGAGTAATTTTTTAAGGTCACACAGATATGGCAAAGAATAGAGCTGGATGCAAAACGAGTTTCCGCTGACCCCAGATCCAATGATTTTTTTCCTACTTTATCACTTTGCTTCTACCCTTTTTTTTTTTCCTACTCCTAAAATAGCTAACCTGGAGTGTAATGAACCTTAGGTCAACTGATAAGTGAGCTCCTAAATGTTGGAGATGAGCCCTAGATTTTGTACTGATGGCCATTCCACCCAAGTGCAGATGCCCTGTGAGGACCAGTTTGAGTAGCCAGCTGGCCAGTAAGCATTCATCATGTGATTACTATGCGTCAAGCGCTAAAAACTAAGTCCTGGAGACATAAAGAAGGGCAAAGACACAGCCTGTGACCTCAGAGATCTCTCATTGTAATTTAGAAGATGATCTGCAAATGACTATAGACATATTTGTTCAGAATAGATGGAAAATAAAGAATTCTGTTTAGGACAGGCTAAATTTAAGATGCCCCACAGACATCCAATTCACGATGTCCAAAAGTCAGGCATTTGATACTCTCTTTGCTACCTTCTCACAAGAGAGAGAAGTAAGGGTAGCAAATACCCCCCTCCCATAGGCAGTCAGCCAATAAACATTTATTAAGTACCTACTGTGTGCCAGGCATTGTACTAAGCACTGGGGAAAATGAGATACAAAAGGAGAATTCACTTATCCCAAACTGAACCAGTCAAGACACCACAAACTCTACTGGGGATCACATATCTAGAACTGGAACCCCCAGAAGTCATCCAGTCCAACCCTTTCACTTTATAGAAGAGGACACTGAGGGTCAGAGAGTTAAAAGGGCTTTGCAAAAGTTACACAGGTAGTTTGAGGGGTGGGACTTGAACCCAGGTCTTCTAACTACAGAGCTGCTCCTTCTGTTCTACCCTTCCATTCCTGAATCACAGCTCAATTTACCATTATTCTTTTTCTCTCTGAGTTCTGGCTCTGACTTATGGATTGGTCCTGTGATTTCAGTGATTAAGGAAGGTAATGATCTTTCTCTCCTAATACAAATCTGGATCTTCTCTGCAATTTATTGTTGTCCAGTCGTTTTAGTCATGTCCAATTCTTCATGACCCTATTTGGGATTTTCTTGGCAGAGATACTGGGGTGGTTTGCCATTTCCTTCTCCAGCTCATTTTACAGATGAGGAAACCGAGGCAAACAGGGTTAAGTGACTGGCCTAGGGTCACACAATGTCTGAAGCTGGATCTGAACTCAGATCTTCCTGACCCCAGGCTCATTTTATTTTAGTTGGCATATTTCGCAATGTCTCTAGTGAAACTCCTATAGCTTGATGCCCACACCAACGGCACAAGGAGTTTGCAAAGGTTCGCGCTGGGTCATTTTAACTCAGATTACAATTTCTCTTGGTGTCTTGGCGCAGTTACGTGGCACAGTGAGTAAAGTACCGGCCCTGGAGTCAGGAGGACCTGAGTTCAAATCTGGTCTCAGACACTTGACACACTTACCAGCTGTGTGACCTTGGGCAAGTCACTTAACCCCAATTGCCTTGCCTTCCCCCCTCCAAAAAAAAAAAAGCAGTCTAGTGAGAGAATATATCTGAGGAAGAGCCCTGGTTGAGGAATGCCTGGATCTGAGGAATACCAGGCTCCACCATTTACTGTGTGACCTCAAACAAGTCTCTGAGTTTTTCCAGGTAAGGCTAAACCTCCCGGAATGATTGTGACAGTCACTTGACACAATTTATATGAAAGGAACCATAAAAGGATTCAGAAATACAAACCTTTATTTTGTTCTTTGTAAACACCAGCTAATGTTACTATTGTTTTCTTTCTAGTTTATAAGAGATAAAAAGGATTTGACCTAGAATCTAAGCTGAGTCGAGATCCACCATCTGCCCTCCACCCCAATTGTTCAATGTTGTTGCAAGGTGATTCAACAGCTCCACCCTGGGTATTGCACAGAAATAATACACTCTTGTCTCTGAGATTGTGTGCCCCAGGTGCTAGACAATGGACCCTAACATCAAACAATGCATTTCGAAAGGAAAGGAGGGGGTGCCAAAATCCAACCAAACCACCAGATGCTAAGCCTTGCTTAGGTATGTGATAATAAAACTGAGGGTCTTCCTTGTCCTCTTTTGTGAAGGCAAAATAGGCCATCTTTTGCCTCAGTTCTTACCTGTCCTTTAACTACGAATTGAGTTTCGCCTCAGATAAACTGAGATCTTAGCTTAAAAAGGCCAAGGTCTTCCACTGCATCTGGGACCACCTCCAGTTGTCCTGACCTATGTCTCGCCACTGGACCCAGATGGCACCAGAGGAGAGAGTGAGGCTGGTGACTTTGCACATCCCTGCCTCACTTAAATCCAATTCACTTTCAAGTCAAAACATCACCTTCCAGATTTTATTGATCCTCTTCAAAAACAAGGGATGAACAACAAATAACCACAGTAATGTCAGGGCCAACCCTATGTGAAATCTCAATGATGCTTTCTTAGCAATGCACCAATCACCACTCCCCTCCTCCCACCAAAAAAAAAGAGGTTTAAAAATGTATACCTGTCATATTCTATGAAATTTCCTAGGCACAGCTGATAAAACACCTACCTCTTTCTCATCGATCTCATTAACACCTACATCAATCTCATTAACTTCCTCCAGAGCCTTTTCGTGTTCATGGACGGCTCTTTTCTTCCTTGGGCGAAGATTCCACAATCTAGCTAGACCAGATGGGTAGAACTTAGAGACAGATAAGAAAAAACAAAACAAAACAAAAAGGAACTAAGAATTACAATTCTGTAAAACTGGAATGTAATGAGTTCCCTATCACTCAACAGCCACAAGATTAAATGAAAACCAGAGAGTCTTGAAAAGGAAGGATTAAGCTTGTTTTGTGTGCCCTTGGAGAGCAGAACAATAAAACCAATGGGTGAAAGTCGCCAAAAAGGCCAATTTGGGCTAAAAAAAAAAACTTCCCAAGAATTAGGGCTGCCAAAAAGGAGAGTAGGCTACCCAGAGGAGTGATGGGTTCCCCCTTCCCAAAGATCTTGAAGCCTATGGGAAGACCAATTGTCAGGTGTGCGTGGGCTGGACCCGATAATCGTCAAGTCCCCTCCACTTCTTAGGGCCTATGATTCTATCATTTAATGCCATGAGTTTGCATTTTCTATTGCGTGTTTCAATCTACCTGATTGTTGCACTGCCACTTAAGATAAAATGAGTCATATAGATATTTTTTAAAAAATAAACAGCATTGGTGTGAGGCTTTCCAATTCATCCCCATTGAGGATTTTTAATTCTAGGTCAACAATACAGAAGACAAAGCTATCATGCAATCCCTGAGGAGAGAGAATAACTTGGGGAGATAGGGAGTACTCATTAACAGGTACAGGGAAGCATTCAAAACCTTGTCTAATCTTCATGCTAGCTGCTTCAGTGGCACACCCTGGAGAGAGGCAGTAGCTGGTAGATAGAGAACTGGGCCTGGCTGGAGTGAGAAAGACCTGAGTTCAAATTCAGTCTCAGACACTTACTAGCTGTATGACCCTAGACAAGTCACTAAACCTCTGATTGCTTTCATTTCCTCAATTGTAAAATGGTGTTAATAATAGCACCTACCTCCTAGGGTTGTTGTGAGTCTCAAACAAGATAATATGTATAAAGCACCTGGCACAGTGTCTGGCGCATAGTAGGAAGTCGAAATGCTTATTCTCTTCCTTTCTTCTTATTAAAGTCAGGAAGAATTTCCAGAAGTCAGTTATTTATCCTCACTGAAGAAGAGACACAGAGACAGTAATAAATCTCAAATTTATCCTGCAAAGGGAAATACTGTCTGAGGCTGCTATCCAACACACATATAAGATAAAGTTAACATCTGGAGGAAAAGAGCAAGCTGGATCCAAGCCAGAGCAAGTACTTTCCTATGGAAAATTCTAATTCTTTTCAGGAAGGTTAAAAAATACTGTTATTGAGGGTGCATTCAAGTCCTGGACTGGTCATGCCACAGAGACAGTGTAGTGGTGACAAGGAGAAAGTGGAGGCCAGTGAATGTTCTCAAGGGACCAACTTTTGATATGGGGCACAGTCAGAAATCTGATGGTTCTGATGCCAAAGAATTAGGATAACTCCAAAGGCTGGAGGAGCAATAGAACATTGCTGCAAGTTTTTACTAGAGAGGATGGATGGCCAGAGGAGACAGGTTTCCAAGATTGCAAAGGGGCAGGAGCAGTTCAAAGGAGTTCTAATAGAAGGGTCATTTGTTAACAAATAGAAGATGTTCCAGAGGGTACAAAGTGAGAGGAAGGAAGAGCAGAATAGGGACACAAGAGGTACAGCCCTGAAATGAATGGTGATGGAATATGGGAATAATAGCAGGGGAAGGATGTTCAAGCCAAGACAACTTTCAAATGGGACTCATAGAGATCAGGAGAAGAAAAGACAGTTTGCTAGCTGTATAGGACCCACACACAGGTAGTATTTATATAACACTTTAAAGTCAACAGGGTGTGAGGTTGGCACAATGGATAGAGTGCCAAACCTGGAGTCAGAAAGACTCATCTTCCTCAGTTCAAATCCAGCCTCAGATGCTTACCAGCTGTGTGACCCTGAGTAAGTCACTTAACCCTATTTGCCTCAGTTTCCTCACCTGTAAAACGAGCCGGAGAAGGAAATGGCAAACTATTCTGGTATCTTTACAAAGAAAATCCCAAATGCGGTCACAAAGAGTCACACATGATTCGAAAAGGGCTGAACAAAGAAATCAGAGATTTCCAAAGCTGGAACGGGCTATTTCAGGAGGTTGTAAGCCTTCAAGCCAAATAGCAGTACATTATAGAAGAGATTCTTGCCCAGATATGGGTTGAACCAAACAGTTTCTGAGTTCCCTTCCAAATGAGCATCTGTGAGTCTGTCAATCTAATTATTATCACAGCATCATAACTAGAACTAGAAGGGAACGTAAAGGCCAACTAGTCCAGCAACCTTGTTTTTTACAAAAGAGGAAAAGAGATCCAGGGAGTTTAAGGGACCTACCTAACTAAAGCCACACAGGTATAACGTGTCAGAAGTAGGATTTCAATGTTTATTATGATTGCATAGACCATATCAGATTGCACACGGTCGTCGGGAAAGGGGAGCAGAGGGAGGGGGAGTTTATAACTCAAAATCTTACAGAAGTGAATGTTGAAAATTATAAACAAATGAGAAGTAGGATTTCAACGCAGATCTTCTGACTTGAGAGCTAGTGTTTCTCACATTATACTGCCTTTGACTAAGTGATCTCTTAATCCTTTGACACTGACTGCCAATTCAATGCTTTTCCTGGTAAACTACAGAGCCTCCCTTAAATCTCCTTCGCTTAGCAAAGTGAATGGCATGTAGTAGCTGCTGTATAATTATATAGTTAGCTATTATTATTGTTATTGTTATCATTATTATTACTATATCATTAATCCTTTATTGGGTTAAAATGGCCTAGAAAGAACATTACCAATCAAATAACAGGGACCTAGTTAGGGCTGAAAACAGCCCCCCACCCCCACCCGGAAGGGCCAGCTTTATGTCCTTACCGCACACTGGTCATGATGATCAAGAACTCACAAAATCAATTCAGATTGAGACCTGCCCTCGCACTGTTTGGGGAAGGTCAGGGGAGAGTGTCAGGAGGAGATGGAAAGGCCCAGGACATGATGGAAAAGGTAGCTATAACCCAGGCTTTCTGGGAAACACTAAAATGGGCCTTCAGAACTTGATTAAATGCTAAAGCTCAGTGGATGATCTTAGTTTAGAGTCACCCAAATGACATGTTGCAAATTTAGGACAATTACATGCAAATGCTCAATAGATTTTATTACATTAAAAGTGCTATTTCAAAAAAAAAAGTGCTATTTCGTATGTGTGTATAGTACCAAAATGAGTCTATTTATTTTTTATATGATATATAATGTGTATATTTATGTTTTTATAGGTATAAAATTTCTTTTGTAACATATACAATGTATATTTATGTTACGTATTACGCATATGTAAAATAAATATATTCATATACTTCAGTAATTCATAATTTTATCATCACAGATACCGCTTCCACCAAGGCAGATTTTAACCCTCCCAATCATAGCAGACACTTTTCATGAGTTGCCATAGCTAGTCACCTTGCCCTCACAAAACTATAATGGAGCTGAAAAATAATAACTGGCATTTGTATAGCTCTTTTATATTTTTTAATAAAATACTTTATTCCCATTATCTCATTAGATACTGACAACAACCCTATAAGAATGAATGAGTTTGCTGCAAGGGGTATTATTATCCCCATTTCACAGGTGAGGAAACTAAGAATCAGAAGGATTAACTGACTAACCTGTGGCAATGCAAATAAGATCAAAAATTTAAAGTTGAAAGAGATCTTCAAAGTCATCTAGCCCAATGCCCCATGTTTTATAGTTGAATTAGGGAAGAGACAAACTGGAAAAACAACCAGGAGTCTGTTACAGAAGCCCAGGTAAGAGGGGGCCGTGTGAGTAGAGAACAAGGGCCAGATGTGAGAAATGATGTGGAGGAAGATCAATAGGACTTGACAATTGATACAATCTGGAGGGCAAGCAAGCTAGGAGAATCATATACAACTCCAAGGTTATGCATCTAACTTTCTGTGAATAATGTTGCCTCAAAAAAAAAAACAGGGAAGTTTGGAGGATGAGAGAAGATGAGCTCAGTTTTAAATGCACTGAGGAATGAATACCAGAATGCCATCATTCTACATGGTGTTGTCCAGAAGAGAATTGGAGGTTCAGGAATGAAATTCAGTAGAAAGATTAGGGCTGAACATGTAGACTTTGAGGCCATCTGCAAAGAATTGGTCATTTAACCCACAGGAGCATTCATGATCACCGAAGGATAGAGTGTTATCAGGGAGAAGAGGACTCAGAAGGAGCCTTGGGGGACAGGCGGAGTAGAGAACAAAGGAGACTGTCAGACAGATAGGAAAAATATGAGGAGAGAGTGGAGTCAAAGAAGCAAAGGGAGAAGGGAGTGTGTAAGAGGAAGAAATGGTCAATAGTACCAAAAGCTACAGAAAGACCAGGGAGAAGAAGGACTGAGAAAAGACTACTGTGTTTAGCAGTTTAGTGATTATTTATTCAGCTTTGCAGTTTCAGTAGAGCAGTGGAATTAAAATAAAGCATGCAAGAAGTTAAGAAGTGAGTAGATCTTGAGGAACAGAAGGCAAAAAGTTTAGACAATTGAAGAAGAGAGAGAGAGAGAGAAGGTAAAGGATGATAGCTTGAGATTGTGGCAGGATTGCGTGAAGGCTGTTGGAGGATGGAGGAGATATGAGCCTGTCTGTACATAGCAGGGGAAAATCCAATAAGAAGAGACTGAAGATTGTATCTTTGGAAGCTGATGGATACAAGTTCCCATTGGAGACTAGAAGGAAAGGGATCAAAGACACAATGGGAGAGGTTAGACTTAAAAAAGAAAAAGTGCAACCTTATCCTCTGAATCTTGTGGTTGTGGTTTGTCCTTCATTCTCGAAGAGGACAATGATGAAAAAGCTATGCACATCCTGAGAAAAAATTACGGAGTCTGAATGCAAATTGAGGTAAACTATTTGGTCTCTTTTTGTTCCTTCTTTTTTGGTTTTGTTTCTTCTTTCTCATGATTCGTTCCATTGGTTATAATTCTTCTTACAAATTGACTATTATGTAAATAAGTTTAATTCGAAGGTATATGTAGGACATATATCAGATTACATGCCCTCTTAGGGGGAGGAGGGAGGAGAAGGAGGGAGAGAAAATTTGGAACTCAGAAACTTGCAAAACTCAGTGGTATAAACTAAAAATAAAAAATAAATTCAAAAAAAAAAGAAAAGGTCCATGACATCAGGAAGATAATGCCATAAGTTGCAAATGAATTGAATTTAAGTGAAGGAGGGCTGTGCAAAGGCACCAGCCTCACTTTCCCCTTTGGAGCCATCTGGGTCTAGTGGCCAGATATAGGTCAGGACAACTAGAGATGGCCCACAATGCCGTGGGAGACTTTTACCTTTTTAAGCTAAGATCTTTTAACCTAAGTTCTCACTTTGACGGAGACAATGCCCATTCAGTGATTAGAGCCATTTAAAAGGTAAGCCAAGGGATGACCACTTTAATTAAAAAAAATCAGACTGGGAGGGAAAGACACTCAGGGTTTCTGGCCAAAAGAGAAACAGTTACTATTTATTTTCACTCTGAGTCATTGGGGCCCAAATAATAACCATTAAGTGATGCTTGGGTAGGGACCTATTGTTGGCCAGTCCACAAGAACCAGAGTGAACTGGGTTTAAGGCATGGTCTTTAAGAAAGAAATCTAGACAGGAAACCCTAACAGATAGGTTTCTAGATAGGTTTTGGTCTTCAAAATTTACCTTCTTTGGGGCAGCTCACCCTCAGGTAAGGTCTTGAGCAGAGGAGAAGGGATGAGAGGAAATGAGTTGCCCAACTGAAAGTGGCCTATTGGGTCCCCACTGGGCAGCTCATACTTCTCACAGGTTGTGGTTTCTCCTTCATTCTGGAAGATGATACTATGACTTGCAAGTGAATTGGATTTAAATGAGGGAGAGCTGGGCAAAGTCACCAACCTCACTTTCTCTTCCAGAGCCATCTGGGTCTAGTGGCCAAATACAGATCAGGACAACTGGAAATGGCCCACAATGCAGTGGGAGACCTCAGCCTTTTTTTAAAAAAAATCTTTTTATTAATTAATTATTTTTAGTTTGCAACATTAACTTCCACAAGATTTTGAGTTCCAAATTTTATCCCCATCTCTTCCCTCTCCCCACCCCAAGACAGCATGCATTCTGATCACCCCTCCCCCCAATCTGCCCTCCCTTCTATCACTCCTCCGTTCCTTCTCTCATGACTTTCCCTTCTATTTTACTGTAGGACAAGATAGATTTCTATACCCCATTGCCTGCATATCGTATTTATCATTTGCATGTAAAAACAATTTTTAACATTTATTTTTAAAACTTTGAGTTCCAAATTCTCTCCCTTCCTCTCTCCCCACCCCCACTCATTGAGAAGGCAAGCAATTTGATATAGGCTATACATGGGTAGTCATACAAAACACTTCCATAATAGTCATGTTGTGAAAGACTAACTATATTTCCCTCCATCCTATCCCACCCCCCATTTATTCTATTCTCTCCTTTGACCCTGTGCCTCCTCAAAAGTGTTTGCTTCTGATTACTCCCTCCCCCAATCTGCCTTCCCTTCTATCATCCCCTCCATTTCTTCCCCCCCACCCCCCACTCTCCTATAGGGTAAGATAGATTTCCATACCCAATTGAGTGTGTATTTATTCCCTCCTTAAGCCAAATCTGATGAGAGTAATGTTCACTTGTTCCCTCTTACCTCCCCATTCCAAGATAATTTACCCCATTCCACCTCTCCCTTTCTCCTTCTCCCAGTACACTCCTCTCTCACCCCTTAATTTTATTTTTTAGATATCATCCCTTCATATTCAGACCTTGGCCTTCTTAACTACAACCTATGAGTAGTCTGAGTTGCCCTCTAGGGACCCAACTGGCCAGTTTCAGTTCAGCAACTTAGCTCCTCTCATCCCTTCTCCTCATCCCATCTCTGCTCTCTCCACATTGGGTATCAAGACCGGGTGAGCGTGTTTTGCCCAAAAGAAGGTAAATTTTGAAGTCTGAAACCTACCTAGATATCTTGGGGTTTTTACTGGCTGTATCGCCAATGCAATATTCACAGCGCTAATGGTGGCTATGGATATGCTGGCGTAGTTCTGAATCACAAAATATAACAGACTCTTTATGTGGAAGACAAAACTAAAACATTTATTCAAACACCAGAAAGCCAAATCCCAGCACCAGAAAGCCAAATCCATCAGAGAAACAAGAAATCCATACACAATAGTAATGCATGGGGCACTGCCATTCCCAAGCCTTCCCCTTGCTAAGGCCTTCCCACAAACAAACACTCACAGCACAGCTTCCTGCCTGCTTCCTCTCTCTCCCTCAGCTCTAGCTACTCTGACCAACTTCCTCCATTCTGCTCCACCCTTCCTGCTCTACCTGTTCAACAAAGCTCCTCCCACCACAGGCTTCATGTAACTTAGGCTTCCGTGTGATTTAAGCAGGTCAAATGGGCCTATTAATGGATGGAAAGACCCTCAAATTAAGCAAAAATACATTAACGATACACTGGCTAGAGTTCTTTCTTAAAGACCATGCCTTAAATCCAGTTCACCCTGGTTCTCATGGATTGGCCAACAATAGGTCCCTACCCAAGCACCACTTAATGGTTATTATTTGGGCCCTGATGACTCAGAGCGAAAGTAAATAGTGACTGTTTCTCTTTTGGCCAGAAACCCTGGTATCTTTGCCTCCCCGTCTGATTTTTTTTTTTATTAAAATAGCCATCTTTTAATCTAAGAGCTCACTTCTTAAACAGCCCTAATCACTAAATGGGCATTGCCTCAATCAAAGTGGGAATGTAGCTTAAAAGACTTTAGCTTTAAAAAAGGCCAAGGTCTCCCACTGCATTGTGGGCTATCTCCAATTATCCTCTGAATCTGGAGAAAAGGAAAGGAAGATAGTCAAAGATGTAGAGAGGAATTTCTCTGTGGAGGAAGGAAAATGAGGGAGCCCTAGTTAGACGGCCTCCATTTTCTCAGAAAAGGAAGAGGGAAAGTTATCTGCTGAGAGCTGGAGGAGTTGGGGCTTGGAAAAAGAGATTTTCAAAATTCTATTAAGGAATAATAAGACTGATGTGCAATACTGAGGGCTTAGTAGAGATAAGATAATATTACTATATAATGGATCCTGTTATCCTGGTTGTATAACTTCCTCTAGCAGTATTCAGCAGGGTGGGAGTAGGAGCAGAGAAGATGGAGGGATGGTGGAAGAGGGGCTATGGAGAAGAACTGAGGATTGGCAAGGGATGAATGGCAGAAAGACAAAGAGATAAGAGACTAGATAATTGAAGGGTCAAGACTGGGAAGGCGAAAATATTGATCTTAGGGAGTCGTAAGCAAATATGAATGATAAATGCAGTTGTTTTGATTGAAATACGCACAAATCAATAAACATGGATATAGAATGTAATTAGAGAAATTAAAAAGACTTTAGGACATCTCTCTGTCAAACAGTGAGGTCTTATACACAGTGTAAGTTCCAGTCTCAACAGCTTAAGAAAAACTAACAATTTGGGTCCCACATGATAGCTGTAAAATATATTAAGTGTTATTTTAACTGATGTTATGATGAATTTTAGAGCTGAAAGGAGCATTGGTCAGCATCTAGTGCAGGCCTCTCATTTTCAAGATGAGGAAACTGAGGCCCATAGATAAAAGGTGACTTGTCCAATGTTGTACAAAAGTGATTAGAACTTGCCTATCCCTCTTGCTGCTGTACCCTGCTGGCTGAGAAAGGATAATAACAGTAATAGCCACTGTATAGTACTTTGGGTTTACAAACTGATAGACAAGCATCTCATTTGAGATAAACAGTACATGTGGCATAAATAGTACGTGTATTATTTTTCCTGTTTTACAAATGAGGAAACTGATATTCAGGTTAAATGACTTGGCCAAGGTCACACGGCTAATAAATAAGAAAGCTGAGGCTGAGATTTGAACCCAGGCACTCCAAGTCCAGTGTACAAATGAGACGTTTTCCTATTTCTTTGATCTTTTGGGTACAGGCCTGGCAGTGGTATAGACAGGTTAAAGGCATACAATGTTTAGTAACTTGTTGCATATAATTCCAAGTTGCTTTCCAGAATGGTTGTACCTATTTACAGATGCACACTGTCTCTCCAAGGAAGACATTAGAAGAATTTTTAAGCCTTAAGAAGATAAAGCTAATAAGACAGGGTCAGCCCTAATCTTTCTGCTAGCTGATATATACTCGAGACCATCAGCATTAAAGAGATCCATTAAGAGAGAATACGATCAGGGGCAGCTAGGTGGCACAGCAAGTAGAGTACTGGCCCTGGAGACAGGAGGACCTGAGTTCAAATGTGGCCTCAGACACTTGACACATGTACTAGCTGTGTGACCTTGGGCAAGTCACTTAACCCCAATTGCCCTGACCAAAAAAAAAAAACAACAACAACAAAAAAAGAGAATATGATTACATATAGAATACAATCATATCAACAGAAGAAAAAACCTTTGACAAAATACAACACCTATCTCTATTTTAAAAAATAGAAAAAGGGAATAAGTGAACCTTTCCTTAAAATGATAAATAGTATATATCTAAAATCAAAAGCTACTATTATATATGAGAGATAAACAAGAATCCTTTCCCATAAAATCAGAAGTAAAATGAAGATGTCTATTGTCACCACTTCTTTTTGACATAGTACTAGAAATTCTGGCCATGGCAAAGATATAAGAAAAAGAAATTGAAGTAATAAGCATAAGTAAAGAAGAAATAAAGTTATCACTTTCTGCAGATAGCCTGATCAATCAAAATCAACTAAAATTAAATGAAATTTTCAGGATATAAAATAAAACTATACAAATCCACATTTCTATATGGTATCAACAAAATGCAGCAGGAAAAGATAGAACTATAGATTATATATGATATTTGAGAATCTACTTAAGATATACCTATAAATATACAACTACAAACCACTGAAATAAACAAATTAAATAATTGGAAAAATATTAATTGTTCATGGGTAGAATGAGTTAATGTAATAAAAATGAGAATACTAATGAATTTATACTTAGTGCCATATCAAACTACCAAAAGGAGTACTTTATAGAACCAGAAAAACAATAATAAAAGTTAAATGTGAAATATTTATTTCACAAAATTCATGAAAAAATAAAGAATTTTTTAAATGGATAGAATATAGAGGCAAGAAAAGTCAAGAGTCTCAAGGGCAATAATTTTTTCAAATAGGAATGAAGGGGCCCAGCAGTGCCAGATCTCAACTATACTACAAAACAGTAATTCTCCCACTAATTTGGTGCTGATTAAAAATAGATTGATCAGTGGAACAGATTAGATGTACAACACACAGAAGCAAATGAATCTAGCAGCTCAGTAAAAACAAAGTCACCAGCTACTAGATAAGGTCTCGCTACTTGATAAAAAAAAAAAAAGAAAGAAAGAAAGAAAACTTGTCAGGAACTTTGGACAGAAGGCAGAAATTAGATTTAGACAAACACCTCACATCTTCTACCAAGAGAAACTCCAAATGGTTACATGACTTAAATAAAAGGGATCACCCCACAAACAAATTAGAGAAACATGTTTTAAAAAATACCTATTAGTTTAATGGATAGAAAATTTCATGACCAAAGAAGGGATGGAAAGGACCACGGAAGTTAAAATGAGTAGATTTGATTACATAAAAATAAAAAGGTTTTTTGCATAAATAAATCCAATAAAGCCAAGATTAAAAGATAAACAATAAACTGAAAGAAATCTTTGCAACAAGTTTCTCTGATAAAGGTTTCATTTCCAAGATATATAAAGAACCAATTTGAATTTATAAGAATTAAAGCTATTACACAATTAATAAATGGTCTGAGAAGGCATTTCTCAAGAAAAGAAACATAGTCTTTCTATAGCTATGTGAAAAAGTACTTCAAATCACTATTAATTTTTTTAAATTAGTACTATTTAAAGAAATGCAAATTAAAACAATTCTGAGTTTCTACCCCAAACCTATAAGGGTAACAAAGATGACGAAAAAAAATGACAAATAGTGAAGTAGCTGATATATTGTTAGTGCACTTGTAAATAGGTACAACTATTCTGGAAAGCAACTTGGAAATATATGTAAGAAGTTACTAAACATTGTATACTTTTTACCCATCTATACCACTGCCAGGCCTATACCCAAAAGAGATCAAAGAAATAGGAAAGTATCTCATTTGTACAAACATTTATAGCAGCTCTTTTTATGGGGGCAAAAAACTAAAAATTAAAGGGATGTCCCTCAAGGAATGGCTGAATAAATTTTTCTGTATGGTTATGATGGAATGCTATAATGCTGTAAGATACAAATTATTTCAAAGAGACATATAAATAGAACATCAATATTAATAATATAATTATATATTAATAATATATAATTATAATAATATATAACCTAAAATCAATATTGACACTAACACATAGATATAATAGAACATCAATATTGATATCAGTAAAATGAACAATTTTGAAGGTTTTATGAAATGATAAAGAATGAAAGGAGCAGAATCAGGACAGCAATTTATACAATAACAGCAACATTGTAAAGACAACTTTGAAAGATGTAAGAAATATGATCAATACCATGACCGTCCATGATTCCAGAGGACTAACGATAGAACATGCTTTCTACCTCCTGACTGATGGATGATGGATTTAGAATGCAGAATGAAACATATACATATATATGTATATATATACATATATATATACACACACATACTATATACATATATATACATATATACACACCTATACGTATATGTACATATATGAATATTCAAACAAAAAAATTTTATTTTGCTTTACTATGCATATTTCTTACAAAGAATTTGTTTTCTTTGTTTTTCTTTTCTCTTTTTAAATGGAGTGAAGTATGACAGGAAGAGATGCCTGTTCATCAAAATATAAAAGTTTTCAAAATAGCGAAGTAGGAGGGCTCCATCTGTGGAATGTTGCATGCACCTTCAGATGAGGTGACTGTAGTTTTGCTTAAATGTTTATAGTATTTTGTCAAAAGATAGTGCTCACCGAGTGTTGAAAATGTGAAAATGTACTGTAAAAGCAAAACACAATAAAACTAACCAAAAAAAGAAAATTGGGTGAATTAAAAAAATAACTTCAGGAAAAAAAAAATACGTGCCTCTAAAAACCACGCTAAGTCTAAGCCTTTGCTTGGATCTGGAATAAAGAAAGACACTTTGAAAATAAGAAAAAAGACATCAGGTCTGGGGAGGGGGTGGAGTAGAGGGGGACAAAGGAAACGATTCAATGCTAGATTCAAGTAGATGAAGGTCAGCCAAAGGTCAAAGCCAGGAAATCACAAAGGCAAACAATCCAGTGAATTAGCAGGTCATAAACAGAGTCCAAGAGCAAAAAGAAGTTGGAAGAAGAATCTTGGCGGAGCAAGGTCAGGAACTAAAGAGGAAGAGGTATGACTTCTCATCAGCAGACTGACAGTTTGTTTCAAATAGTGAATCATATCCTTGACAGCAGTGGCCACACTAGCAATGCCTCCCCCAGCCCCCATAGCTGCAGTTATACATACATTAGCTCAGAATAGATCGCTTCTTGACGTCCTTTTCAGAACTACTATTCTAAGTTAATGCTGTAAGAAATATGCGATATCTAATTGAGACATGGTTCGTATAGCAGGGAGGTTAAAAATGCTGCTTGTTGGACCCACTATAATTACCGTAAAATAAACAGTCCTGTCATTTCTGGTCCCACCATTGTGCAAACCATTTAATTACGTGCATATGACTTAGCAGTAACACAACATCAGCGTTTCCAGACTTGAGTAACTCAGCTCTATTTGCCTTGTGTGCCTTTCCTCCTGGTTGCCTGAATTGTGCATTCTCGTTCCTGTAAAGTGATAATCAGAGAGGTGGGTAACAGCACTGGCCCATTGAATCATTAATTTATTGATTTAACAAACAATGATTAAGCACCTGCTGGATCCAAGGCACTGTGCTAGGATAAAATGATACAATAAAGAATTTGTTTTTAAGGGGTTTACCATCTATTATAGAGGAAAGTTGCGCAACAATAATGATGATACAAGGAATAATGACATAATTGCAAAGTCCTAATAAAGCATTTGTGAGGCATTTGAGGAACAAGAGATCTCTTTTGGCAGGGAAGCTGAGGCAGTGGGACTTGGGAGGCAAGAAAATCTAGAGCTGATTTCTACCAGGAACTTGCCATGGATTTGGGGGGTGGCATTTTCTTGCTATGGATCTGGGAGGAAGCTAGTGGCACAGTGCCTAGGCGTGACCTAAGAGGTCATCTAGTCTAATGCCCTCATTTTAAAGATGAGGAAACTGAGCCACAGGAAGGTTAAGTGAGCTGTCCAGGGTCACTCCGGAAATAAGTAGAAGGGCCAAAATTCAAACCCAGGTCTTCTGACTCCAGTGGAGATTTAGACGATTAACTGCCATTGGAAAGAATCTTTGAGAGACATGGATGATTAACTATCATTGAGGAGCCTATGACTCTAGTCAGACTTTAACTTATCAACCTTCCATGAGAAAATAAATTCTGACTTCCAATCAACTAACAAATGGAATTTTATACCATAACCTCTTTGCAAATTGGAGACTTCTTGTCCTTAACTGATTTGTTGACATATAAGCAAAAGGTTTAGCTATTATTTATGTATTAGAAGTATTTGGTCTGACCTACTTATCTCTGTGTCAAGTTTACACAAATCTTGAAGTTGCCAGACCGTTCGATCACGTCTACTTGGTACCTACGGGCACCTCAAGGCAGTGACACTGAAGTAATACTCTTGGCTTGGATCTTACAAGTGCAGTTAAGAATGACCTCAAATACAGAACCAAAAGAATGAAAAAATGGAAGACAATGTGAAATAACTCATTGGAAAAACCACCGACCTGGAAAATAGATCCAGGAGAGAGAATTTAAAAATTATTGGACTACCTGAAAGCCATGATCAAAAAAAGAGCCT
>CM053623.1:145760565-145771316 GCA_028646595.1 Phalanger gymnotis
GGGGGGGTGGAAATGGGGAGAAAATTTGTAATTCAAACTCCTGTGAAAATCAATGCTGAAAACTAAACATATTTTAAAAAAAAATAAAATTTAAAAAAAAAAAGAATGACCTCAAATCTCCTCCTCCCTTTCCCCCAAATGCCCAATTTCATCTCTAATAGAATTAAGCTCCTTGAGGGCAGGGGCTATCTCTTGGTTTGTTGGGATTTTTTTTTCTTGTCTTCAGTATCTGGTATAGGCCCTGGAACTTAATAAATGTTAACAATATTAATAATAAATATTAATAACTTAATTTTAAAACTTGACATATGCTTGTTGACTGATTAATTAATTGACCTCAGGTGATAATGAGTCTCTAGACTAGCCATACACATACCTTCATTCCAGAAACCCAGGTAAGTAGTGAAGGAGGTAAAGAATGGAGAAAATTCTGTATTTATTAGGGCTTTAAACTTGCCAAGAGTTTCACCTTCACCATTCCCAGAAAATTAGTCCAATTTTCCCAAGGCACAAATTGTTCCCTGAGAGTAATTTAGTTGCATTTGGGAGGTACATTTCATTCCTGAATGGTTCTGGCTGTTACTCGTTGCCTTATTCTTACTGCAAAAGCATAGTGGAGTCTTCCAAACATTTTAAAAAGCCACTGTCTTCAAAGGGTTCAACATGTCCAGGGTGAAAGTTTTGCCCTCAGAAATGTCTCAGTTATCATTGACAGGTGAACCAGATATACTTCCCCAAGAGTGTCATGGGTGCTACCTGCACCACTCCCACATCCTGTGCAGGTTTGTCCTTTTTACCTTCTTGTCTCTGCAGTTCCTGACCTCTGAATTGCCTACTCCTAGCAGTCTGTCCTATTTTGCAGGTTGGAGTGTTAGCTCTCTTGAGGACAGGGATGGAACCTATTATATACTCTAAGTATAGTGGCACTACTCTCCCCCAGCTTATCTCCCTTTTATGTGTTATCTTCCCTTATTAGAATGTAAACTCCTTGAGGGCAGGGACAATATTACTTTTATTTGTATCCCCAGTAGCTTAGCAGTTGTGGTCTTTCCCAGGCACCCATGAATAATGACTGGGACTGTGTGTTATTTACAATAGCACTGACCTTCCTATAAGAGGATCTTCCACCCCCTCCTTGCTTAGTAAGTCCTAGATTAACCTTGGGGAAGAAAGGAAGGAGGGTGCGGAAAAATTAACTTTTACAAATAAGATTTCATCCTGCACCTAATATCTAAGCATCTGGGAATCTTCTCTCCACCTGAAGGCATTAGACTTAAACATAGGAATCTGGGTTCAAGGTCCCACTTTGGACAATAACTTTTGGCAAGTCCCTTTGCCACTCAGTGACTCTAGGTTTCCTCCTCAGTGGGTACCAGATCGGGTTCAAAAGACCTTGGCTTGAATCCGCACTCTACTTCTTGCTTCCTGTGTGACACAGGGCAACACACCTAACCTCTCTCTTAACCTGTTTCCTCATCTGTAAAATGAAAGGATCACATTAGACGGCCTCTCAGGTCTCTATAAGCTCTAAATATATGATGCTATCATCCCATGAATATCATGAACACCGAGTTCTGGAGGCCGGATCTCCAAAGGCAAGACTGGAGAACTGAGATCGTTCTCCAAACCATCTGATCCCAGGACTAGTCCTAAGCAAAATTAAAAGAGGTTTCTTGACTCCTCCTTCCTTGCCCTTACTCTCCCCCTTTCCCTACCTACCTAGAACAAGCTACCACCTTTTTCTTCTCTGGGAACCCACTGCTTTCATATTGCCTTGGGCCTCCCTATTGCTGAAGACAAACAAAATTATAACATAGGGATAATAGATTATAAAGCAGTAAGGAACTTTAGAGGTAAATCCTTTAGTCTGTACTCTACATTTCATAGATGACCAGAGAAAGGAAATTATTTACTTGCCTAAGCTCAGTTATAAAGGTGGCTAGTGATAAGATGAGAGCCTGGAACTCAGATTACCTGACCCTGTTCGAGGAGCACCACATTGCCTTCCTCACAGCATTCTTAAAATGTTAAAGCATACTAGGTCTATACCCCAAAGAGATCAAAAAAGAAAGGAAAAGGATACAGCCATACAAAAATATTTATAGCAGCTCTTTTGGTGGCGGCAAAGAATTGAAACCTGAGGAGATGCTCATCAATTGAGGAATGGCTGAACAAGTCGTCGTACGTGATTGTGATGTAATATTATCATTCTGAGAAATGATTAGCAAAATGCTTTCAGAAAAACCTGGAAAGATTTATATGAACTGATGCAAAGTGAAGCAAGCAGAAAGAGAATATCGTACACAGTAACAACAATAATATTGTAATGATAATCAAACTGTGAAAGACTTAACAACTTTGATCAATATAATGATCCATGACAATTCCAAAGGACTCATGATGAAAAATGCCATCCACTTGAAGAGAGAGAACTAATAGACTGAGAGTAGATTGAAGCATATTTTCTTCTATTTTTCTTGCTTTTTTCTTTCTATTTTTCTTGCTTCCCCCCCCCCCCCGCCCACAACATGGTTAATGTGGAAATGTTTTGCATAATGGGTATCATGTTTCTTGCCTTTCATGGGGGGGGGGGGAGGTGGAGGGAGTAGAGGGAAAGAGAGAATTTGGAACTGAAAATAAAAATTAATAAAAATTTTAAATGGTTGTGGTGGCAAGCAGGGCAGGACATTTTGCTGTTTTTTCTTTTGGAATGCTTCTCAGCACTGGAGCAATCGAGTGCCTTTGACCGAGTCTTGCCTTTGTTTCAATCAAAAGTCTTTGATGACTTGCTTGGGTCACAAGAAAGCCTAAGTCACATGAGTTTGAGTCACATGGTTGTGACACTCTCTGACACTGAAGAAGTGTATATATACTCTGAGGTTAGCATTTTGCTTTGGGGGCTCACCCACTGGAAGACTGTTCCTGTGATTTGGCCAGACAAGACTCTGGGTAGCCATTAAGGGCCTCCCCCCAGCTTTGAAAATCCAGATGTTGGTGCTTCTCTCTCTGGTAGCTATGCGTGTTTTGCTACGGTCAGACAGAAGCCTGTCAATTGATTTGTGTTATGTTCTCTGTTTGTAATTTCTGAATTTGCTCTGAAGTTCAGGGTACTGACTTTTTCCCCTGAACTAAGTGAATAATATATGTATGTTTAATTAAAGTAAGATTGTTAACCCCTTAAAGTTGCTTTCCTAAGAAAAGCATATCAAAGAACCTGTGCAAGCAGCCCTCCTGTGTGGTGTTGTTGGTCTTACACCTCTACAGCAGTTGCTAGCAGCACTGTTGTTACAATGCTATAGCATATCATACCTAGCCTCTCTCAGGAATATTTTAACATTAGCTAAAAAAAAGACAATGTTTAACCTAAAGGAATCTATCTTTAATAGGGGAATTTTAGACACAGTGGCACCACTGTACTGGGAATCAGAAGATCTGGGTTCAAGTCCCTGTTCCTACCTCTAGTCCTGTGTCCTTGGCAAATCTTTTAATGTTTGTGAGTTTCATTTTTCCTCATCTGCAAACGGAAGACATTGTTTGTGGAGCTTTTAACACAATGCTTGGCACATTAATAGGTGCTACAAAAATGCTAGCGATGTTGATGATGATGATAATGACTACGATGATGATGATGGAGGAAAATATCAGGAGACAGGTGAGGTCTGAAGGGAGCCTGAGGTACATCTGAGATAGAAGAGCTAGTGGTAGCACAACTGATGTCCTTAGACGATAGGGCATAGCATACTTGTACTTGGTTTCTGAGGAAAAGGAAAATAAACAACAGGAGAGTATTGAAAAAAGAAGGTAACCTATTGAAACAGAGAAGGTGAACTCACGGTGAATGCAGGCTGACACACATTTTGGATGTGACAAATGAGGATGTGAATATTTATAATAGATTTTTTTCTTTTCTTTTTCAGTGGGAGGATGGGAGCAGAGAGGGAGAGAAAAAAAATTTTGTTCATGGGGTGGGGAGGGAAGAAATTTTTTTAAAGAAAGGAAGAAAAGGCACCCAAAAAGAACTTCGCCTGGTTCACAACATGGTCTAGATATGCTGGAACCATCTTTTCTAGGCCTTATCCAAGGAACTTGGTCTCTCTCCTATGTTTTAGAAACTTTGGAGAATGAATGGGTTTTGTTCTGGCTTTTCAGAGAAGCATCTTTAACTCAAATGGCTGCTTAAGTGAGTCAGAGGCAGGGAGGGCCTCCAGCTTACACCAGCTGGTACTTTTCCATCCATTCCCCCAGATTACATAACAGTGCACATTTTTAGAAGCTTCATTCTCACTGCAGTGACTTTCGAGCTGCCTCCTCAGCCTCCTGGTCCCCAGGCTTTCAACATTTCTGACTCAGCAAGACTGTTTATTGTCTCTGAGATTGTGGAGAGTCTGGTGGAGATTTAGAGAATGCTGTTGCGTTTTGTTACAAGATTGATAAGCAGGAAACGAGTTTCATAAATCACCCTGAAGTCTCTTGCAAAACCTTGAGTCTTTTTTGTTTTTAACTAGGCTTGTGACTGTTTTATTTATTTATGAGGAAACCTGCACCGGACCATGAAGATCAGCATTTGCTCTGCAGCATCTAGGTTTATAGAACTGCCTGGGGTCTTTAGAGATTAAGTGACTTGCCCAGGGTTCACACAGCCAGTATCAGAAGCAAGACTGGAATCCAAGTCTTTCCCTCTCAGGCTGTGTCACACTCTCATCCTCTCACCATACCACACCCCTTCTAGAAGATATGCATGGGATGGGTTCTTGGCAGAGATTTATAAGGAAAAGAGTCTGGTTTTGGAGAGTGGAGAGTTGTATTTAAATCTCTCGTCTACTACTATCTAGGTTACCCCCCAACAAGTCACTTAAACTCTCTAGGCTTCAGTTTTTACATCTATAAAATGAGGGGATCAGACTTAACAGCCTCTAAGAGCCCTTGCTGCTTGGACTCAATGGTCTTGTGATTTAGTGAGTTTTTTAGCATGGTACCTGGCACAATAGTGGGTGCTTAAGAAACTCTAGCTGACTGCCTGACATATAGGCTATAAGGTCTAGTGATTTCATAAATACAGACAGGTAAGTCCTCATAGAACCATAGGACTTTTGAGGTAAAAGTGACATTAGAAAAACCTAGTCCAATCTCATTTTACGGATGTAAAAATTTAGGTGCAGTAAAATGAAGCAACTTGCCTAAAACCATACAGTTAGTCTATAAAGAAACATTTATGAAGTGTCTACTATGTGCTAGGCACTGTGCTAAGAACTGAGGCTACACAAGAAAGGTAAAAGACAGCCCCTGTCCTCAAGGAGGTCACAATCTAATGACAGGAGACAATATGCAAACAACTACGTACAAGCGAGCTATATGTAGAATGAATTGGAAACAGTCAATGGAGGCTAGACATTAGAATTGGGGGGAATTGGTCAGGAAAGGCTTCTTGTAGCAGGTGGGATTTTTAGCTAGGACCCAAAGGAAGCAAGGGAAGCTAGTAAAGGTCAAAGCCAGGATGAAAATACTGATTACCAGCTCTTTTTTCCAGTATATCACAGTGATCCCTACCCTTTGCCTCCAAATATCTGCCCACCTGATCAAGGAGACTGTCATTCCATAATTAGAATTAAGCTTAAAATACAACTATCTTTGAGACATGGAACTGGCAAGTTCATACTGGGATGAAATAATAACTGTCAAGATATTAAGAGACACCCTGTTTTCTAGAGCTAAGGCCCAGCGAGAAAGCTGAGCTTGGCATAACAACAATCCTTTGTGCTCACTCTCTGGATGATCTTGCCCTCTTTCAAAACGACGTAATTATTATATTGCTTTGACCAGCACCAGGTGTTCTGCAAGCTCAGACAAGTACCCGTGTTCTGACCATGAAGCCCTTCTAGGAATCAAACTTGTCCCCTCATTGTCAGGGTTATAGCTCACAGCGTAGCCGTCGGTGTAAGTATTGAGATCTCCCACTAGGGGCGAGGCCCCGGCACACGTGTCGTTGCTTATAAGCTGTTTTCCTCCCTTTGAAATTAAACTTTTGTTTGATTCCTGACTCCCCTCTCTCTAGCCTGTTCGGCTCCGGCCATCCATGTGTTAGAGGCTGTGGTTTGGTCTGGTTGACATAACTAACATTTATATGGTACCTTAAGGACTAGCAAAGTCTTTTAAAATATAATCTCATCTGACCATTACAAAACCCTGTGAGGTAAATACTAGAGTTATTATTATCACCATCTGGAAAATAGGGATAAATTAGCACCTACCTTACAGGACTGTTGGGAGGATCAAATGAAATGGGCACAGAAAGTGCTCTGGAAACCTGGAAGTTATCTAGTTATCATTATTAATATTATCCTAGTTTTATGGATGAAGAAGTTGAGACTGAAAACGGACAGTGACTTAGATAGATTTTGGAGCTGAAGAGACCTCAAAGGTCAATCTAGTTCAAATCCTTCTCAGATGATGAAATTGAGGTTAGAGAGAGGTTAAAATGACTCATTCAAAGTCATACAAGCAGTAAGTTGCTACTCTGAGATTTGAACTCTGGTCTTGTTACTGTAAAGATCAGGTCTTCCTGCTTCCAAGTCCATCTATTGCCACGTGTTCTATGAATGACTTGTTCTCTGTCTCTGTTTCTGTCTTTGTAGGTCTCTCTCTCCCCCTCCTCGTGTGTCAGGAGTAGGTCTTCAAGAGTACCGCCATGTATATCCTCTCGATGACAGCACAGAGAATGCCTCTCTTCTCCAAAGCTCTCACATCAACTCTACCCCTGATAGATCAATATTTTCCCCACCACTTGAGAGAGTCATGTGTATGTTGCCCCAGGCTTGACCAGAAACTCACATTATAGAAGGAATAAAAGATAGTGTCCCTGCTCATGAAGATGGGGAAAGGTTGTGACCGCAGCAAGATTCTGTCAATCTCATGGTGCAGTGGAAAAAAAAAAAGTTCAGTCCAAATGCTGGCCCTACCATTTGCTTCCTGTGTGAACCTAACTCCAAGCTACTTGGCCTCAGTTTCCTCATCTGTCAAATTAGAATATTAGACAGATGGGGATATTACTAAGATTCCAACTCCAAATCCATGATACTTTGAGGAAAAGATATTAAATGTTTTTATTCAAAATAAATACAAAACTTAAAAACTGTGCAATAGTAGAAATAATACTTAAAATGTATATGCTGAAATGTATATCATAAAGTGTTTCAAGTACTTCAAACACATTATCTAATTTTCATAATTTCCTTCAAAGTAAATATAAATTGTAAAGGGGGATGGCTACCATTCTACAGATGGAGAAATTGAGGTCCAGAAAGTCAGTGTCAGAGCTGTAGCTTCCCCAAGCTACTTCCAAGCTTAAAAATCTAATATGAATCCAATCTCCTAAAACTAGGCCTCCAGTTCCTTCTAAATTCTTCAAACAAGTGAACAAGTCATTTTACTATCAATGATGTGACATCCCATGGCAAGAGTGAAAATGGATAACAGACTTAAGATAGAAATTGAAGGTAAATAACAAGGAACACAGTTTAGGCCACATGCCCTCTTACCACCTGCTTCCCAAAGTACAATGTCCCCTCATCACAGCTTTCAGGAGAGAGATGATGCTAATCCAAGCATCTTCACTTTCCCAAGCAGCTTCTTGTCCAATTAACAAGCAAATGTATAAGGACCTGTCTGATTGAGAAATGCTGAAATCTCAGTGCCTCCATCAGTGGGGTCTCTTTTACCTAACCAGTGAAGCTTCAAGGTCAGGAGGTGGTAGGAAGCCTTGGTGCAGCCCGGTGGAGCTATTCTTGGTATCCCATCACACACGACTACAGTTGATCAAGGGAACATGGCTGCTTCCCAGGGTGGGGGAGCGTGGGTACTGACTCTATTGACTGTTATTCCCTTCTCTCATATACTCTTACCACCACTCCATTACTGCTGCTGTTTCTGACTGCCACACTGCCCACTAGGACCAGAAACAGGAACCATAACCTTCTTGTAATCTACTTCTCTCTTCTGAACCTTCCCCCTCCCCATTCCCAGCTCTCAAGCATCTTTATGTACTCCCTTGAATACTCAGAGTTGATCTGATTCCAAAAGCTTGAGGGAACCAGCATCCTTACACTTAACATCTTAATCTGTTTCTGTTCTACAAAGATGTAAATAAAATAATGTCTTCTCCCTCCCCTTGAAATTACCTTTTATTTACTTTCTATATTTTGTATGTGTACACATCTATACATATATGTGTATTTGTGTACACAAATATACGTATGTGTGTCTACATATATATTTATAGGGTAGATAGGTGGTGCATTGGATAGATTACCAGGCCTGGAGTCAGGAAAACCTGAGTTTAAGTCTGGCCCCCAGGCACTTACTTTGTGCGACCTTGGGCAAGTCACTTCACCCTGTTTGCCTCCATTTCCCCATCTGTCAAACAAGGTGGAGAAAGAAATCACAAAGCACTCTATCATCTTTGCCAAGAAAACCCCAAATGAGGTTACGAAGAGTCAAACATGACTAAATCAACTAAACAACAGCAAAAATACACGTTTATGTTGTTTCCCTCAACAGAATGCAAATCCCTTGAGAACAAGAGATTTGTCTGAGGTTACACAGCTTGTACAGGGTCAAGCCGGGACTAGAATACTAATTACCCATCTAATGTTTTTTCCAGCACATCGCTGCTATCTCTGTCATTTTTGTCTCTGTCTACAAGAAGGCAGCAGGTAGGTGGTACAGTGGATAAAGTGCCAGGCCGGGAGTCAGGAAGACTCATCTTCCTGAATTCAAATCCAGCCTCAGACTAGCTGTGTGACCCTGAGCAAATCGCTTTACCCTGTTTGCCTCAGTTTGTTCATCCGTAAAATGAGCTGGAGAAGGAAATGGCAAACCAATCCAGGAAAACCTGGAAAGACTTATGCTAACTGATGCCGAGTGAAGTGAGCAGAAACAGGAGAACACTGTACACAGTGACAGCAACATTGTATGATGACTAACTTTGATTGGACTTGGCTCTCCTCAGCAATGCAAGGATCTAAGACAACTCCAAAAGACTCATGATGGAAAGTGCTATCCACGTCCAGAGGAAGAACTATGGAGTCTGAATGCAGATTGAAGCAGACCATCTGCTCTCTCTTTATTTTTTGGTTGTTGTTTTATCTTTCTCATGATTTCTCGAGCTGGTTCTGTGAAAATATGTTTAATATGAATATATGTGTAGCCAATATCAGATTTCACATTGTCTCGGGGGGGGGAGGGGTGGAGAGGGAGGGAGAAACTTTAGAACTCAAAATATTATGGACGTGAATGTTGAAAACTAAAAATAAATGAATGGATAGAAAAATAGATAAATAAAAGATCATAGAGGGAGAAAAAAGGAGGACTAAAGACAGAACCATGAGTTACACCCACACTAAGGAGACAGTGAGAGGAATATATATGTGTGTGTGTGTATGTATATATATATGCATATGTGTATGTGCATATATATATGCATATATATATATATATACATACACACACACACACACCAGAGAAAATGAGACCACGAAAGAGCAGTCAGACAAGTAAGAGAACCAGGAGACAGGGCAGAGTATGTCTGTCAAGAAGCTTACTATACTCCAGGCTTTGTTCTTATCACTGAGATGCAACGAATAGAAGAAAAAAAAATGATTCTTTCACTCAAGAAGCTTACATTCTAATGGGGCAAACAAAGTGCAAATAACTATGTATAAACAAGATATACACAGAGCAGATGAGAGGCAGGGGGCAGGTAAGTGGTACAGTGGCTAGAGTACCGGGCCTGGAGTCAAGGAAGACTTGAGTTCAAATCTAGCCTCAGATACTTACTAACTTCATGACCCTGGTCAAGTCACTTAACCTCTGCCTATCTCAGCTTTTTTCAGCTATAAAATGGGCATAATAGTGGCAGCTAGGTGGCACAGTGGATAGAGTGCCAAGCCTGGAAGACTCATCTTCCTGACTTCAAATCTGACCTCAGACATTAGCTGTGTGACCCTGGGCAAATCACTTAACTCTGTTTGCTTCAGTTTCCTCAGCTGTAAAATGAGCTGGAGAAGGAAATGGCAAACCACTCCAGTATCTTTGCCAAGAAAACCCCAGAAGGGGTCACTGAGAGTCAGACACAACTGAACAACAGGATGGAAGGCAATCGGATGGGCAATGCAACTGGGGAGACTAAGAAAGACTGAAGAAGGTAAAATCTGAGCTGAGTCTTGAAGGAAGCCAAGGATTCTAAGAGGCAGAGGCGAGGAAATAGGAAGAATCAGGAAAGAAGGGGTGATGGTCAGTGTCAGGGTCTGCAGAAAGCTTAAGATCATGAACTAAGAAAAAGCAGAAAGGTATGGCAGCAAAGAAGTCATCCATGACCTCAGGGAGGAAAGTTTCAATAAAGGGGAACGAAGGTCAAACTGTAGGGATAGAAGGGAGAGTGACTGATGAAGTACAAGCAGCAAATGAAACCTCTTTCTAAAAGTTTAGCAGCTAAACAGGGAGTGCAATAGACTGGGAGAGCTTAATCTGGTAGCAGGGCAAGAGAAGCTTTCACCTGGATAACATGTCTTTAGACAGAGAGGAAGGAGTTATCATGGGACATGGTTGGGGAGGTAGAACTGAAGATGAGAGACAGTGAGGTGAGGAAGCTGGTGGAGCGGGGGGGGGGGGGGGGGGGGGGGGGGGGGGGGGGGGGGGGGGGGGGGGGGGGGGGGGGGGGGGGGGGGGGGGGGGGGGGGGGGGGGGGGGGGGGGGGG
>CM053623.1:145771416-145782093 GCA_028646595.1 Phalanger gymnotis
AATATGGAGGAGGGGAAATAATAAACCTCATAATAGACAACTTCCATTTTTTTCTCAGTAGGAAATACAGTCATCTGCTAAAAACATGATGGGGGTAAAGTCGGGGGCTTTGTGAAGCTTCAGAGCAGCCACTCCTGGGAGTGTGATGGGGATTCAGTCAGAGACCCATAAGAGGATCGTGGGAGCAAGGGCCCAGTTGAGGTTACATAACAAGACTGTGTGTAGTTCAGATTTAGTCACAGCTTGGTAATTTGTTCCAACAGTATTAGTATTATCCCAGGAGAAGGAGCTAAGAATATGGATGGTGGGTTGGAGAGAGAGGGTTTCAGAATGTCTCAGAATCAGGTTGTAAGGGAACGAAAGTAGGAGTGGAATGGAGCGGGGGAAGGGGGAAGGAAAAAATCCTGTTTTCCACTAAATGCTTCTGGCTCCCTTGGAAGCTTGCTGCCTTCAAAGGCCCTTGTTCCCTTTCAAAAATTCAGGATAACAACAGTAATATGTATTTCATGGATTTGCGATTACATTGGAACAGGCACTTCTTCTTCCAACATAGGTCACGACTGACCTGTACCATAGTGAATGGACTTTGTGAATTGCTGTAGTTAAAAACCTAGTAATGAAGTAATGCGATGTCACAGAAAGAGTAGGATAGGGTATGGAATTAGAAGGCCTGGGTTCAAATCTTAACTAACTGACTTAGCACTTGGGCTTCGTTGTCCACATCTGGTTAGACTCTCAGAGGTGACAAACTCCCAGCCACAGGCAACATGCTCACAGCACTCCTGGCAGCCTGAACTAGATTAAAACGTAATTGGGAAATATTTAACAAAATTTATAAAAATACAATAGGACATAGATAATACTAACTTACAGTTTCCTAAGTCAGTATGCAGCAGGTCCTTCTTTGTGGTTTAATGGCTCTAGTTTCTACTTGTTTGGCCAATGGATACTTTAGTTCTGATCTAGCTCCATACTATCCAATTCTGTAATCAGCTTTGTAGCGATGAGCTTCTACACACTTATCTGGACTACTCCTTTGATATACTCCATAAACCTTAAAAATAACTGAATCTACATAATTTATCTGCTTTTTAAAGCATCTCAATATATATGCATTTCATCCCATCAAATCTTATTAAATGAAATAATATATATAAAGTGCTTTGGAAATGTCGAAGCACTATATCAATATTATTATCTTCATAGACTTTTAGAGTCTAATAAAAATTAGCATTTATAATAATTGTAACAACAATTATTAGTGGTTTCTCAGTCATTTCCAAGTCTTTGTGATCCCATTTGAGGTTTTCTTGGCAAAGATACTGTAGTCATTTACCATGTCCTTCTCCGGCACATTTTACAGATGAGGAAACTGAGGCAAATAGGATTAAATGACTTGCCCAGGGTCACACAGCTAGTAAGTGTCTGAGGCTGGATTTGAACTCAGGACTTCCTAACTCCAAGCCCCACCACACCACCTAGCTGCCCTATTTAAAATAAGAGCATTTATACAGCACCTTTAAGGTTTGCAAGGCACTTTACAAATATCAGCTCATTTTATGATCACAACCATCCCAGGAGGTAGGTGCTGTTACTATCTACATTTTACTGATGAAGAAATTGAGATAGGCAGAGGTTAAGTGATTTTCCCAGAGTCAGCTAATTAGTGTCTAAAGATCAGATTTTAACTCAGGTCTGTCTGACCCCAGGCTTGGTAACAGACTTTTTACAAAGGTGCTATGACAAAGGGTTTATGTGAAATCTGCATCAAAAGAAACTGAGGTAAAAATAAGGAAATTATTTGTCCAAGATTATCCTCCAGATGCCCAGAATTCGAATGAGAACCTATATCTCCTGACTCCCAGCTCACTCAGGATCATAGAGCTAGAGCCATTTCACAAATGGAAAGATCTAAGCACAGGAAAGTGAAATGACTTGTCCAAGACTAACCAAGTAAGTGAGAGAGGTGGATGAAGACCCTGGTGCTCTGTTTCTGCTGTCCCACTGTCTCCCCCCCATCTTAAGCTGTTGGCATTAGTTAGAAACCTTCAACAAGTTGCCAGCTCTTCCAGCCCCTTTTGGCATATCCTGGGGAAAGCAGAAGGGTCAGCCAGTAGACCTGGGACCCAACCAAAAACAAAGCAATTTGCAAAACCAAAGATGGTGGAGGCTATAGTTAAAAAGTCTCCTTTTCTGTCAAGGACAAGCTGAAATCTCAGCTGAGCAATAACACTGAGCCAAAAAAAAAAAAAACAGAAATGAAAGAGGGAAGAAAAAGAGAGAACTCAGTGTGCTGCCCTGTACAGACACACTCTGATGGGCTTCAGAAGGGTTTCCTTCCTGCCCATGCCTACAGGAGCTAACATTTTGCCTACGTGCTGATCTACAACAGTCTGCCCATCGAAAGGAAAACTTAGCTCCAGATGTTCTCAAGAGAAAAGCATGCCCCAGCCTTTAGAGACAGCCAAACCTCAAGTTCTGCTTGCCATGGCCAGGAGAAGGTTGGCCTTGGGTTTATATGAGTCACGGTTTGGTCTTGGCTAAGTCATCATGGGTTCCTGTCTTATTCCTATCCCAGGGTGGCCTTTATAGAATCACACATGTTGTGTCCCCTATTAGACTATAAGCGCCTTGAGGGCAGGAAATATGTCATTTGCCCTTATTTTTATTTCCAGCTCTTAGCACAGTGTCTGGAACACAGTAGAGACATCCAACAAATGTCTATTAACTGAACTTAAAGCCCACCTAACCAAAACCTTACCTGGGAATATGAGCACAAATACCATCTATAGCCTCCCCAACAAGTGATTATCAACCCTGTTCTTAAGTGCCTCCAGTAATGGAGAACTTACTACTCTCTGATACATAGCTTTCCACGGGCAGAATTTTTCCTGGGTCAGTAAGCCCATTGACCATTAACCTGATAGGACATTTATGGACTGAGTCCTGTGGCCTAAGTCGTTTAACCCACTCCAGACAAGCAACCTCATGGAGTGGAAAAAGCACTGAAGTCAGCAATCAACCATGCCACAAATTAACTGTGTGACCTTGGGTGATTGATTTAAACTCTCTGACATTCCATTTCCTTGTCTATAAAAGGGGGCGGAGGGAAGGAGGAGACCTTGATCTCTAAGTTTATCTTCCAGTTCAAACACACACAGGGTCACATGGTCACACGGTCACACGATCACACAGTCTCACCACACACACACACACACACACACACACACACACGATGTTTAACACCCTTCATTTTATGGGCAAGGAAATGGAAGACTTTTTATAATATATATGTGTACATACACACATATCACATATATAAATGTATGTATGTGTGTATACATACATACATACATACATATATGGCAAAGAGGATTGAATTTTTATCTAGTAGACTATGAGACAACCTGCACTTTGAGTATTTCAATGTTCTACACAAAGACACACAGGGATCTAACAACCTGGAAACATTGCTCTATCATCTGGCATCATATTTGTATTTCTTTCATCATTCTTACATATAAATATCTATATCTATCTACATGTGTGGATACATGTATACACATACGCATATATACACACATACAAGTGTGTCTATGCGTATATGCATGTTTACACACATACATATATGTATATATGAGAGTTTGTGTATACACACACATATACAATTTTAAAAATATCTCACCCTGCATTATAACACAATAATCCCTGCCCTGGCTACCCCACGGGTCTGCTAGAGTGCTCAAATGGAATAAGAGATGAAGTGTTCTGTACAGGGAGTCCCAAAAGTCTTAGGGCAGCTTTAAGTTATTTGAGGGGACACCCTGCATAGATATCATCTGTTACCTTTCTGTTGAGAAAATGAAGATTTATAAAAGTGAAATTATTTTCTATAGCCAGATGGCTGGACCTGCACTGAGAAAGACAGCTTCAAAAACTGCCTAAGATACCACTACCTGTATGACCCTGGGTAAGTCACTCTATTTCTCTCAGCCTCAATTTCCTCATCTGTAAAATGGAGATGATAATAGTACCTAGGAAATAACAACATAAAGTGCTTTGAAATTCCTCAGATGCTACTTAAAGGTTAATCTACTTATTCTAGACTAGAGGTGGGGAACCTACAGCCCCGAGGCCACATGTGGCCCTCTAGGTCCTCAAGTGCATTCCTCAGTCAAAGGGCCACACTTGAGGACCTAGAGAGCTATACTTGACCTCAAGGCCACAGGTGGCCTATTCTAGACCATGATTATAGAATTTAGTTTTCCAAACTATGGAGTAAATAGTCAGACTCTGTAGCCATTACCAGCACCAGCTTAGGATTTCCACATTGTCAGGACCTGGCATCTGAGAAGGAAAGGGGCATTTGGGTTGTTGCTATAGAATTACTGGAATGGGATAAGTTTATCTCAAAATAAAAGTAGAGGTTTGGGAAGAAATCTCATTCGAATTCCTAAAACTCTACTGCAAAGAATCCCACAGGGCAAATTCTTTCTTGTCTTTGGTCTGAGAGTCTGTGTTCTAGAGAACATAACATCATTATGACTCACATCGATCTGGTCTTAACTTGCTAAAATAGCACCGGTCCTGTTGGCCAAACACATGCAGTAATCTGTTGTTGGAAAAAAAGAAATTAGAAGGTGAAATTACCACCTCCTAAATAACAGACGCAATCGAGCCGGAGGGCTACAAGATGAATCTGTTTTGGACATGACACAGTGACAATGAACAATAGCCAAGTGCAGGCTATTATTTGTGGGTGATAATAGCTTGTTATTCTGATGGCTGCTGTGGGCATTCTATTGGCAGCTAGGTGACCTAATGCTGAGAGGGCTGGACACGGACTCTGGAAGACCCGAGTTGGGCCTCGGACACTTACCAGCCAAGTGACTCCGAGCAAGTCCCTTAATGTCCATTTACCTCAGTTTCCCTCAACTGTGAAATGAGGAAATAATAGCACCTATCTCCCAGGGTCATCACGAGGATCAATGAAATAATTTGGAAACCACTTAGCACAATCCCAGGCAAACAGCAGGAGCTGTATAAATGCTAGCTACTGCGTTAATCATTACTGTTATTATTGTCAGGATGTTGCAGAATTTAACAGTGGATTCTCTTAGAGATGAACCTTTCTATGCCCCACTCTCGCCCACTGTCTGCATGTCACATTTTTAGTTTCCCATACAACATATCTTCCTCTGAAAATACTTTATTCCATTGCTCACTCCTTCCTTATCCTGTTAAAACTTTAAAAGGAAGGGAGAACAGAGGTGAGTCCAAGTCCAACATCAAGCTGGCAAAAACTGGCAGCTCGGCTAGCCAAGCCACCTGCGGCAGAGCGCAGCAAATCTAAAAGCCACCAGATGTCACTCTTCGCTAGTACGGTCCTTTCCTTCTGGTCCTGGAATTACTTATTTTTATTTTTAAAGCCCCAAGTTTCTACAACTTTTATTTCCACATCTAACAGTTCAAGAAAAAGTGACCCCGTCACAAGAGTCATAGGGGATACTGCAGAGCAATCGGTCAATCAAATAGCATTTATTAAATGGCTACAATGTGTCAGACACTGTGCTAAGTGCCAGGGATACAAAAAAAGGCAAAAGGCAGTCCCTGCTCTCACGGAGCTTACACTCTAACGAGAGAGAGAATATGAAAACAACTATGTACAATCAAATAGACAGCTGGGTGGCTCAGTGGATAGAATGCCAGGCCTGGAATCAGGAAGATTCATCTCCCTGAGTTCAAAGCCAGCCTCAGACACCTACTAGCTGTGTGGCCCTGGGTAGTTCACTTAATTCTGTTTGCCTCTGATTCTTCCTCTATCAAATGAGCTGGAGAAGGAAGTAACAAACCACTCCAGTTTCTTTGCCAAGAAAACCACAAATGAGGTCACAAAGAGTCAGACATGACTGAAAAAAGATTAAACAACAGCATATACAATCAAGTTACATATAGAACAATTTTAAATAATCCTCAGAGGGAAGGCACTAGAATTAAGGGGAAGAGAGGCTTCCTATATCAGGCAGGATTTTAGCTGAGACTTGAAGGAAGCTAGGCATGGGAAACAACCAGAGAAAATGCCTAGAGTCAGGAGATGGAGGGTCATGTTCAAAGAACAGCCAGGGGGACCAGTCGGTGTCTCTGGATATCAGAGTACCTGGAGGGCAATAAAGGAAAAGACAACTGTGAAGATGGGAAGGGACCAGACTATGCAGGGTTTGAAAGCCAAACAAAAGATTCTATATTTGATCCTGGAGATAACAAAGAGCCACTGGGAATTCATTAAATGGAGGAGAGGGTAATAGGTCAGACCTGTGTTTTAGGAAGATCATTTTGACAGCTGAGGGGAGCGTGGATTGGAGCGGGGGGAGACCTGAGGAAGAGAGAACAACCAGCAGGCTACTGCGATAGACCAGGCAGAAGATGATGAGCTGGAAGGACCCTTCAGAGAACACTAATGAAGGGTACTATCATCATTGTTACAGATGGGCAAACTGTGAGCCAGAGAGAGCCCAGGGTCACATAGGACATAACAGAGCCAGGCTCTAAACCCATGTCTCACGATTCCAAATCCTGGGGTTTTTAACCTACCTACACCTCACTCTGCGTCCTGATCATCTCTGCTTCCCTACTGGTTTTCTCCGGCTGTCAGCCACCAAAATTTATTAAATCTCCAGCATGTATGGAACATATGGGGAACTGCAGAGGAAGAAGACTGGTGCTTTTTTGTTGTTGTTGTTGAAGACACATCTCAGTGCCTACCTTCAATTTAACCTAAATATATCTTGTTTATACATAGTTGTTTGTATGTTATCCCTCCTAGACTGTGAGCTCCTTAAGGGCAGAGACAGTTTTTGCCTCTCTTTGTATCCTCAGCACTTGGCACAGTGTCTGGCACATAGTAGTTGTTTAATACAGGCTGACTTGAGGAGGTAATATTCTAATGGGAAGTCAAGAAAAATGAAACTGTATAAATTGTTAAATTCTTTATTAGCATTTACAGAAAAGAAACAAATCAGGGCCTGATTTACTGTCTCATTGATTGTCTAGATTTCAAATGATAGAGAAAATGTTAATAATGCAAATTAAACTTAAAAGTGTGTTGTATGTGCATTTTTTTTCTCCAAAGAGTCAGTTGTTAACCATTTACCAGCATATCCCTGCCCCTCAGTACAAGATGTCATCATAGGTTAGGCTTGCCTGTGGTACAATGGGGCAGAATGAAAAGGACCAAGTTCATAGTAATCTGACCTTTGCGAGTTTAGTTACGAAACATATGAATGGTTCATGAGTATGCCTCTAGATACAGAAAATCCTCCAACAATAAGCTGAGGAGTTGGGATCCTAGGCATGGACTAGGAAAGATCACACTCCTCTGCATGGCTCCCAAAGGTGTCTCTTGTCCTCATGCCCAAAAAATGAGACTCAAAGAAATGCGAAGGACAGGTTCAACCACAGGTGTTTATGAGAAATAGGATTATCTCAGTCAGATACAGTCTTTAACAGAATAAAAGCATATTCATAGAAACTGGGATAAACTGGTCAGCTCTGCCATATTGCTTACAATCTATCTAGTCAGCCCTCTAGCCACGGGAACAGGTGCTCCAAACACCACCACCACCTTGCTGCTGGTCCATTTAGCATTCCCCTCTCCAGTCTTCCTGAAGGCATAGGCTTGGGGGATTGATGGTGGATGGAATGGACTGCCAGGGTCACCACCCTGCTGTGGCAAATCTCTCATGACTGGAGGAAACCTGACCATTCCCTTCTTCTTCTCCATGTAGTCTCTTTGGGAAACCTAAAAAAAAAACTCGCTGATCTAGCAGAAATTTCTGCCTACCCATCCAAATCCTAGGATCATTCCCTGTCTTCCAGAGCTCTTAAGAAATACAATTTCCAGAGTCTTTAGAGAGACCTAGATGCTCTCACAAACCAGGCAGTTCAATTCAAGCCTTGCCAGAAGGATTATTATACACATATCACCACCATTCATTCAATAAACATTTATCAAGTGCTTACTACATGACGAGTACTATGTAACACAGCAAGGATGTTGTTGTTGAATCATTCAGTTATGTAAGACTTGGTGACCCCATTTAGGGTTTTCTTGGCAAAGATACTAGACTGGTTTGCCATTTCCTTCTCTAGTTCATTTTACAGATGAGGAAACTGAGACAAATGGGGTTAAATGACTTGCCCAGGGTTGCAAAGTTAGTGTCTAAGGCTGGATAGAAAGATAAAAAATGAAAAGGTCCCCCCCTTTCTGTTCTTAAGAAGTTTACACTCTAAAGGGGTGGAGGGGGGGGGTGACAAAACATCAGATAAATAAAAATATATTTATTATTAAAAAATTATTATTAAATTAAGATTTATTATTAAATAATTTCAGGAGCAAGAGAGAACACTAGCATCTAGTATGCTTAGGAAAGGCTCCCTATAAGAGGTAGGACATGACTGAGCCTTGAAGGAAACCAGGGATTCTGTAAGTGGATGGGAGGAGTGAGTGTATTCCAGGACAGGGTACCACTTGCCTGAAGATGCAGAGATAGAAAATGGTATTCCTAAGCAATGAGGCTATTTGAAGGAAAACCATAGAGAGGCTGAAGGACCTGGAAAGGTAGCCTGGAGCCAAAAAGGAAAGGGTTTTAAATACCAAAATAAGGAATTTGTATTTACCCTCAAGGCATGTAAAAGCCACTAAAGCTCCCTGAACATAGGGAGCATGTTGGGCAGACCCCCGATATGCAGGCAATAACAGCAAGGCTGTGTGCAAATACTCTTATCAGATCTGTGTGCTCTTTTGAGCAATAAAGCATCTCTGACCCAGGCAAATCTGTGAAACAAGTGAAAAGTAAGATTGGAACCCTAGTGTCTCCCTTGTTCCCACTCCCCTTATGTCTGAGTGGTTTCCCTTTCCCCTTTCCCTCATTCCAACCTTCTCCACCTTGATCCTAGTCTGCCTGCTCTCTCACCCTTTCTCCCTGTCTCCAGACTTCTTATTTAGCCATTTTCAGTTGTCTGATTCTTTGTGACCACTTTGGGAGTTTTCTTGGCAAAAATACTGGAGTGGTTTGCCATTCTATTCTCCAGCTCATTTTTCAGATGGGGAAACAGAGGCAAAAAGGGTTAAGTGACTTGGCCAAGGTCACACATATAGTAAGTGTCTGAGGTCAGATTTGAACTCAGGAAGATGACTTCCTTCCTCCAGGTCTGATACTCTATCCACAGCACCATCTGTCTGTCCCAAATTCAGCTATCACCATCCCCACTTAAAAGTGATTTGAGAAGGTGCCTGCCTCTCTTTTTTACAGAAATGGGAGATCATGGGAGTAGAACACTGAATTTGGCTGATACGTGGATAAGTTTTGTTCAATTTCTTTTTTGTTGTTGTTGTTCTTTGTTACATGGGATGGTTCTCAAAGAGAAAGGAAGGAGGATATATTGGGAAATAAAACAGGATATAAGTAAAAATTTAGAGTACTTTGGGAGGCAGAGCCAAGATGGCGGCTGGAAAGCAGGGACTTGCCTAGGGCTCTCCCCCAGGACCCTCCAAACACCAATAAAAAATGGCTCTGAACAAATTCTAGAACAGCAGAACCCACAAAATAGCAGAGGGAAGCAGGGATCCAACCCAGGACAGCTTGGATGGTCGCTGGGTAAGGTCTATTGCGTGCACAGAGCTGGGAGCAGAACAGAGCACAACTCAGCATGGGCTGCACCCAGACCAACCAGACAGGGAGCCAGGTGAAACAGGCCCTAGCACCCTAAATCTATGAGCTGTGGCAGTTACAAGACTTCTCAACCCACAAACAGCAAAGACAACAGAGAAGGTTAGTGGGAAAAAAACTGCTGGGACATAGTGAAAGGAGCTCACGGTTTGGCCACCACCCCAGGGGCAAGAAGGTGATGCAGCTACAGAATTACAGCTGCAGTTGTTTCCCGCCCCAGGTCCACCTGGTAGGAGGAATTAAGTGGTGGATAAGAGCAGGAGTGCAGAGCCTGTTTAAGATCTGAGTCAGATCCAGGTTGGCGGATCTTGGGGAGGAGGAGTGCTCGTGTGACAGAGCTTGCTGTGAGAAATAGCTCTAAAAACAACAGCACAGCCCCTCAAGCTGGGGACAAACTACTCTCTACTCTACAAGCAGTCATACTCCAACAAAAAAACTCAAGGGTCAAGTAGTTGGCTGGAAACATGGTCAGGCAGCGAAAACAGACTCAGATTCAGACTCCGACTTTAGAATCTTTCTTTGAGGACAAAGAAGACCAAAACATACATCCAGAAGAAGTCAACAAAGTCAAAGAACCTACATCAAAAGCCTCCAAGAAAAACATGAACTGGTCTCCGGCCATGGAAGAGCTCAAAAAGGATTTGGAAAAGCAAGTTAGAGAAATAGAGGAAAAATTGGGAAGAAAAACAAGAATGATTCAAGAAAACCATGAAAAACAAGTCAATGACTTGCTAAAGGAGACCCAAAATATACTGAAGAAAACAACACCTTAAAAAATAGACTAACTCAAATGGCAAAAGAGCCCCAAAAAACCAATGAGGAAAAGAATGCCTTGAAAGGCAGAATTAGCCAAATGGAAAAGGAGGTCCAAAAGACCACTGAAGAAAATACTACCTTAAAAATTAGATTGGAGCAAGTGGAAGCTAGTGACTTGATGAGAAATCAAGAT
>CM053623.1:145782593-145805824 GCA_028646595.1 Phalanger gymnotis
ATTAAGGGATGAGAGAGGAATATATTGAGAGAGGGAGAAAAGGAGAGATAGAATGGGGGCAATTATGTCACATAAAAGTGGCAAGAAAAAGCAGTTCTGTTGGGAGGGAAGAAGGGGAAGATGAGGGGGAATGAGTGAATCTTGCTCTCATCAGATTTGACCTGAGGAGGGAATAACATACACACTCAATTGGGTATCTTACCCCACAGGAAAGAAGGAGAAAGGAGATAAAAAAGGGGGGACGATAGAATGGAGGGCAGATGGGGGAGGAGGTAATCAAAAGCAAACACTTTTGAAAAGGGACATGGTCAAGGGAGAAAATTGGATAAAGGGGGATAGGCTAGGAAGGAGCAAAATATAGTTAATCTTTCACAACATGAGTATTGTGGAAGGGTTTTGCATAATGATACACATGTGACCTATGTTGAATTGCTTGCCTTCTTGGGGAAGATGAGTGGAGAGGGAAAAGGGGAGGGAATTTGGAACTCAAAGTTTTAAAAGAAAGTGTTCGAAAAAAAAAAAGCTTTTGCATGCAACTAGGAGATAAGATATACAGGCAATGGGGCATAAACATCTAGCCCTACAAGAAAGTAAGAAAAAAGGGGATGGGGGGAGTGGGGTGACAGAAGGGAGGGCTGAGTGGGGAACAGGGCAATCAGAATATATGCCATCTTGGAGTGTGAGGGGAGGGTAGAAATGGGGAGAAAATTTGTAATTCAAACGCTTGTGAAAATTAATGCTGAAAATTAAAAATATTAAATAATAAATGAGAAAGGAAAAAAATTAAATTTTAAAAATATAAACCTTGTCTCAGAAATTTTCTCAGTAAATCTGAATCAATGTGCTATATCTCTCATTAGGCTTCACAGAAGCATCTTCATTTTAAGTTTTCTCTCTAATTGTAGAATGAATGATTTTCCCCCAGCACAGGAATACATCTCCTGTGCAGATGCTAATTGATAAAAGATCCCTTGAAAGATGTAATGACATAGATAACTATGCTCAATGGCCTTCTGATTATTAAACCAAAGTAGGCATAAAAATGGGAGATGTAGGCTCAACAAAAGTCTTTCTTGCCGACATGAAGAGCATTGCAGAGTCCAAAGGAAGGAGGAATCCCCTATAGATGGTGTGGTCCCATGTCCTACTGATAGCAGATTACATTGTACTATTGAATCAATACCCAGAATATGGCAGAGCTTCCTAAATGAGACCCACAATCACTCAAAAGAGTTCAGCATAGCTAGCCATGGAGAAAAAAAAAGAGACCAAGAAAATCCATTTTCCAGATTACCTTATACGTAGCTTAATGGACAACCCATACATCTGGTCCATCAGTCTATAAATATTGGTCTGACATTTTCAGATGGACAATGTACTGGGGCCTAGAAGTGAATAGGAGGTGGAGGGTAGGCTGGATTGCCTTTGGGAAATTACATGGTCCTTTCAATAATTTTAAGCTCTTCACTCACAAAACGTCTGTTTTTTGTTTGAGTATTTTTTTTAACTCCAGTATACCAACATACTTCTGGTGATGTATATGGTAGAAGTCCTGGAACAAGGCATAGAACGCTATAATCTCTGAACAAGTTGCAAGTGATTGAATGGAGAGATAGGTGTGGATAGACTGCAAGTATTACTAATCCCTCAGTCAATAAGTATTTATTAAGGACCTAAGGCACTGGAGATACATAGATGAAAGTGAATGAATAAAATGAATGAAAGCATTTAACTGTGCTAAGCCTGGATATACAAATACAAGAGTAAGATAGTTCTTCCCCTCAACAAACTTAAATTCTGTTATGAGGAGATAATGTATATAGAGTAGTGGTGACCAGGGAGAGATGTTTTGGCTTGAGAAATCATAGGGATTATGAGTAGAGCATTGTTATTCTGTTGTTTTTCGGTCATGTCTGATTCTTTGTGACCACTTTTGGGGTTTTCTTGGCAAAGATACTGGAGTGGTTTGCCATTTCCTTTTCCAGCTCATTTGACAGATGAGGAAACTGAGACAAACGGGATCAAGTGACTTGCCCAGAGTCACACAGCTAGCAAGTGTCTGAGGTCAGATTTGGACTCAGGAAGATGAGCCTTCCTGACTCCAGGCCTGGTGCTCTATCCACTGGGCCACCAGTGATGCATTGAGTTAAGCATTAGGGCAGTCAAATAACAGTCCTTTCTAGAAGTAGCGATAGTATCGATTTGATAACTATTCCCAGAATGAGAGGTAGAAAATGGAGGGCAATGGAGACACGATATGAGGGCAGATGGCAAGAAGATGAGCAGGGTGGACAGCTGGAAAGGGTATGAAGCATGGCCCAGTCTGGTGGCAGCTAGATATAATGAACTATGTGATTGAAACAGTCTTCGCTCTCAAGAAGACAGCTGAATGTTATGGGGCCTCCCAAATGACTTTAAAGTGATTCTGTATTGAGAGAGAACCCATGGATCTATGTAGATTCATACAAAATCTGTGCATGGTAGATACAAGGCAGCTTGAGGAGAAGGCTTTAGCACCTGGAGGTGAAGGAGAAGCTTTATGTACAAAGTAACACTTGAATAGAGCTTTACAAGAATCTAGAGATTCTAAAAGGTGGGAGTGAAGAGAGAGTAAACTTAAGGCCTGGGGCCAGCCTGTCCAAAGGCATAGAAACCAAAGATGGAATGTCATTTTTGAGGAAGAGGGAGGAGAGTTTGAGTTGACAGTAAATAGTATGTGCAAAGGAGGATAACAGGCAATACAACTGGAAAAGTAGGTTGGCACCAGGTCATGAAGGACTTTAACGCCAAATGGAAGAATTTATGTTTGATCCTAGAGGTGATAGGAAGCCATTGGCATTTATTGAAAGGGTTTTTGGGTAACACTGGCTTCTTGGGTTTTGCATGCACAAGACATTCCCTCTCTGGGCATTCTTTTTTAGCTATCCCCCATACCTAGAAGGTTCTGCCTCCTCCCCTCACACTACTGACCTCCCTGGCTTCCTTTAAGGCCCAACTAAAATCCCACCTTCTACAGGAAGCCTTCCCTAACTCCTCCCAATTCCAGCTCCTTTTCTCTCTTAATTATTTCCTATTTATCCTGTACATAGCTTGCTTTGTGTATAGTTGTCTGTGTGTTATCTCCCCCATTAGATTGTAAGGTCCTTGAAGGCAAAAATTGTCTTTTTGACTTTTTTTTATCTCCAACATTTAGTATGCCTGGAATACAATAGGTACTTTATTGAATAAATGACATGGTCAGATCCAGGCTTTCTTTAGGAAAACCACTTTGATGCCTGTGCAGAAGATGAATGGGGCAGCAAGGCAGGGGAGAAGTTACTGCCATAGTCTAAGTAAATGGTGACCGAGGGCCTGAACTAGTATGGCAGGTGCGGGAATGGACAAAGGGAAACTGACTCAAGAGATGTTGTAGAAACAGAAATAAAGTTTGGCCAACCGAGTAAATATGTGAGGTGAAGGAGAAAACCAAGGTTGTGAACATGAGTGAATGGAAGGATGTTGGTACTCTCAACAATAATAGGGAAGCTTGGAAGAGAAATAGGTTTGGGAGAAAAGATAAGGAGTTCTGTTTTGGATATGTTAGTCAGAGACGTTCACAGAACATTCAGTTTGAAATGTCCGATAAACAGCTGGTGATAGAGGCTTGCATCTCTGGAGATAGGCTAGGCTAAGTCTATACCCTATGCCTTGGAGTCATCTGAACAAACATGCCAATCAATGAGAGTTGATAAAACCACTGAGGGAGAGTAGAGAGAAAAAAAAAAAGAGAAGATAGTCCAAGATAGATCTTTAAGAGATACCCACAGTTAAGAGCACATAGCAGGGTAGCTAGGTAGTTCCATAGTGCACAGAGCTCCAGGCCTGGAGTCAGGAAGACTCATCTTTCTGAGTCCAAATCTGACCTCAGACACTTCCTAGCTGTGTGACCCTGGGCAAGTCACTTGACCCTGTTTGCCTCAGTTTCCTCATCTGTCAAATAAGATGGAGAAAGAAATGGCAAACCACTTCAGTATCCTTGCCAAGAAAACCTCAAAAGGAGTCATGACAAGTCAGACACGATTGAAAAGCCACTGAACAATAAGGAACACATGACATGGATGAAGACCTAGCAAAGCGGACTACACAGATAGGAAAAGAATTAAGAGGGAGGAGTGTACTTTCCAGAGAGGAGAGGGCATCCTGGGGAAGAACTTGTCTGATGGTGTCAAATGCAAATGGTGCAGAGAAGTCAAGAAGGATAAAGATTAACAAATGGCCATCAGATTTTGCAACTAAGAGAACACTGGAATCTTTGGAAGGAATAAAGTCAGTTGAGTAATGAATAATTGTACGGGAGAAGTGTCATAAAGGACATTTTCAGGGAACAGTCTGACTGGAAAGAGGAGGTAGGCTGGTTATGGAGTAAAAAAGATAGGCTTGCAGTCTCCACTGGTATCCTCTGGTCAAAAGAGCAAGAGGAAGTCCCTCGGCACACTGGGAGGACCTTCTTTGAAGGATTTATAGCAGGACACAGACAAGATGAGATACAGGATAAGAAGACACAGAGAAGTTGCAATGAGTAGTATCGTGTGTATAGATAGAGCACTGAACTTGGAATCGGGAAGACATTTCCTAGCTGAATCACCCTAGGGAAATCCCTTAACTATTCAACCTCATTCTTCTCATATGTAAAATGATAGGATTGGACCCCCTGGCCTCCAAATTCCTTTCCAGCTCTAAATCTATGATCCTAAATACTGAAGTATAGGAAATTCAGCCTAAAGTGAGGGAGCAGAGATAAGTTTTGTTTCGGGCGGGGCAGTTTAGTAGACAGAACCTTCCCAAATCAGAGCTCCTTGTCTCCTGCTCCCTACCCTAGTCAGGCAGTCAAGAAGCATCTGTTAAAAGCTTACTATTTGCCAGGCACTGTCCTAAGAGATAGAAATTTTTAATAAAGGCTGAAACAGCTGCTGCTCAGCAACCTAAGACAGGAACAGTATGTGGTACATAGGTGCTTGATAAATGCATGGCGACCATCTGATTAAAGTTGGGCTCTGCTCTGTATCATCCCCAAGTGGCAAGAGATGGAAGTACAATATTTGGGAATCAGATAAAGATTTAAAGCTGGAAAGGACTATGGAGATTTGTTAATATTAATTCTGTATGTATTTATATACCTAATTCTTATCTCTTCAATTAAAACACAAGCACCTTCAGAATGGGATTGTTTCATTGTTTTTCTTTGTATCCCCAGAGCTCAGCACGATGTCTGACACACAGTAGGATTTTCACAAATGCTTGTGAACTGATAATTCAACACCCTTATTTTACAGATGAAGAAACTAAGACAGAGGAGAAAATGAGTTTCCCAAGGGAGTGTGGGTTTGAATCCAGGACCTCTGACTCCAATTCAGTGTACTTTCCACTATATCCCACTGCTATTTTTTTTTTTTGGTCCCCTAGGAGCAAAAAAGATTATAAACGAGACACATCCAATTCTTTAGTCATTAGTTATAATCCTGCTGGCAAAGAATATTCCATGTGGCTGACTTTTATGCATTTTTTTAAAAGGAGAAGGCTTATTCTTACTGAAGATAGCACATTTCTTGGATTTTTCACTGTGAATATTGAGTGAGAAAAGAGTACAAGGTGAGAAAAGTCAACATACCTTTTCTAGAACTTAGAGGCTGAGCCTAGAAAAAGCCTCCCAGGTAGAAGAGCTGCAAGAGAACTAATGCTCAAGTTCCCCATGGAATAATCAACAGAAGGTTTTCCAGTTGCTCCTTCCATAGTAGTTTGTTCCATTCATAGAATATACTTAAGCCATAATCCCCAAAATTCCTTTTGAAGTTGGGCCAAAATTGCATAAATCCAGTGGGTCAAGAAAGATAGTATTCTTCACCAATTGCCTCCAGTTTGCCATACTCATAAATCGATTTGGATATTTCCAATAGTGTTTAAACCCGAACCCCTTGACTGGTGCCTTCACAGTCAACACCTAACCTTAATAGCTTTCCTCCCTTCACCTACCTCCTTTACCTAGAGAGATAATTCTGTGACAAACATGCGCTCTTTCCAAATCATGTAGTGAAGACAATAGAAGTGCTCTTCCCCTTCTCAGCAATGCAGTGATCTAGGGTAATTCCAAAAGACTCGTGATGGAAAATGCTATCCACATCCAGAGAAAGAACTATGGATTCTGAATGCAGATTAAAGCATACTATTTTCTCTTTTTTTCTGGGTTTTTTTTGTTTTTTTTCTTTCTCATGATTTTTCCATTTGGTTCTGATTCTCCTTTACAACATGACTAATGTGGAAATATGTTTAATATGATTGTACATATGTATAGCCGATATCAGATTGCAAACCATCTCGGGAAGCAGGGAGAAAAGCTAGAACTCAAAATCTTATAAAAGTGAATGTTGAAAACTAAAAACAAATTAATTTTTTTAACTTTTTTAAAGAATTGCTCTTTCCTAGAGTAGGTGTTTCATAAATGCTTGTGGATTGATCATTTGACTTGTATTTTACAGATGAGGAAACTGAGGCACATAGAGGAAAGTGAGTTTCCCCAGATCACTCCTATTGTTTCATTCGCCCCTTCTTTTGTATTACCCACCCTACCACCCCATCTCCCACCTCCTGAAGTGATTCCTATATCTATTGGGAAGACCAGAGCCAGGATGACCAGAGTTTAAATACTGCCTCAGACACTATGACCCTGTATAACCCCGGGTAAATCATTTGTTCTTTGAGGGCCTTAGTGTCTTCATCTGTAAAACAAGGGAGCTGGACTCAATGACTTCTAAGGTCCTTATAGGTTCTAAATCTATGATCCCATGTAGTATGTTGCCAATAACCATTAAGTAATAATAATAATGATAGCCTTCATATAGCACCTACTATGTGCCAGACACTTTGTGAATATTATCCCATGTGATCTTCACAAGCAACCCTAGGAGGCAAGTGCTGTTATTAATCCCCATTTTGCAGAGGATGAAACTGAGGCCAACAGAGGTTAAGTGACTTGCCCAAGGTCACACAGCTAGTAAGTATCTGAGGCTAGATTGAAATGAGCTCCAGATCTTCCTGACTCCTGGTTCAGCTCTTTATCCGCTGTACCACCTCTCTGTTTCAGAGAAGGAGAGAGCCTTAATGAGTATCTGGTAAACTCAGTTCTGCCCATCAGACGACGGAACATTTTGTTCAGTCCCGAGGTCTCGCCTGGGTTTCCCTGAAGCTAGCTTGATTTTTCACCAATGCCGATTTCTTAGAAGCGACAGGGATATTTTCTCCAGGGAGAAAACAAAGGAGGTCCAGACTTGGTAAGGACATGGCATTTTCTGTAAAACAAAGATCCAGAAGGATTGTATCCAGAGTAGAATATAGATCCATTTATGCCAAAAGACAGTCACACCTCCACTCCCCTGAAACGCCAATTCCACGCTCTCTGCTATTACATCCTTTCTGAGTGTTTTCAGTAGAAATGTTTCCAGTAATTCTCCATTGTAACCTCCCTCACTCTACCCACATCCCAACCCTACACTCTACTCCATTTTAGGGAAATGGAAGAATATCCTAACAGTGGAGCGAAATCAAGTGAAGATAATTAAATTAAATATTGCTTCTGGTTACTGAGGCTAACAGTCTTTTTTAAAAATAGACCAGACGCCCATCAAGAAACAGAAAAAAAAAATGGTAGAATTACTGTAGAAAAAAAACTGGCTCTGGAGTCAGAGGATCTGGGTTAAAACCTAGCGAACCCTCCCTGTGGGACCTTGGCCTTAGTTTCCTCGTCTGTAAATTGGGGGTGTTGTTCTTGATTGACTTCCGAGGTCCCTTCAAGCTCTAGATTCCATGAACTAGACTTCAAAATCCCATTGACTCTCACTTTAGAACCATAGTCAAATGATTTTATTTTTCTCAGCCTCAGTTTCCTCATCTGTAAGATGACTTGCTCCACAGGGTTCATAAGGTGTTTATAAAGATCAAATGAGATAATGTGTGTGCACATGCTATGAATGACGTACAATTATCTCACTGGATGAGTTTAAACGCAATTATGCCAGACACCAGGAAAATAGACTTAATGTCTTCTAAACTTTGGATTCTATGATTTTATACTAAAGGGTCGCAGACATCAGAAAGCAAGGAGGTGACAGTATTGGTATAAAGCTTCACAAACTTTGCAGCTCTAAGGAAACATCAGCTGTGTTGCTGCTGATACCAACTTCCATTCCCTCTCTCAGAGAGGAAGCCTCGTTTTGAGCAGCACCAGTAGACTGAAGTGGGTAGCCATCATGGTGGGTGGTGAAAAGTCAGGAACACAGAAATTCTGGCAATTAAATATCTCAAAGATCCAGAGATTCATCAATGTGAATATTCCCTCCACTAGTGCAGATCACAGCCCCTCCAGGACCTGTTAGGTGATCCAGCACTATGTATGATTCCTGGCACACAGTACGTGCTTAACAAATGTTTATTGACTATTATTGACTGATGTTCGAGAGCTGCTATAGCTGAAAAAAATTTATCCCCCTGCAGCAGCCAATTTGGATATAAAGACACTTTGTATAACTTCTTAAATCCAATACAACGTAATGCGACACAACCTTATCGAGCACCTACTTTGTGGTAGTGCTGAGGAATACAAAAAAATTAAAAATGTTCTAGCCTCTATCCCCAAAGAGCTTTCAATCTATTCAACAAGGTCCTTGTGTTAGGAGTAATATCCACCAGCGTCACCCGTCGTATAGGTGCGGCCAATTCTTACCTTAAAAGATAGTGAAATCATCTTGAAGACACAATTCACTCAGAAGATTCAGGCCACTAATGTGGTTCCTGGTTCCCTGGACACAAAAGGGCCGGGGCCCAAGGAACTTCCAGCTCCTCTGTGAGGCTTCTGCCTGGCAGACCAGCAGCATGACCCACACGGGGAAATTGTGCTTAGCTGAATCCAATGCTGTATCTTGGCTGAGCAGCCTTCTCCCGTTATGGTTAAATAAACCTCTTTCTGTTAACTCTTGGATGAACTACAGGTGTCTCCTTTTGGTCAGCTCTCAAACTCAGCGTTCTAGATCTAGGCTAGCCTCAGTCATCCTGGCCCACTATACTGCCCCCTGGGAGTTTCTTTTCTAAAAAGCAATGGCTTTTATAGTATAAGTACATGGCACTGGCTAGGGAAGAGCTTGGACTGTATTGTACTTACCTGGTGAGCAGTTAGCTAATCCTACTCTCTCCCTGCTTTCACAATGAGGGTCTGGTAAGTCTTGTCCACCAAGAGCAGATCATTCATATTCTCTCAACTTCTCTTTCAACAGAAGTGAATTTTCTTACTGTGATTTTTCCTTGAGAGGCAGCATGTTGTCATCAATAGACTCTTGGAGTGAAGAAGACCTAACTTCAAGTCTCTGACACATACTAACTACATGAGCCTGTCCAAATCATTTAACTTCTGTGTAACCCCAGATGACTCTCTAAGAATATAAATTGCACAGCAGGTGCCAACCTGCATTAGTAGAAGGAGTTTGCTCTGGTCCCATCCCATCATTTCTGAATAGATTCCTCCCTTCTGCCAACCCAGAAAGCCATCCTTGGTAACAAATACGTAAGAAAGAGAAAACAGTACAATTCAGCAAAACCAATTAACACTAGTGGAAAAAAAATTTAACAACTTTGCAAAGTTACAGGATACCAAAAAAATCCACCTACATCATCAGGTCTCTAGATGAGCAACAAAACTCAGCAGGGAAAGATAGAGAAAGAAAAATTCTATTGAAAACTGCAGACAGCATAAGAAACTTGGGAGTCTACCTGCTGAGACAGACCTAGGAATTTCATGAAGCCAATGACAACAATTTTTTACAGGAACACAGACCTAAACAACTGTATCTAACGATACATGCAACATTCTATACCAAAAGTCCCCCAATGATGATTCAAAGAGAAGTTATGTTGTCTTAGTTCTTCTCTGGAGCCATCTCTGGAATCATCCCCTTATCTCCCAAATTCTAGATGGCTAACCCATAGCCCTAGAGCTACTCACACATGGATCTCATAAGCAAATGCGAATAGAAGGAATAAATGCCATTAAGAATTGCAATATTGTCCGGAGGACTAATGATGAAACATGCCACCCACCTCCTGTGAAAGACTCAGAGTCCAGAATGAAACAAATATTTTTTTTGGACATGCTACTGTGGAAATTTGTTTTGATTGACTGAATACATGTTTAAAATGGGTTCTGTTTTCTTCTCTTCTCATTTGGGAGTGGGGGTGGGAAAGAAGGTAGATTTTTTGCTGATTGAAACAAATAAAATATAATTAAATTTTAAAAAAAGAACTGAATCATCGCAATGGTCAGAAATAACATTGTGCCTTTCAGAGACCTAAAATGACCTCAGTGTAGAGACACATCAAAATACCATAACTAGCAACTACTTCTCTGTTATTATTGTCAAAACTTTAACTAGGAGTGACATTGGTTAAATTCTGGCTCTTGCCCTCGAGCCAGATGGTCATGCTTGTCCTTGAGAAAGGTAGAGTTTATTTTTTTAACGAAGACTCTTAAATTGATTTACAAGGTTGCCCTGCATTAACCAACAACATCTTAGCACACTACTGAACCATTCCATTTAGTCATTTTTCAGTTGTATCTGACTCTTTATGACCCCATTTGGGGTTTTCTTGGCAAAGATGTTGGAGTAATTTGCCCTTTCCTTTTCCATCTCATTTTATAGGTGAAGAAACTGAGGCAAACAGGTTTAAGTGACTTGCCCAGGGTCACACAGATAGTAAGTGCCTGAGGTTGGATTTGAACTCAGGAAGAGGAGTCTTCCTGACTCCAGGTCCAGAGCTCTATCCACTGTGCCACCTAGCTGCCACACTATCGACATGTAGCTCAAAGATCATCAGGTCTCTAGATGAGCAACAAAACTCAGCAGGGAAAGATAGAGAAAGAAAAATTCTATTGAAAACTGCAGACAGCATAAAAAACTTGGGCGTCTACGTGCCAAGACAGACCTAGGAATTACATGAAGCCAATGACAACAATTTTTACAGGAACACAGTTCTGAGATCTCTCTTCAATTCAGGAACCTGAATTGGGTTCCTGAAGGAACCTAAGGAACCTAAGAAAGGAGCCTAAAGAAATCTCAGAGGCAGGAAAGGAAAATTTGTTTTTAAATAGAGAGAGCCCTGAAGTCAGAAGTCCATGTTCTTGGCATTGGCCCCAATTCATCATTTGATTCATGGGCAAGCTCTCTTCAAACTTTGGTTTCCTTGCAGAAAAAAAGGAAATAAAAATAAAATGGTTTATTAACTGTGACCAGATGTCCAGCCATGCTTAAGTCAGATGTCCTTGACCATTGCTATGACTATTATCACTGCAGCTACTACTGCAGTTGCTACTGCTCTTGCTAATCATTTATATTTGCTGACAGTCTCACAGATGACAAAGTGCTTTCTTTAAAACCACCCTGTTGATGGACGGAAAGGAAAGCCTAGCAGGTACATGAACATAGCATCTTTGTTTCAGACTACAGCTAGTGAGGTATGGTGATTAAAATAAGGCAGTTTTCCAAATCTCCTATTGCAGGATCATAGGACTTTGAATTGGAAGAGATCTTAGAGGTGGCCTCAGGTTACTTAACTTCTTTAGGCCTCAGTTTCTTTATCTGTAAAATAATGGGGTGGGACTAAAGTATCTTTCAGCTTGGGATCTCTGATCCTATGATCCCTAGGAGACGTATTTCAATCTAGTCATTTTACAGATGAGGAAATCGAGATACAAAGCCAGAAGTCACATAGTGGCTAACCCAGGATTCCAACCTAGGTTTTGTGACTCCAAATCAAGTGCCTTTTCCACTATAGTATGGTGTTTGTGGGCAACTAGATGGCACAGTGGATAAAGTGCTAGGGCTGGAGTCAAGAAGATCTGAGTTCAAATCTAGCCTCAGATTCTTACTAGCTGTCACTTAACCCTGTTTGCTTCAGTTTCCTCATCCGTAAAATGAGCTGGAGAAGGCAAACAACTCTAGTATCTCTGCCAAGAAAAACCCAAGTGACGTCAAGAAGAGTTGGACACAACTGAAATGACAACCTTGTGTCTGTGGGAAGCCTCTTGTACATCCACAGGCCAACTTCACTCAGAATCTTTTTTCCCTTTTTCCATGGAAACTATGGTGCCAGATTCTGGAACACAAACATGGCTGTTCTTTGACAAAGAAGCCAAGGCCAGCGCTCTGCTTTTGCACTTGATCGCATCTCCTTCTAGCTTCTCCAGAAGTTTGCATCTTCAATCATCCCCACTTTCTCAAATCTTCAAAGTCTCCCTACATATTGATTCCTTACCTACTGCCTTCAGATATGCCCATCTCCCCATCCTACAACAACAAAAAAAACTTTCCTAGACCCTACAATTCCCTTAAGCAACCATCTTACCTCAGCCAAACTTTCTCAGCCAAACTTCTCTTTTTAAAAAGCCATCTATTCTTGCTCATTCAACTTCCTCTCATTGCGTTTATTCTTCAACCCTTTGAAAGGTAACTTCTGGCCTCAACACTAAACTGAAACTGCTCACTCCAAAGTTACCAGTGATCTTTTCATCACCAAGTCCCGGTGGTCTTTTCTCAGTTCTCATCTTTCTTGACCTGCTACATTTGACACTGCTGGCTGCCCCCTCCTCCTGGATATTCTTTCTTCTAGATTTTTGTGGCACACTCTCTCCTACTTCTCCTCCTGCCTGTCTGAATGCTCCTTATCAGCCTTCTGTCCTAGGCCCCCTTCTCTCCTTCCTCTACACCCTTTTAGTTAAATTCACAGGAGTTGATAAAGTTGCCATCATCCCAATACAGGTGGCTCTCAGATTTATATATCACCCCTGGGAGAAGGATGGATGGATGGATGGATAGATAGACAAAGAGACAGATAGACAGGCAGACAGATAGATAGACCATCTAATCCTGGAGATATCTCAAACTTAAAATGTCCAAAATCAGACTTGTTCTCTTTCCTCCCAAACTTTCCCTCTTTCAGACCTCCCTATCACTATTAAGGGCACTACCATCTTTTTTTATTTTCTCAAGGTTGTAACCTTGGTGTTATCTTCAATTCCTCACTCTAACTCCCCGCACATACCCAATCAGTTGCAAATCTTCTGTTTCTACCTTCTCAGCATCTGTTGCATCCAAATCTTTCTCTCTGCTCACCCGTCTTCATTCAGGGCCTCGTCACTCCCAGCCTAGATTACTGAAACAGCCTCCTAATTTATCTTCTTGCCTCAGGTATCTCCCCACTCACCTCAGTCCTACACACTTTATTAGTTTCTGTTGTTTGTGTCCATCCTCTTTATAAGATAGTAAGCCTCTTAAATACAAGCACTGTACATTCTATTAAGTCCCCAGGGAGTTTTGATCATAGCAAGTGCTTAAGAAATGTTGCTTGCAGGCTAAGCTTTTATTTGGCACCCTTCTTGTAAAGCAGGTTGGTATCTTTTACTTTTTGCAAATGAAACTTCAGAGACACAGAAAACTATCCATGACTTGCCCAAGGTCACACAGACAGCCACAGGTAAAGATGGGATTAGAAATCTTAGCCTAAGACCTCTGCTCAGGCAACTGAATCTTTGCCTTTTATTCTTTCTTTTCTTTCTTCCATTCTTATTTCCTCCCTCTCTCTCTCTCTTCCCCTTTCTTCAAGAATATATTCAAATCAAATAGACAAGTAATTATTGACATACGTACCATGTGTATAGCACTGTGCTAGGAATCATTCATATAAATTTTGTTCTTAACTGAGACAACAATTACACATTTTCTACTGATTTCTAAGGTTTCTTCTAGTCCTAAATCCTATGAAATATATAAAACTATGATTTCTAATGAGAGATCCATGCCATGTTTGGTACTTCCAAAAATGGTTCTAACTAGCTTTCATGCGGTTTGAGTCCAACAGATTTTTTTAATCTTTTGCCAATAAGAGTGGGGTTTTTTTGTTTATTTGTTTTCCCCCTCTTTCCTCTGGCATTTCAAATTGCTGTGTATTTAAGGGAAATTCAATCTGTGTGTCTGGACAGATTAACTCACCAAAATGTAGTGTGTATCAAGCTTACAAAAACCATCACCTCCATAGAGAGAGGTCTCAGATGGATATCATTGTTAATTAGCATTTAGATGGCACTTTGCAGACATCGCATTCACTTTTAATACATTATGTTCCTATATAAGCCCAGGAAGAGAGGTTACCGGACTAAAATCAGACTTACAAATTAAAGGTCATAAGAAGAAGTGATGCATAAGGACACACAATTGTCTGTTGGTTCAGCCTCTGGGGACTTTTTAGAAGACAAACACATTTCTGTTCATTAGTCTGACCCTGCTGCCTCATTAGGCCTGGAGTCAGCAGACCTGAATTCAATCTCCAATTCTGCGAGCCAATATTTCATCTCTTGGAGACTCAATTTCATCATTGAGAAAACAGAGACAGTAATATATTACCTACCTATCACAGTACATTTGGATCTAAGGAAGAGAGAGACAACACTCATTGTGAATTTACCTAGTCATGACATTGACATTACGACATAGGAAATCAAGAATACACGAACCCACCTGCAACATAGCACCTAAATCCCTTTTGTCCTGATCTGAGACATCCCATAGCAGACATGTACTCCAACTAGGAGATGGTCAGCTCTGCCATAGACTTTACCATAGACTTCTGGTTGGTCTCCTTGCCTCAGCTGCCAAAGTCATTTTCCTAAAGTGTCATCTGACTGTGGCAACCCCCTACTCAGTGAACTCCAACAATTCCCCGGTTGGTTCCAGGATCAATCTATTTGGCATTTAAAGCTCTTCAAAACCTAGTCCCTTTCTGCCTTCCACTCTTCTAACAATTTACTTCCATCCACCCACTCTATAGGACAAGCAGTAGCAACAGTAATCCAGCCAAACTGACCTGGATTAGACACCTGTTTCATGAGCACGTGTTGTCTCCTGTCTCTGTTGCATTGGCTGATCCCTGTGGCTGAAATGCTGATTCTCCCAAACTCTGACTCTTAGAATTCCTGGCTTCCTTTAAGACTTAATGCAAGTATTAACTCTTCCTAGAGTCTTTCTTAGCCCCACATCTCAACTACTAGTGTCTTCACCTCTAAGGTTATCTTCCATATACTCTGCATTTATCGTGCGTGTGTGTGTGTGTGTGTGTGTGTGTGTGTGTGTGTGTGTGTGTGTATACTTGGAATGTAAGCTCCTTGAGGGCAGGGTCTATTTTTGAAGTTGCTTTCATTTACACTACATCATTAAATAAGTCACATACACTCAAATGAGCAAAAAACTGGTAAGACCTCCTAACAAAATCCAAAGCAAAGACTCAGAAATAATCTGTAGGTAGAATTGTTGTCTTTGGTGCATCCCAGGTACAATTCTCATTAAGAAGAAGAGTTCAATATCTTGTCACTGACGTCTGGCCAGGCTGATAAGTTTTTATTACTATCTCATGTTATCTGTAAGAAGGTGCTGATATGATCCAAGAGAAAGGGATACATCAAATAGGCCACTTTGTCAGAGGGAGATCTCCTGGTGCCTAGTTATTCAATCTTTTCACTTTCTAGATTCCAAAATAAAAATGGAAATTTCTACTTGGTGGAGAAATTTCCTCTTTGGTCCAGTCCAAAGATACATGGGGTCAATTGCAAATTACACAGCTACTTTCCCAGTAAGGAGACACTAACAGCACTAGAGCTCATCATGTCCCCATATTACGGCTCATTTTCCCCTTATTTTCATTTCTATTCCCTTGTTGAGGCACAACCATAATAACCCAGATCATTGTCAACACTGAGACATATCATCCATCACATCATATCATTTCTATGTACCTCATGGGTGTAGTTGTTGGTCACAATGCCTAACCTCAACATGAGGAGAATTACAGCCTATTCCCCACTGCCACCCCATAGGCATGCAGAGAATAGTCCACCATCCAATTTAAAACAAAGAATGACCATCAAATCATGCCCAGTTCTAGGCTTCTTCCAAATCCCACAAGAAGGATATAATCTGTGATGCAGCCAGCTGTTCTGTGGTACATGGACAGATGCTAGGAAATAGACTTGCATGATTTGATATTTTAGGTCTTGGTCCTCTTGTGGACAAGCTTTACTTCCTCTCCTCAGGCCCAGAACTCTGTGGCCTTTTGTAGGAAATCTGTCATCTTGTTACAAACACAACAGTCCTAATTTTGTTCTACTTCACCTGGAAGAACACCTAATCCAATCCCAATACCCTGACCCCGCTCAGGCAGTCAAGAAGCATTGATAAAGTGCTTACTAAGTGACAGGCACTGTGGTAAGTGCTGGGGAGTCTAGGAGAAGCAGAAAGAGCCTCTCTCCTCAAGGAGCTCACATTCTAATATGGGAGACAAACATGAAAATAATTAGGTACTTACAAGATATAGTGAAGATTAGAGAGAAAGTAATATCAAAAGGGAAGGTGCTAGAAGCTGGAGGGGAATAGGAGAATATCAGGAAAGGTCTCTCCTACAGAAGAAGTTTGATATTAATTTTGAAGGAAGCCAGGGAAAATAAGGTAAGGAGAGAATTCCAGGCATGCGGAAAAGTCAATGCAAAGGCATGAGACAAAGAGATGGAGTGCCATGCTGAAAAGCAGCAAGTAGCCTGGTATAATTGGATGATAAAATGTGTGAGGGAGAGTAAAGGAAAAGAAAACTAGAAAGGTATGGGGAAATCTAGCTATGTGAATAACTATTAATGTCAAATAAATCTGATATTTAATCCTAGAGGTAATAGGGAGTGATTGGAGTTTACAAAGTTGGAAGTTAATGGGGTCAAACTTATGCTTTAGGAAAATCACTTTGATAGCAATGAGAGAAGAAGAAATTAGAACTGGCAACGAGGAAACAAAACTATTACTCTTTGCAGATGATAGGATAGTATACTTAGAGAATCTTAGAGAATCAACCAAAAAACTAACAAGTCAACCAAAACATTAACAACTTGGGCAAAGTTGCCCAAGGATATAAAATATACCTATATAAGTCATCACCATTTCTATATATTACCAACAAAGTCCAACAACAAGAGATAGAAAAAGAAATTCCATTTAAAATAACTGTAGTCAGTATAAAATGCTTGGGAGTCTACCTGCCAAGACAAACCCAGGGATTATATAAACACAATTACAAAACATTTTTCATACAGATAAAGTCAGATCTAAATATTAATATTAACTGCTCATGGGGAGGCCAATGACAATTCTATTTAAATTAATTTACTTATTCAATACCATACCAATCAAACTACCAAAAATTATTTTAAAGAGTTTAGAAAAATGAATAACAATTCATGTTGTGGAAGAACAAAAGGTCAAGGATATCAAGGGCATCAAAGAAAAAAAAATGTGAAGGAAGGTGGCCTAGACATACCAGATCTCAGAATGTATCACAAAGCAGCAATCATCAAAACAATCTGATACTGCCTAAGAAATAGAGTGGTGGATCAGTGAAACAGATTAGCTACACAATGCATAGCAAATGATCATAGTAATCTAGTGTTTGATAAACACCAAGATCCAAGCCCTTGGGACAAAAACTCACTATTTGGCAAAAATTGCTGAGAACACTGGAAAGCAACTTGGCAGAAACTAGGTATAGACCAACTCCTCACACTGTATATACCAAGATAAGACCAAAATGGGTACATGATTTAGACATAAAGGGTGATATCATAAGCAAATTAAGTGAGAATGGAACAGTTTACCTATCAGATCTATGGATAAGGGAAGAATTTATGACCAAAGAGATAGAGAGCATTACAGGATATAAAATGAATAATTTTAATTACATCAAATTAAAAACCAGCAGCCAGACCTCCACGTGCTTCAGCACAGCCAGGGTAAACAGGCTTCCTCCAGCAGCCAGACCCATCAAGTGCTTCAGTGTAGCTCTAGAGAAATGCAGAAACACCCCATTGGCCTCAGCACACACCAGACACCACCACAAGGACCCCAGCTCAGTATCAGGTAAGCTGCCAGACCTCTACAGCCTCCAGCAGCAATAGCCATTCCCTCAATGCAGCACCAGACACAAAGGGCCCCCGTGGGCCTCAGGGCAACATCAGTACAGCACCAGTTAAACAGCCAGGGCCTGCAACCCATAGCACAAGAAGCCCAAGACAGAGCCTTTTCCATCCTGGGAGCAGAGTTCAAATTTAAAAGAAGGGAAAAAAGCGAGGGGTGGGGATGGGGGGTCAAGAAACAACAACAAAAAAGAATCTGACCATTACTATGGTGACAGGGAAGACCAAGACACAAACTAAGAAGAGGACAATGTCAAAACACCTTTGGGCAAAACCCCAAAGAAAAGCAGGGACTGGTCACAAGCCCAGAAAGCATTCATAGAAGAGCTCAAAAAGGAGCTAAAAAAACATAAAAGAGAGGTAAAAGAAAAATTGGGAAAAGAAATGAGAGTGATGCAAGAGAATTATGAAGAAAGAGTCAACATCTTGGAAAAAGAAAACAACTGCTTAAAAGTAGAATTGGCCAAATGGAAAAGGAAATACAAAAATCTACTGGAGAAAACAACTCCTTAAAAGTTGGATTTGGACAAGTGGAAGCTAATGACTCTATGAAACATCAAGAATCAAGCAAACAAATTCAAAAGAATGGAAAAAAATAGAAGAAATGTAAAATACCTCACAGGAAAAATAATTGACCTGGAAAACAGATCCAGGAGAGACAATGAGAGAATCATTGGACAACCTGAAAGCCATAAGCAAAAGGAGGACCTGCACAGCATCTTTCAAGAAATTATCAAGGAAAACTGCCCTGATACCCTGGAATCAGAGGGCAAAACTGTCATTGAAAGAACCCATTGATCACCTCAGGAAAGAGATCCCAAAATAAAAATTACAGAGAAGATTATAGCCAAATTACATAACTATCAGGTCAAGGAAAAAATACTACAAGTGGCCAGAAAGAAACAATTCAAATATTGGGGAGCCACAATGAAGATTACACAGGACTTAGTAACTGCAACATTAAAGGATCAGAGGTCATGGAATATGATTTTCTGGAAGGCAAAGGAGCTAGAACTAGAACCAAGAATCACCTACCTGGCAAAAATTAAGCATTATACTCCAAGGGGAAAAAATAGTCATTCAATAAGATAGAAGGATTTCAAGCTTTCATAAGGGGAAGACCAGAATTGAACAAAAAATTTGATCTCTAATATCAAGAACTAAGAGATGCCTAAAAAAGTGAAAATGGGAAAGAAAACATAAGGGATTCGATGGAGCTGAACTGTTTGTATCCCTACATGGGAACATGATTCTTGTAATTCTTAAAAATTGTACCATGAATAGTATAGTTAGAAGGAATATACACAGAAGATATGGGTATAAGGTGAATCTGAGGAAATGACATAAAAAAATAAGGAATGAGAAAGCAGATTACACTGGGTGCAGAAGGAAGGGAGAAGTAGAATGAGGTTAATTATTTCACATGAGGAGGCATGAAAGACCTATTGCAATGGAGGGTGGGTGATGGGCATGTACCTTACTCTCATCAATATTGGCTCAAAGAAGGAATAATATACATAATCAGTTGAATATGGAAATCTATCTTACCAGAGAAGAAAGTAGGAGGAGATTAAGTAAAGGGGTTGGAGGGGGAGGAATACTGACAGAAAGGAGAGCAGATGGGGGAAGGTAGTAGACAGAAGCAAAATACTGTTGAGGAGAAAAAGGGTGAAAGGAGAGAGAAGACAAGCAGGAGGACAAATAGGATGGAGGGAAACACACAATTAGTAATCACAACTGTGAATGGGAATGGGATGAAATCTCTCATAAAAAAAAATGGATATCAGAGTGGATCAAAAACCAGAATCCTACAATATGTCGTTACTCTTAAAGCAAAGAGACACACACAGAGTAAAGGTAAGGAGCTGGAGCAGAATCTATTATGCATCAGCTAAAGCAAAAAAAAAAAAAAACCAGGGGTAGCAATCCTGATCCCAGACAAAGCAAAAACAAAAATAGACCTATTGAAAAGAGTTGAGGAAGGAAACCACATCTTGCTAAAAGATACCATAGACAATGAAATAATATCAATATTAAACATATATGCACCAAGTGGTATAATCAAACTCTTAAATGAGAGATTCATGACCAAACAAGAGGTAGAGAACATTACGAAATATAAAATAAATCGTTTCGACTGTATTAAATTTAAAAGCTTTTGCACAAACAAAACTAATGCAACCAAGACCAGATGGAAAGCAGAAAGCTGGGAAATAATCTTTATAGCAAGTGTCTCTGCTAAAGGCCTTGTTTCTCAAATATATAAAGAACTGAGTAAAATTCATAAGAATACGAGCCATTCCACAATTGATAAATGGTCAAAGGATATGAATTGGCAGTTTTCAGAAGAAGAAATCAAAACTATCTATAAGCATATGAAGAAGGTCTCTAAATCACCTTTGATTAGAGAAAGGCAAATAAGAACAACTCTGAGGTACCACCTCATACCTATCAAATTGGCTAATATGACCAAAAAAAAGATGATAAGTGTTAGATAGGATGTGGGAAAATTGGGACACTAATGCACTGTTAGTGGAGTTGTGAACTAGTTGTGGAGAGCAATTTGGAGCTATGCCAAAAGGGCTACAAAACTGCACACTTTTCGATCCAATGATACCACTACTAGATCTATATCCCAAAGAAATATAAAAAAAGGGGGAAAGGATCTACATGTGCAAAAATATTTATAGCAGCCCTTTTCCTGGTGGCAAAATATCAGAAATTGAAGGGATACCCATCAACTGGAGAATGACTAAACAAGCTGTGGTATATGAATGTAATGGAATGCTATTGTGTAATAAGAAATGATGAACAGGCATATTTCAGAAAAATCTGAAAAGACTTGAATGAACTGATGCAAAGTGAAATGAGCAGATCCAGGAAAACATTGTACACAGTAACAGCAACATAGTATAAGTAACTATTAATGACCCAGCTCTTCTCAGCAACACAATGATCCAAGGCAAGTACAAAGGACTCATGAAGGAAAATGCTTCCACATCCAGATAAAGAATTGATGGACTCTGAAAGCATATCAAAGCATACTTTTTTTTCACTTTCTTTATTCTTTTTCATTTTTTTTCTTTTAATCTGTTTCTTCTTTCACAACTGTGACTAATACGGAAATATGTTTTACATGATAGCACATGCATAACCTATATCAAATTGACTACCATTTTAGAAGAAGGGATTGGAGGGAGGGAGAAAAATTTGGAACTCAAAATCTTGTAGGAACAAATAGTAAAAATTGTCTTGACATGTAATTGGGGAAAAAATAAAATACTATTTTAAAAAATAAAACTTTAATCTAAAATATTTTGCACAAACAAAACCAATATACCCCAGATTAGAAGAAAAGCAGAAAACCGGGGGAAATTTTTTATAGCAAGTTTCTCTGAGAAAGGCCTCTTTTCTTCAATATATGGAGAACTGAGTCAAATTTATAAGAATACAAATCATTCCCAAATTGATAAATGGTCAAAGGAGATGAATAAGCAGCTTTCAGATGAAAATATCAATGCTATCTACAATCAAATGAGAAAATGCTCTAAATCATTATTGGCTAGAGAAATGAAATTCAAACAACTCTGTGGTACCACCTCACACCTACCAGATTGGCTAATATGACATAAAAGGAAAATGACAAATGTTGGAGGAAATGTTGGAAAAGTGGGACATTATTAATTATTATTATTAATTTTTGGTGGAATTGTGAATTGATCCAACCATTCTGGAGAGCAGTTTGAAATTATGCCCAAAAGGATATAAATTTGTGCATACCCTTTGACCCTGAAATATCACTACTAGGTCTGTATCCCAAAGAGATCAAAGAAAAAGGAAAAGGACTTATATGTATAAAAATATTTATAGCGATTCTTTTTATGGTAGCAAAAAAATTGGAAAGTGAAGGGATATCCACCAATTGGGGAATAACTGAACAAATTCTGATATATGACTGTGATGGAATACTGTTGTGTTATAAGAAATGATGGGGGTGGGGAGGAGAAGGGTGGGGCAGAGCCAAGATGGAAGCTGGAAAGCAGGGACTTGCTTAAGCTTCCCCTTCAGGTCCCTCCAAAAACCTATTAAAAAATGGCTCTGAACAAATTCTAGAGCTGAAGAACCCACGAAATAGCAAAGGGAAGCAGGGCTCCAGCCCAGGACAGCTTAGATGGTCACTGGGAAGGGTCTATCCCATGGAACTGGGAGCACAGCGGAATAGAGTGCAGTGTGGTTCATGCCAGGACCAACCAGACCAGGAGCCAGGCAGAACAGGCATAGCGCCCTGAATCAGTGAACTGTGGCAGTTACCAGACTTCTCAATCCACAAACACCAAAGACAACAGAGGTTAGTGGGAAAAGCTACTGGGACAGAGGGAAAGAAGTTGGTGGTTGACCACCCGCCGAGGGGCTGTGAAGGTGGTGCAGCTCTGAGGCTTCTTCCAGAACTACAGCTGCAGTAGCTTCCAACCCCAAGCCCATCTAGTGGGAGGAATTAAGCAGCAGATCAGAGCAGGAGTGCAGAGCCTCCTTGAGATCTGAGTCAGGTCCAGGTTGGAGGTTCTTGGGGAGGAGAAGCGCTGGTGTGACAGAGCTTGCTATGAGAAATAGATCTGAAAACAACAAGCATGGAACAAAGTACTCTCTTTTCTACAAGCAGTCATATCCCAACAAAAAAAAACCCAAGGGTCAAGCAGTTGGCTGAGAACATGAACAGGCAGCGAAAATGGTCTCAGATTCAGACTCATACTTTGGAATCTTTCTTTGGTGACAAAGAAGGCCAAAACGTATAGCCAGAAGAAGTCAACAAAGTCAAAGAACCTACATCAAAAGCCTCCAAGAAAAACATGAACTGGTCTCAGGCCATGGAAGAGCTCAAAAAGGATTTGGAAAAGCAAGTAAGAGAAGTAGAGGAAAAATTGGGAAGAGAAATAAGAATTATTCAAGAAAACCATGAAAAATAAGTCAATGACTTGCTAAAGGAGACCCAAAAAAATATTGAAGAAAGTAACACCTTAAAAAATAGACTAACTCAAATGGCAAAAGAGCTCCAAAAAGCCAATGAAGAGAAGAATGCCTTGAAAGGCAGAATTAGCCAAATGGAAAAGGAGGTCCAAAAGACCACTGAAGAAAATGCTACCTTAAAAATTAGATT
>CM053623.1:145806324-145890593 GCA_028646595.1 Phalanger gymnotis
ATTGCTAGGAATATTGTTGCCAAATTCCAGAGCTCCCAGATCAAGGAGAAAATACTGCAAGCAGCCAGAAAAAAAAAACAATTTGTATATTATGGAAACACAATCAGGATAACCCAAGTTCTAGCAGCTTCTACATTAAGGGATCAAAGGGCTTGAAATATGATATTCTGGAGGTCAAAGGAGCTAAGATTAAAACCAAGAATCACCTACACAGCAAAATTGAGTATCATGCTTCAAGGCAAAATATGGATTTTCAATAAAATAGAGGACTTTCAAGCTTTCTCAGTGAAAAGACCAGAGCTGAATAGAAAATTTGACTTTCAGACACAAGAATCAAGAGAAGCATGAAAAGGTAAACAAGAAAGAGAAATCATAAGGGACTTACTAAAGTTGAACTGTTTTGTTTACATTCCTACATGGAAAAATGATGTGTATAATTCATGAGACCTCAGTATTAGGGTAGCTGAAGTAAATATACATATATAGAGAGAGACATCCCACGTCTATCCCCTTGTACAGCCAGATTCTTCTATTGCTTCCTTTGCCTTAACTCCTCCTCACTACTCACCCACTGTCTTCTCTCTCACTTTATCAATAGTTTGTAAACTTAAATTAGTGAACTTTTTCTCAATTTTCATTCTGCTTGGCTTATCTGCAGCTTTTGACACTCATCCATGGGAGATGAAGTATCCCCTAGGCCACCAGTGACAGCTTGATGGCTCTTCTGGGATACAAGGGGTTCGTCTCTGAAGCCCAGGAAGAAAGGACTCTCTCCCAGAAAAAAAGGGGGGGCTTTGCCTCTGGACCCATAGAATCCCAGGATCATTGCTGAGGAAACCTGATCCGTAAGAGAGGGAAGGTGTGCTTTTCTCAAAATCTAGCTAATTCTAGGGAAAACCTTGGGTATGGCTAATGTCTAGAATCTTTCCCAAAAAGAGATTAAGAATGTCCCTTCTAGAAAAGGTATTCATTGTACAAAGTAGATAACAGATAGGCATTTCCACTATTACCAAAGAAACGCTTAAAACACAAAAGACTCATAAACATGCATTAGAAATACTTAAAACATGCATTAATAACCCATCCTTTCTATGAATACACTCATGAAAAGTAAAACCACTCTGTGGAGCTGAAAAGATATTTCATTCTCCCCACTGACCTGCATTGTCCATGAAACTTGTGAACCTAGATTTCCTGGCAAGCTAGAGCATGGCGTGGCCTTTCTTAGGACTTTTAGCATCAACATCCTCCCAGCAATTTCTCCTGGTGTGGCATCTTCACCTCTAAGAAATGATGTAGTTGTGGGAAGTACCTCTCACTGGGCAACCATCAATGACTTAGGAACCCAGAAACACTCTCTAACTCACAAGGGTACCACCCAGGCTTCAATTATCTGTGCTCAGAGCAATAAACACAAAGCAAAAGAGGCAACCAGGGACTTCAGATATAGCCTCAGGCTTACATGTCCTTGCTTCTGTGTACTTAATTGTCATTGCCATTGGGGCTTGAAAGTAAGATGAGAAAACACTGTACTTTCCTCCCTTGCTTTGCCCAATGCAAAACTGGCAGAGTCCCAAGTCAAACACTCCAAAAAGTAGAGAGGGAGGGTAAGGGAAATGGACCCTTTCTCTTCTCTTTAAAGCCTGTTGAGTGGGTCAGGGGGGACCAATAAAGGATTGCTTCGTCATCCCAAAGTGAAGGTCCCTCGGTGCCGAAACAGGAGCAATTGTCCATCCCCACAGAGTAAGGGCATATATGTCCAGCTCTATGTCAGGCATCTTAACCCATCAGGTCCATCTCTCCACATAAACTGCTACTATCCTAATTCAAGTCCTTGTTACCTCTTGCCTGGATCATTGCAAAAGCCACCTAATTGGTTTCCCTGCTTCCTCAAGCTGCCAAAACAATCTTTCTAAGGCACAGATTTGACTACGTCAAAAATCTTCAGTGGTTATTAAATGCAAAAATAAAAAATAAAATAATTTTTTAAAAACATTCCAGTGGTTCCTCATTACCTATATGACAAAATTAAAACTCTTCAGCCTGTTATTTTAGGCTCTCCACAATCTGCCACCAGCCTACCTCTACAGACTTACTTCATAATGTTTCCCTTTACAAGCTCCATGTTCTAGAGAAACTGGATCACCAATTATACCCCAAACTCAGTATTCCTCAGTATCCCATCTCCATGTATTTACACAAACCATCCCCTAGCTCAGGGCATTTTTTATCCCCATGTTTCATTTCAACATCTTTGACTTCCATCAAAGTTTAGCTAAGTTGGTAAGATCTCCTCCCAGTTAATGTTCTCCACTCACTTACCTTATAAAGTCTCCTTATAAGTCCTCTTGAGAATAAGGACTACTTTGTATTGTCTACATATCCCCAGTAGATTATAAGTGCCTTGCACCTGGTAAAAGCTTGATAACTGTTGGCTGAATTTATTGTTAACAAGGATCGCTAGGGTTGGTCAATTTCCTTTGATGTTCCGTGGTTGGATCTTAAAGATTCATCATTCATTTCTAGCTGTCTCTTCCCTTTCCTCCTTCTAAGACAAGGATTCTATTTTAACCAGACTACCTCACTATGAATGAAATGTATGAAAGAAAGGAGGATTTATTTTTTACTACATGGGTGGCACAGTGGATAGAGTGCAGGCACTAGGGTCAGAAAAATTCATCTTCCTGAATTTAAATCTGGCCTCAGACAGTTACCAGCTGTGTGACCCTGGGCAAGTCACTTAACCCTGCTTGCCTCAGTTTCCTCATCTGTCAAATGAGCTGGAGAAGGAAATGGCAAACCATTCTAATATCTCTGCCAAGAAAACCCCAGATGGGGTCATGAAAAATGGGACATGACTGAAACAACTGAACAATAACAGCAAAAATATGCACAGTGTTTGGTATACAGTGATCACTTGAAAAGTGATTCCCCACATGAGGATCAGTTGCCTGATGCAGCAGGAAAAAAATATTGCCCCTAGGGTCAGAGGACATGATTTTAAATTCTATCTCAGAGATTTAGTTGGACAAGTCAAAATTTCTTCCATACTACAGTTTTCCCAACTGTAGACTGAAGTAAACTTGGTAGCTGCTGAGGGCCCTCCATTCAAATGTAAGTGAAGTGAATTATTTCCAAGGAACCCTATAAAAGGTGGCATAGTCGTTACAACCTACATTCTATACGACAAGGAAAGGAGGCAAAGTGAACTTTGAGCACTGAGAGATACAGCTCACTGATTACCAGCAGGAAGGTAATTTAGAAATCATTTAGTACAACCATTTCCAAAGCCCAGAGAAGTTAAGAATTTCCCAGGGCCACATAGAAAGCAGATAGCAGAACTGGCATTTGAACCCAGGTCCTTGGACTTTTAAATCCAGCTTTCTTTCTTTTTTTATGTTGGTGCTCTTTTTTTTTATTCTACTCTGAACTTAAGAAATAAAACAAGCATCTCCATAATATAGCAGAATAGAAAAACAATGATTGTACATGAAACTGTATATCTATTATGTATGACTTGCTATTCCTTTTAAACATATATAATAAAGTTATCACGTAACTTTCTTTTTTCTGTTCTTTTTTTTCCTTTTTTCTTTCTACTATACTTAGCAGCCCAATCAACACCCTAACCTATCCCCAGCGGAGTCCTAGCACGACTACACTTGCCTTCAGAAGCCCAGAGGAGAAACCAAGGAACCCCAAAGTGGTCCTTGAGTACACCAGCTACCCCGGGGAACATTTATAGTCACCATACCATACCAGGGTAGGACACAGCATTGCAAACACACATATACCATATATGTACATGTATCTAGCCATGTTATAGAATATAGTGGCAATGCTTTACGTAAGCTATCACTGATTTTATGTAAACAAGCAATAGATTGAAAAGTACCAATCTCCAATCCATTTCCAAAGCCAACCAGCTGTTCTTCTAGTAATATTTCAGTCAAGAGACTAAGGGAAATTTTACTTGGGCTAAGTATGTTGATTTTTAAAAATCTATAAGTGCCCATGACTCATGTCTACATATAAAAATTAATACAATAGTAAACTGGGAAGCATCCTTAGAACCAGCGACCTAAAAGGGAAGGACCCTGTTAATCCACCCTGCAACATTTCCATGCAGGATCAGGCTCCAACATGCATCTCCTGGCTCCAAGTCCAGAGCAAAAGCATGTCTGACCCTCATAAATATGAGTTTCATTTACATAGCACCTTTTGATTGTGACAGTTTTTTATACATTACCTTATTTCATCCTCAAAACAACTTTATGAGTTAAGTAGAGATGGTATCATCCCCCTTTTACAGATGAGAAAGCTGAGACTGAAAAAAGTTAATCCAAGGTCCCAAGGTTTATAAGGGATGAAGCTGGGCTTTCAACATAAGACTTCTGACTCCAAGCCCAGCCCTTTCCCCCCCCCCCCATGCCCTATGACATTCCTGGGGAAAAAGATCATAATGGTTTTGAAGCAGCTAGGGGGCAAAGTGGTTCAAGCACGCAAACTCAGAGAGACTTGAGTTCAAATTCTCCCTCAGATAGCTATAACACCTTGGGCAAGTCACTTAACTTCTGTCTGCCTCAGTTACCTCATCTGTAAAATGAGTATTATAATAATAGCACCTATTCTCATGAGGTTGTTGCGAGAATAGGTGAGATAATATATATGAAGCCGTGTGCAAACTTTAAAAGAGAATATAAATATGTTAGCTATTATTATTATTATATACATGAAGTTGTTTTGTTTTTTTTTTTCAAATAACCTCTGGGGCAGCTAGGTGACACAGTGAATAGAGCACTGGCCCTGGAATCAGGAGGACCTGAGTTCAAATTTGACCTCAGACACTTGACATGTACTAGCTGTGTGACCTTGGGCAAGTCACTTAACCCCTACTGCCCTGCCTTCCTCCCTCCAAAAAAAAATAAAATAAAATAACCTCCATACAAAACCTGTTGTGCGAAGTTTTATACTTCTCATTCTATCCTTGGTTGAAATGGAGAAATTCCCAGAAATTGTTCCCCTTTTAACCAAAAGATACTATCTCTAAGCTAGGAACTGGGAGCCATGACCCAAATGACTCTGATTTATTAAAGTAGCTCCAAGGCCTGTGACGGGTAATAACTCTCCCTCTTTCTCTCTCTTCCTGAAGTCAGTACAACTTAAAATTGCCTCTTCTACCCAGAACTTTAAATGTTCAGAAACAAAAGTTATGCTAACATTTATTTGGCTCTTTCAAAAATAAACAATTATTCCATTTCGAAATACTTCCAGTAAGAATATTATAGAGCTTACTTTTCTTCCTTCTCTCCCCACTCGCCCCCATCCCAAAGCTAAATAACCCCCAGAATAGCATTACAAATCACTCGAGGCCTAAGAAGCCTGTCCTGCAAATGTTTTGAATGCTTTCTTTCCCCCAACTTCTTTTACAATTCAGTACCCCAGCATCTGACAGGTGAATAGAAAAACAGGATGTCTGCTTACCATAACTGTCTGCTTTGCTGCATATCTACCGGAATTAATTGGGCTTATTTTTGTTTCTTTTTGGAGGGGGGGAGGGGCAGACGCTGAAATGCCCCATTATTTGCATATGGTTTAGCCCCGTCAGAGGTTAACTGAGGACACAGTGAACTGCCTCACCCATTGCCAATGACAGGAAGTCCCCTACAAAATGGAGCATAGCAACTACTTTTCAGACTTGGGTGGCTTTTTTTTTTTTTTTTGGAGAGAAGGCATCAATTTAATTTCAAACAGAGCATGAAAACTTGGAGCCCCAGAGGAAAAAGAAGCCTGCCAATAACCCCAAGCCTGCCTATTAAGTCATCTGCCCCTCCCTTCTCTCTGCTTAATGGGAGGCTTTTGAACCACTAAATTGGAAACTGCTGTGGCTAATTTTAAAAGGTCCAAGGTATGAGAAAAAAAAAAAACCCTTCTTCTCCTCCCACCCACTGCTAGCTGGTGATAATGACCAATGACCAAAGCACTTCGAGCATCTCCTGATTTCTGTAAGGGTGAGCTAACATCAAAAGGAGTATTTTGAGCTTCGCTGGTTTGGGGCCCACCTTTGACAATCACCCCGGACAACCATCCCAAATATGGTTGTCGGGTCGTTTTTTGGGGAGAGAGGGAAGGGGCAGTCATGTGGGGTTTTAGTTTTTATTTTTGCCTTTCTACTGATTTGAAGACCCTTTCTTTGTGGGGTGGTGTAACCCAGGAGCTCAGCTCCAGGCAGGTTCATACTGGATTCAGCCAAACCAAAGAAAGACAATGGCTCAACAGACAGGGGGTTCACACCAGTTTATTACTCCAAGAGGCAGCCGGCAGGGAGGAGTGAGGAAAAGACACCTGCACCCTTTAGCCAGTGCCCACTTGATTTATAGGGTAACAAACAAGGCATTTTGCCAAGAAGTACCTTCATAAGGTTACATTAAGTTTTAGCATTATCATGTCAACTCAGCATAGCACACACGAATTACATGTTTATGACCTTAAGCATAAATGTTTATACTTTTCAAGGTTACATAATGACGCACAAGCATAGTAAAACTGTTTTTCAGACCAGGAGCCTGGGAAAAATTATCTTAAAAAGAATAACAAAAATCTACCTTGCACACACTAAAATCCATCTTACATACATTAAAATCCACCTTACATACAGGTGGGAATTCAGAAGTGAGACTAGGTGAGTCAGCAGTGAGCAAATAATAAGTGACATTTATATGGTGCCAGGCATATAGTGGGCATTTAATAAATGTTTATTTAATATAGTGTTTATGATGTGCTAGGTACTTTATGATTATTATCTCATTTCAACATCATAAAAACCCTGGGAGGTGGGTGCTATTATCCTCATTTAACAGAAGAAGAAACTAAGTAACTCACCCCTGATCACACAGCTAGTAAGTATCCGAGGCCACATTTGAACAGAGGTCTTCCTAATTGCAGACCCTATGATCTAACCACTGTACGATCAAGCTCAGGGGTGGGGAACCTGTGGCCTCAAGGTCCTCAGGTTTAGCCCTTTGACTGAACCCAAACTTCACAGAATAAATCCCCTTAATGAAGGGATTTGTTCTATAAAACTTGGACTCAGTCAAAAGGCTGCATCCAAGGACCTAGAAGGCCACATGTGGCCTGGAGGCTGCAGGTTCCCCACCCCTTAACTAGCTAATCTTAATCCATTTTTCTCTAACCCCATCAATGTCCACCTGCGTCATCCTCCTGTCTTCTTTGGCTTCCAACATTGTAATCCAACACCCATGACCTGCTTCAACCAAAAACTTGCCAGGTAAAAAGTATAAATTTTTTTAATGGCAGCATTGCCCCAAGATGGACAAAGGAAGTACTAGTCACATAAAAATCAAAAGGAAGTCTGTATTATTATGGGTGGTTTCAGAAAGCGATTCATGTGGTTTTCCTAAGAAAAAACAACTGATTCTTCCCAGACAGAGCTCAAAAGAAAAACACAATAATCCATTGTGTTTACAGATCCTTGCTTGGGGAAGCCAAAAATGGTGGAAAATTCCAAAATAACACAAAGTGTATGCTGATTTTTAGGCATGGCTCACTATCCTGGGAGGCAGGCCAGTTTCGGCAACTTCATTTGGCAGTGCAATGTTTTATTCAAGGGTCCTGGAAAGTAACCCAGGCTGTAAATTCAAATCCCCATTTCACCATTCATGCACACAGCTCTAAGCTGGCTCAAGCCATCTAAGCTTTCTTTGACTTCTTAGTTAAAGAAAAGTCATATCCACTTGTCTCTGAGGGTTAATAAGAATTATTTCAGTGAATAGCTTTTTGCAAATTAGTGACACTATATTTACTCTAATGTTGAGTGTCCTACTATGTACAAGACACCATGCCAACTCATAGGGATCATAGAATTAGAGCTAGAATGTGCATAAAACTTTATATTTATCCCTATTAAATTTCATTTAATTCAATTTGCCTAAGAGCCTAGGTAGCAACTTTCAAAAAAAATACTTTTTACTTAAATCTTGTGTATGCTTATATAATATGTTGTCTCTCCTAACAGAATGTAAGGTCCTTGAAGGCAAGAATTGCTTCATTTTTGTCTTGGTGTCCTTAGGGATAACACTATGCCTAGCATATAGTAGGTGCTTAATGTTTATTGGTTGATTGTGACCCTCTCAAAAAAGGAAATCAAGATAATCTGCCACGACAAGCTCTTGATGAAGTCATGCCAACCCTTTACAATGACAGCTTCCTTTTCCAAATTTTCACTAACCATCCCTTTAATAATGTCTTCTTATTGGTGGGTAATTATAGTGACCCAGCTTAGTCCTAGAGGAAGGGTTTAAAAAATTCAGCTCTCCTTCTTTGCAAAGGTAGGGGTCTATGGGTGTGAAATAGTGCGTTTACTGTCAGACACGATCAACGTGTTGAATGGTTTTGTTAAAATGCCTTGGGTTCATCTTTCTTGTTTTCGTCTTTGTTACAAGGGATAGCTCATTGCTTAGGGAAAGGCAGAGATATCTGGAAAAGAGGGTGATAGAAAAACAAAATATATCAAAATTAAGTTTAAAATAAAATTAAAATGTACTAACATTTTGTTAATATTGTTAACATTAACATTAATACATTTTAAACTATGCCAGGAATAAAAGTTGTGCTAACTGGCATGTAATAATAATAATATAGCATACAAATGTTAACAGTATAATATTACCATATAGAGATATTCTCTTTTATTGTATGCTATAATAATAGTTATTGCGATTACTATTATTATCATAGCTAATATTTATACAGCACCTAAGTATGTGCCAGGTGCTGTGCTAAGCACTTTACGATGACTATCTTGTTTGATCCTCGCAACAACCCTAGAAGGTAGGTGCTATTATTGGTCCCATTTTATAGATGAGGCAAACGGGTTGCCCAGAGTCACACAGCCAATAAGTACCCGGAGCTCAATTTGAACTCAGATCTTCCTGACTTCAGCGCCAGCGCTCTATCCACCGTGCAGCCTAGCTGCCCCTACAATTCACATACACCATTTTCTTACCTACCCCACCCCCTTTTTAAAAAAACAAATCAGAACATTTGCCCTTCTCTAATCAATAAGCATTTAGTAAGCTCCTACTGTGTGCCAAGGACTGGGTTAGATACTAGGGAAACAAAGACAAAAATGTAACGGTTCCTGCCTTCAAGGGCTCACAATCAGTCAGGGGAGATGGTATGTATAGCTCTAAGTACATTTCCTCATTGGTAATATAGGTATCTGATCTTGTGGTACCTCTCCAATTCTCCACAATCCTATTTTCCCTGTGAAACTGGGTCCCAGAGAAGCTATGCTCATTATCCTAAGATCAGATGGCCAATTAACAGCAGAGCTAACTCATGAACCCAGATCTTTTGATTCCCAGGTTTTCCCAAAGGTTTTCCCACTACACCACACACCATTTCCTCCATCTATAGTCAACATAATTTTTTCACCTTCTTTGGTAATTATATATTATTAATTACATGTATATAATATATATGCATATATGCATGTTTTATAATTATTAATTATTTTGTAATTATAGATAAAGGGATCATTGAGGTCATCTAGTCTAGCCTCCTACCTTAGGCATTAATCTTTTCTATACCATGCTCAACAAGTGGTCATCCAAGTCCTACTTAAATGCCCCCAATGGCAGAGAATTCACTACTTCCCAAAGCAGCTCATTTTGATTTTTGGATAGCTCTATTTGTTAGGAAGTTCTTTCCACTAAGCCAAAATCTATCTCCCTGTGTCTCACATTCACTAGTCTTATTTCTGCCCTCCAGAACCAAGCAGAGTAAATCTAGTTCCTTTTCAACTCAAGAATCCCTTCAAATATATAAAGGGTATCATTAAGTCTTCTCGTCTTTCTCCAGACTACTCATCTCCAAGTCCTTCAACTGATCCTCATGTCACATGGATTCTCGTCCCTTAATCCATACATCAAACTGAACACACTACTCCATGTAACTTTATCTCCATGCTTTCGTAACCCTTAAGTCAGAGGCCCCTTGTTGATGGGAAAGATCTGGGTATGCTTTGCCAGGGAGCATTGGAATTACCCAGTCTTTTGGTTCACTGCTACAACCACATACAGGAAGACATTAAGTTCACAAGTTCAAAGCATAAGCAGGCTTATTTTTCAGGTTGAAGGAAACAAATAGAGTTCATGTCAGAGCCTATAGAAAATAACAGTACTCACAATTGAGCAAAGTGTTCCTCAGCCACTTATAGCACCCAAGGCCCCCAGTGTAAATACCCCTCCCATATAACTTCTCAATTCTTGCAACCCATTGAGGTATCTCTTCACTGAGTGGTTTCTTCCATGCAATTCTTTCCATTACCCCTATGTCTTAATCCAGGGCTGTCCAAAATGCAGCCCACAGTGCGATTTTATGTAACCTGCCTGTGGGTTTTAAATAAAAATAAAATAATAATTTGCATGGAATGCATATTAGATTTTTCAATTGCATCACTAATAGTCTCCTTGACATTAATTTTCTTTGGTGTTTTCAAGCAGTATTATGGACAGAACATATCCCACAGAACTTTCAATTGTTCTGTGGGATGCGTTCTGTCTGTACAATGCAGTCTAGTCAGTATGCACCTAGCTTTATACTGTCGTTTTGTGGTTTCGGTGTTTGCTTTCACACTTCGCCAGTCATATTGATGACGCGTTCCTCCGCTTTCTATTAGTGTACTATATTTTTTATTCTGGGTGCAACCCTCTTATAATTATTTTATTTTAATGCAGCCCTAAGATAACTTAAGGTTGGATAGCCCTGTCTTAATCTATGATTCAGAAGCCCAAGTCCTATTCTTAGGTACCATCTTCTTAACCAAAGCTACTTTCCAAAATGGCCTCTCCTTCTTAAATCCCTAATTTAACTGTCATCAGTGATGGAAACACCACCAGTGTCCTTCAAGGCTTCATAATCCCCAGAAATACAACATCGCTTCCTTCTCATGGCATCATTTGTCCGAAATCAATCACCAGAAGTAGGCAATCTTCAGAGCTAAGTCTCAGGAGCATTTCTAATGCATCACAAGAATGAGAAGAGGAAAGAGGCTCTTGCTTCCATCGAGCACAGAGAAAAAAATGCAGCTAGGTAGCACGGCAGGGAGCACGCTGGACTTGAATTCAAATCCAGCCTCAGACACTTACTACTAGCTATGTGGTTTTGGGCAAGGTGTTTAACCTCTGTCTGCATCAATTTCTTTAACTTTAAAACGGGGATGATAATAGCACCTATCTCTCCTTAGGTTGTTGTGAGGATAAAACAAGAATCTATTTGAAAAGCATTTAGCACATAGTAGGTATCATATAAATGCTAGCTATTATTATTCTTGATTTTGAAATGACCTTCGGAGAATGCACTATGTATATATTTCTACCATTGACAAGAAATAAGTTTTTTTTTCCCCTAACAGAGGCTTGTGTCCCTTCTGGAGGAAACAAAAAGCCCAGGACTTTCCACTTTCTCAAAGAATATTGCAGAACTAGAAAGAATAAAAGGGTTTCAGAGGGAAAAAGATAATCTGAACAAGTAGAAGGGGATCTTAGCCAAATGTCATGAAACTAGAGTATGAAAATACAATAAAGGGAATTAGAAATATTTCTACATTTGAAGCTGTGTACAGGTATGAGTCTCTTTCCCACAGAGGGGAGAGCTAGACTCTCCCCCAAAAAAACATATTGTCCTTCTCTAATGAATGTCAATGGAGAGCCACCCATGTCATTAAAAAAGAAGCCATCCAGTAAAGGTGAAAGGAATAAGATGTAGTGAGCTATTTATCAACTTCAAGGCATGTCTGCTGGGCATGAGAGAGAGCGTCCTGAAACCTGTCAGACCCAAAGACTACTACCTTGATGGCGCAGTGAAGCAGAGCACCAGCCCTGGAGACAGGAGAACCCGAGTTCAAATGTGACCTCAGACACTTGACACACTTAACTAGCTGTGTGACTTTGGGCAAGTCACTTAACCCCAATTGCCTTACGTTTTCCTTTCCAAAAAACAAAACAAAACAAAAAAAAAAAACAAAGACTACTATCCATCACTGGTAATTCATAGGGGGACAAATGAAGCATTATTAGAAAGCATTGCTGAGGATTATGAAGCTATGGGCAAAAACTAGATCGTATTTTCATCACTGCTGTCAAATGAAGGCAGACTGCAGAAGAAAATGGTAGATTCAGAGAAACAAACAGCTGATAAAGAAGATAGGGTTTGAGAACGGGGTCTGTTATTTCTGACTTAGAAATCAAATAATGGTCTCTTAGCCAACAAGAGGCACCTAACAAGGGCCAGTAAGCTATATTCGTCTAGAATCTTAGAAATCTGATCAAGAAGATTTTAAATTGAAATTGAATGGGGAGAAAGTTTAAATCTGTCAGTTCAACAGAGAATAGCAGGTACAATATGGGAAGAAGTCTGTAAGCAAGGTCAGTTGTTGAATATCCAAAAAGACAGTCAGCAATCAAAACTGTACGTAAAATATGGGACCTATGGGGAGAAGGGAAGTTTCCTAATACGTGCTGCATTCCTCCATATGGTCAGAAAAATGAAGCCCCACATCACCACTAAACAGAATCAAAGGCATCACTACTAAATGGAACCAAAGGCATGTAATTGATGATATACAAAATTACTGTGCTGTCCCAAAAGTACACTATTAAGAGCTCAAAGTAATCTGAGGCTGGCAAGAAAAGTGAAAAAAAAAACAAAAGGAGAGGGTTTTAAGCTTTATTGGAAGTAAACAATGCACAGAAGCAACTTAAGAAAAGTTAAAAATAAAAGTATGAATTGCTTGAAATGACTAGGGGAGAAGCCTGCACTTATAAACTGTAAAGGGAGACAACACTATTGTCACTTGGGAACCCCAAGTCTAAGAATCTTCGAGGAAATAAAAGAAACAGATTTGGGGCTTAGATGTAAAAAATAAAAACCTCTAAAGAACAATATTCCTTTAAATTGGGGTGTCATTGGGGAAGGTCAGCCAAGCACAGAGATACAGGTAGAAGGAAAGAAGAATCAATTAACCACACTCCTGAGTTTAAAAAAAATTAAGTTTAAAAAGATTTTAGTAGTAAAAGCAGAATAAAGGAGGTAAAGGCAACTTTGTGGGACTGCAGAAGAGATATATCATTGTTAGCTTGTATCCTTATTGTCCAAACAACTCACAAGGTCCAGATCTCCAGGCCAACTGGGTCTGCCTTTGGCTTTAGTCCTTCAGCCACTGAATTCGCCTGTCAATGGCGGTGCTCTTCTCCTCTGAGAAGCAACACTGGTGATGAAATCATCTCCTGCTGGGGGGCCAACAGCAGATGCTTGACTTCTCAAACTCAGCCTACATGGATAAAAACATTCAACTCACAAAGTTACTGCCAGGGCTGAAAGCATCCATTTCTTAGGATTACCAGTCACTAATTGACACTCAGAAGGGGAAAAAAGTCCCAGAGAGCAGAAGTCACAGATTCAGGCTCAGCTAGGCAATCATGGTCTCTCTACTAAGTGCTTATAGCCACAATTGGGGTTGGGAAAGGGAGTGTTGTTACATGTATATTCTGGGCCTTTGCTAAGAGACTTACTCCTTGATGAGATGACCTAAGAAGCTGTTCATAGATCCCTATGACAGGCAAATTGTGTCCCAAATGGTTGGCCTGCTGGGAGGAGCCTACTTGGTGGGTTATTAGAGTTGCTTGGGAAAAAAAATAGCTCCATATCTTTAGAGAGTCATACAGTTCTTTCTCTCCATCACTTATCAGAAGCTTAAAAGAAATCAGACACCTAAGTGCAGATAATTTTAATAAATCCTATAACTATTGCCCTTTTTCCTAAAATGCCCAGACCCTTTGACCCACTTATCCCATTATGTTATCCCAAAGAGGCCAAAGGCAGAGAAAGGGTCCCCTATTCACTAGAATATTAATAGAAAACCTTTTTGGAAAAGAGAGAGAGAGAGAGAGAGAGAGAGAGAGAGAGAGAGAAAGCAGAAGAAGAAGAGAGGGAGGAAGGGAGAAAGAAAGAAAGAAAGAAAGAAAGAAAGAAAGAAAGAAAGAAAGAAAGAAAGAAAGAAAGAAAGAAAGAAAGAAAGAAAGAAAGAAAGAAAAAGAAAAGAAACTAAATTCTGTGCAGTTATAATGACAAAGCTTGGCTCAGGAGAAGAAATGAGAAAATGGACCTCCCTCCCTTCTTTGTAAGGTTGGGTATTGTGGGGGTAGAACCTTAAATATACTGTTGTACTCAGTTGCTGTGTTGCTTAATTTTTGTTGTTGTTCAGTCATTTCAGACGTGTCTGACTTTTCATGACTCCATTTGAGGTTTTCTTGGCAAAGATACTGGAGTGGTTTGCCATTTCCTTCACCAGTCAGTTAATTTTACTGAACTGGTTTCTTTTTTCCTCTCTAATAAGAAAAAAAAAGTTTGCTACAAGGAATGGTTGACTTAAGGAAGAAGGGGGAGAATTGTACAGTAGAATAAACACTGACTCTGGAAAAGAGCCTGGGTTCAAAACCCACCTCAAATGATTACTACCTGTTCAAACTTGTACTACCTGTCCAACTCTCCCATTTTCCAGAAGAGGAACTGAGGCCCAGACTGCTAAAAGGTGTTGGACTAGATAACCTCCAAGGTCCTTTCCAGCTATGATGCCATAGACTCTGAAGATCCATACAGCTCTAGATTTATGACCCCAATATTCAGAAATGAAGGTAATATAAAACAAAACATAACACAAATTTTTTGAAAATTTAAATGTTAGCTGCTCTGATGTTTTAATAGGTATTTTTCTTGATCGCTATACTTGTATGCATTTGACTAAAGTCCTTCGAGTTTGCTGAGATAGGGTAATAGAGGAGTGTGAATGGGCCGGCAGAAATTTTACAAGGCATGGGGATCTTTTTGAAGTCCTCTGAAAGACTCTGATCAGAGACTACAGCTGTGATGAAAGGCCCCATTCACAAAGAACAGTTCATCTAAGTAACAAGAAAATAAACTTTGAATAGACATCTCTATAGTAAAGCGTGATGGGTAGTTGGAGTGAGTAAAGGGTTCCCTGGGAAAGAGAAAGGGGAAAGAAAGAATGGAATAATTTAGCCAAAATAAAGCTGGTTACTGCCTGGTTTTCTTTGAGAATGCCACCAGCCTTGGGAGTTCCACATTCTTCACTCCCTGTAGGAAGCCAAATGCCAAGTGACAATGTTCTACATAGTCAGGGGAAATAAATTTGCCCAGAGCCCCATTTGGAAGGTATTAAAAGAATAAGAACTCCATTCCTCCAGTGATTCAACCATGAAAACAGAAAGAGACAGAACTGAGAATTAAAAAGTCTGACTTAACCATGGCTTACATTTAGAAAACATAATCTTTAATTTTTTAAAAATCTAAGAAAATATTGATGAATATTAATAGGCTAGTATTTATGTTTAAATTAGATACTTATACCGTGCTTTGCAAAGCTTAAAGCATTATAGAAATGCTAACTATATATTTCCATAGGGTTTTATCATTCTGCAAAATTTTATATATATTATTTTATTTTATATTCACAATTACCCTGTGAATTAACTAGTATAAGTATTATTATCATCCCCATTTCACAGATGGACATACAGATTCAAAGAGGTTATATTAAAATGACACTACCAAGGGCAGCCAGGTGGTACAGTAGATAGCGTGCCAGGTCTGGAGGCAGGAAGACTCACCCTCCTGAGTTCAAATCTGACCTCAGACCACCTACTAGCTGTGTGACCCTAGGCAAATCACTTAACCCTGTTTACCTCAGTTTCTTCATCTGTAAAATAAATTGGAGAAGGAAATAGAAAACCACTCCAGTATCTTTGCCAAGAAAAACCCAAATGGGGTCACAAACTGTTGGACACACCAAAATGACCAAACACCACCAACAACAAATAGTAATTGATGATAAAAAATAACTAATATATAGTGCCAGCCATAGTGCTTTACAAATATTATCTCACCTGATCCTCAACAATCCTGGGAGGTAGATGCTATTATTAGCCCAGGTAATAGGCAAGCAGAGTTGAAGGGACGTGCCAAGGTTGCACAGCTAGTATCTGAGACCAAATTTGAATTTAGGCCCAGGACTCTCTATGCACCACAACAACTAGCCGGTGATTTGCACAGGGCCACTGAACTATCAGGAAGTGGAACTGGAAGTCAAATCTGGGTGTGCGTATGTTGGCCAGGTGTTAGAAAGCCAGTCATTTTGCATATGCCACACTTCCTCTCTCTTCTTCCTTGCCTGGCCTAATGAGCAAGCCAAAGCAAAGTCCTGTATTTCTCTGTGAGAACTATTTTTCTCTCTGTGTAAAATAGAAAGATTTCCTTGCTTTGTCTCAAAGATGCTGTGAATACACATCAGCTTATGTTTATAAATGTTCCTAAGCAACTTCAAGTGATAAATGACACTACATCTTATTAAGAGCAAAGAAAGGAACAAAAATGCAATTCCAGTTTGACTAGGGTTTGGATACTGAGCCCTCCGCCACCAGTACACTCAAGAGAATAGGGAAGTCCTCAGAAGGGATTGTCAAAGATGTCAAGGACACAGTCATCACTCCATAGACCATATACTCTGTGCCTAAAACATGAGGTAGTTTGTGGCCCAGACCAATACAGAAGACCTTGCCCAGAGGATCAGTCACAGGTATAGACACACAGAAAAAGCTACCCATTCAATCGGAACCTCTCCTCTCTCCCCTACCCCTAGGGCTCACTTCATACTCTGCTAAAGTCATGGTATGAGTGCTCGTGGATGAACACCAGCCCGAACGCTTGGCCTCTGCTCTTTTTCTGTTAACTATGGGCAGATTCTAAGTGGGAGAGAGGCTGGCTGATGCTTTTAGGAGGGCTTCTGGTAACGTCTTCTATCTTTCTGCTCTAACATCTCAGCCCTCCTGCTTTCATAAGTTAGTGGTAAAAACTAAGTTGTAGAAATAATGGATGTCCTATTGGAAATCTTTACTATTGCTTTAGATATCAACACAAATGAAAGTGAAGTAGTTCAAACATTTCACTAGAAATCTAAGATGGATTTCTGGTTTGGGCCATTGGAAAGTCTCTGAAGCATTCGTTGCTACATGTTATCTAAAGAACACAACCCTCCAAGTCTTGTGGAGTCTTTATACAAGCAAGGAGCTAGGATGGGGCAATTCAATTTCTATAGATGCAAGATCAGCAACCTTTCCCTCTGAGATGTCTCCAGAAAACAGGTCTAACACCAGCTGTACATAAGGAGTTGTGGTGTTGGTAGTCTTTTGTTCTCGAAGAAGACCGCTGTGATTCCCCAATCCCATCAAACAGAAATAGTTTAGAAGTCATCTTACTAAAGCATAGAAACCATTGTCCTGGAGATTTTTCTCTTTTGCTCTGTGAAAACAACGAACTCTGCCAGCACTGAAAACAGATTTGTTCAAACAAAGCCAAGTTCAAACACTTAATGAGAAGGGAAGGTCAGTCAGGATTCACTAGTTGGACCTATGTATAAATTGTTGATCCTTGGGAATAAATCAAGACATTAACTCTTTCAGGTTACTGTTTGGATGAATTACTAAATAATACTCTAGTGAGTCAAAAGCATTCTTGTAGTCTATAAAAGGACCTCGCTTGCTTCAAATGGGACAGAAAGTAGAAGCACTGTGTATAACTTGTACTGGGGGGAGCCTATTACAACAAGGCTAAATGCCTGGGGTGCTTAATCTTTTTTGTGTGTGTCATGGACCCCTTAGGCAACCTAGTGAAACCCCTGGAATCCTTCTCCGAGTAATGTTTTTAAATGTATAAAATAAAATACATGACATTGCAAAGGAAATTAGTTACATGAAATAGCTATCAAAACCCATACACAGACCCTTCTTTCTACCTTCCCACCTCCCTCAGCCTCCTTTGGCCTCTGACTAGAGACAGAAATTGGACTTCCAGCTCACTCTCCTGTCCATCTGCAGGTATGATTGGTTTCAGCTGATTGGTGACAAGATGCCCCTGTCCCAGGTACTCCTTGGTGTCTTCCTCTCCCCACTCCTTTCCAGCTTCCTTTTGTGTATATAATTCCATACATACACTTCAATTGTACACACACACACACGCACGCATGCACACACGTATATACATCTACATATAGAAAGAGAAATAGCACAACATAGTATATAGAAGAGAATTGGCCTCAGAGTCAGGAAAACTTCAGTTTGAATCCTCCTCTCCGTGATGGAAATAGAGCCAAGGACTCTCCTTTATATCTCCCTTCTCTGACACAATTCACTCATACCTTTGCTCCATGCTTGCTCCAACTTCTTGCAACCAGACACTTGGAATCTCTTCATCATTCTAAGATACTATCTCCTTTTTATAAAATGCTTAGAGCATGAGCACATCTCTCACACAATGGCTTTGGTTGATTCAAGGAAATGTAGACCCCATTTACATTGAGTTCTGATTGATTAAAAAAAAAAGTTTGTACTTAGTCAAGGTACTAGATGGATGATTTCAGCCTCATTCTTATGTATCTACACATACATAATCACATCTGGCAAAGTATTCACCATCAAAGTTCATAGTTTCTTGTTCTTGTTGGTAATTGAAATGTTTTTGATTGTTGCTGATAATTTCATAATAAAAAGAGAAAACTGAACGAAAGAAAAGCAGGCACAATTCAATTTAATTCAATAAGGACCTATTACATGCCAGGGATTATGCTTGGTGCTAGGAAAACAAAAGCAAAAATAAAAAGTCCCTGACCTCAGGGAGCTTATATATTCTACTGGGGGAAAACAAGTACAATATATGCCCAAAGTAAATAAAAAGTGAAGGCAAGGAGAGATTAACCACTTGGAGGATCAGGAAGGGCTTCATCTAGGAGATGGCATTTTCACTGAGCCTTGATTAGAACTAGGGATTCCAAGGGGAAAAAGTAAAGAGGGAGAGATTCCAAGGACGAGGGGCAAGTTGTCCAAGGACGTGTAAACAGGAGATAGAATGTTTTGTTTGAGAAACATCAAGTAAGCCAGTCGAGCTAGAACATAGAGTTAATGAGGAGGAGTAAAGAAAAATTATTGTGGAAAGGTCATCATGCCCAGTTAACATGAATATGAACAGATATTCCAAAGGCTTACCCACTGAATGGAGGTGACCTTTGCAAAAATGGTTTAGATGGAAGAAATGCTTCAAAGGAATAAAAGCCTAATGCAGCCTTAAGGGTAGTCTCCAGAAAGTCCTTTGGACACACAAACACTCAATAAATCTTCTCACATCTAGAATCATATTATCTTAGAGTCAGAAGGGTTTATTCATGTGTCTGAGGTGGGACCTGAATGCTGGCTGACTCTAAGACAGGCTCACCACACAGGAGGTGCCAGTCAGCATTTGTGGAAAAAATGTCCTCACCTGGAGTTCCCTACAACTATGAAATCACAAACACCTTAAAAAAATACTCTGAATACTCAATAAATACAAATCAAATTGAACAGAATTGCTAGCAGAACTTAGTTTGGCCCTCAAGATCTTGGTGCTGAGGTCAATACTAGCATTCAGAATCTTTTTAAATCAATAAATAAAGACTTATTAAGCACCTACTATGTTCCAGGGGAGAAGATCCTGCTCACAAACTCCTCATGCCTCTTCCACCCTTCAGCTCTTAAGAAGTTATAATATTGGCTAGTTCAAAGATCTGAAGAATGTTAAGAGTGACCAGAAATCTAGAAACTTTTCTCACTCATCCATCATAATTTCTACTCTACCTATTCCCCGCTTTGTGATGAGTGGAGAATGGATTGTGATGTGGGAATAAGAAAATTTTAATTTAAGAAACTTCATCACCCATACAACCTCCTAAACATCCAGATATATAATCTGCGTCTTCTCAGAAAAAAAGGGGGAGGGGAGGGAAAGGATCAGGTCAAACCTCCCCCATCCATCCCCACCCTCTGTAGAAAAGCTTAGGCAAGTCACTGAGGCCTCTTTCCATTAATCATAAGGATCCCTCCAGGGCATGACAACCAACAGTAAATGGAAATGTTGATTACATATTCAGAAAAAAAATCCATCATTCACAGCTGGCTCCTGGCCAATTCACGCATTACTTTCCTCTGAGCCAGGGGTTTTTAACCTGGGATCTGTAAGCTTGAGGGTTTTTTAAAAAATATTTTTGTATATGAGTACTTGACATATAGATTTTAATATTTTGATGTTTATGTACTGTATGTTAATATAATTGTCATTCTTTATAATCTAATGTATTTCATTTTTCGCATGGAAAAATATTATTCTGAGAATGGGTTCATAGGTTTCACCACACTACCCAAGGCAGCCCTTGTATTTCCTCTTTAGAGAATTTGACTAATGAATAATTACAGAATATTATAATACCAGGCTAGCTTTATCAAGCTAAATGATTTGTCTAAGAGGCAAGTCTAGAGCACAGGTCTCTTGACAGTAATAGTTCACAATCCTATGCTGTTTCTATCACATATTAAAGCTAGAAGGTGGCTTATTGGTTAGAGGAATGGATTTGGAGAACAACTGAGTTCAAATCCTGCCCCAGGCGCTTAATAGCCAAGTGACCCTGGGTAAGTCACTTAGCACCCATCCCTACCCCCAGCCTTCGTTTTCCCATCTGTAAAAGGAAGCAATAATAATAACCCCTAGCATACAGTACTTTTGCAAAATCCAAATGAGAAGATGTATGTAAAGCACTTTGCAAACATATTCTATAAGCTATAAACTACTTAGACGCCCTTTAGATAACAGCCAAGATAGCCTCCTATGCGGTTGAGGGAGGGAAATCATGACTCGAATTGTAATGTAGCAGTCTTCACCACAACCCTGTGAGGCAGGACAGGTGTCATTCCTATCATAATCCCCACTTTTCAAGTAAACTAAATGAAACCGATAAAGGTAAGAGATTTGTCTCTTGTCATAGAGGGATGGGAGGAAGGCAGGAGGGAAGGGAGGAGAAGGAAGGAGAGGGGGAAGGAAAGGAGAAAAGAGGGGAGAAAGGAGGGGAGGAAGGAGGGGAGGAAGGAGAGAAGGAAGGAGGGCAAGAAGGGAGGGAGGAAAGAGGGGAAGAAGGAGGGGAGGAAAAGAGAAAAAGAGAGATGTGTTTACTAGGTGCCTATTATGTGCCAGGTACGGTGCTAAGCACTTTACAAATATTTCATTTGACCCACACAACAACCCTGAGGAATATGTGCTATTATTATCCCTATCTTATAGTTGAGGAGATTGAGACAGAGGTTTAATGATTCACCCAGGGTTACACAGCTAGTAAGTGTCCAAAGCCAGATTTGAACTCAAGACTTCCAAGTCCAATTTTCTACTCACTGTTCCATGTAGATGCTTCGAATGAGCACCAAAAATGAGACTTGAACCTAAATCTCCAGACTCCAAGTCCATTAGTCTAATACATCCCACCAGGCTATCTCTTGAGAGTCTAAATGGCTTCTTTCTCTTAAGTCACACAACTAGTTAGCAGCAGAAGCAGGTCTCGAACCCAAGCCTCCTGATAGGCTAGTTCCCAGCTCCATCACAGCAGGATAAAATCAAAGGCTGCGATTGCCAGGTGGGTCAATTAGTTTTGCTCAGTTCCTAACTACTGTTTTCCAAGTGCATGTTGTTAGTTCAATTGTCATGTGGGCCAATTAGCCTTGCTCAGTTGCGAACAGCTATTTTCTAAGTGTATGCTGCTCATCTCTGTGCTACACGAGAGAGTGTGAGCACATAGTGAGATCTGTATAAAACCATACCCCTTCCTGAAAAAAAGGAAATAGTTTCATTGTTGGTGAATCAGAAATGTTACCTTCATTGGAGAGGACAGCAATAAAGTTGACATATCCATTAAAAGCAGAAGAGGGGGCTATTGTTGCATTTTGAAGGAGTAACATCAGCTGTAAGGAGAAATCACTGATAATGGGAATTGGTTAGCCATGGAATAATGCAGTCTGGGCAATGATGTTGCCTAGAGGTCCTTAGGAACAGGTCAGACCCACAGTGATCTGGATTGGTACGGAGGTGTTCCTGATTGGGGCAGAATAATCAGCTAGAAAGCTAACATTCCTCCTGCATATGGATGTTGGGGAAAGTCAGTTTAAAATGCTTGAAAGGACCATTCCTAACTAGGAAGCAATAGGTCAGAGGATTTCTAATATAGACACCATCCCCCTGGTTTTACGGATGAGGAAAAGAAATGAGTGATTTATGCAGGGTCACATGGACCATAAGCAGCAGAACCAGGGCAGCAATGTGGGTCCTCCAGCTCTCTGGCCAATGGTATTTCTGCTATACTGGGGTGCCTCTCAGAGCAGCAAATTGTGATTACAAAATCAGAAACCTGAAAACTGGTGATCATGTCCCTGGGACATGATTTTTTATTTTATTTTTTTATTTTCATATAATGTAATATTTTTATATTTTATATTTATGTATATACTATAACAATATATTGCATATAAGTATATATATTTATATGTCATATTATACATTGCATATTGTATATAAATACATTACATATAATTATATATTATAATAAATATAGGTATATAAATACAGGCATGTATTTATATCTTATAATATAATTATAATATGATATTTATATAAAAATAATTATTTTTATTTTTTATTTTATTAGCTGGCAATATTATGAGTATAAATTATGCTTGCTAAACTTTTTTAATTAAGTGAAATAAATTCATGGGGCCATTTCCTCTCAAATCCATGCTAAGTAGTCAGATAAGCCTATCTTTTAAGCCAGTTGTATCTGCTCTAGTCCCAAGTAGTTCACAGAACTTGCAGAGATTTTTAACTCTCTCAGCTACATTTCTTTACTTTGTAATTCAACAATTCACCAAGTGCTTACTAAGTATCCACCTAGGGCAAGACACTACACTAGCAACAAGATAGGGCATTGGAAAGAGCACTGGGTCTGGGATCAAGGTGATAAGTTCAAATCCTGCCTCCTAGCTGTGAAACTCTAGGCAAGTCACTTAACTTCTCTGCCTCAGTTTCCTTGTGTGTAAAATAGGCACAATAATATCTATCTCCCAGGGTTGTTGTGATGATCACATGATCTAATATTTGTGAAGGCTTAGCACAGTGCCCACAAATAGTAAGCACCAAAGAAATATTTCTTCACCTATCTTTGAGTCTCTTCCCTTTTAGGAAACACTGAAGATTTCTGACTAGTAGTGACACAGTCAAATTTGTGTTTTAATAATATCATTTCGGTAGCAGTGGATGGATTGGAGCTGTTATTTTTTTCCCTGGGGATTCAGTTTCTTCTTCAGGGAGGAAAATGGGAACGGGAGGTAGTAGTAAGTGAACCAGATGGCCTCTAGTCCCCTTTCCAGCTCTGACATTCCATGATTCTGCAATTGGAAGATAACATGAGGTAATGACAGTTTGGCTTTACAGAATCCCTGGATCTTCCAATTAGAAAAGATGTCGAAAGCCCTCTCATTCAGCCTATCTGAACCTGATCAAGAATGCCCTCTACAACCTGACAATTGTGCAATGAGCCTTTGCTTGAAGAGAAGTCCTCTAGAAAGAGAGAACCCACTGTCTCCCAAGGCAGCCCAAGCCCCTGTCACAGCTTTAATGCTTAGGAAGTTTTGTTATTGGTTAATTAATGGGTTAATTAATCCACCTCTGCAAATTTCACCAGTTGGTCCTAGTTCTGCCTTTGTGAGGGTTGGAGTGCGGAGAAAGTAGAACATCTCTAATCACTCTTCCACATGACAGCCCTTCAAATGCCTGAAGACAGGTATTTATCTCTCAGTCAGGATAGAGTCAGATATCTGTCTCTATCATATCTCTTCTTCCTGCTAAACATCACCAGTACTCCTAATGCTCCTCACAGGGCATAATCTTATGGCACATTGTCATCTTAGTAACTCTTCCTAGACTATCACTCAAATTTCAGGTACCCAGAGCGATATCTCTAAGAATCACCTAAGACAGGAAGAAATTGAGACAAGACAGGTGAATCTACGATTAAATAAGGAGCTTAGGAGATTAATCACAGCCACTACTAGGTCAAGAGCAAAGCCTAGAAAGTGGATACAGACATAAGAGAAGATTCCTTAGGGAGAACCATTAGCCAAATTGAAATTAGTAAATGATGATGCTGAAAGCAGTTTGGATCAAAATCCAAAGAGAATAGGATCTGAGGTCCAAGCAGGAAAACATCTGATTCCTCAGAAGTGTTTAAAAAAAAATTAAAACAGTGCTAAAGAGAGTAGAAGCATAGGCTGTACAAGCTGCAATTGTCCTCAGAAATCATCTCATCACCACCACCACCCCATTTGACAGATAATACCTAGAGAGATAAAGAGATAGTTAATTAAGGGACCTGAACTGATAACTTATTTCTAGTCATATGTTATTTTTACTACATGATGTGCCCTCTAATTTTTGTTGTTGAGTTGTTTCAGTCATGTCTAACTCTTCACAACCTCATTTGGAGTTTTCTTAGGAGAAATACTGGGAGTAGTTTGCCATTTCCTTCTCCAGTTTGTTTTACAGATCAGGAAACTGAGGAAAACAGGGTAAAGTGACTTGTCCAGGATCACACAGCTGGTAAGTGTCTGAGGCCAGATTTGGCCTCCAGGCCTGGCATTCTATCCACTGAGCCTAAGACTAAAATGTAGAAGTAGAGTAGGCTAGCCATAATAGTTTTAACTCCAAGGATCAAGGTGTATAGACTGAAGGGAAATGACAAGAGGGAGTGAATAGGAAGTCTTAAAAAACTGAATTCATTATTAAGTTCAAGCAAGTCCTATTCCCTTCCTAGGCTGGTCATCTAGTAGTGAGGTGTGACAAGGTCCTTTTCCAATTCCTTAGGATCAAAGAATCTCCACTTTGGAAGAAATTTCGGAAGTCATCTGAAACAAACTACCCTGGAACATACCTGACAAGTGGGCATTTGTCACTTTCAAGACTTCAGGGGTTCCCTGATAGGGCAATCCATTTCTTGGCTTGGATAGCCCTAATAACTAAGAAGCTCTGCCTTAAGTTCTGAAATCTGCTTCCAGGTAACTTCCACCCTTTCTTTTATTTGCCTCTGGGTCTAAATTCTGCAACTGTAAGTAAGCTCCCTGAGATATGACAGACCTAGAAAAGTACTATAACACATCCCCGAAATCTCTTCTCCTAGTTCGAAATGCCTAGTTCCTTCAACTGTTCACCCCATAGGATAGATTTAAATCCCTTCATCATTTTGGCTAGATTCCTCTTAAGGCACTTTATTGGGGCAGCTAAGTGGCACGATGGCTAGAATGCCAGGCCAGGAATAAGGAAGACTCTTCTTCCTGAGTTCAAATCTTGCCTCAGACAGTTGGTAATCACATGACCCTGGGTATGTCACTTTACCCTGTTTACCTCTATTTCTTCATCTACAAAATAAGCTGAAGAAGGAACTAGCAAAGCACTTCAGTATTTTTGGAGAACCCCAAATGGTATCATGAAGAGTGAAACACAACGGAAAAATGACTGAAAAAATGTACTCTACGTAGCTCGTCAATTTCCCTCCTCAGATACAGCATCTATACCTTATCATACTGACTCTAGACAGGGTCTGACCAGGTTAGAGTATACCAGGACTATCACTTCCCTCATTCTGGAGGATGCATTTTTATTAATGCAGAATTAATACCCAAAATTCTTTTAGGCTTTTTGGCTGCCATGCCCCATCGAAACAAAGAAAAATACAAAATGATTCTTTCCTTTCTTCTGTTTCTATATAGAATATGATAGAATGGTAGAAAGGGGGTGTTGAGGGTACTAAAAATCACTGTCTACAGACATGACTTTGCAGACCATCTAAAAACATGGTTTTGTGGTTGTTAATCTAATTGTGAGGTCCCTGTCCAACGACCAAAAAGCCAACATTGCTAGCAAAGGAACTGAATCTAATCAATCTTGGCATTCTTACAATAAACAAAACCAAAAGAAAGAAGGAAAAGATGGCTCACATGTTCTCTTTGGAAAGGCAAATAAAGGAATCAGTGGCATGTAGGATCATCTAGGGCCTTCAGTCATGTCAACTGAAAATTGATTGAAGGATCTGGAGACAGCCTGAGGAAGCAAAGACTTTGGGGAAGGCATGGGAGCTGTTTTCAAGTATTTGAAGGATTATGACATGGAAGGGGGCAGCTGGGTGGCACAGTGGAAAGAGTGCTGGGCCTGGAGTCAGCAAGATCTAAGTTCAAATCTGGCCTCAGATACTTCCTAGCTGTGTGACCCCAGGCGAGTCACTTGACCCTGTCTACCTCAGTTTCCTCATCTATAAAAATGAACTGGAGAAGGAAAGGGTGAACCACTCCAGTATCTTTGCCAAAAGAACCCTAAATGGAGTCAAGAAAAATAAGACGACAGAAACAATAACATGAGGTGGAAGAACTGTCCTGTCTGTCCTGGGGAAGGCAGGATTAGGAGTAATAGAAGGGTGTTGCTGAGAGGCAGTTTTTTAATAAGGTAAACAAAGAAAAACTTCTCTTAAGGGAATTAGACTCCCTCTCACTATTCCAGTTATGTTAGATATTATAGAATAGATTCTTGTTCAGATGTGGTTTGAACAAAATAGCCTCTGAAGTCCCTTCCAACTCTGAAACTTCTGTGAACTGACTAAGAAGCATATGAGATTGAATTACACATTAATTACTAATAAAGATTAGAATAGAAATAATGGAAAAAACAGTTGACACTCAACCTTTGTTCTTTTCATAAGGATAACGTGGTCTAATTTCCTGGTGCTTAACTAAAACAAAAGAGTGATTTTTTTTTTAATCTTGCTTCCTTGTCTAGACTACTACAAATAAATTAGAATTCTATTTCCCGTGGGACTTGAAACCCAGTAGAACCACTGGATTTATACAACACGGCTTATGAATATTGCCAAATCCACTTCTGAAATTTTAAAAAGTGGTTCTAGGATCTAAGTGTCTCAGAAAGAGAGCTTGCATCTACTAGGGCAGATTATTTCTCCATGATTATTTAAAACAAAGACTAAAAGACAGTGAGCCTTAGGGTTAGAAATTTGGAAAGGTCCTGAATTCTAAAAATACCTCCTAGAGGTAGAAGTTACACCCACCCTCATTTTGAGAGTAGAGTGATGTTGAGAAAATGAGAGAACCACCCAACACTGATCGGAAACAAAATCTTTATCAGAAGATGGCAGAGTTTAGTAAAGCTGGAAGAAATCACTTAATCTCTTTCATCTCCTTATCCTAATAGGAGTGGCAGAGCTTTGGTAATGAATCAAAAGAGAAGTGGGTGACAGGAAGTGTGATGAGTCAGGATGGGAGAAGGATGCCAAGGTGAAGGGCAGAGGGGAATACCAAGGCAACATGGTGGCATCAGTTCTTTCGCTGGAGCAATACAATATTTGGGTGTGGCAGCAATGAACTAGCTCCAGCTAGAAGAGAGGTCCCTACCAGTGATGGGACTGCCAGGACCAAAAAAAATAAAATAAAATGGCCATAAGAGCTTCTATCTTGGGCTAGTCCATGTTCTTGTGCTATAAATAAATAAATGAATGAATAAAGCTGAGATTCTCAGTCCACTAGACCTCTGTCTGAATACCAAAAGTCTGAGGTCCAGACTTCCTGTAATTCCTTTATCTCCATGTGATGACCAGTCCTGTAAGCTATAGAATCAGACAAGTGGTAATTCTGTTCTGTGCAGTCCTTTGTCCACTCAAGTATTAGAAGTCCCAACTAATTTAGTGTTAACTCCGTGTTGAGATGAGTGAATTCTCACCACCAAAGATATCTCATCAAGAAATAGAATGGGCTGTAGAACATCATGATCCTTATGAAATATGATTGACACGTTATCATTAATAGCAAAGTATTGATAATTACGCCTAGTTCCTTGGATATTCATTGGTCTAATTATAAAAGAGTCAAGAATATACTCACAGCTCTCTTATCAATAAGAACAGAAAAAAAATAAACATAACTTGACTGGTAAAAAAAAAAATATATCTTGCAAGTGTTTTAATGTAAATCACAGGTATCCCAGTGGCTTTTTTTTTAAGTTGCTGTGTAGAAATTAATTTATTGGTTTCAGTAGATTGTTTCTGAAAAAGTCTTTCATAATAGGCCTCTTTTTTTGGAGGGGGGAAGGCAGGGCAATTGGAGTTAAGTGACTTGCCCAAGGTCACACAGCTAGTTAAGTGTGTCAAGTATCTGAGGTCACATTTGAACTCAGGTCCTCCTGACTCCAGGGCCGGTGCTCTACTCACTGCGCCACCTAGCTGCCCCAAGAGCTTTTTTTTTTAACTTTTTATTAAGTTTTTTCAGGGATTCCCTGATGGGGAACTTTTTAATTAAAATTATCTATGAAGTGGTATAAGATTCCAACTTACAGTTTGCATTTAAGGTATTAATGCTTAATTGTGCTGCCTTTAACTACTGTCTGATGACCTGTGACGGACTCATCAGAAGGCACAATATCTTTTCACATAATTTCCTTTACATCACTTCCTCAAAGCTGCTTCCCTACTTGTCACTTTTATTCCCAATTTTTATTTAATGGGTCTATTTGCTTCTTTATTTTTCCACTTATCTCCTAATTTTTTTAGGTTCCTTTTACTTTTGCACTACCTGTACTCTCCCCTACAAAACTGTCTCTTTTGAGAATTTTTTTATAAAAGAAAAAAAAAGCAGTTCAATTGAAAAAAAAAGCCTTTTTGGTTCAAGATAAATTATATCCACTGCTTCTTCCTTCTTTGTATGGTTTTTCACACTATTGTAGCAGAAAGTGAAATTGGTAAGACACCTTCTTAAAGTCAAACTGCTATTCTTGTAGTATCTCCGTGAAGAGACCAATATGTACTGATGATTAGGGCAAGCGAAACAAGGCCAAATGAGAAGAAGAATCCCACCCAGAGCAAAGAGAAAGGGCAGAATTCACATCAGAATCTAAATCAACACAAACCAAAAGGCAGGCAAAGCTGGATCAGAAATCTGGGTTTTTCTGAAACACCAAAAAGTCCAGTGGTAGTACCAGAGATTTCAAACTAGGGAAGTAATTACAGACTGGATCAGGAAACAATCTAGTGGGAGCACCAATAAGCTAACTGTGCTAACCTGGACCCCCAACGCTTTAGCCCTTTATGGTGATGGAATACATCCCCTAACCCTGAGTTGAGATGCACAGTGCTCCCTCTTACTGCAGCCATCTAAGTATGTGAAAAGGCTGTAGCCTAAAAGGGTAGCATCTCCCATTGCATCCTGGGTCATCTCCAGTCATCCTGAAGAATATCTGGTCACTGGATCCAGATGGCTCTGGGGGAGAAAGTGAGGCTGGTGGTTTTGCACAGCCCTCCCTTGCTCAAATCAAAGTCAACTGCAAGTCAAGTTATCATTTCCTTAATGCCATGGTCCTCTTCGAAAATGAAGGAAAAACACAACCTTCTCCTCTCCAAAAGAAGGTAAATTCTGATGGCCAGAAGCTGCTCACTTAACTTGGGGTTTATTGGCTAAATTCTCTTTCTTTCTTCTTTCCTTCCTTCCTTCCTTTCTTTTTTTCTAAAAACCTTAAACCCAGTTCACTCTGCAGCTCCAGATTGGACCACTATAGGTCCCTGCCCAAGCGCCACTTAATGGCCGTATTTTGGACCCTCCTGACTTAGAGTGACTGTCAATGGTAACTTTCTCTTTGGAACAGCAACTCTGAGGGTCTTCTCCCAGCTTAATTTTTTTTTATTTTTCTATTAAAGGGGCCATGCCTTGATTCACTTCTTAAAGAGGCTTATTCATTGAATGGGCATTACCTCTAAGTGAGTACCTGAAAAGGCCTTAGACTAAAAGGGCTAGGATCTCCCATTTGCATCCTGGGCCATCTCTAATCATCCTGATGAATATCTGGTCACTGGATCCAGATGGCCCTGGAGGAGAAAATGAGGCTGGTGACCTTGCATAGCCCTCCCTCACTCAAATCAAAGTCAACTACATGTTATCATTTCCCGGATGTCATGGTCCTCTTTGAAAACAAAGGACAAATACAACAGGCCACTACACAAAAAGCCAAGAAGCTTGTCCAGAAAGTCATAAGCCTGAAATAAATGTGCAAAGAAAAAGGAGAGAAGGGATTGCAGGGAAGAGGAACCATAAGGAAGATGGGCAGGGCTTCCAGGATACCACAGCCATGAGGAGCGTGAGCCAGCAGCAGCAAACAGAGGCAGCAGATGTAGACAGTGACAACCAGGTGAAGGGCACAGAGTTCCCCATGACTACATGGCAGTGCTGTGAGCCATGATCACAGATGGAAACAGATGAGTGAAGAGATGCTGAGATGCTGCTCTTCTGTGAGGTTTCAACTTTATCCATACTACTAGAACCTCACTTACTTGCACTGTAAGATCTTGTTTTATTTGGGATCTGGGGAGGTTTGGGGGTTTGGTTTGGTTTTTTGTTTTTTTTCTTTGTGGAGACTGACTGAACCCTATGGAGGAAGAAGAAGGGAAATTTCACTGGTGGCATCAAATTTAACAATTTCTCCACTAAAGAGGGTAAGATAGTCATTTCTTCTCTGTTCTTTACATGCATTTTTTTTTCACCAAGTAAAGGGCTTTTATTTAGGAAGCTGGCTATATGTATGGGGAAATAACGCAGAAAAAAGGAGACGTTCAGCAGAAGGAATTACTGAGAGGAGGCCATGATGCTGGAAACACTCTCAAAGTCGATCTTTTCCACAACGTTCTTTAGTCTGATACTTTCTTCTTTGCTGCAAATGAAGACCTATCCTGCTCATTGGAGCTCCAGCCATATTTGCTCATCCATACTTTCAGCTGGTTGTCTGACAGATCTCCCAACATCTCAGCCAGCAGCAGCAGTCCATGTGTTGATATGTGGTGCCCACAACGCGGCAGATAAATTTTCAAATGGAGTCTTCAAAGCCAGTGATGCCATTAAGGAGAAGGAGATCCATGTTCTCATCTAGGGCATGCCAGAAAACTTGGAAATGACAGGTCTCCAGCACATCTCCCAAGTCTAGGATGTGCCTGATGGGCTGCTCTTCTGGACAAGCTTGGTCACTCATGCACTTGCACAGAGTGAAGTCTGTGTGGGGGAGATTGGGCAGGACCTTCAGCACAATCTAGGCTGTCACTGTGGGCTGGAAGAAGGCCAGGTTGAACTGGTATAGCTTGAGCACCGCCAAGTTGGCTTCCAGGTCATAGGCACTCTCCTTGGCCTGGGTCTCCACGTAGGGCTCCAGGGTGGCCAGGTTCTCAGGATTGTACCCGTTGATACCCTTGAGCAGCTTCTCCACATTGGTGGGCATCTTCTCAAACAACACCATGTCCTCCTCCTTTTCACAAGCAGAGGCAGACACCGAGGCTGGACCCAGAGCCACCAGAGGAACCTGAAAGGGCCCTTTATATGCATTTAAATAAACTTGTTTCCCACACCTTGTTAGCTTGATGCTTACAAGAAAACTTAAAAAATCTAGGAAAGAGCTAAAAACAGGCCCAATTTAGGTGGTGCCAGGCCTTTGTTGCTTTTTAGTCATTTCAGTCGTGTCTAACTCTTCATGACCCCATTTGGGGTTTTCTTGGCAAAGATGTTGGAATAGTTTGCCATTGCCTTCTCCAGCTCATTTTATAGATGGGGAAACTGAGGCAAACAGGGTTAAGTGACTTGCCCAGGTTGACACAGCTAGTAAGCATCTGACTCTGGATTTGAACTCACAAAGATGAGTCTTCCTGACTCCAGGCCTGGTACTCTATCCACTACACCATTAAAACAGTAATGAAATCCTGTCTCTTGAAAATTCGTAATTCAAACTCTTGTGAAAATCAATGCTGAAAACTAAATATATTAAATAAATTAAATATGAAAAAAAAAAGAAATCCTGTCTCTTCTTCTCCAAGCTAAACATTTTCATTTCCTTCAACAAACTTTCACATGGCATGATCTTAAGGCTCTTCACCAACCAGTTATCCCCTTCTGAACAATCTCTTTTTTATCAATGCCCTTCTTAACCCATTATTTGTATTATTATTGTGATGGACCCAAAGAGCCAACCCACGCGAGTTCAGAGCTTGGGTTCTTATCCATGGATTATAAACCTAAATTAATTCAGTTCAATAAACATTTATTGAGCATCTACACAAGGCACTTTGCTAGACACAGACAAATAAAAAACAAATACATCCCATGCCCTGCCCTCCAAAAGAGAAGAAAAACAGGTTATTACCTTTATAATTTCCTCATTTTTTTTCTATCCATAATATTTATGGACAGAAACTAATAACATTCCATCACAAAATCTCTTGGAATGAGTTAGTATATAAAATATAATAAGATAATGGGAAAAGAATATGCTTGGCTTAATGTGCAGTCAGAGATCCCTGAGCCAAGTACTATTCATTACTGTTAGCTTATAGTAGGAGCCTTTTAAACTTTTCACCCAAAAAACCGAGACTAAAAGAAGAAATCTGGCCCTGCGCTTTCTTCTATCAATCAATAAGCATTTTCTGTGTGCCGGGCATCTTGCTAGGTGCTGGGAACACAATGATGAGAATTCAATAGTCCTTGAGTTCCAGGAACTTATGATGGGAATGAAGGAAATAAGCCACAAATTAAGGAAGGAAGGAAGGAAAATTAAGGAAGGTAGCCAAGGGACTTGAGAATGGAAGATAGGAGAGAATTGAAACTGGTTCCCTAAGGGGTCAAGGTTGAGAAGGGTAGAAGGTGTAAACCAGTGCAGGGATGTGAGCCTGAGAAAGTTTTAAGGGGGTATAAAGATTGGGAGTCTCAATAAGAATGAAGGATGGGTAAGAGATGGAATGATAAAAGAATTTCAGAGTCCTTGGTGATGAAAGTAGAACCCTTACAAGTGATATGACAATCAAAGGTGTAACCATCCTACTGCATAAATAAAATGGAGAATAGAAGTAGACCATGAGAGTTGAGTAGATTTAAAAAGGAAGAGACTACATTATTTCAGTGACATCATTATATACATTGAAATCTCTTATAGAAAGGGGTGGAGGAGTTGGGGTGGAGAAGGATACTGAGAACTCACCAAGGACTCTGAAATTCTCTTATCCAATCATGATCTTTTCATGTACTCACTTAGAGTGAATAGGCCTCTTTAAGAAGTTAATCAAGGGATGGCCCCTTTAATCAAAAAAAAAAAATCAAGCTGGAAGGGGAAGACCCTCAGGGTTCTTGCCCAAAAGAGAAACAGTTAGTATTTAGTATTTACATTCACTCAGTGCTAGGAGGGCAGGGACCTATTGAAGTCTCTTATCTACTAAACAACTAAGAAGTATCTGAAGCAGAATTCAAACCCAGGTCTCCTGACTGCCAAGTCTCTATCTACTTCGCCAACAGTGCCCCAAAATAGCTTCTCACCCCAAAGTGCTGACTGCAAAAGTCCTGCGGCCTCTGACTGAGACAAACCCAAAAGAATAGGGAAGGGCTTATACATTGGGCCTAGAGCAGCTAAGCTGCCTCTGACCTGGAAACACAGTCATCATTGCCCAACCCTTCACCATCATCTTTGTCTGAGACCCAGACAAGGAACTTGTTGCCCAGACACAAGACTTTTCCCAAGTGTGCCCACATCACACAAAACATGAACACTTCCAGAGGCAAAAGCACCTGCTTAATCTCAATATTCTGGTGCAACAGAAATCACATTGGACCTCTTGCAATCTTCCTCCCTAATATTATAAACAAAAATTAATATTTATAGAGCCCTTTAAAAGCAAAGTGCTATGCCAATATTCTTGTTTTATCTTCACAACCACCCTAGGAAGAAGGTACCATTGTGATCCCCATTTTTACAGATGAAGAAACTTAGGCAGAGAGCACTTAAGTGACTTGCCCATTGTTCAGAGAGCTAGTGACTGAAGTTGGATTTGAATTCAGGTCTTCCTAACCATAAGTCCAGCACAACACTACCAACACAAAATAATAGTGCCAACCTAAACAGTTTAGAGGCTCCCACTCTCTTTGTTTTTATCTAAAGCCTACAGGGTGAGAGAGGGACTATTGCCCTAATTAGGGTTAATGGGAAACACTACAGCCCTACAGATTCAAATGTCTCTATGAATTCCGAATCTTGGCAACCTAATGGTAGCAACCGAAGTTACTAGGAACATGAACTTAGGTCTGTTTTGATTTGCAAAGCATCCTGTTCTATCCTATTTGCCTGTCCCGACCAATTCACAACCTATTTAACAGAAAGTCAGACTGTGCCTTTGGGAAGCCAATGGTAGAGACTTGAAGTTAGGAGTATTTCCTGATTTACAGGGGAACCGAAAGCTGCCCTCGGTAAGAAGCCTGATCAAGCCTCACCTAAAAATGAATACAAGTGTTTACATTTGAAGAGTTACAGAAAGGCCATCCCTACCCAACAGGTCTTTCAACAATATTAGCTTAGTTGCAAAATTTCCCAAAATTCTACCCTCTTTTTAAAAGATACAATAACCATGAGAAGGATAGTGTGTTGAGCTTTTATTGTTATTAACACATAGAATTATAGATTTAGTGTTAGGAGGAAACCCACAGGGCATGCAGTCCAACTCACTCATTTTGATTAGGAGGATGAGAGGCAATATTATCTCATGTGATCCTCAGCTGGAGTAAGGTAAGCAGAGGTAGAAAGAAAAAGTGGTTAGCACCCAAACAGAAACCCTTCCTAATTCATATTTTAAGCTTTACTTTAATTGGGTGTTTTGGCCCATAGTGAGGAGAGATTAGATGAAATAATCTCTTCTGGCTCCAAGATTCTACATTTCTATGGTAACCTTTCTGTCAGAGGCTACCTCTTGATACTTGATATGAGCCCAGGTCACTTTGTGGAGATTCTACTTCTCTGGCTCATTTGCTTCTATCTAGACAATCTAGGAACTTCATCACTTAACACCACACACCTAGCATGTGATCACTAGCTCCCCTTACAAGCACATAAATATAACAGGCTTAAAGAACAAATAGGTTTATGATGTCAGGGAAGGCAAATGGGACTCAAATCAAAGCCCTTAGAAAATAACCATTGTAGCCAGTGAGCGATCCTTCCTTTAGCACTTGGTGCAGTCTCAAATATAGTGTACTGTTACCCACACCTAATCCTGAGGCTGGGGTCGCATCTACTTTACTCAGCCTGCAATTCTCAATAATGTCCAGCAGGTGGCACCAACAGCCCTTCCAAGGTTGCTCAGCCTGGGGTGAAGGGAGGCTCATCTGTGCTTCTGCATCCCCTATCTGATCTTGCAGGCTAGTGTCTCCCTTCAGTGGCCCCAGAAGATAATTCCTTCCCTCACAAGTTACTTGGAAGAAATGCAAGAAATGCTACCTGAGCTCCTTAGCCTGGACCAGAAACTATATGCAGCTCTGAAATGCAGCACATTTCTTGCCACCCAAAGCTCGCTCTCTCTCTCTCTCTCTCTCTCTCTCTCTCTCTCTCTCTCTCTCTCTTTCTCTCTCTCCTTACAATCCTCAGATCTGGAAATGAGCAGGAAAAACCACCAATCACAGGCACCTTCCTGAGATAGATAGATGTAGAGAAAGATAGATAAAATAAATTATTAGAGATGATTGCATAGCCATTTACTAGAAAGGATTAGATAAATGATAAGATAGAGATGATTGGATAACAAGGAACAATTAGATAAATCATAAAATAGATATTATCAGCTAAGGGATACTATAGATAGGTGGAGATGATTAGATAGGTAAGTAGATACTAGATGGAGATTATCAGATAGATAAAATTGATAGGTGATAACTCAAGAGAATACAATCTCAGTTTTTTCAGCTGGAAAATGAGGATAATAGCACCTACCTCACAGGATCCTTGTGAGAATTAAATGAAATAATATATGTAAAGCACTTCATAAACCTTAAAGTGTTACATAAGTATTGCCTACTAGTATTATTTCAAAGTCTATTGCTACGTTATAGGGGAATTAGTGACAAAGGAACTAATGAAATTACAGATTCTCAAAGTATTACCTCCCAACTAGGAGATTCTGCTTGGAAAGTCATGCTGAATAGTAATATCCAATAAGTATGGGTGTGAATTAGCTAGGCGAATGTATGTTATGTCACCCTTCATTCTTGTCCAATGATTTGGGAATAAAATTGTAATGTGTGTAATTAGAATAGGCAAGCTTGATTCCGAGGAAGAGGACTCTAGGTAGGCAATATTGCACGTACTGTCAGACTCCATTATGTCAATAGGGGCTTTTTTCTCTCTTTTTTATTCTTTGAACAGAGAAGGGATAAAGGATTTATCTGAAAATGAAGAAGATGTAAAAGTGAAAGATAAATGGGAGGGGAGATATTTGTTTTCCCCACCACCACCACCACCCCCAGCCCATTGATTGGGATTATGCACAAATGGTAAGAAGAAAATAACAGTTAATGAAATATTAATATGGTAATACTAATAATGACATATAAAGACTTGTCTACACCCTGGTTGTCTACACCTTTACAAAGTGTGAAAAAGTTATCTGATTGAATCATCGAGGGGAACTTGGGATTCTTAAAAAATCAATAACTTTTTCCTAATGATTTAAGAATAGTGTTTTGTTTGTAAGTTCTTTAAAAAGCTTCTCAGAAAATACCTTCACCCCTGGTCTGGCCTCTCTTAGAGAGCAATATTGCAAGGGTCTTTGTATGAGCTAGGCCCATCCATACAAGAGGACCAACAGTCTTTGCTCACCTCCTTCTGCGGTCATTGTTGGTTAATGATTAATTTATAATCTTTGCCATATGATCGTCTGGCTGGTTGATCTGTTGGTCTGACTCAGCATTCTCCTGACATGCCAAGAAGCCACTGGAGGATAATTATCCTGAACGTGACCTCAGGCACACAGGCAAAAGCCTACAAATGGTCACATTTAAGACCAAAAAAATCTAGATACTTTGCTCCAGTGGTTATCAATTTTCCAGAAATGCTTAAAGAAATTAACTATGGCATCTGACTACATAAACGCAGGTTTATAGTATTATCAGAAGGGGAAAAGAAAACCTGTTGAGCCCACTTTTAAGGAAAGGCAGACTGACCTTGTCTTTTTCGAAAATAAATTTCCCTAAATATCTGCACAGGGGAGGAAAAAATTGTTTTCACCAAATATATTTGAAGTATATGAATAATATGTTTCAAACCACTGTGGTCTCAGATTGGGGAAAAACTGAGTTGAAGTCCTATCCTTAACAGAAACTGGGTTCTGTGACCTCTAGACAAGGCACAGCTTTTCAGTGGCTCCAGCAACTGTCTAGACTATAGGTTGGTGAAGCAGGTGACAATCTGTACTTGTGGAGAGAATTTCCTTCCCTGGTGTTCCCTATAGCAATGAAATCACAGGTTTGGTTCCCCATCCCCACCAAAAAGTTAAACCATGAATGTTCATAAGCTACAATATTAAGCAAAAATTCCCTCTATTAATTATTTCCTGTTTATCTTGTATTGGGGCAGAGGGGAAACGGCAGTTAAGTGTGAAGTATATAGAGTGCTTCAGCTCGAGTGAGGAAGACTCATCTTCCCAAGTTCAAATCTGGCCTCGACTCTGGGCAAGTCGCTGAATCCTGTTTGCCTCAGTTACTCATCTATAAAATGAGCCAAGGAAGGAAACGGCAAACCATTCCAGTATCTCTGTCAAGAAAATCCCAAATGGGGTCACAGAGAGTCAGACAGCTGAAAGATGATTCAACAACAACAACATTTATACTGCATAGAGCTTGCTTTGTATATAACTGCATTGGTTTGTATGTTGTCTCCCCCAAAGCTCCCTGAGTGCAGGGACCCTCTTTTGCTTCTTTTTGTATCCCTGGTGCTTGACACAGTACCTGGTTCATAATAGGCACTTAATAAATGTTTATTAATTGATTGATGGAAAATGTCATTTATTTGAAGAATGGATATAACATACAGATGTTCACAAATAGATATGTGTCTATGATGAGAATGTAGAGAGCAGAAAGGCGTGTTAGAGGTCATCTAATCACCTCAATTTTACAAGGCAGGAAATAGTCCTAGTCAGATTAAATGACTCATCTAAGGTCACACAGGGAGTAGATAATAGAATCAGAGACCGAAATGGTTTCAGAGGCTGCCTCATCCAACTTCCTCATTGTATAGAATAGATAAAGAAAGCAAAGCCCAGGTGTCAAGGCCAGTTAGGAAATCTCAGGGGAAGGACTGGAACCCAGGTCCTCAGACTCCAGTACCCTACTGTCCAATAACCTCTTGTGATGTCATAAAAGTAGATACCATCTACATTCCTGTATATGTAAGTGGGTTTGTTAGTTGGTTTCATAATAAAAGCAATATCTATTTTTGAAGTTCTGTATCTTCGCCATCTTCAGTCAGTTGATAAACATTTATTAAGTACCTACTATGTGCAGGACATTGTGCTAAGTGCTTGAGGATATAAAGAAAACTAAAAGATAGTCTCTTGAAGAGTTCATAGTCTAATGGAAGAGACAACATGAAAACTATGTACAAACTATATACAAGGTAAATTGGAAATAATTAAGAGAGGGAAGAAGTGGAATTAAGGGCTGTTGGAAATGAGATTTTAGCAGGGACTTGAAGGAATTTAGGGAAGCATGAATTTAGGTGGAGATGAGGAAGGAGAGAATTCTAAACATTGGAGACAGTCAGTGAAAATGCCTAGAGTCAGAAGATGATGTCCTGTTTAAAGAACAGCAAGGAGGCCGGTGTTACTGGATCAAAGAGTCCATTTTGGGGTATAAGGTGAAAGAAGGCTGGCAAAATGTGTGTGTATTTGGGGGTGCAGGTTACGAAGGGTTTTCAGCATCTAATATCTCTAAAATGCACGTCCACTAGATGACATATATCAGGGTCATCTTGTTCAGTCAATTTTCAGTCCTATCTGACTCTACGTGACCTCGTTTGGGGCTTTCTTGGCAACGACACTAGAGTGGTTTGCCATTTCCTTTTCCAGCTCATTTTACAGATAAGGAAACTGAAGCAAACAGGGTTAAGTGACTTGTCTAGGGTCACACAGCTAGTAATTGTCTGAGGATGGATTTGAACTCACAAAGATGAGTCTTCCTGACACTCTATCCACTATGTCACCTAGCTGCCCCAGGATCATCTTACAGATTTGCAAATCTTTCTAAGAATTGTATTTTTTTTCTCTAGCAGAACAAAATTTCAGCCATGTCTGTAGCTAGGAGAAAATTAGCCCGAGCATGCAAAGGCGTTCAGTTGGTCTTGGTCTTGGCACCACTCAGGTTGAGGTGACTGGGTCAGGTGGTCTAGTAAACTCTTTTGTTAAAATGTAACTGCCCTTGAGTCAGCACATAAAGCAGGTGGCCCTATTCAAAGCATATGATCTTTACAACTGGGGTGTGGGGCCTCAGCACTAACAAACATTTTTACTCATTTCCTAACCAAACATCCAAAAAAAAACCCTAGCTAAGACATATGTGGATACATAACAACAAAAGATCTATTTCTTCAATCTGCACAGCCGAATTACTTCTAGGGACTTTTCCCATTTATTCCCATGTCCTACCGATGTTTGAAAAGTCACATGGACTCATGAAGCACAGCTAGACAATGATGATTTCAGTAAAAAGTGGATGGATGTTGGGTCAGAAAATACCACTTATGAGCTCGGCTCCCTAGTCCTCTGGGTAACCTTAGATCCTTCAATTCAATTTAATTCAGCAGGCATTTATTAAAAGCTTAATATGTGCCGGGCATTGTATTTGGCTCTGGAGGTACAAAGGCAAGAAAAGAAAGCCCTTCCCAGTCTAAGAGCTTCATTTGTTATTTGCTTAACTATAAAAAGGATCAGATAATATTTGCTTTATGAATGAATGAATGAAAAAGGCCTTTATTAAGCCCTTTCTATGTGCCAACTACTATGGTAAGCACTGGGGATAGGTGTAGAAGAGTAAGGCACCGAGATTTCTCAAGGAATTTTCATTCTAGTAGGGAAACAACACATTACTTATCTCATTACCTGTTGTGAGGATCAAATAAATGAATATATATATGTATATGTATATATATGCATATATACATATATAAGCACTTGAATTGTAAAACATACATTTCACTTTTTATTGAGAAGCAATAAGTACTGTAATACTTAGCACAGTGCCTGGTACATAAGTAGGCATTTAATAAACACTTGTTGACTCACTGATTGACCAAAAAGAACATTAGACTTGGAGCCAGGAGGCCTGGGTTCAAGTCCTATTTGAGCCTCGTAAAATACCATGATATTAAACCTTATAGGGATTTTACAAGAACTCTTTGTAAGCTCTTTAGTAATATAGGATCATAGGTCTAGAACTGCCAGAGGCCTCATCCAGCCCCCTCATTTTATGACTGGGGGAGATTAAGTGATTTGCCCAAGGTCACACACGTAGTGAGTTGTCAGAAGCAGAATTCAAATCCAAAGCCTGCCTTACACCAGAGGCGTGGCTCTCTGGGTCCTCAAATGTAGTCTCTTAGACTAAACTCAAACTTCACAGAACAAATCCCCTTAATAAAAAGGTTTGTTCTGTAAAACTTGGACTCAGTCAAAGGGCCGCACCCAAGGACCTAGAAGGCCACATGGCCACAGGTTTTCCACCCCTGCCCTATACCATGTGACCTCCAAGAAATGGAAGCTATTATTAGTTTATCTGACTGCTTTTTCACTGGAGATCTAAAATTTTTTCTGGGCATCCAGCACCACAAGTTTGCTTCTTTTTTTTTTTGCAAGGTAACCCCACCCTTGCCTCCATGGATAAAATTTACCACTTTTTAGATTAAAAGGAATAGCTTCTGCACTTGCTTAAGAATCTCCAGTCATCCTGATGAATATCTGGTCACTGGACCTAGATGGCTCTGGAGGAGAAAGTGAGGCTGGAGACCTTGCACAGCCCTCCCTCACTCAAATCAAAGTCAACTGCAAGTCACATCATCATTTCCCTGATGTCATGGTCCTCTTCGAAAACAAAGGACAAACACAACAAGCTTAAGAATCATTTAAAAAACTTTTATCATTGCTCGCCTTTCCTCCCAAAATGTGACCGTGTAGCTGTAAACTCACAAGAATTAAAATACGTTTCTTGTCAAACAAGAGTGTGAATATTACTTTTTTTCTTTGGGGGGGGAGAGAGGTACAGGAATAGCGTAAGTGGGGCCATATGACATACCGACCAACGTTCCCAAGGCAGGGTCAGTGATCAGAGTCCCTGTACTAGCTAATCAGTGGAGTCTGGCTCTATGCCAAATATTACAGCCCAGAGACAGGAAGACTAGTACAGTTCTCTAAGTGAGTCACAGTAGGGTGCTCAGTGCTGAGGTATGAGCTGACTCATAGGCAAGTAATCCAGAGGATGAGTAAGAGGGGCATTGTCTGCTCAGGTGCCTGCAGAGCTAAGTGAGCGGCCTCAAAAATATAACCCTGTTGTCATGGCCATTGCAAGCGGTGGGTGGAAGGAGGCAGAGTTTATTTGTCTGCTGGAATGGACTGGAGAGGTAAGATGAAGGGCAAGGTTCAAGTCCTGGGCTCACAGTCATCTAGGAGCTAACCAAAAGGACCAAAGATGGTCAAACCAATCCAGGCAGATAAAGTGGAGCGGCTAAGCGGTGCGATGGATAAGGTCTGGAGTTAGGAAGACTCATCTTTGCAAGTTCAAATCCAGCCCCAGACACTTACTAGCTGGGTGACCCTGGGCAAGTCACTAGACCCTGTTTGCTTCAGTTACATCAACTGTAAAATGAGTTAGAGAAGGAAATGGCAAACCACTCCACTATCTTTGCCAAGAAAACCCCAAATGGGGTCACAAAGAGTTGGGTATGACTGAAAAACAACCAAACAATAAAAAGTTTGCTGATATGGAAACAGCCTGGTCTTACTAACACAGCAAAGAAACCACTATCAGTGACCTGAGAGGTTCATTTTCATTAGATTTTTATAATCATCAGAGGGTGGAGAAGAGAGCTCTTCGGCAGGATCTACAAAGGTCAGACAGTCTCCTTACACGTAGTCCTGGAACTATCAGGAAGCCCAAGTGAATGCAAAGATAGAAATTTCTCCTATTGAGCAAGCTGTTTTTCATAAGATTATAAAATTTAGAGCTGAGAAAATACTTGAGAGATCCTCTATTCAGCCCTATCGATTTTTGTTGTTGGTCAGTCATTTTTCAGTCATGTCTGACTCTTTCATGACCCCATTTGGGATTTTCTTGGCAAAAATACTGGAGTGCTTTGCCATTTCCTTCTCCAGCTTTTTTTTTACAGATGAAGAAACTGAAGCAATCAGGGTCAAGTGACTTGCCCACAGTCACACAACTAGTAAGTGTCTGAGGTCAGATTTGAACTCAGAAAGATGAGTCTAGGATTCCAGGCCCAGCACCCTATCCACTGCGCCACCTAGATGCCCTAATTTTACAAATGAGGAAACCAAGGCCCTAAAGAAGAAAAATGAGTTGCCCAAATTATAAGCAACACAATAAGAATTCAAATTCTCTGTCTCTAAAACCAATAAATAGTCTTTTTTTCCTCCCTGGCTTGACTCTCTTAAATTTAAAAAAAAAATGCTTTCTCCTTTTTTTTTAAAATTCAGTTTAATAAACATATATTAAATGTCTACTTATTACCCATAAGGCACTGTGCTAAACACTTGGGATACAAAGAGAGGCAAAAGATTGACAGTGCCTGCCCTCAAGGAGTTTACAATCTAATGGATTACATTACATTGTTGTCATTCACCAATGTCTCCTCACACCTGAGAGAACTTTCTCATGAAACAAAAAAGTAAAGTTAGGTAAATTAACACATCAGCCATGTCTGACAACATATGTCTAATTCAGCACCGATAGTCCACCACCTTTCTGTAAAGAGGCAGGAGGCATACTTCACCATCAGTCCTCTGAAGTGAGGGGTGGCACTTTATAATGATCAAAGTTCTGATGTCTTTCAACATTTTCTTTTTTGTTATTATGTAAATTGTTCTCCTGGTTCTGACTATGTGGTCTTTATCAGTTCATAGAAGTCTTACCAAATTCTTCCACATTTCTCATAGGTGTCATTTCTTAAAGAGCAGTAATATCCCATTACATTCATAAAAACTATGGTTCCATCTGGCCAGTTGGGCCACCCTGGCCTCATAGGTACTATGCTGGCCTTGGAGTCAAGAAGACCTAGATTCAAGTCTAGCCTGACATTCATTAAGTATATGATCCTGGGTAAATCACTTAACCTCTCAAGGCGTCAAGCAGCTCCCTAGAATTTATCTTCTATCAAACCATCAAGGAGCATTTATTAAGAGCCTATGTAGCAGGCATTATACTAGGCCAAGGGTGGGGAACCTGGGCCTCGAGCCCTGTACTAGTGCTTGTGATCCAAAGACAAAAATTAAATAGTCCCTGCCCTAAAAGAACTTAAATATTATCTAGGGAGACATATATAAATTATACAAAACAAATATGGGAGGGCTGAGAGAGGCCCTAGCGTCTGGGAAATCAGGGAAAGTTTCTTGTTAAAGATGAAACTTGAACTGAACTTTGAACTAAATATTCTGGTAAGCTTCAGCGAGGAGGGTGTGTATTCCAGGCATCGGTGACAATCAGTGCAGAGGCACAGGAGATGGAGTTCATGTGAGAAGATCAGTCATTGAGTTCCTACACTAGGAGTTTCCTTTATGGACAAAATTACCGATCCTTGGGTTCCTCTTTCTGAGCTATTCTTTAACAAAAAATGCTGAGATGTGCAGCTTGCCCTAGCTCCCAAACTGCTGTATGAATCCCTCAAAAAACCCTAGAGATGGCATATTTTCTGTAGGGGGACATTAGCACTACAAGACGCATAGAATTTACCAGTCTTTTGGTTATTACTACCTTGTACGTCTTCTCCCTCTCTTTGTCTCTGTCTCTGTCTCTGTCTCTCTCTCTCTCTCTCTGTGTGTCTCTCTCTCCCTCCCCCCATCTCTCTGTCTCTGTCTCTCTCTCTTTCTCTCTGTCTCTGTCTCTCTCTCTCTCTCTGTGTGTGTGTGTGTCTCTGTCTCTCTCTCTCCCTCCCTCCCTCCCCGGTTCTTTGCCTCTTGTCTACCACACACTAGCACCCTGCTTGTGTTTCTCAATAAAGTACTGGGCCTGGAATCAGGAAGACCTGAGTTCAAATCTTCCCTCAGAGACTCACTAATTGTTTGACCCTCAACTTCTCTCTGCCTCACTTTCTTCAGCTGACAGATGGGGATACTAATAGCACTTTCTTCCCAGGGTCACTATGAAGATCAAATGAGATAATATTTGTAAAGTACTTAGCACAGTGCCTGGCACATAATAGGTGCTTAATAAATGTTTGTTCCTTCTTCCTATGGCTATATAGAGAGAGTCTTAGGTCTTCAAGGCTGTCATTCCAACTCCATCAAATGCATTCAGAGGAGACAGGTCTTTTTGTTTTGTTGCATTTTTTTTAATTAGCTCTTGACCCTACCTAGTGTTATAAATGTTATTACATTATGCTATCCAGAAAGCAGTAGAAGGCAACTGATCCCCAACTGCTTAGAAAAGTGGCAGGAAGGAACTTCTGGTTTCCCGGGAATGCCCAGCTCCCTCTCTGGAGAATCTCTACCATCTAGAGCCATACTGCCAGGGTGGCATAGCTCAGGCTTCGTCTCAGGACTCAGAATTTAGATGGCACTGAGAGCCCTTTTAAGTACTTTACCAGCTAGAAACAACAGACTTTAGTAACTAGTTAGAGATAGGGACTGGTCCTGTAATTTCATTGGTACAGCGAGCTATATTGGTAAGTTACGGCTGGCACATAGCCATTATGTGTCAGAGGGGCCACTTGATCCCATGTCTTTCTGGACCCAACACTGATTTTTTAATTCACTATGCCACACTGTCTTTAGGAACCAGCCAGAGATATCCTGGGGTGAGTTCTTCCTGTACCTTGCCTGCCCCGATCCTGACTCCCTAGCCCCTGTCAACTGGGCACATGTTTTCTGATGCTTGCTATTTGTAGAAGTTGCTCCTGGCCCCAGAATTTCTCATTATGGCTCTGCTACCACCTACCAGCAATGAAAAGTGGTCTTCAAACAAAGCAGTAGAAATTACTCCCATATGTGCCCTAAATGAGGAAAAAGGAATCATCATTGTCCAACCTTTTCCCTCATTTAGGGCATTGAAAATGATAGGCACTTGACAAATATTTATCAAATTGAATTTAAGTTAAAATAGGGAAAGGCCAAAAATGGTTGTCCCAAGATTCAGGATATACAGTATTCCTCTTTCAGGCGTTTAAAGGCCTTCTCAGACTCCAAGCTCTTTTTCAAGTCTCATTACACATTTCTCCCCTCTCTGCACACTATGGTCCAGTCGAACTGTTGTTTGCTTTTTATCTATTGTTAAGTTTTAACAACATTGTTGTTCACTGTTGTTGTTTGCTGAACCTTGCTATTTGTCACACACAGTGCTCCAATGTTCTGGAATCCATTTCCTCCTCACCTCTATCTCTACTGAATCCCTACTTTCCCCCAAGACCCGGATTAAGATCTTCTGCATAATGTCTTTCCTAGATTTCTCTCACCAAAATGACAGGGCCTCTTCCCCTCCCCCCACCTTTATATGTGTTTATATAGGTTTTGTATATGTCGGTGTGCATGCCGACTTCCACATTGGAATGTAAAGTCCTTGAGAGAAGGTAATATTTCATTTTTCTCTTTGCATCACTAGCACACAAGCACACGGTCTGGCACATAGTAATCATTTAACAAATGTTTCTAATTGACTGATACTATTTTTGTCTGTTCCATGTCCCTAATGCTATTCTAACGCCTATTACATTTTAGAAAATGTTTTGATACACTTTTTAATGTTACTTTTTTTTAATTAACAAAAATCTATTTTCTCTCCCTCCCATTCCCTACTCCCCAACCATTGAAAAAAAGAAAGACAAAAGCTTTTTTAAAAATGTGTGCACATATGCCAGGGATAAAACAAATTCTTACACTAGTCACATCCAAAAAATATGTCTTATTCTGCATCGTGAATTCATCACCTTTCTGCCAAGAGGGAGATAGCCTGTTCTATCATCAGTCCTTGTTGTGCTGATCAGAATTCTTAAAACTTCCAAAGTGATTTGTTTTTACATGGTTGTTAGTATCTTAGAAAATGCTCTCCTGGTTCTACTTACTTCACCTTGTATCAGTTATACAAGTTTTCCCAGGATTTAGTGAAACTATTCCTTTTATCACTTCTTATGGCAAAATAATACTCTACCACATTCATATATTTAATTTATTCAGCCTTCATCTATCAAACAGGGATAATAAAAGCACCTGCCTCACAGGGTCATTCAGGGGGTCAAATGAGATAATAATTGTAAAGTGCTTAGCAAAGTGCCTGGCATTACATAGATATTAGTTTTATCATCATTAACTTATTTGTCCGTTTGGTCCCTGTGATGGGAGAGGAGACTATGCCAAAGAGGTTTGACCAATTGAACTACTGGAAGAGCTACCCAATTAATCGTCTTTATTTTAAAATTTTGATAGTTCATTTTTATCTATTTGTTTATTAACACTTAAAATTTTTTTCAGTTCCAAATTCTCTCCCTTCTCCAGCCCCTCCCCCACACATTGAGAAGGCAAGCAATATGATACCCATTATATAAATGAAGTTACACAAAACATATTTCTATATTGCCATGTTGGGGAAAAAAAGCAAGAAAAATAAAGTGGAAAAATACGCTTGTTTATTACAAGGTAAGGTTTTGGGGGTTTTTTGAGCCAGTTTGGGCTAAGTGACTTGCCCAGGATCACACAGCCAGTGTGTGACTGAATATGAGTGAATATATGAGGCTGAATTTGAATTCAGGTCATCCTGACTCCAGGTCCCATCTGTCTACCACAACACCTACCTACCTCCAAGTTACCGCTTCATTATCCCAAAAAGCAAGCTCACAATAAAGACTTGTTTCCAAAGCACAAGTCACTCAGAGTTAGAGAGACAAGGGCACAGGTCTATCCAGAAGCAGCTTAAGGCACAGGCCCTTCCATACCTATACTCCATGGGATGGTAAGCACAGGTCCTGGACTGGCAAATGGGAAAGCCTTTCCTGATGACTCATATTACACTTAGCTACAGTTACACAAAGGGACAAAGGAAAACCAAAGGGGACACAGATCCACGAGTCCATACATTTACCCTCTCATTCTGTACCTTTCTTGCTTTCCTTCTCCTGCAGGTCCTCCTGAGAGGATCTCCCCGAGGCACTGGGTGCCTTCCTCTGGTGGTATCAATAAAAAAAGTTTGGGATGTCCATCTGACGTCCCTCCCTCTTACAACATAACCAGGCTATCTCCTTTTCTAATCATACATTCCCTGATCAATATTCCTTAGACTTGTGCATAAGTCTGTTGCAAAAGAAAAATAAATAAATACAAAGTTACAGCATGTTTATGTTCACCATGCATCTCTCCATTGTATTTGGAATCATCTCAAATTTTACTTCAGATATAAAAATTTGTAACCAGACAGCAAGAGAACATTTGTGCTAAAAAAGATGGATTTTTCTGTCAGGCAGCAGTTTGAGATTGTTAATTTCCCACAGAGTGCCTGCTCCCTTTCTCCTAATTCAATTCTGGAATAGTAAATGAAATCAACTCTAAAAGTGTGTTTAGTCAGAGACGAAAAAGGTCACTAGATTATGGGGAAATCCTATGTATTTTTACTGCAAGCAGATATGGAGCTAATGGTGAGCAGCTTATTTCTTCTTCCCCAAGAGAAATGCTTAAACCACAGAAGACTCATAGGCATGGATTGACAAATACTTAAAACTGAAGCTGTAAACCACAACTCTTAATAGGGTGAGGAGTCAGTCAAAAAAGCATTTATTATTTGTTAAGGCACTGTGCTAAGTGCTGGGGATACAGAGAAAGGCAAAAGACAATCCCAGCCCTCAAGGAGCTCACAGTCTCATGGGCAGACCAGTGGGCACCAATAGCACTAATTTACGTGACTGGGACTAGTCTAAATTTTGCAGGTGCCAAAGTATAGAGGTTGCTTCTCAGCAGTTCTTTATACAATGCCCATCAGTGGATCAGAAAGATATAGTAAAAAAAGACACTATCTGCATCAGAGAAAGAACTTATAAATAATAGTATGTACAGAATAATTTTACATATATGTTTGTATGTATCTAATTGTAGACATCTCTAGGGCAGGGTGGGAGGAGAGAAGAAAAAAAGAAAAAAATTTACATGATAAATTTATGATATGTTTTAAAGGAATAGTAATACATAACATATTTGCAGTTTCATTGCAATCACCTTTTTTATTATAGTTACAGAAATGCTTGTTTTATTCCATAAAATAAAAATCAAAAATTAAATTTTTTAAAAAGGACACTAGAATAGAGGCAGGAGATTAGATTCAAACCCTTGCTCTGATTGATTAGCTGTGAAATCACTCGGCGCTTCAGTGTTCCTATATGCGAGCTATTATGATTGCCCACTTCACAGGTTTCTATAAAGAAAGCATTTTAAAGACTTAAAGCACTATATAAGTATGAATTAGTTGTAAAGCACTATATAGCAACCAATTTATAACAATATTATTAAATAACAGTTATTTATAAAGTCACTATATAACAACCAATTTATAACAATATTATTAAATAACAGTTATTTATAAAGTCACTATATAACAACCAATTTATAACAATTAGGTGAGGAAAGATACTTCTCTATTGATGATATGATCTTTGTGTAAAGTTCTGTTTGAAAACCCCCCCCCTTTACACTCTCTCTCTCTCTCTCTCTCTCTCTCTCTCTCTCTCTCTCTCTCTCTCTCTCACACACACACACACACACACACACACACATACACTTTATCATCTCTGCCACAAGCAGTTTTTGTCTCCAGATGGGTTGCATGATCTCCTGATAAGCTGGTATAAATAACAAGGTAAACAGATCTCATCAAGTTTGTCAGCTCTGTAAATAACCATGCTAGAGTGGATGAGTAGGTAGAGTATGAGAGTCTGTAAGAGCTGAGTTTGAATCATACCTGAGACATTTACTGGCTACTTGATTGACTCTGGGCAAGTCATTGGATAGCTCTGTGCCTCAGTTTCCTCACCTGCAAAATAAGGGAGTTGGATTTGATGGCTGCTAAAGATCCTTCTAGTTCTAAATCCATGATCCCATGCTTGCTTATTTTACGTGGAGCAAGACTAGAATTAAGAATATCTAAGCTCCCACAATTGCCCCTACTGTTTGGTTAGATTCTCAGATCCCTTGGTAACCTATTTTTATTATCATACGTCCTCATCAGAGGCTGGATCCTTTTGATATGTTTTCTGATCCGTGAATCACCCTCTCTCTAAAGTGGTTACAGAAAAAGATAAGACTTTTCAAAGGATGTGCCGGAGCCACTTGTACCTGCTGGAGCCAATTGTTAAATTTTCAGTGTAAGCATTTAAACGTTGGAAATCTGCAAATGCTATAAATCAAGCCTTGATTTCTTGTTTCATTGATTGTCTAGACTTAAGAAAGTGCTGGACAACCACAGATATATGGATTCTGTGAGGACCAACCCTGACAGACTTTGCCTGTCTCAGCAACACAAGGTACAAAGACAACTCCAAAGGACTCACCATGGAGAATGCTATCTACATCCAGAGAAAGAACTATGAAGTATGAATGCGAATTGAGGCACACTTCATGCTAGCCTTTCCCCCCGCCCTTTTTTTTTCTTTCTCTCTCTTTTGTTTTTGTTTTTGAGTTGGGGTTTTTGGTTGGTTTTTTTTTTTTTTTTGGTCCTGTTTCTTCTTTCTCATGATTCATTTCGTTGGTCGTGATTCTTCTCCATAACCTGACTAGTGTGTAAATTAATTCAATGCGAAGTTATATGTGGAAGTTATATGGGATTCCATGCCATCTTGGGGAGGGAGGGGGGAAGGAGGAAAGAAAATCTGGAACTCAAAATTATGTAGAACCGAGTGGTGTAAACTAAAAAAAAAAAAAATTAAAAAAAAAAGAAAGTGCTGGAGAAAATGTCAATAACATAGATTAAATTTTTAAGTGAGTCATGCTTTGTAAAAATTTGCCAGTATACTTCCTAGGTCTGTTGCACTATAGATTCAAATCTAATCAAGCAGTTGAGCAAGCATTCGCCAAGTAACTACTATACGCCAAACACTATGCTAGCCCCTGAGGCTGGAAAGACAAAAAAATAAAGCAATCCTTGCTACCCTCTCTGGTGGAGCTTATACTCAATTAGGGAAAACATTTAAACATTTAACTTGGACACTGAAAGTCAGTAGGATGTCTGAGATAAGAGAAAAATGGATCCATAGACCTCAGGCTTTAGTGGTCCATTTTAGCTATTACCATGTAAGTATGCAAGCCAAATATAGCCACCCTTCCTAATCTTGTAAGAATCACAATTCATGGGGCGTTAGGTGGCGTAGCGAGTAGAGCACTGGCCCTGGAGTCAGGAGGACCTGAGTTCAAATTTGAACTCAGACGCTTGACACACTTATTAGCTGTGTGACCTTGGGCAAGACATTTAACCTCAATTGCCCTGCCTTCCCCGCTCCAAAAAAAAAAAAAAGAATCACAATTCATTTCATGGAAAGAGGCATTTATAGAGCACCTACTGTGTTCCAGGAACTGTGCTAAGCTTACAAATATTATCTTAAGTGATAAAAAAGAGAAAAGGACCCACACTTGCAAAAATATTTATAGTAACTCTTATTTTGGTGGCAAATAATTAGAAATAGATGAGATGTCCATCAGCTGGGGAATGGCTGAACAAGTTGCCGTATGTGAATGTAATAGAATACTATTGTGCTATAAGAAATGATGAGCAGGTGGATTTCGGAAAAACCTGAAAAGACTCATACGAACTGAGGCAAAGTGAAAACATTGTACACAGTAACAGCAACGTTGTGTGGTGATTTACTACAAATGATTTAGCTCTTCTCAGCAATACAATAATCCAAGACAATTATTAAAGGACTCGTGATAGAAAATGCTATCCACATTCAGATAAAGAACTGATGGACTTTGAATGCAGATTGGAGCCTAGTGTTTTGCCACTTTATTTTTTTCATGGTCTTTCCTTTTGGTTTGTTTCTTCTTTTACAACTGTGACTAACATGGAAATATGTTTTACATAATTGCATATACAGGTGTTCCTAAAGTCTGGACACATTGGCAAAAAATGCATATTTTTGAGAAATGAAATTAATGAAATTTTCAACATTTTATTTAATTGGAATATTAACAAACATCTTCAATATGATTTCCATCATTTGTGATGCAAAGGTTGATGCACTTTACAAGATTCATGTGAACTCGAAGCAGTAATTCTACATTGCCATCAATTTTAGCACATTTACTCTTTATGCATTCAATCAAGTGTATTGCATCTGTGATTTTCATTGAGTACACCTTCTCCTTTAGCATACTCCAGAAAAAGAAGTCAAGGGGCCTAAGGTCAGTTAATATTTCAATTCATTTTATTTCTTGAAAATATGCATTTTTACCTATGTGTTCAGACTTTAGGAACATCCTGTACATAACCTATATCAAACTGTTTACCATTTTAATAAGAGGGGAGTGGAAGGTAAGAGAGAGGGAGAAAAATTTGGAACTCAAAATCTTGTAAAAATGAATGCTAAATTTTGGAACTATGCCCAAAGGACCATAAAACTGTGCATACCCTTTGACCCAGCAATGCCACTTCTAGGTTTGTATCCCAAAGAGATCATAAAAATGGAAAAAGGACCCTCATGTGCAAAAATATTGTAGCAGCTCTTTTTGTGGTGGCCAAGAATTGGAAATTGAGGGGATGCCCATCAATTGAGGAATGGCTGAATAAGTTGAAGTATATGAATGTAAAAGAATACTCTTGTTCCATAAGAAACGATGAGCAGGCAGACTTTGGAAAAATCTGGAAAGACTTAATATAAACTGATGCTGAGTGAAGTGAGCAGAACCAGGTGAACATCATACACAGTAACAGCAACATTGTGCTACGATTAACTTTGATAGACTTACTTCTTCTTAGCAATGCAAGGATCTAAGACAATTCCAAAAGGCTCATGATGGAAAATGTGGTCCAGATCTAGAAAAAGACCTATGGAGTCTGAATGCAGATCGAAGCATATTATTTGTTCTCCTTTTTTGTTATTTGTTTCTTCTTTCTCATGGTTTTTCCCATTGGTTCTAATCCTTCTTTGCAATATGACTAATGTGAAAATATGTTTAATATGAATGTATATGTAGAGCTTATATCAGATTGCATGCTGTCTTGGGGTGGGGGCAGTGAAAGGAGAGGGAGAAAATTTGAAACTCAAAATCTTGTGGAAGGGAATGTTGAAAACTAAAATTAAATTCATTTTTTTAAAAAAGAAAGAAAAAATGAATGCTAAAAATTATCTTTACCTATAATTGGGGGAAAATACCATGAAAAATAAAGACATATGACAAGGAAAAAAAACAAATATTATCTCATTTGATCCTCACAATACCCTGATGTGTACATGTTATTATTGCTTTTAGCAAAGGTATTACAATTAGCAAAGTGTCTGAATCTGGATTTGAACTCAGGTCTTCCTGACTCCAGGCCCAGGGCTCCAACCACCTGCACCACTAAAACAGTGCTTCCTCCAAAAGGATGTTCTAATTTCTTGGGAAATAATAATCTCTTTTGGAGGACCACTTTTGGAGGACAATCCAAGTTATAGATTTCAAAAATGGGAAAGCTCTTAACGTTTCCAAGGTAAGTCTTCAGGCAACATCCCAATATTCTCAGCATATCCCTCCCGTCGACCTTACTCTGTAGCTCTTGAGTCATAGTCAAACTAATTAGAGCTAAACTACTAATATACTTTTATAACTACTCGGAGACAGGCCAAACAAAATCCTTTAACTCATTCCTTAGGAAAGCGCCAGCTGAATAGCAAAAAATATGATGTAGTCTCCTATTCTTTTCATGAATTGATATGAACCAATGTTGTTGTTGTCCCGTCATGTCCAACTCTTCACAACCCCATATTGGCAAACATACTGGAATGGTTTGCCATTTCCTTCTCCAGCTCATTTTATAGATGAGAAAACTGAGACAATCAGGGTTAAGTGACTTGCCCAAGGTCACACAGTGACAGTGTCTGAGGCCAGATTTGAACTCAGGGAGATGAGTCTTCTTGACTCCAGACCTGGCGTTCTACTCACTGTGCCACCTAGCTGCCCCAATGACAAACATCTAAAAGGTACTTCAGCCCTATTACCATCCCTGAATAACATCAGTCACAAAAAGGGCAGAGCTGAAGCTGATACCTTCCCCATTAAAAAAGAAAAAATCCATCATCAACCTTGGATGGCCCAACCTCAATGTAAGGTTTCCCAAAGTAGTGAATGAGGCTAATTTACTTGTACATACTGTCATTAAGTAAAACCGAAGGTGTGGAAGTTGAGTTTCTCAAATTAAGCAGAGGCTTGGTTCAAAGCCAGAACCTGGGAAGGCATTGAAGACAATTTCTTGTTCTCCTGATAAAAGCACCTAAAAGCTTCTGTACTAGATGAGAAGTAGGAATAAATATCTATGTATGTATACATAGGCAGCAACCAGATAGATCAAAGTAGACCTCGGTTCAAACCCAGCCTCAGACACTTACCAGGGGTGACCTTGGGAAAGTCACTTAACCTCTGTCCACCTCAGTTTCCTCTCCTGTAAAGTGGAGATAATAGTAGCATCTACCTCCCAGGGGTGTCATGAGGATCAGATGAGATGATATTTGTAAAGCACTATACAACCGATATAAATATTAACTATTATTATTACTGCCTGTGCCCACCCATAGTCATTTACTCTGTCCTCTTCCATGATTTCTGAACTTCCTTCCAACTCTATAGACTCCTGCAGAATCCTAAGAACCTAAAGAGATCACATAAATTCATTTTTCCCATAGGTAGGACCAGAGGGCACCATTGATCCAGAGCTGAAGGGGATTCAGAAACCATCTGCTTCAATGTCTTTATTTTACAAATGAGGTAACTGAGGCCCATGGAGGTTAAGTCATACCCTCATGGTCACAGAGATGGAAAGCATTCCAGGGCGGGGATTTGAACTCAAGTCCTCTGATCCTAGATAGCAGCTCTTTTCCACTGGATCTCTTGTTGCAACATCCCTCTGCAAATTCTGCAGAAACCCTGCAGAGCATGAAAGAAACTAGAGAAATGTAAAACTCATTACTCTCATCCTGCTAGCACTTTTTAAAAAAAATGACAGTTATTACCACATTTTTTTTCTTACACTTAATGAAATAAAGAACCTCAAAAGAAAGTACAAGTTGCATTTTTCCACTTTTGCTTCAGACCTATAGGATCTGAAAGCTGGATCATTATTAATCATCCAGACATGGCCCAAGATGTTTCATCCTCAGGATGCCTACACCAAAATATGGCATGTGCCAACTTTGACCCTCAAGCTTCATTACCGCATTCTTAAAATACATTTTATGATTTTTTTTAAAAAATCACCAAAATGTCTCCCAGTATGCCCACTTCAACTACAAGACAGCTATTCCATAGGAGGATTTTTTTATTTTAATATTTTAAAGAACAAGAGACAGAAAGACACAGAGACAGAGAGAAGAAAAAAACAATCAGCAAAAACCGATCAATACGTCACAAAAGTCTGAAAACACATGCATTGTACCACATCCAGAGCTTGCTGCTTCCCATCAGATCAATCTCTTTCTGCAGCAACATTCTCCACCAGTGCCCCCAAAGAGCACGGAGGAACCGAGATAAATGTCAAGTTCATTTCTCTTGCCCTGACAGCCCTTTTTTTGATGACAGTTCATTGTTACATTTTTTTCCTTAACATTTGCTGAGAAAAGGAGAGGTGTAAGGGTGCCTTTTCATATGTCTTCAGTCATACTTATTCATTATAATTTTACACTTTTAATTATTTTGTGTTTGTTCTTTCCATCTATATTATTGTAGTTATTGCATAAATTGTTTTCTTGGCTCTTTGTATTCAACGTGCTCATTATTTCTTATAGCATTTTAACATTCTATTGTATTCATTCACCACAATTTGTTTAGCCATTCCCCAGATGATGGGCATCTGCTTTGCATCTAGTTCTTGGCTATCACAAAAAATGCTACTATAAATATTTTGGTGCATATGGTGTATGTATGTATGTATGTACATGGTATATATATATAGTGTATATATACATATGTGTATATGGACTTTCTTATCAATGACCTCCTTGTGGTATAAGCCTAGTAACGGAATCTCTGGGTCAAAGGGTATGGGTATTTCAGGCCCTTTATTTGCATAATTCCAAATTGCTTTCCAAAATGTTTGTGTCATTTCATAGCTCCACCAACAACATACTAGTGTGCCTACCTTTCTACAGTCCCTCCAACACTATTTCTATCTTTTGTAAGATTTAGCAATTTGCCAGGTGTAGGGTTAAAACTCGGGTTTGTTTTGATTTCCATTTCTCTTATTATTAGGGATTTGGAGCATTTTTCATTACTGTTGTTGTCGTTCTGTTGTTTCAGTCATGTCTGACTCTTTGTGACCCCATTTTGGGTTTTCCTGGCAAAGGTACTGAAGTGGTTTGCCATTTTCTTCTCTAGCTCATGTTACAGATGAAGAATTGAGACAGACAGGGTTAAGTAACTTGACTAGGGTGACATAGCTAGTAAGTGTATGCGGCCAGATTTGAACTCAGGTAGACTCCTTATCTAGGCCTGGCATTCTATACACTGCTGCCCCATTTTTTTTCATACAGTTGTTGATAATTTACAATTCTTCTTTTGAGAATATTTTGTTCATATCATTTGAGCATTTACCAATTGCTTTTGGTCTTATGTATGGAGTTTCCCAAAAGTCTTTAGTGCAGTCTTTTCAAGCCTCAAAGATGAAACTGCACTGAGACTTTTGGGATACTACATACATACATATATAGACACACATGTGTGTGTCTATACATATATGTATATATCTATGAATATATGTACATATAGACACATGTGTGTCTGTATATACGTAAAAACATGTGTGTGTGTCTTGGATAACAAACCCTCATCTGAGAAATTTTATAGAAAATGTTTTTCCCGTTCAGCTGCTCCCCTTCTTATCCTAGGCATATTTCATTAGTACAGAAGCTTTTCAGTTTCATGTAATCAGTTATCTGCTGTGAAACAATGAAAACTGGTTTTACTGGTATGATCCCAGGCCCCCAGGATGCATTATGTCAAGGCTAATAAACTCAAAAAGTACACATTAGCACTGCCCCCCATATTCTCGTTGGATTGGCCCCTCATTCCTCACTCTTTATTAGACAATTTAGAAAACCTCATTTCACTAGTACTGACTGTATATTATCTTCCCCTATGGGATGACAGCCAGTCTCTTATTTGTGTCGGGTGACTCTTTATCTAAAACTCTCTATCAATTTGGACGCTGATGAGTTCTGGACTTCTGACTAAACTGTGAAAGCCATTCCACAATTTCACATTCAGAAACCATCCCACCTCACCGCATACTGCTCTTGGCCAGGGGCAATGAAAACAACACAAGAAGAGTATTTCCTGTTGATATCTGCTCTCCTACTTCCCTTGTGAGCAGTAATAAAGTTTTATGAACTGTGATCCCTGAGTGTCTCATTGTTCTTCATCCAAATTCTCCTGCACTACATCTATTTTATCTTTTGCAATTGCTTTCATCCTTTGGTTAAGAATATTATCTCCTTTTACAACTAGTGTCTCTGATATAGGCCTCACCTCTAAAATGTACAGAGAACTGAGTCAAATTTATAGGAATACAAGTCATACACCAACTGAGAAATGCTCAAAGGATTTGAACAGGCAGTTTTCAGAGGATGAAACTAAAGATATCTATAGCCATATGAAAAAATGCTCTCAATCGCTATTGATTAGAGAAATGCAAATAAAAAGAACTCTTAGGTATCACATCTCTCCTGTCAGATTGGCTGACATGACAAAACAGGAAAACAATAAATGCTGGAGAGGATGTGGGAAAATTGGAACATTGTTCCAATTGTGAACTGATCCAGCCATTCTGGAGAGCAATTTGGAACTATGCCCAAAGGGCCATAAAAATGTGCATACCCTTTGACCCAGCAATACCACTTCTAGGGCTGTATCCCAAAGAGATCATACAAGTGAGAAAAGGGCCCATATGTACAAAAATATTTATAGCAGCTCTTTTTGTGGTGGCAAAGAATAGGAAATCAAGGGGATGCCCATCAATTGGGGAATGGCTGAACAAGTTGTGGTGTATGAATGTAATGGAATACTATTGTGCTATAAGAAATGGGGAAGATACGGACTTCATAATAACCTGGGAAGACCTACATGATCTGATGCTGAATGAGGGGAACAGAATCAGTAGAACATTATACACGACTACAAACACATGGTATCTGTAAGGACTAACTTTGATTGACTTGGCTCCTCTCATCAATGTAAGGTTCAAAGACAGTTCCAAAAGACTCATGATGGAAAAAGCTATGCACATCCGGAGAAAGAGTTAAGGAGTCTGAATGCAGATTGAGGCAAACTATTTGCTCTCTTTTTTTTCTTCTTTTTTGTTTTTTTTTCCTTCTTTCTCATGGTTCATTCCATTGGTTATAATTCTTCTTTACAACTTGACTATTGTGTAAATAAGTCTAATGTGAAGGTATATGTAGAACCTATATTGGATTACATGCCGTGGCGGGGGGGAGGGGTGGAGAGAGGAAGGGAAAGAAAATTTGGAACTCAAAAACTTGTGGAACTGAGTATTGTAAACTAAAAATAAAAAATAAATTAAAAAAATATTATCTCCTACTCAGAGAACATTGTATACAATAATAGCAATATTGTTTTAAGAATGACTTTGAGAAACTAAGTCATTTTAACTATTATAAACACACAAACTAAAAATAAAAGAAGATGCTAACTGTATCCAGAAAGAGAACTGATAAATAGAAGTATAAATAGAATATTTTATATCTATATATATATATATATACATGTCTATATGTATACATATATATATGTGTGTGTGTGTGTATAGTATCTAATGGTAGCTCTCTCTAGGTTAGGGAGGGAGGGGGGGAAAGAAAGAAAAAAAAGCCAAAAAAAAAAAGAATTTTATATGATAACTTTGTTGTCTATTTGGAGTTGTACATGGTACTTGGTAGATTTGCAGTTTCATGTGAAATCATCTTTTTTATTATACTGTGTTATAGAAATGCTTGTTTTGTTCTGTGAATTGAAGATAAAAGAAATTTAAAAAAATAAAAGGTATACGCGATGAGTTTCTCTTCTCATTTTTAATGATATGATCTTTAACAGTACAATCACATATCCATTTTGAATGTATTGTAGGATATACCACAAGATGGTGAACTAAGCTTAGTTTCTGTTAGAAATGTTTTCCAGTTTTTCTAGCGGCTTTTTTTAAATAGGGAGTTCTTTCCTAAGTGATTTACCTTTTCCAGTTAATCAAACACTCAGTTATTGAGTTCCATTGATTCTCCCTACTCCACTGATTTCCTTCTCAATTTTTAAAACAATAACAAATGGTTTTGATGACTGTTACATTATAATATGGAATAAGGTCCAGAAGTGCTATGCCCCCTTCATTGCTACTTTTTTTCATTATTTCCCTTGATAGTCTAGAATTTTTGTTTCTCCAAATGGATTTTGTTTGTTATTTTATAGGACTCCATAAAGTAGCTCTTCAATAGTTTGATTGGCATAGCATTAAAACTTTAAGCTAACTTTGATAATGTTGTCATTTGTATCATATCGGCATGGCCCAACCATGAGCATTGAATATTCCTCTAGCTATTTAAATTGTTCTTTATTTCTTTCAGGAGGCCTTAGCAATTTTGTTGTCGTTCAGTTGTTTTCAGTGGTGTCCAACTCTCTGTAACCCCATTCGGGCTTTTCTTCGTAAAGATACTGGAGTGGTTTGCCATTTCCTTCTCCAGATCATTTACAGATGAAACACCAAGGCAAACTGGGATAAGTGACTTGCCCAGACTCATACAGCTGGTGAGTGTCTGAGAACAGATTTGAACTCATGATTTCCTGACTCCAGGCCAATTGCTCTATCCACCATGTCATCTACCTGCCCATATTTTAACATTGAATCTATAAAAATAGTGTATGTGCTTTAGTAGATTGACACCTTCCCCAAATATTTTGTGCATTTTGTAGTTATTTTAAATGTTATCCCTTTTCTATTAATACCTCTTGGATTTTCTTATTTTTATTATTATTATATAGAAATGATGTTGATTTTGTAGCCTGAAACTTAGCTGAAGCTATTGTCTCAATTAGTATCTTTTCTGATGCTCTAAGACTTTCTCAGTAAAACATCATCAAGAACAAATAGGGATGGTTTTATCTCTGCCTCTTTAACTTTTTTTTTCCATCTTATTCCTATTGCTTACATTTCCAGAATTGTATCTAATAACAGTGGAGAAAGTGAGTATCTTTGCTTTACTCCTGTACTTAGCAGGAAAACTCTAGTCTATCCCCATTGCATATGATGTCTGTTTTTAGTTTTAGAAAGAAACTTTTTATGATATTAAAAAGGTCCCCTTGTGTCTATATTTTGTAGGGTTTTTAGCATAAGTGAATGTTGTATTTTATCAAAGACTTTTTCTGCCTCTGTTGAACTAGATAATCATGTGGTTTGGGATGTTTTTGTTTTTAACATGATTATGATACTTGTTTTCCTAATACTGAACCATCCTTGCATCCTTAATATAAATCCAATTTGGTCGTAATGAATAATTTCTTGAATGAATTGTTGCAGTCTATTTGCCAGGGTTTTATTTAAATTTTTTAAATATTCATTAATGATGTGGGTATAGTTCTCCTCCTGGTCTTATCCTTCCCTTGTTTATATACTGGGACTATATTATCTCATAATAGAAGTTTAATAGAGTGCTTTCTTTCTCAATTTTTAAGACTAATTTGTGTAATACTGGTACTAACTTATTTAAAAGTTGAATAGAATTCTCCTGTGAATCCATCTGGGCCAGGAAGATTTTTTCTTTGGTAGTTCTATTTCTTTTTCTGGATTATGTAAGATCTCTATTGATCTGTGAATCTAGATATTTTATATTTTTGAAGATATTCTCTAATTCTTTTGTGTTCTCAGTTTCGTTAGCATATAATTATGCATAGCATATTTCGATCACTCTTTGTTGCTTCTTCTGATTTTGTTATGATTTCACGTGGTTCATTAGTAATTTTCTCGATCTGATTTTTGCTCTTATTTTTATTCAGGTTTTTATAAAGTTTTGCCACCTTTGTTAGTCCTTGTAAAGAATCACCTTTTAGTTTTGTCTACCATTTCTATAATCTTTATGGTTTCTTGCTTATCTATAATCTCTATTACCTTCATTGCTACTAGTCAAGCATTTAAAGCATAACAAATATAACACGAAACTTTTTAAAATGTTTGTTCTTTTTTCTTCCCTATTTTTCAGCTAGTGCTATATGGAGTCCCAAGGACACCACATACAGAAGCCATACATAAATACTATTTACGGAATGACATCACATAGATACTTACCATACATAGAATCTATGCAAGAGTGACACAAAATCAGGAAATAGCCTACATCAAATAAATGAATTGAATACATTCTGCTGGGCTCTAGGGAGGAGGGGGAAGAGTGAATTAGTAGTGTTTTTCTTTGCCTGTGGTTCATGCTCCATTGATTCTTTTGTGGCACAGCCGTTTTCCCTGACCTATCTATGACTAAACCAGCTGCTATTCTTGGAGGTACATACAGCGTGCTCATCTCTACAATGCCTGTCACAGTTCTGTTGTATCTCCTGGGGGCAAAAAAATGCCTAACAATTATTGCTCTCTTTTAGAAATTATAAAATGCTTAAATAATTTTTTTGTGTCTTCTCCCTCATTTTATTTATTTTATAGGTTTTTGATGTTTTATTGATGTCTTTTGTTTTTATTTCATAATCATTTCTAAGGTTAGTGGGAAGGCCTTTTTTCTCCACTCTCAAACAAATCCTCAATTAAGAAAAAATAGTCCATATAGTGACTGCATAAGAAGATAATGTATAACAATATATAACTGATAATTCAGTGCCTATTATCTCCTATTTACTTCATGTTTTGTATGTACTCATATAAATGTTATATACTTGTATATAACATTTATATAATTACTTATATAATAATAATAATAACAGCTATCATTCATATACAGTGTTTTAAGGCACTTTACCTGCTATCTCATTTGATCCTCAATAACCTCAATAACCCTGGAAAGAAGGTACTATTATCCCCATTTAACAGATGAGAAAATTGAGGCTGAGAGGTCAAGTCACTTACACAGAGTCACAGACCTAAGAAAGGTCTAAGGCAGAATATGAACTCATTTCCTGACTTTCAGTACAACCCTTCACCCACTGTGCTACCTACTTTATATGGGAATACATTATTTCTGTTGATTGAAAGTAAGCTTCTTGAGGGCAGGTACTATTTATTGTTTTGGGCTTTTTTTGTCTTTCTAGTCTCAGCATGCTCACCTCTACAATGCCTGTCACAATTCTATTCTATCTCCTGGAGCAAAAAAATACCTATTGTGCCTAGTGTATAGGCTCAATATATACTTGCCAATTGATTGATTCCTATAAGGAGGTATGTTTATCTGTTTCCTGGGTTTCTTTGGAGGTTTTTTTCCTCCATCTTTGGTTTTTTGGGAGGTTACTCAGTGTTTTATTTCATTTTATTGATATTTTATGACATTCATAAATTACAAATTTTTCATTCTCCAATTGATAGGTACCTAAACTTGGTTTCCAGTTCTTGGCTGCTACAAAGAGCCGGGCTAGGAATATTTTCCCCTTCTGGATTATAGCAGCGGGGCTTGCATAACTCAATGAACTATGAGCTACACTTTGCAGGGCTACCCAAGATAGGTCAGAGTGTAGAGTTCGGACAAAAGGTGATCCACTGGAGAGGCAGCTGGCAAACCATTCTCGTATCTGTGCCAAGAAAACCCCATGGCCAGTAGTAAAATGCTAACAGAAGGGCCCGGAGTCATTTGGTCCATGGGGTCACGAAGAATGTGACACAGCTGAACAACTAAAAAGTGACAAATGAATATTTTGGGCCTTGGTTTGTCTTTCATTTCCTGGAGGCCAATAATAGGATCTCTGGGTGAAAGAGAATGGACAATTTAGTGGAGGCCTGCACAACATAAGGCCCACAGGTTGCTTGCAGCCCACCAATGGATTTTGGGTGGCCTGCTAAAAATTAGAGTTGCCACTATGCACTGTGCATTTGTCATGTGTACCCGTGACTACCAAACATTGTCAGTCTATCTCAAATCTAATCTAACTGCAGACCAAAGTTTAGCCTGTTTTAATTTTGGGCCCTGCTTACTGCCAAATTGTGAAGGTCTGGTTTTCTTTTCTTGCATAATTTCACGCTGATATCAAGCAACATTGGATGAATTTACGAGTCCAGCAACAGTATATTAGTGTGCCTACCTCCACATAGCACCCCCAACATTGACTATTCCCTTTCTTTGTCAACTTTACCAATTTGCAAAAGGGAGAAGGGAATAAGCATTTATAAAGCACCTTTACAATTGTTCTTTAGAAAACTGTTTGTTATGTCCCTTGACCCCTTACCTATTGAAGAATGCTATATATTTACTTCAATTCCTTGCCTATCTTATATAGTGAACTTTCATCAGGAATATATGATGCAAATAATTTCCCAATAGGTATCTCTTTAGTTTTCATTGATTTCCCCAGTGAAAAAAGGGTTTAATTTTATGCGGTCAAAACTGCCTAGTTTGCCTTTCATGATCTCCTCTATCCCTTGTTTGGTTAAGAACTCTCCCCTTCAGCCTTGTTGCAAAAGATATTTCCACTTATTTTATTTCTTCAAAAGATAATGACCTTTTACATTCAAGTCATGTACCTATTAGTTTTTTTGTAGCATGTGATTTAAGATATTGATCTAAACTTAATTTCTGCTAAACTGTTTTTCAACTTTCTCAGAAATTCTTGTCAAAAAGGCTACCTCTCCCTCCCAACCCCCAGTAATTTTGTCCCCACAAATGGTGGATAGGAAAATGCAGGTGGGCAAATATAGGCTTCTTTTAAGGAGAAACTTCCAAACCATTAGAGCTGCTTCAGGAAGGAGTGGGCTCTCCCTTGTCAATGGTCTTCAAGTAGAGGTGATCATTTGGAAGGATATGGTAGAGGATATCTTTGTTCAGATCATAGATTGGACTAACTGGGCTCTGGGCTCCCTTCCAACTCAGAGATATAAGTAAAAAGAATTTGTTGTTCAGTCATGAACACTCTTCATGACCTCATTTGGGGTTTTCTTGACAAAGATTCTGGAGTGTTTTGCCATTTCCTTCTCCAGTTTATTTTATAGATGAGGAAACTGAGGCATACAGGGTTAAGTGACTTGCCCAGAGTCACACAGCTAGTGAAGGTCCGAAGCCACATTTGAACTCATCTTCCTGTCTCCAGGCCTGGAGCTCTATCGACTGCACCACCTACCCAGTGCTTCCTCTACCACACCACTCAGCTGTCTCTGGCATAAGTATTATCCCTATTTTATATATTATAATGGATTGCAAACTCAAGAAGTCAACAATGGGATTTTGTGGCCAAAAAAACTAATGTGTTCTTAGAGCACATCCAAAGAGACTTGGTGTCCTTCATGAAGAAAGTGATTGTATTCTGCTTTGGTGGTCAGGCAAACCACATTTGGAGCCTTGTATTTTGGGAAAGGACACTGGAAGGAGGGTGAGCAGGATGGAGAAGAGCCAAGGCGGTGTCACATGAAGACCAGTTGAATGAATTGGACATTTACCCTGGAGAATACCTAGAAAGGGCTCTGTGGATGTTTCTGAAAGGTTGTCTTATGTAAAAGGGATTAGGCTAATTTGTTCAGCCCAGGCAAGTAAAACAAGAAACATCGGGTAGAAGTTGCATATAGGCCAACTTAGGTTTGATGTAAGGAAACACTTCCAAAAGATTACAGCCATCCCAAAGTGGGAGACTCCTGATTCACCCCCTTCCACCCCACAGATCCTCATCAGATAAAGACCACTTTGAGGAAATTCGTAGGAAAGAATCTTGGTCAAATGCAGGTTGAACTAGATGGCCTGAGGTCCTGTGACATAAGTAACCCATTATACCTCACCATTCAGAATTACTGGTCTATAATATTAAGTCAACAAGCACTTATTAAGTAAGCCGTTACTCATTATGTCAGGCCTTGAGCTGAGGAAGACCTAGGGGTATAAATACAAGACAGTTCCTGGCTTCAGGGACCTTACATTCTAATGGAGGGAGAAAACATAAAAGGAAGCTGAAAAATCCAGCGCTGTGGGAGGTGGCAGGTACACTTGGGGTAGGAGTGAATAGTAGAGAAATTTCAGAGAGTGAGGAGTGAAAACCTGGAGAGAAATAAAGGCTGAGTGACCTTTTTAGTGACTACATCTAGCAGCTACAAGGTTTAATACTTTTTCTTCTAAAACACCATTTAAAAGTGTCCTGAGCAGAAAAAGGGTATGAAAATTGTTTTGGTGTAAAGGGATTAAAGACAGCTTAATAGAGACAAGTTCAGCTACTTGAAGCCTTTCCCAACTCCTGCCCCTACCCCCCAGCTGCTAGGGCAGCCCCTGCCTCATATTACCTTGGATTTTAAAATATGTATGTATATATATGTATATACGTGTTGTTTCCCCTAATAAAGTGTAAGCTCTTTGAAAGCAGGGCCTTTTTTTTTTTGTCTTTGAATATCCAGTACCTAGCACACTGCCTGGAGCATAGTAAGGAACTGGACTTCCTCTACCACTAAACGCTGGCACCTTTGGAACTTAAGAGTCAAAGAGACTTGCCTGGAGGTTAAAAGACTTGGCCAGGGTCACACAGCTAGTAAATGTCAAAGGTGGCATTTGGACTTGGATCTTTCTGGCTGGAGGTAGACTGTGAGCTCCTTGAGAGCAATGTCTGTCTTGGCCCTGTCCTTGTATGCTTAGCACAGGGCCTGGCACATAAGAGCTTAATCAATATTTACTAACTTACCCTGTATCCACTATCCCACACCACCTCCATGCTTAAAGATTGATTATAAAATGGAGTCTAAAGAAACAAATGAAAATACTACTTTTTTTTAATAATAAAAACTAAAGTGAGAGTCTGAATGTAAAATGGTTAACCCCTCAATGTTTATTCATGCAGCACATGAACAGAATGGAATATTATTACACCGTGAGAAGTTACAAATAGGAGTTGTTCGGAGAAACACAGGGCCACGTGAATTAAGAATCAGGAGAAAAATGTACAACTGAAAAAAAGACAACTACTACATACGCAACAACAATATCTAACTTTTATATAACGCTTACTACATGGACCAGTTACTATGCCAAGGGCTTTACAATCTTATTTGATCCTCACAACTCTGGGGGACAGGTGTTTGTTATTATCCCCACGAGGAAACTGAGGCAAACAGGTTGTGACACGATTAGTAAGTGTCTGAATTGGATTTAAACTCAGGTCTTCCTGATTGTGGACCAAGTTCTAAGATGCTCTATCCACTATGCCAACTACTGAACTATAACCAAAAGGAGAATGTTTGAAAAAAAAGTTAAGGAAAATGATAAATCTTGGTTCAAAAGAACAGATGAAGGAGGAACACATTTTCTTCCTCTTGGTCAAGAGATGGGACACTAAGGGGGCAGAATACTGCATATGCAGTTATGTACTCTCTATATCCCTAGGTTTTGCTGTTTGTTACAAGGTGGGGAGAGAGGAACTGGCATGTTGGGAAACGACTAGTGTAGAAAACCAAGGAGCATCATCAAAAAAGGGGTTCTTTTTAAAGAAAAAGTTGGCTAAGTATTTCCTCTCTGGTCATTAGACTTAGAGTCTATATTCTATATATGTCTATATTCTAGACACTTGATCCCACTTCACCTTTTAGATAGTGGAGGAGATCCTAACCAATGAAACTTGACATTTTTGTTCTGGTTGCTATGGCCTTGCTGCTATTTTCCATTCTAGAATAGGAGATAATCTAATTTCTCTCCAACGGGGCAGCTGGAAACACATCTGTAATGATGACTCACAAAGAGGTACTGTCATCCCAGGTGAAGGCTGAGGGTGGTCCTGGTTAAGGGAGCAGATTTTGGCATCCTTCCCCTGCTACACCTGAAGAGTCTCCCTTATCAAGCACTGCAATAAGCTTCAGATATTTCCTTTCTCCTTAATTCACGTACATACGTCAGCTCTTCCTTCCAAGAGTGAGCATGGGATTGCTCAGAATCATAAAACTAGCCTAGGGACCAACTCCTACACCAAGTCCACACCTCAGCCTTTTTTCTTAGGATCGGAAGTTCTGTCGTATCTTAACTTTGTATTTCATTACCTCCACCCTCCAGCTTGGGGCTGAGCAAATGGATTTCCAAATTTCTAGTCCCTAATCTTTGGGCAAGTTTAAGGATGGAGAGGAAGGGAGGGAAGGAAGGAGAAGGGAGAAAAATAATTTTGGATCATGGAAAAATTTTGGAAGATGTCAGGAGAGGTTAGTTTCACTCCAGAGCAGTTTGGGACCATCCCACTTATTTTTGTATTTCTTTAAGACACCCAGTGTCTTAAAACTGAACTTTACCTACTTTGCAATTTGGGCCTTTACATTTACAACCTGTATGAAATTGACTTAAATTTCAACAGTATAAAAATGAGCCTATGAACAGTATATCATATTCTTCCTAAAATTCAGGTACTTAACTAGTGCTTCTGTAACATTACTAATGTTTCTAATGCATTTCTGTAAAGACCAGAGAGGCTTGAAGAATTTTAGCTCCAAGAGAAGAACTGTCAAGTCTGGTATTCCAGCACAGGATAATCAGTGCTACTTAAAATAATAACAGTAACAGTAATAACAAAACAAGTTTTTTCAAATGAAAATCAGATATATTTGACAGTATACTTTATTTGCAACTGCAAAACATACAAAGTTCTGAAAGGCATACCCTGTTTACAAGCTAGCAGAGTTTTATCTCAGGTGATTATTTAAAACAAACATAAAGCACACCTAATATGTCACAAGCTTAGAAACCCCCCCCAACCCTCCCAAACATCTCTCTCACCTGGTGCCATCATACATATTAAATAAATAAATAGCATTTTGCTATCAAAATAATATTAAAAAAATAAATTTCAAGTATTACAAATAAAAACAGTATCATGGATGTGGTTCAATCAGTTTCTCCCCCTTCTTAATTCTTAAAAAGAGTTCTGCCACTGTCAAGATAGAATAGGGGGTGGAAATAGCTGTATCCCCCAAACAAATATACAAAGTTCAGAAAAACTGGTTCCAGTGGAACACGATAAAAATAAAAGTCAGTAGTCCCAGCAAGACCTCCCCCACTGTGTGTTAAGCACACCCCTTAATGAAATGTTTCAGTGTAGTTCAGGCTACTATTACTACTAGGCTTCTAAAGTAAGTAGCATCATCTCCAGGATCTCTGGATGTATTCAATCCTCCTCACTCTGCCCAAATTAAAATCTTCTGGTTAGGTAAAACTAGATTGTTGTTTAAAATTTTAAAAAGAGAAAATACACTACAGATAGAGACCCTTATGATGAAATAATTAAACAAAATTCTATTCTTGGCCCTTTTGTCCATTAAAAACAGAAATGAGTCCAAGAAAGCAGATTACCAGCAAACCTATAATAAAAAACAAAGTGAATCCAAAACTATATGGTTCACATATAAACATGCACTTGTGCCTGCTTACACATCCACAAGGAAAGGTGGGTGGGTAGCTGACATGACTCAGGGTGGTTAAAAAAAAGGCATGGGGAGGAGATCTTAGGCTTATGATGATCTATGTGTATATCTACTTGTCAATGGGCTGCCAATAAACATGTCTTTGCAGGGTCTCATATAAGCTCCACGTGTCCCCACTGATAGGTTTTTTTTGGTAACTGAGGAACAATTCTGAGCACACAGGAACTAAACTTTCCAGAGGGCAAGGATTATCTTTTGCCTCTTTTTATATCCCCAATGCTGAACAGAGTGAATGGCACAGAGTAAGTGCTTAAGAAACGTTTACTGATTAAAGTATGAGGCACTGTGGTCTGTTGCTTCCTCTGCCCACCCATTTTTACCTCCTCCCTGAAGCAAAATGCATTCCCCACACAGGCTCCTCTTTCTCTTCCCACTTGTGGAACATTGGGCAAAGAGGAAATGCCGTTTGAAGGGCATTTGTGTGTTATGGAAGTCTTCCCCACCACCCCCTACACTCTAAACAGCATAGGCTCTATCATGACAGAGATGTCAAACTTCTATAGCCATCCCCATCTCTTCTGTCCTTGGCACCTAGCCCAATGCTAGTCACACAGAAGACACAAACAGTCTTCTTCCTTGTACTAGCTATTCTTTCCAGCCTGAAAGAGAGGGTGATGAGAAGAGAATCCTAGGGAGAGGTTCTCTTCTGACCCTAACCTTTCAGAGTCAGTCTACTAACTATGCTGCTTGGTCTACTTTAGAACAAGCAGACAGCAGCCAGCTGGTTTTATACCAAGCGAGTCTCAAATGAGTACTATACAACTCTTTGGGAAACAAGCCTTGCCCTGCAGATGTTTCCTAACCCTTTCGGTATTCCCAGTTCCTCATGCTTCCTTCACAATCTGACATAGCTCCTATGATGCAGACTCGACGTCCAAGTTCCATGGAACAAATTTCTCATCCTATTTCTTCCAGAAAAGGTGCAAATATAAGCAGTTCAAACAGAATGGTATCTTTCTAAATTCAGAAAAACATCCTTCCTGTGCAAGGGGTGATGGGTGCCCATTCTCACATTTGGCTTAGAGAAAGAACAGAGACTCTGAAAACATAAAGAGAGTAATGTCCTTGCTTTAGTCAAGGCAGATTTCTGACTCAGGAATTCCTGAAGAGGTCTACTTCTCCAGATTGCAATTGGGCACACCACCTCCAAGCCATTTGCTAGTTCCCCTCCTAATGAAGTATTGTCTTCAGAGGCCAAGACAAAAAAAGCAGATAGTTTCTTTAGGAGGCCAGCCCAGCTATCTTGAATTTTCCTGTAACCTTAAATTCAGACCTGCCATTCTGAAACATCTCCAAGTTAACGGAGAAAAGGAGAAAAGCAGAGACATTCCCTTCTCAGCTAATTTTCCCTTCCCCACACTTCCAAAGTCTATTCATAAAGGTTGCCATAGACATCCACTGAAAATGAAGAATGGGATGATGAGAAAAAATAGGAAAGTAAAATGAAAAACGGTGGGTTCTTTTACATTAGGAGAGCTATACACTGCCTTCAAGTCGCCACAACATGGCTGGATGATCAGAGTCAAGAGTATTGAATTTTCATTTGATAAGCCCTGCCCTCACCCCAACAGTTTATGGAAGAAGCAGCTGGGATTATCTGGGCCTCAGGTTAAATGGAGGAGCACAAGCCAAGCTTCAGAAATGGCAATGGAATGCAACTGGTTTCATTTGTTTCAGATTTCCAGAACAGTCAAGATTGGTTCTGTGAGTTATTCAGGTTCTGTTTTGAAGGGGAAGAGAAAAGAAAGAATTAGTTTATTTCCATTCAAGCTCCTATAAAACAAGACTCATTATCATGCAGGTGAGACCCCTCCCACACACAGAAAAAAAAATAGCCCTGTAGAGCATCAGTAGGCAAAGTGGGCCCAAATAGGCCAGAGCATCCCAGGGAGCCCATGTAAATTTATTATCAAAAGCCAAAAGTAGTAGTTACCCACGGACATGTATGCTTTAAAAACAAAAAGAAAAAGAAAAGAAACACACGCAAGGCCTTTCTTCTGGCCATAAGAGAAAAGGAAAAGGCAGGAAAAGTCATGAAGCTTAGAGGATAAAACCAAACAGTTAAAAATATATTAGAAAAGATCCTCTGGAGGGAGTGTGCCTGTCCACAGACTGGTTGCTCCAAAGGCAAACTTCTCCCCTTGTGTCATTTAGTGGTTCCAAAGCTATGCTGACAATTTGTCTGGGAGGAGCACTAGAATGTTAAAATAACCATAAGAATCTGTAATAGGCTTAGAATATAGGGTAAAATTCTATGAATTTAGGTGTGAATGCCCAAAATGGAAGGCTATATGTCCTGGGTGGGGGGAGATGGAAGAAAAATGCAGAAAGTAAGTGACAATGCCAGGAGGGAGATTTCAGGAGGCATTTGCACTAGGGCCCCAAATCACTAGGGCTCACATATCAATTTTGACTAGGATGGTCTTGACCCTGGTCAAGAAGCACCACTGACACACACAAACCTCAAAAACAAAAAACAAAAAACAAAACACAGCAGCCACAGATCAGGGTAGGCTGCTGAACCCTATGGACCTTTTCTCAGAACGTTTCTAAATATGTAAAATAAAATATATAGGAATATAAAAGAAATCGACTACACTCAAATACATCAAACTGTTTAAGACAAGCTCATAGCCCCCAGGTTAATTTAGGGTTAAATACTTACTATAGATTCTTTCCCACTCTTTAGCATGAGTCACTTCAACCTAGTCAATGTAATTCTTTTCCAAAGGGTCTCAAAAACAAAACAAAATAACAAAGAAACAAACCACAAGGCTATTCCCTAAGATGCTCAGTCTCTTTCCACTAAGGTTGTTTGGGGTTTTTTTTAAGGAATGTGTGGGGGCAAAGGAAGAAGGTGATGAGGAAAGTACATACATTTATGGCAGTTATGACTTTGATCCTGCCTTAGTGGTCAAAAAAAAAAAAAAAACCAAAAAAAACCAAAACAAGAACCCTAAAGATCACAGAAGTTTTCTTAGTTTCATATATGGATCATCTTGCAATCTACTAGTCCTACACAGAAGCAAAGTGACTTTGTACTCTCCTATCCTGAGACTTAACTGATTCTTTCCTCAACCCGAAGACAAAACCTGGACTGAGTAGGCTGTCTTGGCAAGCCTCAGGTGACCTAAGCAAGAGAAGCCCTGGAAGGTATGGTCAGTTCTGGGGACAACTTAAGAGTTTGAGCCTTCTATGCTAAGCGTAAGAATACAAGATCCCATGGATCTCAATCTAAGGAAGCAAGACAGCCTTCCCAAAGATTGTGATTTAGATGAAACTCCGAAGTCTACTTTGTAAGTATGCCAAGAACTGTAATATCTATTTTCTGGAGTTTGGGATTTGGCACTTGGGTAGACAAAGTTTAATTTATAAATCTGTGCCAAGATAAGACCATAACATTCAAAGTCATGGGAAACAAAAAAACTTAAGGTCCAGAAAAATGAAGGTGATTTTACAAAGGTCATATAGATTTGGTTACTTCCAAAGCATCACTCTGGGGAGGGAGGGGTATGGGGAATGGTCCAGATGCCTAGAACTCTGCATAGAACTCTATAGTAGGCAAAGCTACTGTAGTCCTCTCACAAACCAGGTCCCTAAAACAAACCAGGGCTTGTGGAAAGTATTACACATACAATGACACTCCAGGAAGCCACCAAGCATAGAAAACACACACACACACACACACACACACACACACACACACACACACACACACACACACACACACACACTTACGATACACTCCCACAGAACACACTGAGAAAAGAAGGGACAGAAGGACAGGAGGGAAATGGTGGAGAAGCTCTCCATACAACACTACTTCAAACAGCTGCATCATTTTCCCTTGGAACAGCTAATCTTAACACAAGCCAAGACGCTGCCACTCAAGGATGCCAGGGAAGGAGAAAAGGGGGATATACTGAGCCATGTTTCTCTATTCAAATGTTAGTAAGGAGAACATGTGACAGACAATCTGTCTTTTAAACTTAGGGTAGGGGCCCAGGAAGGAAAAATAGAACGGGAAGAAAATGATCTTTTAGTGTATTTCCTTTTGTAAAGCGTATTTGAAATTTTAAAATATCAGCAGATTATAAACAAGCAAGACTCTGTATACAATGTATACAATGGATAAGTCCTATTTGTAACTAGGCCCAGACATAAAGCTTAGCTAATATAGTTCCTACCATCGTGGAGGTTATTGTTTAAAGGGAGGTAAAATGGAAACATTGTGGCCTAAGCACAAATAAACTGAGCCTAGATCACATAAAAACTATACGTAGTGGACCCTATGCCTTTTAAGAAGGAAGGGCTGAACACTCCCATTTTTTTTTAAAGAAATGATCTACTGTTCTAAGTTTATCAGGCAGAAATCTTAATCCCTTTCTAATTTTGCATATTGAACAAAGTGACCTGACTCATTAAATAAGGGAATAGGCAAGGAAGAGTCTGGTGGCCATATAGGTTGCTATTGAAATACTGAACTTCCAGGGCCTGCTACTAGAACCTCCCTGACAGATAGCCAAGAAAAAAGGAGGTTAACACAAAAGGTTAAACGCCTATGGAAGTGGTTAATTTGCTATTTCACAGAAATGGGCCTTTTAAAAGAATCGCACAACATGCTTGATGAAACAGCAGCAACGGGAAACCTAAAGTCGATTCCTTAACTACTAAGGCTTACAGATTCTGAAAGGAGGCAAAGTGGACAGATGCCTAGGTTGGGAATTATTCCAACACCCAATATATCACCAAGAGCAAACAGAAACCCAAGAGACCAACTAGGAAGGATCAAGAGCAGCCAACAGGAAAGCAACGGTGGTCATAGAGGCAGCTTTATGATAAAGAAAACCAAAAATTGATAAAGAAAATAACTTGAATCCTAAGATGCTCCAACTTTTCCAAAAGCCTTTCTTTTCCTCTCTCCCCAAATCCCCACCCACAGGCCTTAGTATAAGGCTCACAAGTCACAGACTCTAAACTGTGTAGTACCCAAAAGAAGAGAGAACAGGGGGAATGGGAGGAGGGAGAAAGGGGTTATAAATAGCTCAGAGAAAAATACTTACAAACAGGCTTTCCCTAGTAAAGGCTGCAGAGAGAAGAAAAGTAGAGAGAAAGGTCAGTAGGAAAAGAAGGGAGAGACACAAAAACAGCATTTGAAATCAGGAATGTGTTATCATGGCAAACTATTGCTACCAGGATAGCCTATGCCTTCAAGTTGAGCCTGCTGATCGCTAGCAATTCCAAATATACACAACTAGACAATGTCCTTTAAAAAACAGAAATGGCCAGGCATGACCCTATAGGCTTCAAGCAGACTGCTTTAGTTTGGGATTTCTGAGCTGCAATAGGGAGAAAGTCAAGCGCCTGCACTAAATATGAGACAGGTATGGTGAGCCATTGTGAGCAGAAAGCCACCAGGCTGCCTAAGGAGGGATCAACCAGCAGCCCAGGCCAATGCGGTGGGTTAAAGTTTCTCTGGTGCTGATTGGTACTAGAATGGGGTCAGCCGGGAAGACTGAACCTCCCCTCCACCTCCCCCCAAAAAGCTATAGTACACCAAATCTAAATTTGGAGGGGGAAATGGAAGAAGGTAGACATTGCATCATCTGTACTTTATAACATACATCTATGGCATATCCCTGACCGCTAATAGTGGCCTACTATAGGGATCAAAGGCCAACTGCCAAGCATGACACCATGGGGGGAACAGTCACCAGATAGCACTCTTCTTCCCTCTCCAAGTCCTATAAATCATTTTCACAGGAATGCCAAATATCAGACATTATAGGCTTTATTTAAAAAAAAAAAGAAAGTTTTGTAAAAAAAAAAAGTTGAGATCGTAATGGGGCAGAATCAGGAAGCTTGATAAGGCTAATGCTGGGAGTGATCTGTAGCTAACAAAGCAGAAAATTCAACTCAAAATGTGAGCCATTCAAATATAAATCTTGTTCTCAATCATAGATTTAGAAAATGTTGAGTGCTAAATCTTTTGAAGACTGGCTTAACTCTTGTGGGGGTGGGGCCTCGCCAAGGGGTCAGGGAAAAGTTTAAGAGGAAAAAAAGGGCTGAGCTCAGAAGGAAAGGGATGGTTGGTAAGACTGGTGCTACCTACATTTACGGGGAGAGATTCACAATGGGTTTTTAAATGGCTTTAAGAAGCTGTCAAAATTTTAGGGAAGGGGAAAAAAATTTTCAGCCCCTAGCTGAAACATATGGCTCTCACCCCCATCCCCTATAGCCAACCATCAGAGGCCATTTTCAGGGCTAGTTTGGTGAGCCAGTCATGACTGATTCACTGGCAAGTGGGGCTTCTGCTACCACAATACTGTCTACCACTCACCAATGCCCCAAAAAGATGGCCTTGGTCAGTGATTCCAAATACTTTCCTCAGCCATACCTCAGGCAGACACACCCAGGACAGAGAAGGAAAGACCAGCACTAAATGGGATCTGGCCAGTCAGCAAAGCACAAGATACCTTTTAGGCTAAGGACCTCTGGTCAGATGAGGCCCTCCTGGGAAATGTTCCATATTTCAACCACGGGCCCATTATAGATCCAGCAACCACGTAACCCTAACCTCTCCACGAGTGAAGAGTACAAAATGTACTAATTCCTTGCTTTCTTCCTGCTCTGACTCTGCCAAGTAAAGGAACCTGCGTGGAAAGCAGGTGTCTATGCAGTTCTATCAGCACCAAGTGAGACGATGCCACCACACTACTCCAGAGGATCATGCACAAAGGACTTCTGTGTTCTCCCCTTAAAAAAGGGGTTACAGAAAGGCATATTAGAAAGAAGATAATAGCTGAATCTCAATAGGACTGTTGTCTTCTCTATGCAATAGTCTTAGAAAGTGACAGAAGGAGAAAAGAGTCAACTAACTTGTGTGGATACCTCCCGGGACAGGCAGCTGGGCAGGGAAGTAGAAGAAGAAGCCACGTGCTCCTCAAAGCTGTTGATGCGACGCTTTTTGGTGGGCTCAGGGCTGGCTAGTGGGGTAACACTATTGCGTCTCATGAGCGGGTTAGGTCCCTTCTTTGCTTCCTAATCAAGACAAAGACAAAAGAGATAAAGCGATAGTTATGGGGGGAGATTGAAGGGAGGAAGGGACAGGGTGGGGAAGGAAATAATAGTAAAAAAAGGTTTGTGGTTTCTAGACCTTGATCAACTATATTACTAACAATTATGATAGCTAACATTAATTTACATGGCACTTACTTTGTGCCAGGCACAAATTATCATCCCCTTTGATCCTCAAAACAACCTGGGAGGTAAGTGCTATTATTATCCCCCATGTTACACAGTTGAGGCAAACAGGTTAAGTGACTTGCACAGGGTCATACTGCTAGTACGTATCTGAGGCTGGATTTGAACTCAGGTCTTCCTGATTACAGGCCTCATATTCTATCCACAGCTCAGTGAGCCGCTGATTACACAGCAAGTCACCACGAAAAAAAAAAGAGGCTAGAGTTATCCCAGGTAAAAATCAGAGAAATATAGTAGTAAGGGGGAAAAAATATTTTCTTTAACTTCACAGCAACCAACTAGGGATGCTGGAAATCCAGCGTCAAGGAATCTTTCTCACCAGGACATGAGAGGGTTGACTATGGTATTGATGATTTTGTCGGTGGAGGCAGAAGTCAGCCAGCCAGCACCAACAGCGCAATGTTAACCTTAGAACCAGCTGAAGAAGTTCCTGACAGAAAGGATGGAATTTCCACCCATAAGACTTTTAAAAGAGAGCAAGACCCTACTTTATTTGGGGTGGTTTAGGTTCTGGCTTGGGGTCAGGAGTCGGTTTCAGGCTTGAGTCATCAGCCCAAAACCAGGAACTTGTCCTTCAACCTAACTGGACCTAGGAACCTCAAATGGGACCTGATAAAACATCTGGTGAATGGCTCTTGAGGCCATACTACTGCAGATATTTTTTTTTCTTTCTGCTCAGTCATGGGCCCAGGCCAAGCTCTTCATTTAAGAATGTGGTAGGATGGCTTTTCCAGCGTCTATCTAATTTTATTCAGACCCAGCCAGGTTAAATTCCCCACTGTACACCAGGAAGTGTTTTGAACAAACATCTCAAGCTAAGGTCCCAAGACGAGATTCCTCCTTAGGGGCAGGTCTGTTATGAGGAATAATGCCATTAGGTTGCCCTGCTGGGAAAGAGGAATCTAAATCATATCCCTGCCAAAGGATATTATATATTGGTAGATAGGGACTGGACCTGTAATTTCAAGGGGACAATCTCTACCAGTGCAGAGCATAAAGCACTTTCACAACTTTTGAATTTAGAGATTTGCTTTAGAAGTCTAAGAGGTTAGTAGTTTAGTGATTTGTCCCCAATCCCACAGCCAGTATATATATAAATATATTGAGTAAACTCAGTACTTCTTGGGACCAGTTTTCTTATCCTCCATAACACACTGCCTCTACACAAAGAAACTTACATAAAAGTGGGTTCAAACTTTCAAGTTGGTCCCAATCTGATTTCTCCTGTCAGAGATCCAACCTAATTGGTTTCAAATCTCAATGAAGCAGAAATCAGCCAAGTCCCAGAGTACACAGACTTGGGGACTAATGATTTTGGAAAAGTTTCTCTCCATTCTCTCCAACTTTTTCTATTCCTAGTCATTCTACACCTAAGTCCATATTCTGATTACCAATGTTGATTCAACCAGTGAATTCTAAAACCTAGTATTGCAATTCTAGATCTGAAGAAAGAGAAGATGATAATGGGAAGTTATTTTTTTTTAATTCTCAGCTCAGGTGTTATCAACAGGGAGGTAAAAAAAAATGTGAAAAGATTGTGAGACAGATTTGGGGGGCGGCGGGCGGAGATGATAGGTCTATACCCAAGAAAAAGGAGAGGGCAAAAAGCCCCCTGAGCCTCTTTCAAACAAAAAGTTATCGCAAGAGCCAACAAGTATACGTTAACATTGAATACACAAACCAACAATGATGACTTTATTTGGAGTTATTTAATATTGACTAGTCCCCAAAAAATAAATAACTAATAAATTGACTAGTCCCTTCCCACTCCATAAAAGTCCACCGCAGCTACCCCTAGAAAAGTCCTCTGCTTCCTAAACCAACTCTCCTGGGCTGAAGCCAGAGGCATCAGGGTAGGTACTCACATCTGACCTTTCCCGGTGTGTGTTTACTGCTTCCACATTCAAATAAATAGATTCCACTCGGCAACCTAAGGGATAGGGAAATAGAATGTTTAAGAATACAGGTTCAGCTAATTAAGAATGCCCACCACTCCACTAGGAGTGTAAGGTATAGGGAACAAGGTCTTCTGACCATTGGGAAGCCACTTACCATACGCCACAGGTGTCAATTTCAACACTGTGTGGAGGGGACATTTCAAATACGGCATTTCATCTGAGGAGAGGAAAGGAAAACAGACATGATCGTCATATACAGTAGGCCTTAAAATAAGACATCTCAAAGACCTACTCTCCCTACAGCAGAGAAGGGTCTAAAAGTCACAGAAAACTCTTGTGAGAGGGAGGATGTTAGAGATTCAGCCAAAGCTCCAATAACAACTCTCCAGATGGCTTTACGATACGACAAAGTACTGGAGAACACTTGTGCCCTAGACTCTTTCCCTAAAGTCAGTGTGATTAATATATGGCCAAGGAGTTTTCACAGAAAGCAACTTTGCTGAACTCAAAAGGTATGGGAAAAATATGTACTATATAAAAGGTTTAAACACAACATAGAACTTCCTACAGGAGAGGAACTAAGTGGCCATGGGCATCATGGGGGAACATGTGCTAGTAGTTGGGACACTGGGATTCTGAATTATAAAACACAAACACCACTGTCTTGAAACTGCTGGATGCCAATGTCAAAAACAATACCTCCCACCCCCACATAAAAGGGAAAAAAAAAGGAAATACCTGCACTCTTATCTAGAAAATAGGCCAAAAGGCAACGCATGACAGCTTGGTGGCAAATCACCAATACGTTCTCCTGTCTCTCCAACTCCATGATCACCGGCTCCAAGCGCTGAACGAGGTCTTGATAAGACTGTAAGACAAAAGGGATATATGCTAACAGAAGCTTCATCCAAGGCAAGGACACCAGGACAACTGCATCTATAAATGTAAGGGGGCTAAATCATACACTATGAGGAGGAAGCATGAATGAACGAACATTTGCCAGGGTGATGTAGAAAGGATTCTTATTCAGGTAAGATCTCTTGAGGTCTCAATTCTCATGGTCAAGGTTAAGCCTCTGGGCCTATCACAAAGGGGTGAGGGGAGAAGAGGGAGAGAAGCTAATGCCTTTCCAGATTTAAGTAAAAAATGGCTTTCTAGAAAAGGCAAGTTGCTTGGGTATCATTAAAAATTTGGTGTGGCTATTTTCTACAGGAGGAGTATACTAGCTATCATTTTTGGTTAGCTTCTTTGCTCTGTATTGGAGGATCCCACCCTGTCACTTCCAGGAATAAAAGGCACGCCAGGTTGCTGTCCCATCTGGCATCTGTAGCTTCAAATGAGACAGGTGGGAATAATCTGTTCTTATTCAAGTTAAATAGGATATCTGCCGTAATGCATCAGTTAGGATCTGGGGTTTATACTAGGTGGGTCGTTTCCTCCCAGGTACTGCCACATGTTGGGCTCCACGGTTGAAGGGAAAATGTCCACAGACCTTCCCCAAAGCAGAATGATCATCTGAGATAGAATTTGCCTCCAAGGAACCCAGACCAACTCCTCCTCTCCACTTTTGGAGGAGGGGATGAGACTTGTAATTTCATTAGTGAAGGGACATTCCATGTGGAAACTCCCTTCCCAGATGCAGATCTGTAACGTATTGTTTTAGAGAGTTGCTTGGAGAACTGAAAGGTTTGGAAAGGAGGCAATATAAAAATAAAATCTAAGTGGAAGAGTTTTGAAAAAATTGTGAAAGTCAGCCAGATTTTTGTCCGTCAATTTTGCTCAAAATGGGAGAATTACCATCCACTGAAACTTTGCTTCAGCCCATTCAGAGGACACAAAGTTTAGGAACAAACCTATCTCTCCCCCTTTAAGTTCCATACCCTTGTCTTTGGTCTAAGCTCCTATAATCATACTATCTTATTATATATACTATGCATATAAAGTACAGACTGAAATACCCAAAACGAACTTTGCTCTGAACCTGATCCAAGGCCCAGTGAGCACATATAACTACACATTGTACATCATAGCATTCAATAAATAGTTGGTGAAAGAAGGAATGAAAGCATATTAAGAAAGGAGATTTGCCAAAAAAAAGGCAACCCAGGTATTTTCAAGCAGAAAGCCACACCCCAATAAATATACCTCTCCAGTAGGGTAGCGGTAATAATATTTGTCCTGATCACGGAGAGCATATTCCTCAGGATAAGTCTCCTTGATTTCCTCATAGGTCATCTCTTCACAGACTCCCTGGAGAAAAACAATCAGATGTCATATGGTGCCATATGCCACGAAAAGGCACCACTATGAAACTATCGGGGCCAAGTTTGTAGGCCAAAGCTGAGATGACTTGTTAGAACATCTCAAGATTACTTGTATGGATACATGCGCTCCTCGCTTGCCCTCTTTCTAACCTAGCTAAATTAAGAAACGTCCTTCGAATGCAGAAAAACTGGGGGGAAAATTCTCACAATCTCCCAGATAGAATGTGATTGGGTTAGATTATTGTTGTGGTGCAGGAAATGACAAGCTGATAGATTTAGAAAAAGAAAGCAAAGAAATGGAGAGTTTTGAAAATATATAGTGTTTATTACGAGGTCTTCTTAAAATGGAAATTTACTGCTTTATACTGAATCCTCTCATGTTCTGCTGTGTACATGGCAATGTTTTTTCTTTTCTCATTTTCTATTTAAGTTTAAAATAAATTCAAATATAACGTGGGAAAAGACAGAAAACACCCCAGTCCACCAGATCTAACCGCAACGGCCAAACAAATACACTTACAGCATCGATTTCATTGAGGGCTTTCCACTGTTCATAAGGTAGCTTAAGGGCTTCTGCTGTCTGGATGGTCCTTTTAAGCTGACTGGTCCATACCTTAAGGTCCTTCAAATTCTGCTCCTCAAGGAACTTGCACAGGGCAACAGAGAACTGAAATTTTTCAAGGAGCAACATGGAGAGTCTGAACACTGGAGCATGGCATTACTTTCCAACCTCTTGAGAAGCTGAGAATTCACTTTTCATAGTCTGCCACCCAGCACTGCCTCTCATGGTTACGGCTAACCAAAGAACCAGAGCCCCAGAAATCAGGGCACACCCCTAGCACACACACATCTTGTGCTCCTCAGCCCCAGAAATCCGTTGCTTCCCTGTCTCTCATTCACAGTGTAAGAAAATTCACCATCCCACCTACCCCTATCAAACTATATGAATAGCTCCCTTAAAGGGAAAGCACACCCAACTCTGCTCTTGGCTCCTACCTTCTTCCCCCGGACAGACAAGCCAGAGTCACCACCAATTCTCCCTAGGAGGTTGTACTCGCTCTCCCCATGGCGACATAAGTAGATGGTCCGGGGCTGGACGTGGATGTTCATGAGGTAATAGACTATCCTGCTCTGGATGTAATCTTGGACTCGGTTTACCAGGAATCGTCGGCCAACATCAAGCACCTTGATCAGTGACAGATCCCTGGGTAGAAACCCAACCACAGGGAGGATGAACGAAAGCAGGATTATGTATCCACATCTCGATCTCCTATAAAAAGCCTTTTCAACGTGTGAATTTCTTGTGAGGTAGGGTTTTTTCCCTGTGGTACGGCAAGAGCTGGGAACTAACGATAGTGATATTTTTAAAATAGAAGAAAAGCATGCCAGGAGCTTTGTTAAGCACTTGGTATATGCAAAAAGAACTAACACTCTAACAGAAGACAGACAGTACATACGGGATGTTTTAGTTGCAAGTCAGATGGAAAGTTTGCATGGTGTTTAGGGTACAATGAGCAAATACTTCTACTATGATGTCATTTCCACTGATGCTGAGCCATGACTGTGCTAAGGACTTTTGGTGACAATAACTTTCTTTTCCAGGTCTTTGGTAACTGGCTATAGAAATCTGTACGGGCAGTTGTTGGGTCTCTTATCTGTATCCCTGTTGCTACAGGGATAGCTCCCCAGGATGATGGCAGGGAGGGGTGGCCTAAGAGCAGGACCAATAGGTCTAGGGGTGATGCCATTCTCAGGGTTCTTACGCTGGCCAACAATTACTGCCAGTGGTTACTGAGGAAGGTGGGCTCCTTCTCCACAATGATTTCTTCCCTCAGTGATGGCTGTGGGGAATGGGCTGGCAGCAGGTTTGGAGGACACTGCTGTTCCGAAGGCTCTTAGGCTGCCAGGGGCTGAGAAGAGATAGTGGCAGTCTGACTTGCCTGGATATACTGCTTCCCTGTTTCCCAAGGGTATCTTGCTCTACTGGGCTGGACTGCCAGCCCCATGAATGGCAGTTAGGGGAGATTAATGCCATATTCAATCTTTTTGTTCCTCTTGGAAATATGGAAATACTCGTGTTGGTGTTTTTATAAAATTCTTTCTTGAGGGAATTCAAGAATTAGGCTACAAGTTCCTTGAGAACAAAAGAATTCTTTTATTCTACTTTTTAACATGGGCATTATAGTGTTATGTACTGTTCCTTCAGAGGAGTAAAATCAGTGACACTATGAAATAAGCAACAACTTCTCTCAGAAGAATTACAATTGCCAGTTACCAGTTAGCAGTTACCAGTTACCATTGCCAGGCAATGAAAATACATTCACAGAGTGGGTGGTGATAATAGGAAGCATATGACCAATTTTGACTTTTATATCACAAGGACACATGACTAAAAAGTCGAGGTGAAACACTGATGTAGTTAGAGCAACAGACAGCCCAAGTGTTTTACCCATGAAACAGAGGAAGCCTTCCCATACATTGGATACTCCATGGGGGATTTATGGAAATGAATAGGCAAAAATCATGCAGGAGTAAAAGGGTTTTGTTATGCACTAGTGGAGAGATGAACGCAAATCCATCACAGTATGTGTCCTATGTCCTTGCTCACATAAGAAACCCTCCCCCCTTTTCAGATTCCAAATGTGCCACATAATGGCTATTTCTCTCTCAACACCCTCATTTAGCTAAAACAGTGGCCAGGATAATCCCAAAAGCCCAAGAGGTCTGAGTCTGGCATACTGCAGACATCAATCCCAGAGTTCCCAAGTCCAAACAAAGAAACTGTTTAATACAGGCAGAATACAGACTGGCTTGTCTTTTCAAGGGAACTAAGATATAGTTTAAGGTTTTAGAATTAATTATGCTAAGAACAACATGCCTTAAGATCATCTTAAGAATGTTTTTCCTTGGCACAAAGAAGTAAATATCAAGATGGGGCTATTTCAGGGAGAATGAGAATTTCCTTGAGTTACCTATCATCGTTATCTGGGTCAAGAGGCTGGTAGTTGACTTGATAGCAATCAATTCTCTTCATGAAGTCCTCGACGGCTTCTGCTGAGCTGCAATCTCTATAATCGGGGCTGGAGAGTTTAACTTCCTGCAACAACACAAAAAAAAGCAGCTGATGAGTCATACAGAAAGGCTTTCGGTTCAGATTAATCAGGATTTGGGGCTCTCAATAGGGTAGAGCGCAGAAGGCCTCGGGATAAAAAAGATTATCCTAATACCCAGTGTTGAAAAAAAATTGGGTAGAGTCAGAAAGTGCATATAAAGAGGGTGAGGGCACCGAGGGTAGGATGACAGACAGGTGCCTAGAGGGCACATCTTCCACTTAGCCCTTACTGAAGATCGGAAAAGGCATCCAGAGATTCAGTAATGACCACATGGGGATGTCTGATGATTTAATGTTTCATTATGAACTCAGTGGCTAAGTCACCAGACAGTCTGACCCTCCAGTTAACTTAATAAGTATGTACTGTGTGCCTACTATGTGCCCAGAACTAATAAGCGGGCTACTAAAAGGAGGTAATTCAGGAGGCACCCCTCCCACCCCTGCCTCTGAGTCCCATTTCCTCCTCCCATCCCAGAAACAAAGCCTAGTGTTGTTCACTCTGTGTTATTCTGAAAATGAATACCCAAGTTTGTGGGTCACTGAGCTCCCAAGCTCATCTGCCTGCTTCCTTCTGTTTATCACCAAGGCAAGATAAAGGAGAAAAGTGAGAAACTCAACCAGTAACATCCTGTTTCTTAACTATATTACTGATTAAAACTTGCTAAGTGAAAACATTTAAATAAATGGCCAAAATAAGACTAGGATGACCAAAGGATTTATTTAAATACTGCCTTCTTTTCATCATCAACTTCAGAGGATGCAAAGTAAAAGATGCTCCTCAAAATTTGGTCCAGTTTTCCTCCTATTTCCACTTTCCAAATATCTCACTCTTTGGCTGTGATACTTTCATATTAAGAGCACCTCAGTCATGGCTGACTCATCATGACCCTTTTTTGGAGGTTTTCTTGGCAAAGATACTAGAGTGGTTTGCCATTTCCTTCTCCAGCTCATTTTACAGATGAGAAAATTGAGGTTAAAAAGAGTTAGTTGACTTGTCCAGGGTCACACAACTAGTAAATGTCTAAGGCCAGATTTGAAGTTAGAGAGATGAACAAGTCTTGGAGCCAGGAAGTCAATTAAAAAGGCATATATTTAGCATCTAAAATGCCAGGCACTGTACATGGGTTCAATGTCTTGCCTCTGATACATTCTGGCTATGTGACCCAGGGCAAGTCACTCTGTTCTCCAGGAAACTCCTTAAGACAATAGGCTGCGGCCAAGATGGCGACTGGAAAGCAGTAACTGGCGTGAGCTCCCCACCAAGTCCCTCCAAAAACCTATAAAAAAATGGCTCTGAACCAATTCTAGAACTGCAGAACCCACAAAGTGGCAGAGGGAAGCAGGGCTCCAGCCCAGGACAGCCTGGATGGTCTCAGGGTAAGGTCTGTCTCAAACAGAACTCCCAGCCCCCAGCTGAGGGGAGCGGAGCTGAGCCAAGCAGAGCCCAGCACGAAAGGCGCAGTGCAGCAGACCGCGGACCCACGAGACCAGGAGTGGAGCGGAGAGTGCCCTAGCATACTGAATTACTGAGCTGTGGCATGTACCAGACCTCACAACCCCCAAACAGCAAAGACAACACAGAAGGTTAGTGGGAAAAGCTGCGGGACAGGATGGAGTTTGCGGTTCAACTACCACCCCTGAGGCAATGGAGCTGGGGCAGCTTTAGAAATTCAGCTGCAGTTGCTTCTGGCCCCAGGCCCACCTGGTGGGAGGAATTAAGTGGCTGGTCAGAGAAGGAGTGCAGAGCCTGCTGAAGATTTAAGCCCAGTCCAGGAAGGGGGTTTTTTGAGAAGGAGGAGTGCTGGTGAGGCAGCGCATCCACCCAAGCATGGAACATAGAACTCTT